>CM070078.1:48681351-49926348 GCA_036250285.1 Pyrocoelia pectoralis
CGACTGGAACATGCTAATCAACCCCGCAAAGTGCCAAGCGAAGATATTTGCACTGAGGCGTATTACGAACCCACCAAACATCGAAATAAGTGGCGTTATAATACCTTGGAACCCCAAAGACAGTGCAATCAAATATCTTGGTCTTCATCTTGATACTCGGTTGAGTTGGACCTATCACATAAATCAAAAACTCACGCAAGGCTACAACAGGTTAAGGCAACTCTACCCCATACTAAATAGAAGATCAACACTCAAACCCGAATGTGCTCTGCTGTTATATAAGGCTCTATTACGACCCCTAATACTCTATGCTAGCCCAGTTTGGTTTTAACACATCCAAAACAAATCTGCTGAAAATACAGCGCTTTCAAAACAAGATCCTACGAATTGCTGTCAATGCTCCATGGTACATCCGTAATGATCAACTCCACTTCGAGCTAGGAGTGTCAAACAATTTATGAATTGTGCATCAAAGTGCTAAAAAATTCTTTACAAACGCTAGTGAGGAGTGCGGTTGGCGCAGTGCATTTAATCTTTGCATTAAAAACATACATACTAGATACTAAAAGGAAAATGCCACAGGACCTCATAGTGTCTGAAGTGATAGTGACTAGCTAACAACACATCAACAAAGTGATAATACTATTAGGACGAGCTGCCATCTTGTCAATCGCTATTTTGTTAACTACATTACAAATGCTATGTATAACATTTACGTATGTTGATCTGGCAAATAATAATATATATATTAAAAAAAAAAAACAAATTTTTAGGGAAGAAGTTCCATTTGGTCCAAATAATTAAGAAAAGTCAAATTTGTATAGCATTTGTCAATCAAATGTTCGTTTATAAGAAAGGATACAGCCAATTTGGGAAATTTGACAGAAGTTTATACCTATGTATAGTTTGTAACACCAAGCGGATCAAAAATCAAAAAAAATCCTTTGAAAAACAGGAAGGAATAGACTGTTTTTAACTCTAAATCAACCAACTCAAAAAGAATGTAGAAAATAATATGGACAGGTTTTCTTCAGTTGCAATAATTGAAAAGTAAACCTTAACTCTGTAACTTTGAACTTAAAAGGTTCAGCTAAATTTAACCTGCCCTAAAATAGTGTACGTTATAAAATCACCTAAATTGCCCAAAACATTATATTTTATTTCTTTCGAGCTTTCAGTCTACACACTGTAGAGCGTCTGCCATGAAAATGAAAGTTTGAATATAAAAGTTGAGGTTAGAAATCTGCAGTAAGAAAGCTAGACATATTGTGCTTAAAATCTAAGCTGTTATGCTTGAAAATAGCAAATTGGTTCAAACCAGTCAGCGAAAAACAAAAGAAATGCGCTGTACGTACCTTACTCATTTCTCCTGGAGGCCTTAAAGGGCACCATACAACACCGCTCCTAGTCCTACACACCGCGTTCAATTCCGAAATTAGTTCTGGCCATTTTTTTGTCACTACACCATGCCACGGATAAAGCTATAAGCAGGAAAAATAAGTTATATTATTTACTTGAGGTCGTAAACTTTCATCCACCAAGTAAAAAAATGTTTTTAATATGACAAAGTAATATAAATAAATTTCTACACTAAGAGGACCACTTTTCTTTCAAAGGTGTCCCGAGAAGCTTTTAGAGTAACTCATGTTGGTTAGCCCTAGCCCATAATTATCATTTCTGTGATTCATTACCTTCAATAACTTTTCTAAAGCGGTAGATACGTTGTGATACATTTTCCGAAAGAATATTAACTTCTTTTAAACCTAGTGTCATTTTTGTGGGTTCCCGACGAAAATTGAATCTTCCGTTTTAAATTTGTAGGAAGAAAAACCGAATAAAGTTTATTTTGGGTCGAAATTCCATTTTGGATAAATTTTATCAGCAACAGACTAGACTGGAACCAGAACCATAGTGAGGAAGAAACCGGCAAAGAAAATGAGATGAAGAAAAAAGTGAGTACGAACCAAATGAAATAAAGCACGAAGAAGACGAAACCGTGAATGACGTTAAAAATGAAAACAGACTGACTTTTCTATAGACAAAGGTAGATTTGTGGTTGTTAGATCACCGTGGCCAAGAAATATTAGTAAATATTATATTGATTGTGTTACATAGAGAATTGGTAAAGCTCCTCAATTTCTTGAAAGCGATACTCTAATGAGATTGGAGAATTTTTTTCAAAGTAAAGTGCTTGAAGTTGGCACATAAAATTTTTAGTTGATTAGCTAACAATTAAAATTTTTCAGAGTGGAAAATCGGCGTTTACAATACAGCATAGCGTGTGTGTCTCAAATATTTGTAATAAATCGGTTGAAAGGTTTGTAATTTCTGAGACCCGAACAAATTAAATTACTAATTAAAATTTGTTTGTGCCAACTTCACGGTGGAACAAAACGTATTCCAAATCAAAAAAATGCATCCCTCAAATTTTTCCACCATTTCCTAATATAACAAATTTATAAACAATTCCATATCTATTCACTGCACAAAAAAGTATTTAGTTTTTTTGAATTCTTTAATTGGCACAAATTATAAAACTTATTGTTAAATAAGGCAATGGCAAAGACCCTATTTGTTTAATTAATTTGATCCAAATGTGTATCCTTATCTGCTGCCATTTAAGATAGGTAATCCATTAATAAGTAGTAGTAGGTATTATTGGAACGGTTCAATTATCTAATTGCAATTTCATAATTCAAAGAGAAACTTTGTACGAGATGAACGACATTATCTGCTAGCATCCAACAAAATAAGGATTACTATTAGGATGTAAATTAAGTAACATCGGATTATTAGACAACACTGAAAACATCAAAAACCACAACAAATCGAACGCGTTTATTTTTATTATTTTTATTGTGGCTTGTGGTGTTTTCAGTGTTTTGTAGTTCAACGGCCACAAGGGTTCCAGTTGTTGCACATTAGTCTATAATTTCCATACTACAATGACCGAAATATTTTATGAAAGATATTAAATTTGTGTTTGGGTGCTAAACTTTGTATTAAAAAATCCTTAAATTTAAATACCCCTTGTGCTATGAAACTTTTTTGTTTTCTTGCAAGTGGGTGAAGTTGGTACAAATAAATTTGAATCAAATTAGTATGTGGTTCCTGCTAAGTTACGAGTGTTTAAAAGGAAAAACTGGATGATTTATTCGTACGAAAAATTCGAAAATATAATATTAGTACAAAATAAATTGTAGATTCTATCATTGCTATGTGTCAAATTAGTGTGTTGGATGCCTTAATACAACATCTTTAGCGGAAAAAAAAAGAAACCTCTTTGAAATACGAGCAAGAGACAAATTTATTACTTATTAGTTTACCTCTTTGAAATTTTATTAAACTAAGGACTTGATTAACAACTAAAACTAAAGCAATTTAAGGATTAAGTTTTCGTTACTGAAAAGCAGTTATACATATAATTATATTACTCGGCTCACTTTATGCTAGGGAAAAAACTGCATTAAGCATACTCTCTTATGCAGAGAATTGAGTAATGACAATAAACTAGTTTAAATTTGCAATATTTCGTGTAAATTTTAATTAGCTTTCAAGACATTTTAATAGTTCGAGATACCAATTTTATCTCGCAAACAGGGCATCACTTTTATTCTTGAGAGGTGCCTTGTTGCTGAGTAGTTTTAAATCGTAAGAGCACTTAATCTTTTATATCACGTATCCTAGCAGTATGCTATGATCAATTTTGTTGGTATACGTATCTCAAATGTAACTAAAACACTTTACTAGAATACTTTTTATGTACAAAATATTTTTAGTTATAATTATTTATTGATGTATAACATCATATAATCTAAGTAGGTACATGAAAAATTTTGGGGTTCCAGTTTAAGGAAAGTTAGCCCTAAAAAAGATTGTCCAAAGTCATTATCGCATGGATCTACTAAATACTTGAGTAAAACAGTATAATTAAGGAAACCATTTTTATAGTGTTCGGCTATTACCCAGAAGTAATTAAATTGCTATTTTTACGTTGTAGAGTGCAGCTCTAAGTTTAAATTATTTACATGTAGGTCTTTATTGGCTCGTAGTTAAGAAGTGAAATATGATTTTGTTGAATACAGTTAACAGTAAAGCAACTTCTATGCAGGAGCTAACCTTGTGGTGATATCGAAATCCTGTCATTTTGGCTTTGGGGCAGTTTGCAGATACGATTTTTTGATCCACATTGAAAAAGAATTAATATTTGTAAAACTTTGATGTCCCGTTATTAACGGGATTAATGAATTAATACATGAAAATGTTTTTTTTTTGTAATAAAGCCGCCAACTATACATATGAAATTAATCGCATCACAACTGAAAACTGAGAATTAAATATTTTTTGCAATAATGACCCAAAACCTTGAAGGTACTAAGATGGACGTCACAAATTTTGAGTAATTTTTGAGCCGATTTTCGACTGTATGAGTTGAGATTTTTTAGACAAGAAAATAGATGTTTTGTTTGATCTAAATATTCGATCATTTCTTTAAAAGTTTGTTATATCAAAGTCTCAACGAAATCAGCATTTTTTTAATAAAAATTGGAAAATGTGGTACGATAACTAGTAATAACCTGATGACGTATAACCAGATGTTGTGCAGGTATAGAATATCCCGTCGTACGAGTACAATCAACAACTGATAAATGTTATAATTTGGATCGTTTTTAATTTATTTATATTACTTTGTGCAATTAAAATGTAATACTATTTGGGTATTTTCATCCCCAAGTGTAGAAGTATTAAATTACCGTAATTAAAACCAAGATCAAAATTTTAATACCGTAGTGTTAATCTATGAACTTTTTTAATGGGATGTAAAGACTGGTTAATGGGTAGCAATTAAAAAAGAAAAAAATCCGTTGTGCTTACCACAATAATTTTTCGCATTTTCCCGACCATGTCACACACACTCGCGTTTTACTTCGAATAACGTTAAACCGACTTTCTGAACTGATACTTCATTTATCGCTGCGACGCCGCTATACGACGCAGATGTGAGAACAGGTTTTACACATTCACAACTTGTACATAACATTCATTCAATTGCAGTTATACAGGTTATCTATTAAAACAACGAACTTCGTAATCTTTTGGATATTTTCATTTTTCTATTTTTGAAATTCTCAGTAAGTATTAAATTTTCTACTGACCGACGGTGTGAGACACGTCCATATTTCCCTAACAGCACAACCCCAAAAATGTATTTCTAACCTAGGTGAGGTTTTTTTGAGTGGCCCAATTTTGCGCTTCATTGGGATTGAGATTTTCAATTTAAATTTGGAATGAGAAGTGCTCAAGGGCAATTATTTTGCTTAAGAAGGAATTAAATTTTTTATTAGGTGTTGTGTGGGAAGTATGAACTTGTGTCAGATCACTGAGTAGAAAGAGGAAAATATGCAAGGTGGTAATTAGAAAAAATGAAATTAATTCCACAGTCGGAAGTGGTTGCGCCACGTTTTGTATGCCGAAAACAGGGTTCGCTTGCCCTTTTTACTCCAAACATTTACATAGCTTTATATAATGGGAAAATAGCCGAAATGACACCATAAATACTCATTTTCCACCCGCTTGGCAGCCCCGTGGTGTGTGGTAATACAGCTCCATTAGACCAACATCTGTAAACACAACTTCTTTTGGTAATATTCATCTGTTACTGTCACGATTCGATTATTTATTTCAAAAATGTACAACCCTGCGGTCAGTTAGATCATCATTCAATGTGCACAGTGAGGGTACAATGTTTCAGCTCGATCACTGGCGATGAGTGTACAGAAGTCTACGTCCTCGCATTTCAGACTATGAAGCGTCTACATTACTTCGAAAGGACAAGGATTCTCACGCTATTGCACAGCAACATTCTCAGTTTTAGTTTCGATTGAAACAGCTCCATATACCATCTTCGAATATCAGTCATTACATTGCCTCCATTCTCATTCTTTTAGAATATGAGCAATATGCGCTTAATTTACAAAGATGTATTTCGGACACCATTAATTGTATAATCTCATGGACACCAAATCCGTTCTTCAACTCTATGTCACAGGTAACAGATTTGACCACGTCAACTGTGGAGCCTTAACCAATAATTTCATTTTATCACCTTAAATTGCATTATGTTTCTCTTACCTTTGCGGTTCTGGTTGAATTTCTTACAGAATTATTATTATTATTATTATTATTATTATTAGTTCTGGGGGTGGTCCCAATAGGTTCCCGCACTGCGACCTTTTGGTCTACTGTGCTCCTCGGTGTTGTCTACCCTTCAAGAATACCTATATCTTTCACAAAGTCCAGGATTTTAGTAGGGCGAATCTTCTTGTGTAGTTTTTTCATTTCCAAGTAGGAGTTCCCTTGCCTTTATGAATGCCTCACATTGGCAAATGACGTGATAGGGCGTTTCATCTGCCTCACCACAACTCCTACATGTCGGGCTTTTGGTCAGTCCCATGTTGTGCAGGTGTTTGTTCAGGCGACACTGGCCCGTGACCATTTCTGTCGCAAGTTTTATCTTCGTCCTGCTTAACTTTAAGATCCCCGTTTGGGGTTTCCAGGAAGATTTTGGAATGACTCTGTCCTTGGTTTTTCGACCAATGTCTGCAATTCTCTTTCATGAGTATTGTCTGAATCTCCTTTTTGGCTGTGTTATAAGTAATCCCACAAGCCGGTTCGGGTCCTATGAATGGTTTTGCGCTTGCCATTCTCGCAAGGTCGTCACCAACGTGGTTACCTGCGATTCCCGCGTGACCAGGTGCCTACACTAGTGTTACTGAGTTGCACTTACCTAGTGCGTTTGGCATTTGTGTGCCCTAAATTTACCACATATGAGTCTATTGCTGCAATCGCTGTTTGCTGTCTGTCACTACCTATAAAGATTTTCCTTTTGATAAGGTTCTCTTTTAATAGCTAAGCAGCCGCTGTCAGGATTGCATATACCTCGGCTTGGAACACGGTTGCTTGTTGTCCTAGGCTTACAAAAATTCTACAGCCACGTCCATTGCTTTCGTATACTCCAAAGCCAGTGCCCTTTGTGGTTTTCGAGCCGTCTGTGTAATACACGATTCCATTAAGCTTCGCTTTACTGGAATTGTTCTCCCAGTCGTGCCGAGTGGGGATTGTTGTCTTAAACACTTTGGTGGGACAAACTGTTTTGGGTATTCTCTCAATGTTCACACTAAGGGTTTAATCTTTGGAGATTTCGTCAAAAATGAGCGAGTGCCCCGCCCTTGACGATCCCTCCTCGCTGTTAACTCTCAGCCGGTATGCACCTCTGAGCGCCTCTGCCCTAATTGCTAGGTTTAGTGGCGGTAGGTTCAAGAGGGTTTCCATAGCTGCCGTAGGGGTCGTTATAATTGCCCTTGTAATTCCAAGGCAAGCCCTACGCTGCACCTTACGGAATTGATCTCCTATCATTTCAAGCTGGTATGACAGCGATCTATGGACGTCTCAATTATTATGTTCGAAGCATTCTTACCTACTACACGAAATAGTTTTCCTTCATTCAAACATTTGAACCTGTACTTTTTTATGACTTGAAACTAAAGGAGAAATCTCGTACAATATGTATAAGTGAACAACTGTCAACTATCATAATTATGAAGGATAAAATCCAGTTGCAAAAACGAATAATAAATATAACATGCAATAACTGTACGAAATACTAATTAAAAAATGATTGATCACAGATAGATAGAAAAATCATACATCTAACAATTCAGTTCATTTAATAATTTTATTTGACGCGGCCTCGTGTTTCGCATTCATGTATAGATAAATTCTGAACAAAAGTCAAACTATTACGCTTTATAAATATATCGGAAAAACATTTATTTCAAATTGCGATGCATTCATGCAGGTTGAAAATGTTACTTATTAATTAAAACAGCACAAAATATAACGAAAATTGCTCCTTTTCATATTTTTATTTGCATCGCGCAACTAGTATAATAACTGTTCCTCAAATTAAATACAACATGAGCAATATGAGCATAGCTATTAAGCGCAGTTTCAGTTCTACAATGACGTTGAAATTGTATAAATGTTCCCTAAAGGTTATGTTTCAAAAGAATATTTCGAAGTGATTTGGGAATCTTTTTGGTGATAAATGTAGTGCGATATACATTTTTTGGAACCATTGCACCCAACCCATAACGTTCATTCGAATTTTGCCAAATACAACAAGGAACTACAGAATGTATACAAGGAAACACACTTCCTTTTACCGTTCTTTAATAAACAATAATAATAATAATAATAATTAATAAGCGGTTATAGTAACCACCATTTATAAGGTTCTCTCAAATTTGGATACGCTGTTTGTTTTACCTACAGTTAAACAAGTCGCCTTATAATAAATATAATATAATATAATATAATATAATATAATATAATATAATATAATATAATATAATATAATATAATATAATATAATAAAAACGATTATTGCTTTTTTAGTACCTACTATCATCTTTTTAAATATTTTACAAAAAAAAAAAGAATTTTTTGAGAAATCTTCCGCTTTCTTTTTAAATTCGAGGCCATATTATCTATTTAAAAAATGAAAGAATTTGAAAATAAAAAAGGCATTGATAGGCCTACAAATTATTAATAAGTGTTCCATCACCAATGTCAAAATAAAAAAGTAAATATCTATGTTTTAAGACATTTTGAAAAATTGAGGGAGAAGTGAATAGCGATTTTTGCATGCTTATCTATAAGGTAAATAAGTTTAGATTGTAATAATAAAAATGAGTAAATTACTTGATTTTATTCTTACAATCTCACAAAGTTAGTTTAACGAAAATTAATTAAGTAAATTTAGGTTATTTCTCTTTTATTAATTAACCTTAGAACAATTGCTTTTACTTTGTCTTTATTGAATTTAGATCATATAATTTATAATTATAAAGATTTTGAGATCCCATTTTCCTAAATTTATAACCAGAGCCGTCTTAGGGAAGGTCGGGGCCCTTGGACACACAAAAATTTGGGGCCCCTTTGGAAAGTAAAAAAAAGTGAATTACAAAAAAAAACTTATTTATGTTATTTTATATTTATTATGGGTACTTCATTGGTAATTGGTTTCGATATTGATTTCTTTCGGGATTTCTGTTCTACAAAATCTTCTATTATAGGTACCCCCAAAATCTATGTTTTAGGTGGGCGATAGATATTTTTTATTAATACAATGTTAAAAAATATGACCTGGTGTCCGATTAATATTTCAATTTAAAAATGTTGACGGGCCCCTTGTGCCTTTATGGTAAAGACGGCATTGTTTATAAAACACAATAGAACATATTAAACTGTATGGTTGTTCTTTTTGTACATGTTATCTTTGTGGATCTTCGTAAACAATTGAACATACCAATTCTTCCGTGAGATTTATTGTTAAGGAAAATGTTCGTCGCAAAGAATGAATGAAATTCTTTAGAAAAAAATTCAAACATTTTGTATTCTGGAAAAAGTGATGTAGTTTCAAAGATTCTGTAAGTCAGCCATCGGGATTTCTTTTAGCTGAATAACCTATAGTTATTACTCCGATCCGTTTTAACACCTTCTTACGCGGTAAATATGGATTATAAAGAATATACAACAGAAAATAAAGGTAGAGATCTGAATAAAACACCTTTTCTATTCAACCAAGTGGCATCGCTGGCGAATTGAAGCTTTGGTAGAGATTGGGGTAATCCCTTGTAATTATCTAAAGGCAAGCATGTCTCCAATGTTGAATTTATTTGCTTTTGATTTAAATTATTCATTAATACTTATTAATTTCTCAACTGTTACAAGGACAGTTTGAAGGTCTCTTCCCATGTAAACAAAATTAAAATAGTCCAACTTGGTTATTTAATTTAATAATAATTTAATTAATTTAATACACTGCTCGTCGGCAAGTTGTCATGATAGTAGATTCTTTTTGTAAAACGGTACAATATTAGTCATTCTTTAGCTTAAAATCAGCAACGTTAATAATAATTAATGTTAATTATTATGTACATGAGCATTGTATTAAAACTACATACGCAGAATTCAATGAAATACATTAGAAGCAATACAACTGCACATAAACGAATAATTATACAGGGTGTCCCGGGACTAATGGGAAAAAAGTCAGGAGCGTGTAGTCTGAGCCAAAATAATGTTAGTACTTCATATAAACTTTTTCTATGCAGGCCCTCGTTTTCGAGTTATAGGCCTCCAAAGTTTGAATTTTGAATTTGTTTTTTATTTTTTATTTTTGTACTGGTTATTTGATCTTTATAAAATTTTCCGCATAACTATAACGTACATGTATCTTTATTTTGGAAAGGTAAACAGATTTACAGTAGTGCCTTGAAGGACATCCTGTTGTTGTGTTCAAAACTCGAACCTACCTTCGGTTTTGTTTCCTGGAAATATCGAACTACTCGTAAAGGGTAGTCATAGCCATAGTGAATTCCACGGTCACTTAGAGTTCGCTACTCTCTGCTGATTACATTAATATCCGTTATATTGGACTCATTAAGAGTTTCTCCAATTTAACTTCTATCCCTATGCCGGAGAGGGGCGCATCTCAACTTTCGCACGTTCTTTTCTCAGAGAATGAAAACGTGGTAACTTCGTACACAAATATTTTGTGTTCTTCGATTAAAAGGTTAGTTTAGGGTCTAGTGCTGAAAGGGTTCTTAACATCCAAAACATCCGAAGAAATCCCAACAGTATGAATGACTATATCATTGTCTGACATACAGTGACAGGATGGAACGTCATCTCTAGATGGTATAGGAAAACATTGCTCAAGAGCAGACCAGACCTTTGCAAATGATCCAGCATCTACCTAAATTTAAAATCTAACAAGAAGATAGCCGTGAAAGGAGATTATTTCGCCATAGCCCTTTATGGTGGCAGTGAGATCCACTCCTTGGGAAAATCTCGACTAGCACGTTACACGTAAGCATTTCTAAGCAGCTGATTTGGTTATTCTCACCAACCAAAGTGTTGAGCTTGCTGCGGATAAGAGAAAAAGAATGGAAGAACAAAAGACGTTGCCAGCTTGTGGTTATGCTGCTAGTAAAAGAAGATCTAATCGTGACTGCCCAAAGTTTACAAATAATATAAAGCTGAATATTTTCAATTAATATAGGGATTTTCTTTTAGTAAATTACATCATTTATATCTCACCAAGAGAGCCGATAACGGCACAATGATCTCTCGTAAATGGAATGGCGAGAAGGAAAAGTGCGTTGGGGCTACATTTCCAATCCAAACATTCTGTTCGTTGAGGCGTCTAAAAAATACCTTGTCTCATTAGGTATACGTATTGTTGAAGACAGGAGAGACAGGCTCCAAAAACAAACAAAAACGTTGCATTTTTATAATAAATTAAGAAACCACCAAAATATTCCCATCACTAAAGACGAGCAAATTATACTGCAATGGCTGTCCACGATACTTGGAAAATCACGCTTTTACTAATTATTTTTAGCATAAAGAATAATTTTCTATGCAATATAATTGGACACCTCTTTGTACGTTGTACAAAAGGTGTGGTTCCTAAAACATGAATTTAGTGCCTACGATATTCATATATTTCTCGTAATTTAAACTTTTAGTTCGTGCCATAAAGAAGACAAACAGACAATTACTAAAATATACAAATAATTGGATTATTTCAGTAGGCCAGCTTTACAAACCCTTTCCTTTTATCGAGATAACAAAAAGGTCGAATTTTCGTAACTCAGTTTTGTTCCAACAAAATTTATGAATTGAGAGATTTGATGAATGACGTTGCCATAAGAGAGTGGCTTTTGTAAGTGTCAAGAGGCTGTAGCGAGAGTAGTAATTAGCTTTCGTAAAGTAACTATAAAATTATCCTAAAAATAATCATTTGAACAAAATAAAAAAAAGATTATTAACAGGACTATTACTCGTTTGATTTTGAGGGAAATTATCACAATCTTGTCAGCGGAAAACCAGGTTGATTTTAGTGAATTAGAGCCGCCAAAACTGTGGTGGTACAAAATTTGAATTAATTATTGAATTCTTAATCGAGTTGTAACTGTTCCGAACCGAGTATGTGACGATTTTGTCTCAACATTTAACACCTCGTTAACACATTGGTGTAGATTATTTAGAGGAGCTTTAATTACGTAGAAGATCAAAAGCATAACTGGTTTTAGTGCGATTGCAGCAAATTAGAAGTTCCGAAAAACGGTCATTTCACTACAATTACAAAAATACGATGAGATCAACTTAAAAAGGTAAAAAAGAGAGCAACGAAAATCAGCATTAAGTAAAAATAGCAAATTAAGCTTTCAGTGAAAACCTTTCGATCAATTATAAGTACATTTCAGTGATTTAAAGGAAAGGCATTTTAAAAAGGCGCCATTACAAACGAAGAAGATAAATCGGAATTATTGAGTGTTTGTAAGCTTTTTTAGAGCACTTAAAAAGCCGGTATAGAACAACTAATCTTGTTTAAGCGAGTGTCCCTGTCCTTTGATACAGGTACCCTACAAATTTCAATCACTCTTGTTCATTGATTATTAAATTATTGCCACGCTGCCAATTTTTTATCATCAGCATTACAACTTGAAAAGAAAAGTTAAAAGAAAACGGAAAATGATTACGTTGGAAAATTTTTTTTCAAAAGCCCCACGGCACACATTTATTTCGTACGCCTTTAAATAAATTATACTCAGCTTCAAATTTACAGACTACAAAATAATATAATTTTTATTTCTTAGATAAGATAAACTAAGGAAATAACAAATAAAATTAATATTTTCTACGGACAAAAAAATAAGGGAGGAAAAGAAAATCTAAATAAAGTAAATGATACTCTTGTCGCGTGCTGCTTTTTTATATTAACCAATTCTAGACGGTAGACAATTACAAATGTGATGGAATACCATCATGCTAAACTTTCGCAATTGTAAAAGTTTCTATTGAACTGAAGCAATCAACTATGAACGAGTTCCATTTTCTGGCCGAAACTATAAGGCGAGCATCAATAATAAATGAAAGAATATAAGATAAATATATATCCCCGTATATTTATTGAATCGGTTACAATAAAGGACGATTTCCACAACAATATTCACTCTGCAGGCAAGAATTTTCGTTGTATTATTAATGATTAAATTTAGATTAACAATAGAAAGAGGTTAGAAATTTTTATTTTATATACACACCCGCAAACATTAATGTAGTTCTTTATCAGAGAGTTACTTTCGTTAATTGGACGAAATTAATTTTTATTGTACGTAATTGTGGCAATTAAGAAAATTTGATTAACGTAAATAGTTTGGCTGTAGGCCAGCAAATCATTCAGCGAGTTTATGCCCTCTTATACAAAATTGGCCGGCGATCAAAAATTCGTACCTGAAGTATCAAATGATAACGGCTCATATCGTTACAATTAAATTAGTATAGAATAGCGTGACTGAGAGAAAAAAAAAGGAAACTGATGAAAGAATTTTTCAACTTTCCCAAACGTAGGGGAAGAAGTTTCAAATCACAATGTGGAAATCTGAAAACTCACCAGCCAGGGTGAAAGAAGCGACGTCGGTCACGACACTCTTGTGTCGATCCCGGGCCAGATAGGAATTCACTTTGCATTCACAGTCACTTTGAGCACATAGTCACAGAGGCACCAGGTCAAATTTTTGACTTTTGCTATTCACTCTTGTTACTAGCAGTTCGTTACAGTTTAATAGAAACTGTGTGGCAAAACTCAATTTGACCGTCAAAACCTGTCACTTCATCAAGTTTCTGGAAACAAAGCCAGGTGGAGAAGATACGGCAATGTTTATGTTGTTATATATTTATATAACGTTTAAAGAGTGTGTGAAACCTTCTCCCTGAGAGAACTGAAAACGTACTGGCTCTAGTAATAACGGCAGAAGAGCGCGAGGATCTGCCGGCGCTGGCGCCCATCCGGTCGATGCATTGTCTCCCTCCCCGTTTTATCCTGCACCCGTAGTAGCGCCACCGACGTTAAAACGCCCAAGCTGAAAGTCTAGCGTCGCGACGCAGTCGAATCTACCCGTCCTCAAGAACTAACCGACGCACGTCGCCTTACCCATCTGTGACATGTATAATGCAAAAGAATAAAACATTCATTTAAATAATTAAAAGGAACACAGCAGGTAAACGAACTGGGTTGATTCGCAGATGTTAGCACAAAGATGTATAATATAACGGCTGGAAACTTTGAAATTTTTGCATGCAAATTGAAACCTCATACCCATCCGCCGACGCCACCGCCGCCGCTATCGCCACCACCAACGCCGTAACTCAGCGACGACAACTTTTGAAATATGAAATTAAAGGAAGTTAAAGTAAAACAGTCCCAAGTTTTATTCTAGATTGGTGTACTTGTAACAAATTAATTGGTTTGTAGGCTCCATCAACGTTGAGAAGTTCTTTACGAGTTTCTAACTTTGTTTTTATTTTATACATTTTTAGATAACTCACTTAAAAGAAAAACAATTTCAAGTTCTTACCATTTAAGGATCCATTTGTTTTTTAATAGAGAGAGGTTTCTCTCATAATTGTTTTCGAGCAGGAAAAATCATTTAAAAACTGAACGAGAAAAGGGACACGTTCGAAATGGCGACAGAGAACAAACCGCATTACAAACAAACTTTAGTAACATTATAATTATTATTTTACAATAACGGCGGTTACAACACCGACGAAGTGTGACCGTTAACCGCAAATGGTCGAAAAAATTGGAATGTCATCATAACGCAATATGGATGTGTGTACATTAAATGTTAAATTATGTGTTAAAAAAATTTCCCAAAAAAACAATGCCGCGTTGTATTCCACTTTTTATAATCCTATTATCGGTTGGCGGTTACGTGTAATTTACATGTAGATGTGCGCAATTAGATGTCATTTTCGAGACTCTCCTTATAATTAATACTGAATACGATGATTTCGAATTTGAAACAAAATCTGAATTAAAAATTGGCGATTTCGAAAGGAAGTTTTTCGTTACTAACAGTTTAAATGTAAATAAGCATCCCTTTGCTTGGCGAATTTCTATACAATTTCCGCTATTAAAAAATTAGATTCAATGATTATTATAGTTCAAAATAAAAAATTCTGGCAAGTTGCCACGAGACTTCCCTCGTATTAACACCTTTTTCAAAAAATAAATACTACTGAATTCAGAAAAAAATACTCTTAAACTACTTACATAAAAAAACTGCACTTTTATCTTATAAAAAAATGAGTGCCGCCATTTTAGCTTACACCGGAAGTTACGTAATCAAAGGTAATATCAGCATTTTCGTTTGGCCCGAATGCAATCGATTGGCGAAAACCGCATTTCGATAACTTTAATAGTTTCTGAGTATAGAGCGTTGCAGTCATTTTTTAAAAATGATTTTTTCAACACTTTTTTCAAAAAATGTTGCACAATATATATTGCTGAATTCAGAAAAAAATACCCTTTTAAACTACATAAAAAACTGCAACTTTATCTTATAAAAAAATGAGTGCCGCCATTTTAGCTTGCACCGGAAGTGACGTAATCAAAGGTAATATCAGCATTTTCGTCCTTGGCCCGAATGTAATTCATTAGCGAAAACCGGATTTCGATAACTTTAATAGTTTCTGAGTATGGAGCGTCGCAGTCATTTTTTAATAATTATTTTTTTAACACTTTTTTCAAAAAATAAGTATAGCACAATATACAGGGTGTCCCAGGTTTAATGATCAGAACTTTAATATTTTGTAGAGAAACACATTTTAAGGTGGGTTGCTCCTATATACATAGGTCCTAAAATTCTTTGTTTCTGAGATACAGAGTGCGTCACAATTTTCTAAAAAATAAAGGTTTTATTTATTTTTTTCCGAATTGTTGAAATATTCAAACCAAAATTGACACACAAGATACATGGACAGAGCATAAGATGCATGGCAACCATAGTTTTTGTATACAGCCAAAATACATTTTTCGTGAAATAAATGACAAAAATCTAGTTTGCGGCCGCACGGTAACAGAAACGAAAAAAAGTCTAGAGACATTTTTTGTTCAGAATAGAATGCTCCATCGAAAAGTATATTTCGAATATTTAATTCAGGGCCGTACTCTTTTTATTTATCAAATTAATAGAACGGATTACCCATATCTCCGCCACTGGTTGATTAAAAAAATTGATATTCTTCAATCTTGTGGCCCTCTGTGCTTGTATCTTGTATGCCAATTTTGGTTTGAATTGTTGCCACAGTTTGGAAATAAACAAATAAAAACTTTATATTTTAGAAAATTGTAACGCCCTGTATCTCAGAAACAAAGAATTTTAGGAACTACGTTTATAGGAGCAACCCGCCTTAAAATGTGTTTTTCTACAAAATGTCAAAGTCCTGATCATTAAACCTGGGACACCCTGTATATTGCTAAATTCAGAAAAAAACACTCTTTTAAACTACATAAAAAAACTGCAACTTTATCTTATAAAAAAAACCAGTGCCGCCATTTTAGCTTATATCGGAAGTGACGTCATCAAAGGTAATATCAGCATTTTCGTCCTTGGCCCGAATGTAATTCATTAGCGAAAACCTCATTTCGATAACTTTAATAGTTTCTGAGTTTAGAGCGTTGCACGGAATGTGTACGGACAGACTACAGACTACAGACAACAGACGGAAATTTTTTTTTTCATATTTTGAATCTACGTATTCAGAAACGCAAAAAATTTGCATGGGTCAAAATTTTTTTTTTGGAACACTAATACAATACATACTTCCCTTTTACTTCGTACTCGGGAAGTAAAACGAGTAAGGATCGATTTCAGTAGCTACTGTGGTAGTAAACGATTTTCTATAGAACTTCCTACTTCAATCATTAGTGTTGTCCTAAAAATGGAAAAGGAGTAAAAGGACTATTTACACCATTGACTTTTAAAGTCAATGTTTACACTAGCGAAAAAATTATATATACCGTGTGACCTATTTTAAATTTGAACAGCTTTAAAGTTTGTTAAAAAGTAAAATTCTCAAGGTTAGTTAACAACAAATTTTTTGGTTTTATATGCCCCTTTATGATGTTTTGAGATTGATATTTCCCAAAAAGGAGTAGGTGGTAGTTGGTGCCCTGTACATCCTCTGTATCCTTTCATGTCTATACCTTATAAACCATTTACTTATTACTTTAACACAAAGTAGATTGTAAATTAGTAGGGAAATAAAAAAAATTATTGTTGGAATTATTTCTTAATTATCGGTAAAGGAGAGGGAAGAGGACAGCAGAAGATGAACGTGGTTTTTCAGGATCCTTTTAGTTCAACCTGTGTCTTAAATCTTGATTTTTCTAATTTTTTTTAGAGTATACATAGTTATTTATATAACTCATGAGTAGACTCGGTAGCTCTGAAATTATCTTAGCTTAGCTCTGAAGAACATGCAGGTATATCTCGATTTGAAACTCTATAAGGTATAAAGAGGACCATTTCGGATGTTTAATAGACAATTTCGGTAAGTGTTATAGTGAAATAAGTCTAGGTTTCTCGAACCAAAAATTTGAAAAAACTTTAATGGTGCAATTAGAAGTTTGAACCACCCTTTGGTTTTAACGAATGCTTACTTTTTCAAAATTTGGGGAATTTATGAAACACCAACATTTCACATTTCTAACTTGGCAACGCTGTACTAAATCAAAAGAAGTCCAAACTGTGGTCTAGTTGAAAGAGCAAAATAAACTGGAGTACCTGGAAGTGGAAATACAGTGTAAACATTTTGTTACGTAGTAGGTATTACAGGCACACTTGGTGAGTCTGTTGACCATTGAGTCTTTGAGTTGCATCTCAAGTTGGGGATGACATTTCCAGTTATGCTTCTAAATTTAGATTTTCTTTAAGAAGCCTGAATTGTTACCCATCATAAAGTTTTTTTAAAGAAAAAAATAATCACATAGTTCAAAGTTCTCAACATACTTTTTTTTTAAAGAACAATACAGTAACTACATATTGTAAAATTACTAGTTACAAAACAACAATCTAAAAAGTTCTAAGAATTTGTTATTGTATTTATCAGTTTTGTTCTGAATACCGAATTTGAAGTAGCAGTAGTGACATTGTTACATCAAACTGTTCCTACTGCAAATATGGGCAGAAGGACAGTGTCAAAGCTCTCGGCAACGTAACTGTTAAGATCCAGGGGTTGATAAAAGGCAATTGGAAAAATCTAATTTTAAATGATATCCGATATTTACGTACATTGATCACGATTATTTGCCTCTCATGTCTACAATATGGTGATGAAGTAGACATCTCGCCAGCCTTTTCGATTCTATTATACAGTACTCGCCAAAAAGTCGGCACCAAATGGATTTTTTTTTTATTTTTAATTTTTTAAAAAAACTTTTTACGGCAATAATTTGTGCTAGTCTGAAAACCTATTTAGCCCATATCAAATATACCGAGTGATTTTTACTTAGCTAGGAAATGGCGTTTTTCGAAATTGTCTCAATTCTAAAAGTGCTATTTTTCGTAAATTAAGCAAGATTTCAATGAGATTTTTTCATCGTCTGTCAGTTTTAGCTTATTGAACAATCTCAAGACCAGAAAATTTTTTTTTCTTTAACTTCTGCTAAAACTAAAGTTTTAATTTTTTGCAACATTTTCAAATTTTCACATACCAAGACGTCATGATTTCAAAATTCAATTTGATTTCGTTAAAAACGTTAAAGATTTATAATTGGAAAAAACAATAGAAATTGTTAATTATTCCTTTAGGTTTGTTATGGATAGATCTCTGTATCAAAATTTATCTGGTACATTCGAAGATTCCCTGGCGGAATTTACAAGTCACGCCTACAAAAATTTTATAAAATCACTTCTTGAGTGTACAGGCGGCATATACCTGACGCGTCCTGACGATCCGTCTGATATTTACGATGTATATGTATAACCCATAAAGTGAAACCATATTTAAAATGCGTCATTCTGGTAGGCAATTTTTGGCAATGATATCAACCAAAGATACATAGTTCACTGTCCAAGTCAGCTCTTTCAAATTCAGATCCTATTTTCGATTTTGCACGCCGCTTATTTTTATTTTGAAGACTCAGTTGTAGGACTATTTCTTTGATAATCTGTGCCATTAATTTTCAAATGGAAAATTACTAAACCATTATTGGCGTTATGATAATACTTGAGCAGTAGTCAGCATTTGCAAGATGCAGAATCGGTCACAAAATTGGAGTAAATTTATTTATACAAAATATATTAGCTACGAATAATATTTATTTTAAGAACATTAATTCAAATATCAAAAATAATTGTAGGTATGATTAATATCTTAGGAAGAAGAAGAACACCATTTCATAGTAACAAAAAGTTTTATTTCTACTTCTTTCTGTATTTCTCGTATGAATTTGGTGAAAACCGTTTCTCTATATTATAAATTACCGGTCACTGGGAAAGGAAGATGAAGAAAGACGTAATAATTAGATTAGGAGTGGTAATATTCGTAAATGCAGCAAAATGTTACCTTTACGGCTCGATCCACTGTTTATTGAATTATTAAATGCCCTAATAATTTGTATACCTACATAAATAATATTCCCAAAATACATCTTTGTTTAACTAAAACAGCGGGAAATTGTAAACCATTACATTGTGTACAAAGAATACGTACTATAATTAGTTCGTATGTAAACAACATTTTTACTAATAAAAACAACTGCTTAAAATTTAAATCCTGTATATAAATTTGCATTGCATAAGCACACTGCTGTGTATGTTCCGCTCATGTATATAATGCGGCCGTGTATTATTGCTACACCAAAATGCAATTGGGTTGCATAAGAAGCAGTAAGATGCTTTTCATAAAGCTTTTAAAAATTTTGTGTATACATACTAATATTATGTTTAACGTGTTGCGAATTCGTGTGTATAGTTCAGAACTCTCGTAAGAACTCTGTTTTTAAATATTTAATTGTTTATACAGTGTGTTTCATAAGTATACTTCGCAGCAAACTTTTAACTTCGTAACTTTGAGGCGTCTTTTGGATTTATTACAGTTAATACAGTAATTCCAGGAGACAATATGTTAGTTTTTTTGCGTACAAAATAATAACCCCAGTGAATTTTTGCAATTTTGTAACTTTTTATTAGATAAAGCAACAAAAAACACAACTTTTGTTCACTTGAGTGTTTTGCGTATCTTGGCTTCGTTTTCGAGAAAAAAACATTTGAACCATACAGTAGGTAATTAATTATCTAATATATGAACGGTGTGAAGGCCGTGCTGATATATTTCTACCAAACTATCACGTGATAACAAGAAAATATTGAATTATGGTAATATCATGCTAAATATGGTTCGTAAAAGTTTTCTGCTGATCATATACGCGTGGGTTCTGTCGTTGAGTGAAAAGTATACTTTTTACTCAACGATTCTGTACAATATTTTATTTCGACACGGTCTACGTAAGCAAGTGCGTTACATAATCATTTTTCGTTGTTTTTTTTAAACGAGTTCTTAGAGTAATTGTAAATATCATAGAAAGTGAAGATGAATCCACAGATAACGTGGATATTGAAGAAATATCAAAAAATTCAGACTTGCAGCTGTGATTCTGTAGAACACCTAAATTTTGAAATATGATAGTATTGACTCGTTTCCCTTAAATGAGGAAGAAAAAAGCTAAAAATGTAATGTCAATGTCAAACTAACTAAACCAATTGGAAAGTAAGTTAAATTAATTAAAAAATCAATAGAAAATAGACAATAATGTCATTCTGATATCGTATATTCGAAAATTCAATTCAAAAATAAGTGTTCTATCGTTATTTCATCTATGTATCATCAAAATTCCATTGATCCAAATTTTGAAAAACCGGAGATCAGTGGCACTAATTTATGTTGAAGAAGCTACTGTCTTCCGGCAGAACACCAATGAGGGAATGATGGCAGTGCATGGAGAAAACATTCCTTTCTATTTTCAAGTGGAATATGAGTGCAATCGTTTACATGGAATAAGAAATCTATTAATAATTGAGTCAAAGTCCGGAAAACCATTGAAAGCACGAACTGGAGAAATAATGCTCAGCTTCTCCACAACTACGAAGTGCACAAAGCAAGTTGTAGTAAAGGAATTTGACGTTTACAAATTACAAAATCCACTTTACGACATCGACACCAGTCTATTCTATTTCCAAAAATTCCCAAATAGACGTGAAACGGGATCGCTTTTTGTCGAATGGAGACTTGGAATAACTTTTTTTGAAGGCATGGCATTATTAGAAAAACGTTTAAATATGTTAGTGTTAATGGTTCTCGTTCTCGCAAAAATTGTTTGTCCCTAACTTGTTGTAAAGTTAGATAGATAATAATTTAAGAAATGTCCCACCAAAGCTAAAGAAGAAAGCTCAGAATGAATATAGTAATTAGAGGACGAATTCTTATTAGTTCATCTATTTTCTAATTTTTTCGACAAACCATCCGGCAATATATCTACTTTCAAAATCTCTAGAACAACTGAAACTGGTAAATTAGACAGAATTTTCTTCCATTCCCCAAGGAAAGGAAATGAACTTCTAATAAGATCTGGAATTCACGAACTGATACACAAACCTAGACACCAAAACTATAAAAATACTTAAAAATAGAACACGTTTAGACAGTAAGGTTATTATCATCAGCGAATGTGTTTGAAATTTTGGTGCTTTAGGTTTATACTTTGTAATGAGAAACAATCCTCAGCTAAACTACAGTGTCAGTTATTCTCTAAGAAAGGAAGAAACTGATCTCCGAATCAGACAGCAAAAAGAAAGCTCCCGAAATTCATCTGAAAGTAAAAAAAACAACTCGCAGAAGATAAAATTACGTAAGAAAATGGATGAATCATATCGTCAAAGGGAACGAGGAGACATTTGGCAAGTTTAGATCGCCTAAAATCGAACTGTAAATTCCATTACTTGTATCAATTAACAACGTACGATTGGTCCATTTTGTAAAACAGAAGATTGCGTATGTATGTTTTGTCTGTATCTTGGCACTCATTTTGTTAGTGTCAAAACACTTACAATTCGTAGAGGACGAAAAGAACAAGATAAATTTACAGAAAGTTCATGTTGTCTGGATGCACGTGTCGTTTCGAGTGTTCACACAATCGTTTCCTTTTACCTTTCAATTTAAAAATTAATTTTAGAATCTCTGCTGGTACAGAAACAACATTTTTAAATATCCTCGACATTAATAAAGGGAAACTTGGTATTTGCCTGTTTTGAGAAGGGTAACGAAGTAAACTTCTGCAGAAAACGGGAATGATTAATGATTGTTCGCACAAAACACCTTAATCATTTTTTTTCCTTTTTAAATAAAAGAGAGAATGGGAAATTGCCAAATAGAGTTGTCGACAAGAGCTATTTTCATCATATTAATGTTTCATCCTTAATGAACTAACATATTTATTTGAGCAATAGGGCAATTTAAAATTTAATTCCCATTTAAAAACGCTATACACACGACTGTCGTGATACACCAAAAAAAAGGGCAATAAATAGAATAGTACCGGAAATGTATCGGTTGTAGGTTATAAATAATTCATCGAAATGCTTAAATTAATTCCCCCGCAGTTACATTCGTAGTAATTCAATCAGAAATTGGGAAATCTCGCACAAAAGGGAATCTCATCGTTGCGTACGTCCGCGATTACTTACTATTATAATTAATGATCTACTAATTATAAAAAATGAAATTGTGTTTTACTCTGAAAAGAAAAATTAATTGAATTTCTCGATTACATTAAAACTGGGTTAAACTGGCTTTATTTAATTTTCAATTAAATTAATTTCCTAAGAAACCAAACCGCACACCGCCTTCATTGTATAGACCTATAGACGACCACGACAATATAATTCGTTTGATTATATGAAGACTTTTTCTTGTTAAGTTAATTTAAATATCAACATGAATTTCGACGAAAGCACGTTAACAAACATCACGACAGACGGTAATCGTTTATTTTTACATTGAGGCTGTACAGTACAACGACCGTAATTGTAAAAGAATTGGAGGCTTTATTTCTTATTTTATATTTCCCTCCTGAGCCAGTTCTATATTTCCATACGTTTGACTGCACGCATTGTGAGAATGCAACCCCACACTTATATCTTGTAACGAAGATAATATTAAAACATTGTAATAATTGTATAGGTACCTTATTATTAATCGTGTTTAATTTTAAGGGGGCTAGGTTTCAGCCAAGGCTGTGCTCTAGCAATCTAACTCACTATAGATGCACTTATAAAACTTCCATTCCCAAATGCGGATTCGACGGTCCACAAGGGTGGATAGAAAGCGACTTGAAGAATGATATGACTTTGGGAGAGGCTAAAGTCAAATTATTGATTTATTATTGGTAAATTTTTAGCTTTATCCCTAAACATAACTCCTAGCAGAACCAAAAGCAATCAACTAGGTACAATTGACACAATCCTAGGAGCGAACGAGTTTTAACGGACAATACCCAATCTACAGTTCTACACTGAAGAAATTGTAGAAGGTAGAACGGAACATAGTAGCAACAAACCAAGTTGGAGTGGATTTTGTCCAGAAACGTTAGATAGCATGAAGATAATACCATACAACTTGTAAAATCAATACAAACAGAAGAATATTTATCGCTAGACTATATCAAGAAAATGAGTCCTAAAGATGTAGAAGGTCGTTATATTGTATCCCTCGTCTACAACTGTTATTGCCAAGTGAAGAGTCGTTTTCGATGCATCTTCCAAAACATCGAATTACGTCAGCATTAACGAAATCACGCACACCGTACT
Source organism: Pyrocoelia pectoralis (assembly GCA_036250285.1). NCBI lineage: Eukaryota > Metazoa > Arthropoda > Insecta > Coleoptera > Lampyridae > Pyrocoelia > Pyrocoelia pectoralis. The sequence continues at coordinate 48,705,141 of CM070078.1, forward strand.
ACGGCAACAACAGGAATCTTCTCATATTCTATTATAATGATGAAATCACAGCATAGTGTTCAGTGTCGGTGTTCATCGAATTATTTGGCGAACAGACTCCTCTCAACAATCTGCAAAGAACGACATTCATTTACAGCTGGACACTCCTCCTTTTTGACTAAAATAAATTCTGCAGAAATGCAGAATATCCCGACTAAACTATATAAGAAAATAGAGATAAAAAATCAATGAAAAGAAATTGAAGCGTAACGTAAGCTACTTCCGTCATTTCCGGAAACGCTGCCATTTTGAAAATATTTTACATCGATTCGGTTTTCAGAGTAACTCCTAACTCCAAATTTTCAAAAACCTATCTATATTTCCCAGAAATGTCTAACTAAAGCTCCCAAAGAAGCACCCTGTATAGTGTTACTAAATATTTTATATTATAAAATTATTTTGTCGAAATCATTATAATTGTTCATTGGACGATTCTTTGTTTATCCCTAAGTACTTCTATGATATTTGTATTAGTGGTAATATAAGACTTTGAGAAAGAAAAAGTTTTCTGCCAAGGCATTAGCACCAGATTTAACGAGGCAGAAATGTTTTTTTTATACAATTATGTTCAAACTTTAATTTGGTTATAGTTTGAAGCTGTTACTCGTGCCAAAAAAAATTAAAAAAAGTTTTCTGCCAAGGTATTAGCACAAAATTTAACAAGGCAGAAATTTTTTTCCTTTTTAACAATATAAAAGCTATATTTTAAAAGAAATTTGAAGCTGTTACTCGATGGGTACAGTTTGTATCCAAAAAATATTCAGGAGAGAGGACATGGCGAATTTCTGCACAAGTTCCGCCCAGGCAGCAAAGGATTTTATGGATGGTCTGTATAAGTACTAGCTTTTAAAAATCATTTCATGCTGTTACTCGATAGGCCAGCTTTTTTGCAGCCAGCTCTTGGACTATTTGGCTTTAAATTCTATAGCGAGTAAAATGTGTCATAGTTTTATTAAAATTTAACGTAACAATTAATTGTCTTATCTTTGTCACTACTCCAATTTGTCTCAATACTTTTGTTTTTTCCCAAAAAAGAAATCCAAAATTTTTCTACATAGGAGTGCACTTTGAAAATTTTTGGTAACTTCAAATCTACTTTCCTCTCCATCGTATCATGTTTTTACATTAATAGAGCGGCAAACTTTAAAATCAATAACAAGCTTGAGGAAGCTTTTTCAGTTATGCAACGATCTAAATATTCTCATGAACTGAGAAAATAGTTACCCAATTCTTTCAAAATAAAATTGTATAGGTTTGCTATATTATTTGATCGATATTATACTTTTTATTACAAATATGTTTTAATAACGCGCGTTGGTGAAAAAAATGGAATTGACTCCTTATGCAATTTATCTTTTTTACTGATTTTCTGGAAAAACGTTTTCCCAATGTTTAGTTTTTAAGTTAATAATAACAAGCCACGCACTTGTTCATCTCACTGAAATAAAGTTAATACATACTTATACGAAATTATGTATGCAAATTAATAGCAAGAAGTAATTTAGAATTTTGTGAGAGAATTTATGTTCCGTTCCTGACTCATAAACAAAAATACCTACAGATCTGAATAAAAGCGAGTAAAAATTGAAGCAAGGTACGAAGTGTGGGGATCGGTTGTTAAGGTTCAGGGTTGGTCAAGAGCTGGAAATGATAGCAACGCAACGTTTAACAATCGACACCAAAACCATCAGGAACGACCACAGTAAATTAAAGAAGAGTGGTTCTGCCTTGAATTGACCTACGCTCTTGTTGACCTATCTATAAACAATGTTGCTAATGTCCAGAAAAAGTTTGAAAGAAAATCTTCATGGGAGATTTAAATGGCATAACCCGTGTTCAACAATTGCCGCGTGCGTGCCATAAATAGTCCTCGTGCTTGAAGAGCTCCCGTACTGCAGTTACCAAGGTAGGTACTAAGAAGCCAATTTTGCACGGAACCAAAACATCTGCGGTTAGTCATGGGTTTACCACCTCCATTCCAAAGAACAAGCATACTAGCATGAGATGGTGTCATGCACCTTAGAATGTTCAAAGGAATGGTAACTATTTTTGTAACACTCGAAGTCCACTTCTTGTCAATTACTAATTACTAATTACTAATTTACTAATTACTAATCAAAATAATACTGCCAGTTTAGTGCAAAATACGCTCATGTAATGTAGTTATTGATGAGTTTTTCACTTATTACTTAGACTACATTAGAGGTTGGTCTATAAAAGAGTTACTTGTGAGAGTAAACATTTACATTAGACGTCAATTAACCTGGACTATTTCGAAAACTGCACGGAATAAGATGCACTTCATTTAAGCTTTGTTTTTGTACCTGTTTCTTTGTGTCAAATCCATACAGTATGTGTAAAAAAAACCCAACAACTCAGAAGAAAGTAAGTGGGAGAACACGTGTGAGGTACGTATCAAGTACCCCACTAAGTTAATTTAAAGGTTCCAACAAAATAAACAAATTAATCAGTGTAAAGTAAACTAACAATATAAATCACTGAATAAACAAATTGAAATTCCGTAACAAGACCAGAAAGGTAAAGTACTTCAAAATCGTTAATATGAATAAAACAATTCACAATTCAAAAAATTACTTAAATGACTACACAAATTTTCGAAAAACTAAACCATACGATTCGCAGGTAAACAAAAAATCAAATCAATTATAAATAGGGGCGCTAAATAAACGAAAAGGGATAAAAATATCGTTGACTTACCATAATTTCCTAATGAAGAGTACTTCTCTTTGTGGTCCAAAATTCCTGAAACAAATTAAAAAACCGAATTAAACCTAATTTCCTTAATCTACTATTGAAATACAATATTTATGGTCTGATAATTCATATGCAAACGAAAAGGTTAGGTATAATAGCCAAATTTCAAGTAAAGTTACGACGCATTATAGAATTTAAAGTTAGTGTTAACTTTAACTTCGCGATGGTTTAATTATGAAAGCATTAATTAAAATAAACCGTAATGTTTCTGTACACACTGAATCTGCTTCAAATGTTGTGTAATTTGTTTTTAGTTAACATACACTATACATATACTTTACATATTATATTTGTGCACGGTGTAGGTATAGGAGCAAAAAAAGCAAAATATAGGTTGAGGCTCTAGTAAAATCAGCAGTTACTTCTGATAAAATATGTTCCTAAATGGGTACTACGAAACAAGTGTATACTTATTTCAATTAACATTCTCTTTGGTTCTCTAAATGGAAAAAAAATGTAAAGATTGTCCTTTACAAATTCATGTTTAACTTTATTTAAGTTTACTTAAAATAAATGAAGTGTATTTGCATTGCTAGTAATGAATCTTAAGATTAAGTTTGGATGATGAAGCTTTAATATCTATCTTTCATAAATTTATCTACAATCCAAAGCCAAGAAGTCTTATTAATCAATAAACAGATCTAATTTCTGTGCTTTTTGCATTTCGCAAACAACTTAAGATTTCCTCCAATTTCAAGTTTAATATGTTGTTGCAACGCTGGATTTTGATGATCTAAATTAAAGAGCAGTTTTTAATTTTTTATTTGTGAAAAAGAACCGTGTCTAAATGCGCGCCCTTTTTATCTATACACTCATTTAGTCTGGTACTAAAATTGTTAATAACTCACTTGAGCATTGATCTTGGAATAGCCTTGATTTCTTCTGTGATTCTTCTTTTTAAAACGTTCAAATTGGCTGGTAAAATATTGAAAACATTACCTACCCTTTAAGTATCCCCATAGACAAAAATCAGCGAGTGGTAAATCAGAACTCCTGGGGACCAGTTCATGTCTCCTTCACGGTTGATTACTCTTTCGGGAAATAGAGCAGAGTGAAGAGCTAATGATTCATTTATAACGTGGGAAAAAATTAGATTAATTTTGCAATTTTGCTGTATTGCCATAATTCCTTGACTTGATATGGGAGCCCATATAACAGCCTTAGGCGAGTGTAATGCAGTTCTAGTGGATTTTAGGAAGCTCGGTATCTGCAATTTGATTATTCACGCGGCCGTTGTGAAAATTCGAATCATCTGGAGAACCATATGGTCCTGAACTGATTTTTCATTGTTCTTCAGAATTCGAGTCGTTTAGCAGGGTCGTCATGCTTCATGTTTTGAACAATAACTATTTTGTACACGTGAATTTGTGCATTTGTTCAAATTTGTCGAGGATAACAGACTGACGAACGCGCTCGACATGTACGTTCGTTCTCGATGTCCTTTTGCGCCCAGATGATTTATCCGGTATTTTGTTTCCTGTCTCTTCAGACGTACGCACCTAATACTTAATTAAATCGGCACAATTTTCATAGTGGTACAATTAAAATGAGTTTTGTAAAGACGTCGAACAATTGTGTCGGAATCGTTGTTTTTATAAAACGCGCGCACGCAATATGCGTGCTGCGGTCCCGTGAAACGATCCATCGCAGAAACCAAACGATTGACATCACTCCCCTCTCCCGGTTTACTACCTACGCCCCACGGGTAACGCTGAAGGTAAAAACGAAAATCTGTTTGAGACCCCTGATTTTCTCCAATTTTCAGTACGGCATGGATTTATATTGAAGAATTGTCTTCTATTTTCAAACTAGACGTATATTGGTCAAAAAGTTATACTCTGATTAGTGGTTATTACGTCTCTTCCCTTAAAACCTTTTACTGTTTGCGGTTTTTGTGTAAAAGTAAAGTCTTATTCAAGAAGGGACACACTCGTATAAGGGTGGCACACTCAGAGGAAAGTCCTTTAAATGGCTCGAGTAAATGATAAACTTCTTTATGAGTGGAAGAAAGTTTCAGTCCTCTAGAAATCTCCGTAAAATTTGTGGATCACGTCTCCATTTTTTTTATAACACGGGGTGTTACGTAAGCTCCTTAAAGTGTAATAAGCCGAATAGTATGAATAAAACGGCAATTTTTAATGCTAAGGCGAATGACGTTTTAATGAATTTTAGGTTATCGATATGAGAGTCGCGAAAATTCATCGGGGTGTGAAATTGGGGAACTGCAAGCTGCAGTAAAATATAGCTTTTTTGTTTTCTTTATTGGATATAACACAATTTTATCCGCGCAGCATCCTATAAAAATAAATACCGGCTTATACGCGACTTGGGGTTGATGCACAGCACGAAAAATGATGCAATCGTTGCAGATATAAAAATTAAAGCCGAAGGGATTGTTATTGCATTAAAATGCGAGAGAATAACGTACATGGTAATAGTAATAGCAGTTAATAAGTGCATATGGAGGGAGGGTTGTAAAACTTGAGCGGCGGCCATCGCGATTCACGCCATTTCACAATAAAGCAATATACATAAATACTGGAATACGTGTTGGAGGACGATGTTATTATGCTCCCTTAATTAAGATATATTTGAGGAATTTTCTGAATTTGTGTAACCTCTAATCTATTTACGTGTGCATGATTTTCACATTTTTACAAATGGGTGCATTTTTTCTATTCTTCCCGCGCTCGACTCCATTGTAATTCATCGGCCGACCATAACAACTAGATTGTGTGTGCGAGTGCTAAAATTTATTGTACAAAATATACGTTATGCTAATGCGATCATGTTAAACATTGTTCCGAAACTTGATTACAAATTCCCTACAAACTTCTTTTGCTCGTGCAAGTCACTGACATTCACGGTGCACCACCTTATGTTCATATAAATAATTACCCCTTTCATCGTATTAAATATTAACTAAGATAAAAGCTTAAGAATCATTTTCACTCTTTGCAACCTTTCATTTTATCTAAAAACTTTCAGTTATTTCCCCCGCCGATTTTAGTTGAAGGGTTAGGGTAACGATCCATGTTCTTATGTTCGGTTACATCACCGTCATTTGATTTATTTCATATTTAGTTATAAAATGAATTCGTTTCGCAATTAAAAATCGTAATTGTACCCCATAATATATTTTTTAATTTCCCGCATGAAATAGGTAAAACCTTATTAACATGAATATAAACAAGTGGAATTGATGTTCCGGCATAATTAGAACTAATGGAAATTATGATTATGTGCAGGATAATATTAATTCCGAAATTTTGTTAATGCAGGCATCACAATAATTATTAAGCAAATAACAGAACCCACATTCTGTTTGTGAATCGAATTACTATTGTTAAAAAACATAGAGGTAAAATCAGAATTGGCTTGCAGATTTAGAAATTACCTACATTACAGGTGCGGTGCTTTAAAAATTGGGTATGTGAAACCTTATGAAATTAAAATGGTAAAGAATAATAAGCACATAACATATTATTTTAAGGATAATGGTACAAAAGGAACAAGAGAAAGGAGAAAAACTATATGGGTGTCCCAGGTTTAATGATCAGGACTTTGACATTTTGTAGTTGTTAATCTCTTGTCATCTTTGTTAAATATTATTGAATTATAGTTTTATTTGAAAATTGCATTTTCTCTACACAAATAAATCAAGGCCAATGCTGACGAAGGATCGAACTCTCAAATTTAGTTGAAAACAAAAGAGCGTTGACATTTTCTTCAAAGCACTCTGCACACAAAATGAAAAACTTTATTTTGTTCAAACATGTAATGATGAAATAACACGTGTGATACATCGTTGTAATGAGAAAAATAAACGTAATCTAAAAATGGAAGAAGTCAAAATGGTGCCCATAAGAAAAAATGAAGTTGACAGTTGTTAGTCCGCCATCTTGAAGAGTATTGAAAAGTCGATGCCATATTCTAATTCTACATAAAAAAGTGCCTGAAGAATGCCTTGGTTAGAAAAGACAATCTTAATTGGTTTTTGATTTAAAACAGAAAAACGAAAATCGTAATTTTTCGTTTTTTTGCGATATGTCGTAAACTGTCAAAGATAAGTCAAATCTGAAAACAGATTATTGTTTGGCATGAAAATAAGATCTATGGCAACCATAATTTTTGTACCTACACAGACAAAATACATTTTTCGTGAAATAAATGACAAAAATCTAGTTTGCGGCCGCACGGTAAGAAAAACGAAAAAAGTCTAGAGACATTTTTTGTTCAGAATTGAATACCCCATCGAAAGGCATATTTCGAATATTTAATTCAGGGCCGTACTCTGTTTATTTATCAAATTAGTAGAACGGATTACCCATATCTCCGCCACTGGTTGATTAAAAAATTGATATTCTTCAATCTTGTGGCCCTTTGTCCTTGTATCTTGTGCGCCAATTTTGGTTTAAATTATTGCCACAGTTCGGAAATAAATAAATAAAAACTATGTTTATAGGAGCAACCCACCTTAAAATGTGTTTTTCTATAAAATGTTAAAGTCCTGATCGTTAAACCTGGGACACCCTGTATATAACATTTATAGGGCTTCATTGAATAAGGGCAATAGAAAAAAACAGAAAAACAAAATGGAAAAGAAAAGATGTAAAGTGAGACAAAGAAAGGAATAGATGGATGAAATAACAATAGAAACGTGAGGAAGTGGACAAAAAGGATCAAAAGACATGAAACAGTTCCGGTTTCAAGCTGGGAGAAATTGCACAAGTAATGCTTTTACCTAAAACACCTAAAAATAAGTTAAACGTGAACTAACAAATTCACCTTACGTTTAACGACCAAGAAAGCAATATTACCCATACATTAATTGGAGCACCGGCGCTGTTTAAAGTTTATGTCGCAAAGGTTTTAAATTTATGGAAACAGTAATGTAAAGATTACGGAGTAGATCTTGGGGACACGTTGCAGTTTACCAACGGTTGTCATAGCAAATGAAGAAAACGATATAGACTATATGATCAAGTAGTGACGGCAGAAATAGAAACGTTGCCATTTGGAGAAAATACAAGAAAAACAAAATATCTAGTCGTTAGGGCCAAACATAATATGTATTTATTGATCAACGCGTATACAATCCCTTTACCTTTGTATCTGGCAAGTAAGTTATTCTTTTGAACAACACACGAGTGATATGTTTCATTAAAATGGTACTTGTGGTCATCACATAATGGTTTATACAGGGTGTTCCTACTCAAAGTCGACAACGTTGGGTTTTAGGTTGTAGAACTCGTCAAAACTAACACCTTTTTTAAGTAATTTTTTTATTTTGGCTTTTGTTTTTGAATTCTGGACGGTTTTTTGTTTTTTTTTACAAATCTCTATATCTCCATTATTTGTAGTCGTATTTCAAAATATCAAAGTTTTTTGGAATCGACAGTTTAATATTTACGTTTGTTCAGAACATTTTTACAAAAAATTTAAAACAGCAAAATGGTGGCCAGTTTAAATTATAGTAGCAGAGTAGATTTTGTCTTATTCAATTTCCAAAATGTAAAATGAGTAAGTTTTTTGTGAAAAAGTTTTGAACAAACGTTGTAGATATTAAACTGTTGATTCCAAAGAACTTTGATTTTTTGAAATCCGACTACAAATAATGGAGATATAGAGATGTGTAAAAAAATAAAAAAGGGTCCATAAATCGAAAACAAAAGCCAAATTTAAAACAATTATTTTACAAAACTTGTTAGTTTTGACGAGTTCTATAACCTCTATTGCGTTGTCCACTTTGCGTAGAACCACCCTGTATAGAAATTTAACGCAATTTCAATATGGGTAAATGTAATTCGAGAACGTGCTTGTTTTAGAACGTTTTAAAATATCAACAAATTAGTCTGAGTATGTGTACCATGTTGACTGAAGGAAATAACTTTCAGCACGGGGATCATCCCAATGCTTGATATACCTAAGTAATAAGGCAGATATAGATATAGGGAAAGCCAAACAAACTTGCGTGCACGTCATCAATGACGTATTTCCATGTCTTTTGTGGCAAAGTTTCCATCGCTAAGTGTATCATAAAATTTGTAAAAAAAAACAACTCTAAAAGCAATGCAATTAATATAAGACTTTTGAGATGAAAATGTATGTGCACAAGCTTGTTTGTGTTGGGTTTAGACGCCTCTCAATGTAAAATGTTGTGTTAAAATTTTAATCAACAGACCAGTAAGTAACGACGTATACCTAGCCACTGTCAGGGAATAGTGCTGTGTTGCCATCTTTTATTCATCGATATTTTGACGTTACGGATGATAGTAGTATTCGGACAGGCATATTTAATTGATTTTTTTCGTCAACAATTTGTAATAGTAATTAATATTTATTTGTGGTTGAATAAGAAATATTTACTGGGACATTAAATATTTCCTGATCACTTTGACAATACTGTAAATGTAAACGTCATCAAACGCTGATGACGTGCACGCAACTTAGTTTGGCTTTCCCTATACATATGGTAAACGCCAAACAAAATCCGTTGCACGTCAGCAATCAGCTGATAATTGACGTCCCTGCCGTAAATGTAACGGCATAAAAATCGTGAAAATTCGACCTGTAAAAATTAATTTCATCAAAATTTTATGGTCGCCACGTTGGTAACAATGGATTGTTTTTAGCAACGTTGCCAATGTCAATTCCATAAGGTATCAATTTTGTAATGTCTTGTTGTGGTTATGTTTTGACTGTCACAATTTTGAAGTTTTGATTTTGTTTTTTATTTATTATAACTAAAGTTACGAGTGAACTCAGAAGTTTTATCTGCGTTACCTTCTTTCAATTACAATCTGGCAACATTGCCCCCAATCTACGTCACTCACATTATATGACGTGCAACGGATTTTGTTTGGCGTTCACCCACGAACTTCATAAATAAAAATGGACTGCTAATAGCATATGCCTACTTCTTCGCTTTTGACGCCACCAAGGATCCGCCATGATGAGCGCAAATATTAGTAACATTCTGGTAACATTTGCATATTTGTGTTGTAGATTGGTCATGGTTGGTACCTCTGCTAGCAGTTGATTGAATTTTTATTTTCTTGTGTCAAACGTGATATAACCTGAAAATTTTTAGCCTTAAATACCTTTAGATTTTAACAGTTAAGAAGACAATAAAGTTGTTTATAATATTCGTTTTATCAAATTCAAGTGTGAATTTCAGCTATGAACTGATAAAAGTATTTTTTTACGTGATCCGAATTAGATTTCAAATTTTCGCGGTTGAATTTGCGCTCATCATGGCGGACGCTGTAAGGTGTCATTTCGAATACATGTGATTATCAGTCCATTTTTATTTATGAAGTTCGTGCGTTCACCATACAAGAATAATATTTCGATACAGTAAATATTAACTTGAACTTGGGCTCACATTATATATTCGTAGTTTTTTAATTATTGTGCTTGTTACTTATCGATTGCTCACAAAATGGCTGAAAGTAGTGTCAATTTTGGTAGGAATCCTGCAAATATATCACTGAAAAAAAAGTTAATATTAAGAAGTTCGGGCGACCAACCCCAGATTTAAATTTGCCACAACAGGACAGACAAATACATATGGATCCACAAAATGGGAGAGTAATAATTTATTGATATATTTTATTTGTTATTGCACCCATTTATGTATTTATTATTGTGTTAAACCCGATAAATAGCCTCCCCGTTCTCCCGGTATCACTTCGTTGGAATTTTTTGTTTGTTGTCACCTAAAAGATATCGTGTATTGAGGGCATCAACTGCTGTGGTTATTAGCCCTATACGCCTACAAACATCCATGTCCGGAGGTATTTTTAGCATCATCGGGTAGGGATTCGAACCCGAGACGGCCAGGTGTAGTGGTATACGAACGAGTACATCCACTACACCATGAACGGCCACAGTTTGTACTTTTAATCTCTTTCAGAGAACTGAGGGAACTGGAAAACTTTTAAGAAAAATAAATAAATGTTTGGAAGTTGAGGGAAACCAGTTCGAACGTTTATTTTTTTCTTTTTGGTTTTTTTATTGTTATTGTTAAGTTGAAATTAAATACAAATTTACGGGGATTTGAAATATCGAACTTGTATTAATTTTCGATATAACCAGAATTTGTATAAAACTGAAAATAGTTTTGCTGAAACGGGCTCTGTGCATAATTCAGAATTTATGATGAAATGCACAGTTGTTATATTAACTTATTAAACAAAACGCTTGATGGCTGCTATTACCGGAGATAATCTTATTGTCGGTATATTTGCCAGTTTCACAGCACAAAGTATATGTATAATACCGACATATTTTAACATTTCTTCAAATGTAGTGTCTCTCCTAATAATGCCATGAGTTTTCAGAAATTTCACTCCTTCATTTCAATTTTGTCCTCCTTATCAACTATTTTTAACAAATCTTCCCGATCACCTTGATTTGGGCATATATTTCAATTGCAACAGGAAATTAGAAACAGTGGAGATGAATTTTCATTGAAGACATAAGACAGCGAATGGGAGTAGATGGCTTTCTAACGGGAATTGAAAAGAAACAATTAACATGGTATGGATATTTCCAAAAAATGAGAGGTACTGGACATCATCCAACCACAGAAAACGTGGAAGGCCAAAGAAGACATGAGAAGAAGAAATTATTAAAGCAATGAATGCAAAAGATCTTGAAGAGGGTCAATGAGCAACATGGAAATTAAGCATTTTTCCAATAAAATGCAAATTTTAGAAATCTTTGAAATTCATCTGTGTGGAGAGTACATTTAATGAATGAAATAATACTTTACCACCTCTGCCCAGTTGAACCTCATTCACATTTTATGCCTTCGCGAAAAGATAGGATGTTGTTCTTTTTTACATTTTTTGATGATAATAAACATGCCAAAGATTTACTTAACGTCGTATTTCACAATGCTCATCTAATTTCAACCTGCAACCATTGATAATGAAATGACATATAGTGTCGAAACGCGTTTGGTTCTATTTAAAATAAACATTTAAGGCAAATCGCTTATTATCGCGAAAATAAATTCCTTTTATCATATTAAATCAAATTTTTCTTTCGAATTCATTTTTAATTCTGTCGCTCACTTGCGTGTACCGAAAATTGAAATTCGGTATCGTATAATTTTGTGATTCACAACTATGTTAGTTAAAGCTAATTATGGTCATCACACCTTACAACAGTCATACATTCTGATAGCACCTCATCTGCACAATAATGACACGTTTAAAATAAAAATAAAGTCAAATAACGTAGATTTGTGGTTGTTGCGTCTATTTTACATAATGAAACAAAAGAAAAACACCCACGAAGTTTGGTCTTTACATTTTGATATGTGTAATATATTTCGCTTTAAGCGGACATTCGAGAATAATCCGCGCACTATGGGGCAATTGTATATTATATATAACCGAGCAATTTATATCTACAAGTTTTTTTCTTGGCATGTAAAAGGGGTTGTTCTTCTCCCTTCAATTGGTATACGTTTCAATTTTCGTCTAATCCCATTAATAATAATCAATAAATAGATTTAATAACTATAATTCACGGGGGCACACCTTAAATCCGTATTAATGTTCCTAACTGCGTCCAACATATTTAATATTAACTACGAAAAGATATTCTGTACGTTAGTTTAGAGAAAGGGACATTTGTTCGCAGCAGGGGTTTATTGTGGTAGCTGCAGATCCGGAATGTTTACACACCTCTGATGAGCCCGCCCGAGTTGACTCACTCGATGAGTCGAGTGTGTGCTTGGACAAAAGGCAACACGCAACATCGACGGATATACAAAGTTTGTATAACGAACGCATCCGCTTCGAGTGCACCTTCTCTCCCTCTCTCTCTTTATATGAACACATTTTATGTAGTACCATCTCTTTCTAATGAGTTGGTGGCTGAAATGGCCCTGGGACTAACCTTTGCTCTTGAAATGAAGTCTAAGTCTCACGCTGAGATAAACCTCTAGGGTAAAGCTCGAACAAGTCCGTTGCGAATGGACAACCTGTTCGAGGCGATAACAACTTTTTTATATATTTTATACAGATTTTTCAATCCGACTATTAAAAGTTGGAAATGGAAGAACTTCCACATTTAAGGTAAATAAATGTATCTACTCTGTATTTAATTTTTGTAAAAAGTCAATACAATGAAATACGATCCTAGTAGGCAACGCAAAAGCTAGAGATTTCAAAATGTAAAGAATTCTAGTTTGAAAAGAGTTTTGTAACTGTTACATACAGCTTGCAATAAATGTGCATTAAAAGTTCCGAAATTGTTTAATAACAAAAAAATTTATTCTTTCCATTAGATTTCACTTTCAAAATGAAATAGTTATTGTTCGATATTACACATTTTGGCGATGTCGTAAGTGGGTTTCGTTGTAATAATAAAGGATCGGGAGAGGACGAAACTCGAAAGGAAAGTTTTGGTCACTTAGCTCTGTAACTAAATGATATATTCAATGGAAGTTCCACAACTCATTATACGAGCTGTGTAAATTAAGTATTGAGACTGATTTTTTTCAACTTCTTTATTCGAATAGAATTCCCTCAAAATAACTTCCTTGGGAGCCACACACTGCTGGAGGCGGTTCTTCCAATCCTCATAGTAGTGCTGAACCGCGGATACTGGAATATCCTTCAGTTGGTCGGCTACAGCCGTTTGAATGTTTTCGAGTGTCCAAAATGAGTTCCCTTGAGGTGATTTTTCAATCTCGGGAAGAGAAAAAAGTCATAAGGGCTCAAGTCAGACGAATAAGGAGTCTGAGGAGCCAAAGGAATGTTTTTACTGGCCAAAAACTCGTTTAAAAGTAAAAGTGTTGATTGACCTTTTGGTCTTGAGGCACAAAATCTTCGTCGGGGATTCCATGGTTATCGAAAAAACAAATCAGCATGCAGATGACCTTCGATTTGCTGATTCTAATTGGGTCTTGGAGAGGTTACTCCATGCTCTGGCGCTTGATTTCCGGGTCGTGTACTCAAACACCCAAGACTCGTCACAAGTAATGACACGGTCCCCTCTGATGCCCTTTTGGTCTTGCGAAAGGTTTTTTGGAACCATTTTTGTGCAGATTTTCGTCATCCTCAATTCATGGGTCCAAATTTGATGAACGGTGGTGGGAGTCAAATTCAACTCTTCCCGGTTCGTTCTGACTGTCAACCGACGATCTGAACGCACAAGATCCTGGATTTTGTCGACATGTTCATCGGTTCTTGAAGATGAAGGCCTGTCGCGTCGTGGTTCAACTCTAATCGACCCTGTTCCTTTTGAAAATACCCAAAAACCGGGACCCTTGACAAAACACTGTCTCCGAGTTCAAACCCGTACTGAAGGCGTATCACATATTCACCTGGACCTCCTCCAAGTACCGCGTCCCATGTGTCGTCAGATCGAACGGTATGTTGCTAGTCTTATTACTTAATTTACACACTCGTAAATCACTCTGTATGTTAAAACAGAATAATATAAATGAAGAGAGAGGATCCTAAATTGAAGATGGGCATCGATCTAACTATTTCACAAACATCAGAAGGTCTTTCAGGGCAGTTTTATAATGGTAGGTACTCGTCACAAAGGAGAAAAGACAAAATAATCACAAACGCTTGTTCAAGTGGAAGTTCTAATTACTAGTGGCTCAACAAAAACTTGCTGATATAGAACCCGACCAATTAATCAAAATACTGGGAAAATATCTGTCACCGGAACTTTACGTGCTTGCGCTCATCACTATTTCTGCCGTGCTCCAAAGAAATTTAAATGCAGACAAATTTTTACATACGTTCTTAATTTATTCCTCGCCTTAGAAATAATTGCCTAGCAGAACGACTACTCCAATCAGATCTCACAGATTTCAATGAAATTGTTCAAAAAGTCGTACCATTGGAAGTAACGTGAGCAGACAACAAGATAATTACCCAAGCGACGAACACACCGATTCCATTCATTCCACCTAAATCTACGTGAACACAGGTTCAAACCAAACATAATTCAGGCGCAAGTTCATTGCAAAACCGTTCAAGAAAAGTAGAGAAATTCCAATTCTAGTTCAAGTTGAAATCAAAAGAAAAATCGCGATAATTGAAATAGTCGTGATAGTGTAAACGAAAACGACTCTTTCCCCGCAATACATATCTATAGTTAAAACCGGGAAAATACAAACAGTATTAATGGCAATGATTATGGGAAAATTACTGTAAACGTTCGTTAGAGGATTAACATATTTAAGAATGATAATCGAAGAAAATGGAAGATTGGATAAAGAGATCAATGACAGACACGGTAAAGTCGGAAGATTGTACAATGTGGCTGGGACTATACACCAAATGCCAGAAGAGAATCTTAACAGAAGAACATTCAAGACTAGAAGGAAACAAAATCAGAGGAAAGCCGTGAAAGAAGTGGGAAGAAGAAGTTGAAGTAGCGACTCTAGCGAGAGGTATCACGCAGGAACAGATCAGAGGTCTGGCAAAGGATGGACAAGAATCCGAGAACTGACGGTAGGAAGACTTGGGATTAAATAAATAAATAATAATTAAGGCTGCCAGTAGCATTTGTATTATGTGGCCTATAAAAAATACTTTTTATGTTCAACCTTATGCCAAGAACGAGTAACCAATCTTAATATTTTACTCACAGAAACAAGCACTCAATCGTTTGTCAAAGCGTAGGCTTCCACGGCCAGATAACAACAATTTCTGGAGTTGGTCAATGTTGAAAAAGTCAACATTTCGCCCACTTTCGTAAGAGGCTTCATCCGGACAAGAAGAAAACAAAAGAAATATTAAACAACAATAAAACCGCAAGGTTATAAATAGTCATCTAACCCAAAACCTCGCAACACCGAGAAGAAGGTCGCCATGAGTATTTAATTCTTGCGCTATATCCACAAAGTCAGATCGCGTTGGGATTTTGGGAAGATTCTTCGGAAACACGAAATCTCGTAACTTGAATAAATCGCATCAAACTCTTCTTACTTATGTTTCATAGAGTATCGAGAAATATTGATTTCACTTTCGTTCCACTTGTGTCGCCCATGCGATGAAAGCAAATTGATATTTAATAACAAACAATCCTGAAAGCAACTTTGATCAATTTCGCAAAGCGTGATTGAGTGATAGACGAGATTTAATACAATACCGGACTGCAAGTGAACCCACTTACCTAACAATATCTGTCATTTTCGATAGAAAGTACGAAATGGTTTTATTCCTAAAAGCTCGTAAACCTTGCCACAATTTATACTTTTTTTTTTATTCCGTATTACATTATAAAACATGGGAAAAAGAAACGAAATAGGTAGATATATATTTTAGGTTGAAAGCGAAAAATTTTCTAAGTAAGCTGAAGTGATTCTTGAAGAAGGTAATTTAAAGTAAATTTCTAGTAAACCCAACATCTAAAGGACTAAAAGCAACAATGGTCACTCCATTTCCGGATTATCGTAGGACATTGTTAGATTTTAAAGCGGTCGATACACGTTTTCTTTGCAAAGGTATTCAAATAGCGTTAAAGGGAAAAGCTCGAAATCCATATCTCTTTTTGTAATGTTCGACGAGCGAACGAGGCCGTATAACAACGTATTTACGGTAAGCTAAATTGCGAATTTTCTATCAATCGCATGATAGAATACGCTAAAGGGAATCCTCTCTTCTATAATTGTATAAAGCAAGCAATCCGTTCCTAGTCAGAAGCAACGCACCGCTTAAACTGAATTTTGTCAACTAATATGCGCCTTGACAGGTTATGAGATTGTCGCGATATATCGTTTGCCGAATCTCAATCAGGAGCTTGTCACCTGCAGTTCAATCACTGTTCCCTCTGGAACTAAACGTGTTCATCATCCTGTGATTGAAGATCCTTGAAACACGTTTGCGTTTGTTAGAAACTTTTATTCCAATTTCAATCACTTTTACGGCACTTCTAATAAAATTCGTCGCTTCTATCTTCGGATAGGGAGCGAAATTATTGCTACAGAAAGATCTTAAAATTGACAAATTGATGTCTGTAACAAAGACAAAGTTTTCAAAAAAAAAAGAAAGGAAAGTTAACGAACTGTCAATTTTAACTTTCCAATTCAAATGTAACTAAAGTACGTATCTGATATTTGTTTGTCATTCTACAGAGTTATATGCGCAACGAACTTTCAATCATTAAAAACGAGACGTCCCTTTAAGTTAATTTAATGAATTTAATTGGTAGAAATGAACTCACCCAACAATTGAGGGTTGTAAGGATGCCAGAATGGTTTTGAAATTAGGTGCCTTCCAACTATTTCTATGTTTCACTATCATTTTGGCTAGATCTTTCTCTTGATAAGTTAGTAATTGTTCACGTGCTAAAATGAAGCACAAGGCAATTTTCGAACTTTTAGTTTACAACATTGTACTTTTACAACGTCCGAATCACTGCAAGTGATTTAAATTCTATGAAAACAGTGGAATTATTGCAAACACTCTATATGATTTGCGTCGTGTTTGTCGTTTCTACACAGATCTAAAGAACCATTTCTATAAATTGGAAAATTGCTTGGACACAACCCGCTTTTAACATCGTCTTCTAACGTTTTTAAGTTATTTCTTCTCACTAAGAATTGGAGACTACATTGAGCTCTACGCCAGATTAAACGGAACTGTAGATGGATTGCAAATTAAAATTGTACATAGCGAAAATAGTAAAATATGTAGGTAGTTACCAATTCATACCCATAGGTACTCTAAGAGCGAAGTTACTCCTACAGTTACGAAAATAAGCCCTTTCAATCTCAAAAAAGTATGGCAGAAATGCCTACCTAAAAGTATGGTTGAGGATTTACGAAAAAGAGAATATCAATTTACGAAGGCCACTCCTAAGCTAAAATTCCAGACCATTAGATATATTCGTATTGACTTTCTGAAATGACGAAGACAAGTAAAATATATGGAATTACCGATATTATCGGTACTGAAGCCGAAGTGGTCTCTCTAAAAAAGAATCGACTTGGCAGCTATTTGGTGATCGTGCCAAATAAACAATAAAGTTTTGGAAGTTGTGAAGACAACTAACATTTCTATTTACAAATATGTACAAGTTTTAACAGCGCGGAATGCGGTTAATTATGGAGGCAGTAGGTAGGTTGGTCGGTCGCCGGAGGGTAGACTGGTTCTGCAATGCAGGCTGACGGGTCGATGTAGACGCACTGGTCAGTGTTGACTGCTTTCGTTGCCGACTATGACTTCTGACTGAATTCTGTAGGTAACAGCGTTCCCTTATAAAGGATTCTGGCCGGTGTCGACGTGTTGACATTGGTCGGCCAATGGGAATCAATCGTTCCTCTTCAGTATGTCAGCGACTAGACTACTGTGTAGCAGGATCATGTGGTCTCCACATATGCATTTAGTAGTACTCGATATGTTAATTTAAACAGCAGATATAGCTGTTTAAATTTGTTTTTTTTTATTGTGAAGATTGAAATTTTAACAATAATAATTAAAAACGAGACATGTACAGGTAACTTTGTGAGGCGCAGGCGTATTATAATATAATATATTTTTTATTAATCCGTCGATCAAGATCAAAGTGCATGATATGGGACAAGTCAATAACAAATCACTTACAATAGAGGTATACAAAGACTTATACATTTACCTACTTACAAAATATGCTAATGAATTAGACAACCTACAATTTAATACGGAAATATTCATCAAGGGAATAGATACATCTCTCGATAAGTACATTTTTAATTACTCGTTTGAATGATGACACGTTATTTATCGATTTAGTATTATTAGGCAAGTTATTGTAAAATAAACTACCAGCACAGTAGGGGGTTTTTTTCAAAGTGCGCCAGTCTGTGCAGTGTGCACCCCATACTGTAACAGTCGCCCGTGTCGAGTCTCATATGAGTGGCCCTCGTTCAACGTGCGAAACTTATGCCTATTAGAATGAACAAAAGATAACAATTCTAATATGTATATAATATAGAGGGAAGTGTTAAGATCTTATTAGCTTTAAAAATGTATTTACATGTATAACTATGGTGCAGTCCAAATATGCATCTTAGTGCTCGTTTTTGAAGTATAAATAATCGATGTACGGAACTGCTTCTTCCCCAGCATATAATGCCATACCTGATCCGTGATTCAAAATTAGCTCTATAATAAATTAGCGCAGCTTTAGTATTTACAATTTGTCTTAATCTGCTAAACGCGTAACAATTTTTAGATAACTCTTTAATTAAAAAATCTACATGTTTATGAAAACTCAGGCCTAAGTCTACATAAATGCCTAACACCCTGTAGTAATTCACTTGATGCAGGCTTTTGTTATTTAAAGATATTAAAGTGCTAGCTTGATATTGAGAAGGTGTAGAGTAGAATTGCATCGTGAAGGTTTTTTTGTTGATTGAGCACTAGTTTGTTTTTCTTCAGATATTCGTTTATATTCGTAAGCTCCAATTTTAATCTGCTTAACATTTCGTTCCCGTCTTTGTTGGCACACAAAAGAGTAATGTCGTCCGCGTAACACACAAATTTACAGTTTATAAAATCACGCACGTCGTTTAGATACACCAGAAAAAGTAAGGGACCCGAGATACTACCCTGTGGTACTCCTATGTGATTAGGAAGAGCTTTTGAGTACACTTCGAGAAATTTGACAAATTGTCGTCTATTTGTTAGATATGACTTCAGTAGATTTTTGCATTGACCACGGATACCAAATGCATCTAATTTAAGAAGTAAAATGTTATGGTCAACGGTGTCAAAAGCTTTTGTAAGATCAATATACAAAGCCATTATTTTTTCGTATTGTAGATGAAGTGGATGTGTAAAAGAACCTACGGTATACAGGATGTTTGGTAAGTAATCAATATGGAAAATGGCAGAATTTTTAAGCGTGTAATTTATTGATGAGATTAAATAGGATTGAACTGAGATTATCTATGTCGCTACGGTAGTTAATTGATTTAGCGTTTTTATTTTGTATTTCAAGCATTTCTAGGATTTTTTTTCTATTGCAACGTAAAAATTTATAATTATTTTCGTGAATAATTTTTATGCAACATAAACGTAAAAATAAAGAGCGATCTAAAAAAATTAATGCACTGTTTCCAAAACAGCATAAAAGTAGGACAGGCTTTCAATTGTACGTAAAATTTTCGTGTGGACCACCGATTATTGATTTACCTAATTATGCGCTACCATAACATACGAGGTGTGTAAATTAAGTAATGAGACTGGCCACCTAGCGTTTGATCTGGCGACACTTGGGACGCGGAACTTGAAGGAGCAACAGGTGAACATTAGACATGCCGGAAAACAGACAAGTTTCGCGCAGCATTACGACCTGGTGTGGGTTTTGTATAGCAAGGCTCCAAAAGTGCACACACCAATTTTTAGCTCGATTCGACTACCAAGACCCGGTCGATAGCCCAAAATGAGCGCCGCCCGATCAAGTTAGCCCAAAACTGACCAGTGCATGAGAGTTTCTTTACTACTATTTTCTGTGTGCTGATTGTGTTTTGAAAACACTTGCGTTTTACTAAATCAATGTGGCTGAATTTGAAAAATTTAAAATTTTTGGAAATTTTCAGCCGTTTGGGCTGCGTATGCGCTGGAAGTCAGAAAATAGCGCAAGGCCGCCTAGGCCGACCGCGCAAGGTATTTGAAAAAAAATTTTTGGATTTTGCAGCTTACCAACTTCCTATTCATACACACTACACACTATCTCTAACACGGCTCGCGGCTGCTAGAGAGAGAGCGCGCTTGACGCTTGGGTCGCTAGTGTTCTATTTTATTAATATTCACGCATTTGTTCATATTATAAAGCAAGCTTAATCAAGTATCATTAAGCATGAAACAGTTTATTTAGATTAAAATAACAGCTTTTCTATAAAATGTATACGTAATATATCACACAAAATTACTTTGTTAGATGTTTCTTTGGAATAAACAAAGATTATATAGAAGAATTTAAGCAAAATTAAAGAAAATTAGAAGAAATTGTGGAAAAAAGTGTGGAAAACAATGATTCAAGATACAAATTAAGAGAAATAAGGCAAAGCCAAATCAAAGTTGTCCTTTTTATTTAACATTTTGTTTATATGCGGTAGCTTGTTGGAGGGAAATTGCTGCTTAGATTTGAAGATGAAATTTGTGTGAGAATTGCGCTGTGAATCCATTGTAGACGTTTATTGTGTGTGATCGAATTAGAAACACAGTTTGTTGTCTGTTGTTGACACAAGAAAGCAGATACATGTTTTGTAGGCAATGTTTTTAAATTAATAAACGAATAAATTCACAGAAATATATGGAAATGCACGAAATATGATGAAGCTGATGAAAACTGATCGGAAACACGCAAGAAATGAGATACATTGTAAACAAAACACTGCTTTCGAATGTGGAAAAACAGAAAAACTCTGGTGAACACTACTCGAATATAAACAAAACAAACACACATGGTTTTCTTATGTATTTCCTGCTACTTTAACGAAAATAGAACACTAGCGACCCAAACGCGCTCTCTCTAGCAGCCGAAAGCCGTGTTAGAGAAGTGTGTGGTGTATGTGAATAGGAAGTTGGTAAGCTGCAAAATCCAGAAAAAGTTTTTCAAATGTCTTACGTAGTTGGGCCTGTCGTCCAAAAGCTGTTTTTCGCGCTATTTTCTGACCTTCAGCGCACGCGCAGCCCAAACGGCTGAAAATTTCCAAAAATTTTTAATTAACAAGTATTTTCAAAACACAATCAGCACACAGAACATAGTGGTAGTAAACAAACCCTCACGCACTGGTCTGTTTTGGGCCAACCTGGTCGGGCGGCGCACATGTTGAGCTATCGGCCGGGTCTTGGCGAGTTGGTAGTCGAATCGAGCTGAAAATTGGTGTGTGCACTTCAACATTTCTGTGGCTCCTCAGTCTTCTTATTCGCTTGACTTGAATCCTTGTCACGTTTTCCGCTTCCCAAGATTGAAAAATCACCTCAAGGGAACTCATTTTGGGACATTCAAACGACTGTAACCGACCAGCTGAAGACTAGCAGTATCCCAGTTCCAGCACTGCTATGAGGATTGGAAGAATCGTCTGCAGCGACGTGTGGCTTCCCAAAGAAGTTATTTTAAGGAAGACAATATTGAATTGTAATTCTATTTAAATAAAAAAAAATGAAAAAAATCAGTCCCATTATTTAATTTATGCCCCTCGTATTTCATCATTTTTTATATTTTGAATTTTGTATTAGATTTCTGTTTCATTTTTGAATTTTCAAATGTGGTATTTCTATAAATCTGAAATTTTTTAGTCTCTTTGGTAATGAACTTGATTGAGTCTTTTTTTATATTTTCTGAGAAAAAGAACTGGGTGGTCGAATTGGCCAGCTCGTGAAGATGTCTTGGTAAATTTTTGAACGTTATGTGTGCGTTTAATTTTACAGTGAATTTCGCAAACAGTTTTCGTTAGCGCATGTAACGTAAGAATTGACGAATACGCAAGGAGTAAATAAAAGCGTAATTTGTATTTCACAGCCTTCTGAACATTTTTTTCTCTATTCTCAATAAATTTAGCTCGACTACGTATTTTGTGCACTAAACCTCTAATCCTACTATATATCGTTACTTCAAAAATGTGCACATTTTCGTTATTTCCTTTTTCTGCCGACTTTCGTTGCCGTTAAAATTTTACATTACATGTAATTTATTTGTTCTTTCTTATTAAAAGACGTTGACAACGTGACGTCGTCGTGACTTTTTTTGTAAGTTTTTTAAATACGACTAGGTACGTAAATTAAGTCATAAGAAGTTTTAAAAACTCTCTCTCTCTCTCTGTACCTAGTTAACTCATCGACTTAATGGAAAAAGTTTGCCATTAAAAAGTTGTTTGATACAAATTACCTATCATCATCGACTCCTACATATTCAGTTTGGATGCAATAGAATGACCGCGGATGAAAATTTTTCAAACTTTTCCTCCCATCTTTCATAAAACTGTATATCAAAAACGTTACTTCAATTACTTTGATAAAGTTACATTCCCAACTTATTCAGCGCGTCTTGCTCTTCTTCTCTTTAATTCAATTTCGCTAAAATTGTGTTTACATTTATGCAAGATGTAGTATATACGTGGACCGAACACAAAACAGAATGTCGAAATGGACGATTTGGTGGCAGATGTTGCTAAGTCTAAACGATAACAGATACGACGATTAGCCCAGTTCTATTCGATTAGAATGATAAATTACATCTACAAATGGTTACGGTCAATATAGAAGTTCACATTTGGAGATAAAATCGTACAAATAACTTTAATGTGATTCCCGAAATTTTTCCTACGAAAAAAAGCCGAAAGATTGTAGGAATAAAGTGAAGGAAAAAACGACGCCGATCACATTTTGCTGATTTATTTACCAATTCACTCTATTAACTCTACATTTCTTATTAAACGTGACAGTGTTAATAAACGCAATTTATATATTGGCCCTTTTATTGCCAAACGGCTTTTGTTGTTTTACGTACATTGCACATAAATCTGTTGTAATTCCATTCCATTAAGTACGATAAAAAAAACATTGTCCCCCCCTTGGAGAACTTAACATTTTTATTAGTAAAGGAGGACCGAAAGGTACCAGTTTCAAAGAGTTATCACAAAATTCTCTCCATGTGTAATAGTTTTATAACTTATTATAAATTAAGCAGTGACGGCAGGTGGCAAGAAGTACGTCAATTCAAGTAACAGCTATTTGGTATATTATTTAGGTAGTATAGCGCATGTTGTAGAAAGAATGTGGAAATTGGTTGCTCTGTAATTGAATCTCGGCATCGAAATTAAAATTTTAAGAGATACTGCTGAAGATAAAACGATAAAGAACTATCGTGTACTTCATTTTTCAAAATTTTTGTTTCCTATCAATTGAATTTTTCGGAATGGATGTCCCATATAAGCAATTACGTGAGAAAATTTTAAATAATCTACAATTCAACTCGGAATGTCACCAAGAATGTGAATAATAACTTGCATTAGCTATTATTATTAAGAAACGGGTTATTGGTGCAGGTATCAACCAAAAATTCAGATTTTCAAAAAAATCGCCCTTAATTCTAGTATTTTTGTTCTGGAATTTTTTTTGAATTTATCTATGTCGATTTTGAGAAAAATTTGAAGATCTTACAATTAAATTTATTTGGTAGTGTCAAATTGGAAACTCAGTATTTTGCATGCGAATAAAAAAAATTCTGGCAAGTTGCCACGACACTTCCCTCGTAGTAACACTTTTTTCAAAAAATAAATATGCTGAATTCAGAAAAAAATGAGTGCCGCCATTTTAGGTTATGCCGGAAGTGACGTCATCAAAGGTAATATCAGCATTTTCGTCCTTGGCCCGAATGCAATCGATTAGGTAAAAATCTTCTTTCCTTACTTTCTAGGTAAACATGGTAACTTAAAGGCCTAGGTATGCTCCTTGAAGGTAGATGTTAACACAATCGCTAGATTTCAGTTCAAAGTAGTTCAAGGTTGAAATAACGAGACAAAATGGTTTGGGATTTGTTAGGGTTGATGGTGATTTTCCAGCGGTTGGCCCATTGGGGACGGGGGAGGGGAGGGGGAAGTACGTGTCTCCCGACAAATTTGGCGAAGGGTAAAGGGATGGCAGGGATATATACGGAGAATGCATCCCAGTCGAAATTCTAGTAGTCAGAATGAAGCACTTCTGATCGAAAAACAGAGTCAGTTTCTCCATTATGTATAGTATAGTCAATGCTGGAGGTACACAAGAGAACAACCGGTGCAAGAAATCTGATCGCATAGAACACTTTAGGTTGAAAGAGTCATTGTCAAATTGTATTTAGCATTGTGAACGCCCGTTAACACATCGTTGGATGGAGAAAATAATAATGTGAATAGTTTGGAGGAAGAGGTTGTAATAACGAAGGATATCATTCACACGCCGTGGTTGCTACACATTCATAATGTTGAAGATGGTAGGGAAGGGTGAAGGACGTAAAAGTAAGACATTGGTGAATTAATACAGCGGCGCCTCTAGCTACATCTGAGCCGAGAGATCTTTTTCTCAGAATTGGACCATGAAGATGGGAAAAGTGGGGGAATGTTGGTTCCGAGATTGTTGGGATGCGCACATTATCGGAAATACGGAGATTTTTAATGTGGGGCCGCTTTAGGTGGAGCAAACTTAATAGCAGGAAGAGGGCCAAAGGGGAGAGAACAAAAAATGAAAATGGAGGTTTATCGGATGACATGGGTAGAGACACTGAAATGAGGCCAATAAAACATAACAAGACTGCATCTAAAATATCGTCGATACACCTACATCTGTCGGGAAATAGATTGATAAATAGGTATGTGTGCAAGCAAATGGAGAATTGGTTAAGTCTGAGGAAGTGTTCGATTTAAGACCATTTGGATTCATCAAAAGCTTCAGTACAGACAGCAATCATTAGCCAATTCCAACTTAAAGAGAAACTTAAAAGAGTGTACATTTTCTTAGGTTAAGGGACTTTGGCGTATAGTTTAAAAAGGGGTTGAGGGTAGATCGTAAGTATCGAAACCCACACTGATTAAAAAAGAGAAAGTTTCTAGATTTTTCACGCATTTGGAAAGTACTGGACCAGTAGGTATTTATTAAAAATTTGAATTAGAGGACAGAATGCCTTTAACAGAAGGTAGAGTGGCTGCTCTAAAAGGGTTGGAAGTTGCGAAGACCAAATGGAATGAGCTGCGTTTTTGCAGACGACGCTGGTCCACACTGGAGTAGCGAACCACAGAGAGGTGGAAGGGCCGGTTAACATGTAGTAATTAAGAAAAATTGCTCGTGTAGATGAGTTGAAGACGGTAAAGCGCTGCTGGTAGAAACGGTAGAGGTGGTAGTGGGTGGGAGAACAAACAGGAGAGGGGAAGGGATACGACCGAGTTTAACAATGGCATTCCAAGATGGCGGATGGAGTGCCAGAGAGTACACGAAAGAAAAACTAAATAGAACTGCTATTAGTACTGGATAGAAAAAATGAAAATCTCACCTTGAAGGAAGGGCCTCCTTAAATGGCGGCTAGTGTGTTCTGGCTGGATCATCTGTTTGGACCGGTTCGATATTAATTCAGAAAGTTAACCGCTTCGAAAGAAAAAACGATCAGGAATCCTTACAGAAAAGGCACAATTCCTCAACCCTTTTAATAAAAATTGATACTAAAGTAACCTTCCTTGATAAAATTATTGCCACTATCACTCAAGCTTGTTTTTTTGCACGTATTACTGAATATTTATCCTACGCAGTTACCAACATTTGTATGTATTTCTTCAAATTTAATGCAAGTATTCTTTCTTTTCATTACAACGAAAGGATTAGAGCCTTTCAAACCAGGACGATTTATGAGAGTCTTTCATTTAGGTTTATAAAATCATTTTACTACAGCCAAGCATAACAGCCATCTATTCACAAATCTTGTAGGACTTTTCCTATTTACAATCTCTCAAAGATTGTCCTAAATTGGACTTTTTCCAAATTTTATTAATGTAAATTCCAATTTCAACTTGTATTCTTGTTTTTTCGAAGCGTAAGTGGCAGTATTTGGAAATTACAATTAGGACTACCTATTACAGAACTAAAAAATAACATGTTGCTATTGTTTAAAGAAAAGTAACTGAAAGTATCAACCCATTCTTCCTCTTAACTGAACATATAAATATAACAAAAGTTCAGGGAAACAAAATGCCATCAAATAATTATTTGAAAATGAAAATAAAAAGGATGAAAAGGGATTTCTCACAATTTATAATTCATTATTCCTTAATTTTCTACCGCTCATTTGTCCTTAGAATTAAAGTTGCAGCATTTAGCTTTTACTTTGTTGCAGGTTGTAACGTGTAAAACCTTCTAATTATATCGTGTAACAAGATAGATCTAAATAATGCACACTAACCTACATTTACCTATCATTAAAGTATAACGAATCTCCTTTTAATATTATTCCTTTCATATCGATCCTTACGTTAATGGGCGCCGTAGTTCATTATCTTAAATAAACTAATCTAAATAAATGTTAAAAAGAGAAGAGGAAAACGACTTTTTAAAGTGTAGTATCTTAGAAGGTAGATAAAACTTAATTTTTTATTTAAAGAAAGGCTCTCTCATTTTTAAGTTATTTGCAGTAACCGAGAGAAAACTTAATTACAAACGAGTTTTAAAACTAAAAAATAATACTTTTACGTTGATTGTAACTTAAATGACAAGAAAGATCTCATACTAGGTAAAACAAGTAATTTTTATCCGAACGAAAGCAACTCAAAAGGCGATTTATTTTCATGGTCTTTTATCAGTTCCTCTTGTTCTATTATAGGAGAGGAAAAAAATCAGTCCGTAAGCTATTTAAAGTTGATGGTAATCTTTAGGGTTAATTTAGAAAGCTCTGTACTTGTGAGCGTATTTAGGAAAATCTGACTCGAATGTTGAGAAAAGATAAAAATTCTTCAATATGTGTCTCAAATATTTACTTATTCTAGATTTACTGACGTATTTATTCAGAAAACTTTTGCAAGTTGCCAGAAAGTGTACGTAAACAAGCGGTTTTATTTACCCAAAACAAGAATTTATTCGTTGGTTTTTGGCATTTTCTTTTATTCTTGCCAAAACTATGCTAAAGCTCAATAAAAATGCATTAATGCAACTTCTTTGCCCTCTAATTCGATTGATTATCTTCGAATGTTGTAAAATGAAGTAGGTATAGGGGACGTATTACATTAAGGGTAGAATAAAATTTATGTGTTTACTTCATAAAATTCTTATTATTACTGCCATTTCATAGGTACTTATTTTCAATTGGCTTAAATTGTCTACTATTTTAACATAAAATTGTAATAAAATTTTGATTTCGTTGTTATAAAAATTTGAAATTTGTATTACTCGAGCGGTTATAAAATGTCTTCTTACCCAACAATTTTAGATAATAATTGTGATATATGGGAGGCTACAAAATTTTCTATACCCCGATTTTCATCTTATAATTTGACATCTCTTAATACCGGTATCGGCAGTAATTTGACATCGGACATACAGAGAGTTCAGCGCTATTATACGAGCTTTTGAAGTTCCATCTACTTGATTAAGTTTTTATAAAATGAATCGATATTTCACAAAGTTCCCTGATCAAGCTTGTCTAATTGTCTAAGATGATGACTTTAAGTAAATCACGCACGAGGCGATGGGCTTTTAATGAACGATATTAAATTATGAAAGGCGTCTGTTATAATAAACGAATGGTATCGCGAGAAGAGCCCGTTGAAATTAAGAATGCCCGAAAATGTTTGTCTTTCACCAAAGCGTAAATCTCCGATGCTTTCGGCGCTTTTGGAATAATACTAAAAATAAACAGTTGAACTTTTCTCAAGTTTCTTGTTTTCAAAAATAAACAACAATAAGAATACATACCTAATTTTATAATAATAATCCGGTTCTAAAAACGACTTTCGTAAAAATTCAGAGGTTGTTTTTTTTGTATTTGGCGCAAAATATGTTTATTTCTTTCTCATATATTTACGTAGATACAAAGAGAAAGCTATGCAATCGGTTTAATTTTCAAAAATTCAAAAATCACTTAAATAACACAAGAAACACATTTTTAGAAAAAAAATTTCGTGTCTGTGCGCTTTTGAACCATTAAAGCTATCGATATGAAAGTTGGTACAAAAATACGTTTCCAAAATCCAGCCGGCGGCGGGGCATTTTTAGGGGGTTACAAAATTAAAAAACCAAACTAATACTTTTTTATATGATTTAAAAATAAAAAAATAATAATAACCAGTGGCACAACGTATTTAGGGTGCAAAATTGTACATTTTATAATTTATTATTCGATTTTTTTTAAAGTCGGGTATTGGGGGTTTTTAAGATCGCCAAGTCAAAATTTAAATATTAAAAATTGCGGATTTTTCTATTTATGAACCGATTTGCATTATATTTGTTTATTTATATGAGAAAGCATTATGGCAGTTAATTTGGCAGCGGTTTTTTATTGAGGATTTCAATTTTTTTTATTAAATCACGGAGAATGTTTTCAATATAATGGTCATAGTTACGATTTATTTTCCTACAAAATCCCCAAAGAACACAACTTGGGCCTTTACTATTTCTTAGTTCTATTAATGACACAACTGTAGTCATGTTATAGTTAATTTTATCTAAAAATTCATTGTGCATCGTACTCGTATATCACGAAGTTAAAGAGGGGGCGCAGATGAATTTTAAAAATAAAAATGCCAAAGTGGTTACCCTTATGTATCCATCAAGATTTTTAGCTGTGTTTTCCCCAAACCATGAAGTAAATATTTACTAGTGTAACATTACTCACAGTACTGCACTGATATTTGTTCAACTTATTCTTCTTATTTTTGCTATTTTAACCTCATTTTCGTACTAGTTTTCGACCATTAAAGAGCTTTATTTGAACAAATTTATGGAAAATTTGAAAAGAAACTACTTATAGGATTTAGTTTTTTGTTCACTGGATTAGAAATTTTTGAGTTTTTGAATGAGAGACACACTTTCATAAAACGCACAAGCTGCGTGCTTCCGAGCAGATCGTGTTGGTAACCGCTGAATTACTGATTTGACCAACTGAACTTTTTCAGGGAGCTATGCTACGTGTCACCGTATATTCTTAGCGCGAATAATATTGAGATGATACCGAAACAGAATGGTTGTGCGCATAGAGAACCCTCGAGGCTCTCTTTGTGCAAAGGAGATAGTGAATATTGTAATATATTGTAATTGTAATTGTAATATATATTGTGCTATCTGAATACAATAGTATTCTTACACTTGTCAATAAACAGAAAAAAACAAAATAACAAATATGACTAGTATACATATTTAAGAAAAATATTTTTAGTACTAAAATACAATATTAAAACAAATAAATATTACTATCTAGGCCAGTCTAGTGGAGTTTAAGTAATCACCAACACTATAAAATGATTCATTAATTAAAAATGAATAAATTCCCAGTTAAAGGAACGAGAATATTGGTGATATACCGCTCGGTTCGAATTGTGATTATTACTATCCCAATGAAACTCCAACACCCTATTTTCATCCCATTTCCTCTAATACCTAAGTATACACGTTCCCCCAGAAGAGGGGGAGATGTGAGAATAAAGTCAGCAAAAGGTTTACTACTTATATTATGCATTGCAGGAGAAATTTTTTGTGCCACAAGGAAGTAACTACAACATTTGCAAATTATATGGTTCAAGCAAAAAATACGGAGATTAAATATCTTAGGATTGCATTGGGAATGGTAAGAATTGACACGAAACAAAACTTCGATATCAGGAGTCGGAAACATGTTCGTAAGGGAAAAGTTCATGTTTACTTACAAAGAATGCAGGATAACAAACAAGTATGGGCAGTAAGACAGATGGCGAAAGATGGATCAAGAAAATCTAGAAGTGCGATGTAGAAACAGTTCTAAAAAGTACTATAACTAATACATAAACTGTATTATATTTATATGGATGGTAACAGGTAACCACTATTCGAGGGTATTACAAAATGACGGACAGCACATCAAACGAAACCAAATCTTTTGATCCATTAAAAAAATTAAAAATGGTTATTGCAATTTTCATAGGTATATAAAATTCATTTTGTAAATGCAGCGTACAACTAATAACCGAAATGGTTTCGTATATAAAGGTTAGATTTTACCTTTCGTATCATCCATTCGAAAGCCAATTCGTAGATTGATATATTTTTTTATATATAAAGCCAAAATATATAAGAGCAAAAGGGTGGAAATGTGTAGTATAAATCAATACCGACCCTATAATAGCCTTAAAAGGCTTTTAGTTTAATTAATGTAGGTACACGTAAAACATTAAAATTAGCACTATTTCAAAAGTATATAAGGGAACGAGTCAAGTATCGAAGATTAGCCACATAAAGCGATGTGATAACTTTGTCAACGTGGTCATTTTGTGTTAGGGCGATTTTAGTTTCCAAATACTACACATTGTTCGTCATTAATTATGACACAATAAAAGCATCTTTCCCATGTCATTGTTAGTTGGAGATTTGGATGAAGACAGCTGTTTATTATTTGAAAATTGCTCTTTACTTTATAATTGGTATAATATATAACATGAATTGCCTTTTGTAAATTTTGAGTCAATATCTGCAATTTTAATGACAGAGGAAGGGGGGAGGCCACTAATTAAGTAATTAATTTTACATGCGTTTGGGTTCGTGTTGCAAGCTTTGATATGATTGCGGTCAGAAGACAAAAGCGACAATTAAACCAATATTTTGTATTTGTTTAAGCAAACCTGTACATCCCTATAAGAAAAAATTTGAAGTATGTGCCCCTTTTCGCATAATTTTATAATAATTGGGAATAATACAAATGATGACATGAAAATTCTGTACAAGAACCCAGAGCTACAATAAAACCTAAATGAAGAAGAAAAAGTACCTACTAGAGCTTTCTGAAACGTTTTTCCAATGAAGAAGGTAAATTTTCTTCGGAGGGAAATTATTTCTTTCATTCTTAACGATCATTAGGTAATAAAGTATTACATCTTATTAAAAGTAGAATTTTATTAGAATTTACGCGGGTTACTGTTACGTATATAATTTCATACTTTCGCACTCACTTGAAATTTTAGCACGAATCAAGCAACAACTTTGCACATTTATTGTGAATAACTTTTCAACAATAAATAGATATGCAAATCATATTGTAACCGTGTATCAAATAATCTACTTTTTTAATTAATTAATTTTTTATTTCAATCAAATACGCTGCTTTATTTCCTACGAAAAACAATATTAATAGAATTGTTGGCATCGATGTTTAATTCCACAACACTTGAACAAGTGTTTGAGACATTTGTTTTAATCATACGTTGTCGCAGTAAAAAAGTTGTATTAAGGGGAGTCTAAAAATCACAATCAGATTATTAGGAAAGAAGAAAGTGAATAGGTTTTCTAGGGCGTCCCAAAAACACAGGATTTTATGTAAACAATAACTTTTCGTGCTTCATGCAAAACATCCAACCAAATAAGGACAATGGCGCCAAGAAAAATTTATTTTACAACCAAAACTTTGATAATATTTATTTTAATAAACATTGTACTCGATACATTGCTTTGTAGACTAATATTGTGCATAATGAGAGAACAAGTAACGGATTAGTTGAAAATTTGTCCGGTGTTGTAAAATGGTGAAATTATGAAGAACATAAAATATAAAAATGAAAAACTTGTCTTTAGTTAGGAAAGTGAAAAACCTCGGAAGGAATTATGCAATTTCCAAATTTCAAAAAGAAACATTATATTTTTCAGGTTACGAAACTTTAATATAGGAAATATGGCTAGATCAGAGGTTGTCAATCTTTTTCGGTTTGCGGCTCCGTAAATAATCGGATTTTAAGTTAACCTAAATACTGTAAATTTCGCATGCCACCCCAAAAAAACTCATAATGGAGCAACTTATCGACGTATACAGTTTTGCGTTTGATTATAAAATGTGTTGGCCTCTCAGTTTGGGCCATAAAAGCCATACTGACACTTCAGTTTGTCTTTAATCCAGTTAGTTACACACTTTTCTACACCATCACCACAATCTGATCTGTTACCAAATCGGAAGGTAAATCGACTTTCCGACGATAAAAAGGACGAGTGGAAGAAAAAATAACAAATGGGGCTCCATTAAGTGATACAGAATACTGCAATTTTTTTTCAAAAAGGTACAAAGAAAAGAAAAAGTTACGCCGAGTGAATGAAAAGATATACAATTTACATAAATTATTTCGTAATGGAGCAAATGAGGGCAACAGAAAGGAAAGGAGGAGCAAAGGAAGTGGATACGATGTATGTTGGTTAAAAAAGTGTACCAAAGACCAAATTTTCAACCAATGTTACAGGGTTTAGAAAGCTGGAAGTGGTGTCATCTTCTGGAACGACACATTACAAAAAGAAAAAAACACGTTCCTTTATTTTTTGAAACCTACTCAGTCATGATACGTAAACACCACCCTCACTCTCCTGGGGAGTGGAGCGGAGGTGCGTTTTGAAAACTTAAATGGGAACACCTATTGCACTTTTGGATTCTCCATAAAAAACTGTTCTCAAATTTTACCCAAAACTCCAACCCCTTTTTTGGGGGTGGAAGTGGGGAAAATTGCTTATGTCCGCAGGAACGATCTTTTTTTACTTTTTTTTCCTTCAACATTTTTTTGTGATTTACAAATTGTTCGTCACCCTCTCCGCTTTCATCTCTCTTAAGGGAGGAAAGAAAAACAATGACTCATTTGAGCAGAATTCGGAGTGCGTGTGTCTGAGATGGGGGAGGGGGGGGGGGGGGTTAGTTATAATATTATACATGCCACAATTAGTTACAGATGTGAAGTTGGTTGAAATTAGAATACTATAAGAATTCGCACCTTTGATACTCGTTTATTTTAATATCAGCCTTTGAAGATCATAACGGGGTCTCGTGGGAGACTGTATTATTGTTTTTATTAGTGCCTATTATGACCCTCCAGTGCGGTCAAGTAATATACTTTCTCCAGGAGTGACATATAATACCGGGTGACGGGTGTCCGGTGGCACGATACGCATAGTCGAAAATGTCTTGTACACTTTTGTCCAAAACTTAATAATATTAAAGAGTTATGGGCAATATTAAATTTAGAAAGCATCGAACATGCATTTTCGACCTAAAATTTCCCAAGGAATACGCTCTTAAGCTATGCGTATCGTGTCACGGAACACCCTGTATAAAAGCCACTAGCTGTACCACAAAGCACTGTAACATACAAAAATGACCACAATAGCGTTTTCTGCTCTGTAGCATTTATATCCACAATAATCAATATTGTTTAATACCCGTTAGGGTTGGAATAATAATTACTTTTACTTCAAATTATATATTTTTTGTGTATCATTTAAACCAAAGAAAACGAAAAATATTTTACCGTAGGCGTCTCCAGTTTATCATATTTTCTCATTTGAGAAGTTGACAAACTTCATCTTTATACGATCAACTGACCAAATTTATCGCGAAAAAATAATAATAAAATTAGTCATTATTACGAAAGCTTTTGGGTAATAAATGTCTTACTGTAAACTCAGAAAATTGAAGTACAGGTTTTTGTATTTTATTTATTTTCTAAAGGAACACAATTTAAACCCTCCTCATATTAAGCTTACCTACTCTTTGAATGTCAAATTGAAATCGTAAGGGTTGGTTTTACAAACATCTTAATCTGATCAATATTTATAATTGACTACGTAACCAGTCGCTTTAATGTGGATTTAACAAAATGGTCCCATCCCTCTTCGTTATTGTGTCACCGCGACAGTTGTTTGTACGAGAGAGGGTGATCACCACGAGTACACTTACAACACTACTTTAAAGAGTTATTCGAATAGAACGATTTTCGAACATACAAATATATCTCAATTCGTTAGGGTTTTTGGCACAACGAAACCCCCTTGTCAAGTTTGTGAATTCGGACCACAACTCAAAAGTATCCCTCGAAAAACCAACATTTCTGATTTCATACAGCTTTATTCAACAACTGTTAATGGTTCTTGTACACAGTTATTATGGGGCAAGTTAATATAATCCCAACATGTTCAACTTTGAACGCATTATCCATTAGATGCATCGCGTTGTGGAAAACGGTCGCTTTTTATGACCTCATAAAATTTTCCAACTTTTAAAGATGATGTGATGATGATAGTTTGATAATCGCTACGTTACTTTTATTGCATATCATCCACCTTTCCTGTAAGTTGCACATAAAAACTCGGTCTGTAAATAATATCCGGATTCGATACAATATAAATTGCATAATGTCGGAAGCATGATTTATTATATGGAGTTCCAA
The DNA here is from genome assembly GCA_036250285.1 of Pyrocoelia pectoralis. NCBI lineage: Eukaryota > Metazoa > Arthropoda > Insecta > Coleoptera > Lampyridae > Pyrocoelia > Pyrocoelia pectoralis. The sequence goes on from CM070078.1 coordinate 48,739,825, forward strand.
TGTTAATTTGTAATCTTTGTGAAGGGGGACCCGGTCAGATTAGAGCAAAAGTTAATTACAAATGCAATTAAATTAAGCTTTATTGTTCTTTGCTAATGACAAATGTTACACTATCAAGTTTATATCGATTGAAAATTTTCCTAAAAGACAGATAAGTAATTAAAATTTAATATATTAGGTACCTTAATTAAAATACGAAAGATGAAAACCTTTAGGCTAAATTCTAATTACTAAAGTTGGGACTAACAATAGATTCGGTATTTTAATCTCTTCGAACGTTAGGAAGGAAACTCGTCAAAGAAAAAACGTATCAAAGACTTTAAGAGAAGTTTATGGTCTGACAAAAACATGTATGTGCCATATTTTCTGGAAAGCTCGCAAGATTTAGCATTAATTTCGAATTTTCTTGTCAATTACGAGGTTATTTACTGTACACTGTTCAATTAATTCCTGTCTCTACGAGGATAAGTTAAGAAATTCGTGTAGGAAAATGCAATGAAAAATTGCAAAGTTATGATTCCCGCACGTTACATTTAAATCCCCTACACCTCACGATGATTAATTAGAAAATTAGTATTCTCTGATTTCTCACGTGTGGTGTGAATCGGTAGTTTCACGAATAAGTCACTAACATATTAGTGTTCCTGTCACTCGATGTGGTATTTAAAAGATTCTGTCACATTTGCTTACAGTAGTAATTACTGTTTTTTTTACCGGCCGCGGCAGCTTCTCTCACGAGAAATTTGCATCTGTGTTGGGCAAGCAAATGCGACACCCATAGTCTAGAACAGGGGTCTCCAAACTACGGCCCGCGGGCCAACAGCGGCCCGCGAGCACCACCAATCTGGCCCGCGACAGTGGACCTGACGTGCCTGGTATCTGGGCCACCCTTTAATTTATTTTGATAAATCAAATTAAACAAAGTAATTATACAAAATAATAATCAGATGTTGTATTTTCCGACTAAAAATACAATAATTCACATAATTAAATTATTAAACATTATAATTACAGTAAACCTCGGACGTTTAGGCACTAAAAAATGTTAAAATGAGGCATCTAGGCGCTTTAAAGTGTATATTTAGGCATTTATCTAGGCAGGATAGACAGTCAAATATGCATTTTAGGCACTCATATAGGCAGTATACAAATGACCAGAGATTAGACAGTTTTTGTTATTGTTCACAAAAATTTTAAGCTGTTTGGGAACTGCCGTAAACTTAAATATTCCAATTTATGGAAAATACGAAAAAAAATATGCATTTTAGGCAGTTTACATAAGCCAAATAGGCGTATCCAATGAGGTAAGGTATACTATAGGCACTTATTCTATAAAATGATGAAAATAAGCACATTAGGCATTAAAAAAATTTGTTTTTTGATGTAAAAACATCTCAAACGTGAAGAAACACTTTTATCTAGTACTGGCCTATAAAATTAAAAAATAGTCACTTCCCTAAGTATCCGAGCTCTAATAATTAGGTATAAGTGATATTTATGCAACTGTGACTTTCCACTGACAATCCAAAAAATTTTTGTGGCATATCTTACTCCCGAAATGGGAATATGCGCAAAATTCAATACTCAATAAATTTACTTCAATTTTCAAAACTGTAGTCGTATGTTAATCTGATGATCTAGCCAGATCTTGGCCCTTGGGGCGTTGTGGAGCAATCAGTCTGGCCCTTAGACTAAAAAGTTTGGAGGCCCCTGCTAGAAGAAAGCTCCATCGACCATCATTGCTAATTCTTCATGATTATAGACGCAACGATGTTAAATAATCCAGAATCATAAAACAAGGTACCACTCTGGTCTAGTCGTTTCCTAACCCAATCCCACCTTAAAATGGTCAATGTACTGTAGGTATATAAAAACCTTCCCCCTCTCCTTTAATGTACAAACAGAAATAACAATAACCACACACTGGAATGCATAGCTCTGTAAAGATGTAAAACGCAACTGACAAGTATCACGCCAAATTAATTTCCTACGAAACCGACACACAGCAATATATGTATGCATAAATACTGCCTATCACACCCGACCAAAACGAAAGGTTCAATGAAACTTACGATAAGCAATTTGGTAGAGACTCTTAGCTTACGACACTTAACGATGTTCACATATTCTTTTATAATAGTACCTCAAGACAAGGCATACAAGAGGTCTGTCAAAAATCCTTTCCAAATTAAATTTACAAACGGTCAGAACATCAGAAGGTAGTTTACAAAAAATCTTCTAGGTAACCCCAAAAACTGAGTAGATAGGCCGATAAGTCGGGAATATATAAAATCAATTGTAAAGGCCGTAACCAAATATATATTGGGCAAACTAAAAGATCACCGAATAATAAAAATGAACTCGGCTGTTATGAACGTATAACCTAGGATGTAAAATATACATTTATTGTGAAGGGCTTTGAATTACAGTTACACATGAGGAGAATCGGTTTCCATTATCATCTGCTGTGATGAATATTAACTGTTTGGTAGGTAAATTTCTCAATGTGCTTGCGCAGTAGGTGCTACATTCTCTTCAAGAGCAGACTTTCGTCGTTGATAGGACAGATCGATGATACCTGTCTATGGTTTTTTTGATCTATTTGGACTGACGTACGGCGTGGGCATTTTCTCATCGAGTTAGATGGTATTTGTGGACAATAATTTACATACATACACGCCTATCCAGAAATAACCGTTAAAAGCATCGCTATCCTCGTTTTTCAAGTGGATGAGAACAACTGGTAAAAACTCTTGTTTTTACCAACTGTGTCTAATAGTACTTGCCAAAAAGATACAGTGTAAGACTTAGATCGCTAAGATCTTAACCCAAGTGACACAAATTTGGGTTCCTCCCATGCAATGATAAGAAGGATAAACTCTAGAGGAATCCTAGAGGATAGAATGAACCAACGACTGTAATCCAAACGGATCCGAAATCAACGACATTCTTTAAGGCAAACTCACCTATCTCACGGACGAGGTTGCTGATAGGTATCCGAACACCAAGATCGACGGTGCGTATGTGGACAGCGAAACACACTCGTTACCAACACTTACTAAAAGAGGATTGGTCATTTTAAAAAACCGGGAATTGCCGTCGAAGTCATCGAATCGACACACACACACACACATGCCCTTAGCATCAGAACAACTTGAGACACGACACAGCTGGGTTGCTACCCTGAAATTTAGGTAGTAGAACTATTTTGGGAATAAGTTTCTTGGTAGTCACTGTAATACATGGCTAAGTCACCGATCTTCTTCGAACTAGAACTTGGCGACCATTTTTGTCAAAGTTATAATTCGCCTATAAGTCAACCTCACCTGGATGTTCAATAGATACCAGACGACGAATACCGTGCCTCAATAATGAGTTAATGGTTCACTTGTGAAAGATCCAGACAAGGAAAATACTTTCCGTAACGCCACCTTTGATGATTTTCAAGGGCAAGTTTGTGCGGGACCAGTGGATGGCGAATAATAGCGATGGTTCCGAAACCAAGATAATATAATATGCTGCAAGTAAGAATAGTTAGATGGAGGCGCATATGCTTTAGAACTATTTTTAACGATCCTTTTCGCCTGCAATAGGAGAAGAAAAGCTAAGGAAAACGATATGACTTCCAATAATCTTCCAATCCACACTTCACACGTGATACAATATTTAGATTTGCCAGTATTCAAATCTTTGAAAGGCGAGTTCACAAAATAACAAGGTAAGACCGGATCTTCTAAAGAAAAAAACCGAAATCAATATTGATGGGGACACAGCAAAGTAAGGCCAGATTTTTCATTAGAACTCCTAATTTTGGAGAGAGTACGCTCGTTAAACCTGCATTACATCCACTTAAAGGCGACCAAAAACGTAAATTACCTAAAAAACGCTAAGAAAGCTCTAGTTACGAAGAACCTTCCTTCCAGTTCAAGTTCGTCAGATAAATAAAGGTGGAACAGCAAGAGGTTGTCTTAAATTTGAATGTTGGACAATGGATTTTAGTAACGTAGGTACTGTGACAAGCGTAGCATAAAGCATTTTGTAGATAAAGTGGAAGAGAAGGAAAGCTTTCCCACATACTCTGCTCCACCTTATCGGAAATGTGCTCTTTTGTATAACATTTATCGAAAAAAACACGATTAGGTTGAATGTATATGAAATCCTAAGAGGATTAATCTTAGGTCAAAAATTGTGGTCGTGGAATATTTTATTTTGTACATATACAAAACAAACCTGTATAATTTAATTTTTCCCTTTCGATGTCGCTTTTGGAAGATCGAAATAGATTCTCAAACGTAGTTTATAATTTAAGGTGATTAAATTTAAAGACCCGTAATAGGTGGAAAATTAAATTAACCCCACACATTAATAATTATGAATCAAATGGTAACCTATGAAATATTAAAATGAAATTTGATGTTAAAAATAGATACGAAACCGGACCCTTGTTAATGTTGAAGGTGTAAAAATTTATAATTTAGGAACGTGAAATGTTAACATTTGTTTTAATGGGGAATGTGACCCCCCGAAGCTATTAAAACTAAACGTTATAATCGTATTTTACGGAATACGTAATCATTCCTGTGGTCACTTTTTGGGGGTGACAATTTTACGATTCCGATAATAATTTTCAATCTTTATGTGGGAGACGCGACGCGCGACGTCTTAAAAATTTACAACTCGCAGTTTAGATTTTTATAAAGCCGACAAAATGCAGTTTAAACTGTTTAAGGATCGTTGAGGAAAAACATCCCCACGAGATGTATCCGTTTCATCGTATTTAAGAGGGAAATGTTTTTGTGGCATCTCGATAAGACAGACGGGAATGTGATCTTTTGATAAAAAAAAAACGAAGGGAAGATCCATTACGGTCTCGTAAAAGAAAACAGAAGAAGTGGCTCGACAAATGGTAATACCAAAACTACCCTAAATTTTCTAAAATTATTGGTTTCGATTAGGATTACTTTGTTTTTATAAGGTTTACGGAATGGAATTTAAAAGCATTCGTGGTACGTTATAATATTAGCCCCAAGGCGATCTGTCAACTGTACATAACACATGTGGCAATCCCCTTGAACAAATATGCACAGACGTCACATTAGAGAAAAATGAATACCCCCTAATTTATATGTAGTGCGCCCCTGATGATGAAAAACAGCGGTTATAAGAATGAGCGCGGGCTTACTAAATGTAGGTAGAAAAAAAAGCAATAATATTTCAGCAAGTTTGACACGATATATAACACAGTGTGTCGATTTTGCAGTGTAATGATACAACGTATAGAAATCACCACTCACTGGGCTTTTGTTAGGGGTAGTATTTATCACCGTATTTGTGCTACCCCATTTCGTACAAAGATAGTATGCATCGTTGAAAAATTTTCTGAGTATTGCACTTTAACTGCAACGTCAGGTAATAAAAAAAATTGTCAAGATCTTTAGTAGCGCACATTTTATTAGTTTGTTCATCTGCGGAAGCTTTTCACATTTAAATATTTCGCTATTTTGTCTATCGTAATTATTATATTTTAAGATTCAACTGCAAAACCTATTGCAGTGTGTGAGTTGCAACACCGTGGTTGCACATTTTTATATCTTCGTTTTCTGTACAAGTACAATTGATTTAGAAATAAACTAATGACAACAATATTATAATAATTAAAAAATTCCACTCAAATTTGTCCGAAACGGAGTTTTGTAGTAGTGTGTGTAGTAGTCTTGATCCTCCAATCGAGAATTCAGCAAAATTTCACTTAAAAATCCTTTAGTATTGTAAAAGCAGAATTAAAATTACCTGGCGTGCTATCCTGCTACTGCTTAGAAATGTGTAACGAAATTTTATATTTATTTATTTATTTGTTAATATAATAAAAAAGGAATAAGGAAAAACGACCACCTGAACTAATACCGGAGCTTGGTCGAAATTCGAGATATGATCCAAATCCATACTCGTTAGCTACACTTTAAGTTGCTTTTTAAGCAATTTTCAGGAGAATGTACTTTTTAAAAATAAGTGTGCATATGCTTGACACATAGATATCACGAATGGTTACATGAATGTGAATGTTAGTTTGTGAAAAACTGAAAAGACTAATGATTGTTGATTGCTTCTTCTATAATGACTATGGGTAAGAATATTAGGTATGGTCTATGGCAGGGATGCACAAACCGCGGCCCGCCGTTGTTTTTCTGGTGGCCCCCCAATCTACATGCAAATAACATTGAAAATTTTTCCAAACAACAAAGTACAAAAATCTTTATGTATTTCCTGGAATGCCACAACAATTGATCCAAATATTAAAGAAATTGTTAAGTCGATGCAATGTCATCCATCAAATTAAAATATTTAAGTAGTTTTTTTGTAAAAATTGGCACAAATATAATAAATAAACATTTGTTTGATTTGAAATTAAGACCTTTTCTAATTCCTTCATCGATCATGGAGCTTCTAGCTAGGGACTTTCTTAAAATAAATAATTTTTTTGCGGCCCGCCCCTCAATAATATTTAGTGTATGTGGCCCTTGGTCTGAAGAAGTCTGTGCATCCCTGGTCTATGGTATGGTTAAGTTTTATAACAACAGTTAAGAATTTCAAATCCTAAAATAAACGCTGTTCAGGATAACGAAAGCTTTTTCTCATAATTAGTTTAATATTTCTTTTTTGTAAAATACCCTAAGAAATAATGGACTGCACTGTACACAGTATCATATAAATTTTGTTGTGGAATAGGTTTACTAGTGTTCTAACTTCTAAAGTAATTTATGTGCCATTTTATCTTACGTTATTGTCAATGATACTTTTCTTTTGAGGTAGGTAGCCATAATTATATGGTCACACACACACAATTTTCATCGTTGTGCTGTATACATTCTAGGGAATGAATCAAAATCTTTCCAAAAGGCTGGAGTTGACTACTAATTAATGAAAAATAAATAAAACTGGTTTTTAATTAGGATTTGTATACTTTTGCATTTATATTGTAGACCGAGACCCACGAACAGAGGATTTGCGAGCACCACCATTAAGGGCATTTGGGAATTATTAATTTATAATTAAGGGAATGCAGTCCAAAGTAGGATTGACCGGTACAGTTGTAGAAAACTGGAGTATAAAAAAATATTCCCGATTAGTTCCTGCAAAGCGACACTCACACCTTTTGGTTTGGTCTACACTCTGCCACAAGTTTGTCCTACATAATTTTAAGGTGGACGCTGCTAAATCCCCTTTGGGTTATTCAGGAAGATCTTGGAATGCTTCTGTCCCGGAATTTTGAACAGTGTCTGCAGTGTTCTTTTGTGAGTATTGCCTAAATCTCCTTTTTGGTTGTGTTATATGTATGTAATCTTACAGGATGGTTCGGGTTCTATATGTTAACATTTAAGGACTAGCGCTGAATTTATCACATATTATATGAATCTACTGCTCCAATCGCTGCTGTTGTATCTGTGTAACTATCGGTCGCTTTTTGTTCTAGGCTTACAAGGGTTCTGCCTCGCCTATTGCTCCTGTTCACTCCATAGGGAATGCCCTCAGTGGTTTTGGAGCCGTCTGTGTAGTACACATTCAGCTTTACTTTACTGAAATTATTCTCCCAGTCGTACCGAATGGGGATTATTAAACAGTTTCGTATGACAAACTGTTTTGGGTATCCTCTCAGTTATCATGCTGAAGTTTTGATCTTTGAAGATTTCGTTGAAGATGAGCGAATGTCCCACCCTTGACGATTCTTCCTCGTGGTTAACTCTCAGCCAGTATTTCCCTCTGAGAGCCTTTGCTCTAATTACTAAGTTTAGTGACGGTAGGTTCAAGACGGCATCCACAGCTACTGTAGGAGCCGTTAACATTGCCCTGTAATTCCAAGACAGGCTCTGCACTGCACCTTCTCAAGTGTTTGTATGTTCTTCTGGGCGAGGGTCTTATTCCACCATATCAGTCACGGATTCTAGTGTATATCCAGTGGGTCATCTTTGAAGATAAGCCCCACTGCTTCCGAGGGCTGGCCTATAAGCTCACAAGGACTTTGTAGCTTTGTTCGCTATCTTCTCCAGATGTGGCTTGAAGGTTAATCCTTGCTATAACGTTATTTATCTAAATATTTACCTGCTCTCACCGCCTGCAGTTTGGCCCCGTCCTTTACCTTTGTTGGCTATTCTCTTCGTGAGAAGAGAATGAGGTTCGTTTTTGTTGGATTGACAGACAAGTTTTTATCTCTGTACCACGTTTATACTACGTTTAAAAATAACTGCAACATAACTGGTATGGTCTCTTCAAATCTGCCACGTGCCACAATCACTATGTCATCGGCATAGCCAATAGTGGGGTAGCCTGTCTCACTTAATCGCTTCAACAGTCTGTCCACCACCAGACACCATAGTAGAGGGAAAGACCTGCCCCCTGCGACATCCTTGTGCAGCCCACAGCGCTACAGAGTCGTTACTGAGCGAGACTGTGATATTCCTGTGCTTTAATATGGTGTGTATCCACAACACACGGTAGAGTGAATTCCTTTGCTTCCCACACCAATATTAATTGACTCTAGAGAGGTAGTGTTAAACGCCCCCTCTGTATCTACAGGATGTTCGGGAGAAAGTGGGAAATCTTTCCTATAAAATGTTTCCCTACAGGCCTTCCCTGCGGAGATCAGGGGCGGGCTAAGCTTTACACACTGATGCTCAAATTTTAAAGCCTGTATGATACAGACTTTAAAAAAATGAATCTGAGTACCTTAGACTCAAAAAAATGTACTCTTGTTTATTGTGGATAAAATCAACCGTTTTCGAGATAAAGAATAATAAACGAATTCATGTTTTCTCTAAGTAATAAAAGTTAACATTAAGTATGCATAAGTAACATGAATTCGTTTATTATTCTTTATCTAGAAAACGGTTCATTTTATCGAAAATAAACAAGAGTACATTTTTTTGAGTTTAAGGTTGAAGCTACCCAGATTCATTTCTTTAAAGTCATACAGGGTGTTAAAAATTTGAGTATCAACGTGTAAAACTTAGCCCACCCGTGATAAACTACCAAAGCTAAATATGTTTCATAGACACCATTTTAAGTGGTTCTTATCATATAAAATTTTTATGAAATTATATTGAGTTCTTTGAAGTTATTTAAGAAAAAAGGATTACTAGGGGCGTTCTTCATGGGCACATAACTCCGCAGGTAAGGCATGTAGGGAAAAATTTTATAGGAACTTGCCATCTTATTTTTCCATGCTCTGTCTGAATCCGAGAGATTTCCCACTTTTTCCCGGACACCCTGTAGGTATATGACTTTAATTTATGTAGTTCACAGAATCTACCTGGATGATAGGCACATTGGTATTAACTCATGGTCTCAAGCCCCACATACCTCCTCTCTAATGTGTCGTTCAATGGGTTTCTCCAATAATTTCAGCTTTCGGTGTGAGTATAACTTTTACGTCTCTTCACACCTACAGGCTAAGAGGTCACTGCCATCTTTATACGGTTTGGAAATTTCTCACTACCGATTCAGTTTTGGTTAGGTTCACTATCTGACGGTCCAAAACCCATTTCCCTCTGTTTCACCTTGAAAAGTGTTCCAGAATTATTGGTTGGCCTGTGTCTGTTTTAGAGAGGGTTTTTGATCCCCGAAAGGTGATTGAAGCAGAAGTTCCTAAAGTCTCCTTCGCGGTTTTTGCTTAACCCCACCCCGCTCAGATTTCTTCAATGAAGCTATTCCTCTTGACGGAGAATTGACTCTCCGTACTGTACAACAACCTTAAATTGAGATGAAAAACGAAAACCCCTGTGTGGCCCTAGTTGAGACGAATATTCGAACTCTGAATTATAGAGCATTTGAAAATAAGTTGGTGTTAGTGTGGGCTGTTCAGTGGGACTATTTCATAATAATAGCTTATATTTACATACATAGTTTTATATTTGTGCATTGTATTGTTTATTGGATAGTGTTGTATGTTCTGAATAGTAATTATACTATGAAAAGTAGATACGAATGAACCTGATTTTTTAGCCTGTTAAAACGTTACAATTTGTAAAACCACACGAATTTCGCTTCTCGTCCAGCTTACTACGGCAAAAAAAAACTTTCAGCGCGTTTCCAATTTTATATAGTACTGTTCGAAAAGACCTCGTACGATATCTGAAAATAAAATCTAAATCGTGCAGTCATAATACAGTAAGAAGATTTTAAAGATGGGACTCCCCTTTTTTTTATCGTAAGATAGCGAAATGACCGAATTGTTTTAGTTTCTCTAGTCCGAAAATGTAAAACCAGCCGTTTTTCTTTTACATGTCATCAAACTTTAGCAAAGTGAGATTGCTAAAGATTGTTCCTTTAGTTTGAAACACTGTCTACTCCGATGCCCGATACCCTTGTTTTATTTTCGTACGACTTTTATCAAGAGACTTTTATGCTTCGAGTCGCGTTTCGAAACAACCAGAGCCCTAATGCATTCCCAGAAGTAAGAAGAAAACAAGAACAGAGAAAAAAAATTAAACCTCCAATAATTCTTGTTGAGTTCCTTTTCGTGTATCTCAGCTTAGATGTCATATTTTATAATTTTCTGGCCTCTAACACTGTTATCAAATAATTTTGAAGGATTAACCTTATTTGCCCTTCCTACCGATTTCATTAGATTCATTTTACGACTTATAATTGATGTGAAGCTATTAAAAATATTCAATATTTTGAGATGATTGAATTTGAATTTAATTTCATCAACGCTCAATATAATATTGAAAGAAGGTAAATTAGAATTTTCTTAAATAAAATTCCTCCCTATCAATTCATCGTAGAGAGACGTCGGCGTCGCGTTGAATTTACAAGTTGATCTGCGTCGTTTTTAATACGCGTTAACCGCACTTTCATGTTATGCGTGGATGTGTGTATATTGCGTATGCAACTGCATTTTATGGTGTTAAGGTAAATATGCATAAACTGTTCGCATTTCCACTATGATCAAACAAAGAGAGGATCAAATGAGCAAAGCGATACACGCAGTTAATAATCCGTCAAATCTGTCAGTTGAACATGAAAGTATTAGTTTTTGTCGGCTGCGGTGGTGACGTCCGCTGCGTGTGGCAGTTCGAATTTTTCGCCAGCCATTTCCTATTTGGAGTAGACGAACGATGAAATAACTAGATCTATTGTGGAAAGAATGTTACTTCATCAGTTAAAGGCTTCTATTCATCATTAGTATTGAACGGGGAGATGGTCACGGATGGACGGAGGAGGTTAATGGGTTGGGTGGCTGCAATAGCTTTTCATTGCTGATGAGATTGTGATTGCCCCGGTTTATCACTGGCCAGGATCTACCTAGCGCCGCCGGAGGCCGCACTGCAGTCAATGTACACTCTTGAACAACAATTCACTTCAACAGATTGCACAATTTTCTTACTACGATCTAATCGATTTACTCCTTTTTCATTTAATGCCGTCTACTTAATAACTTAACGAGCATAATTACGTAAAAAACTCGAGAGGGAACTAGTAATTACCTGATGGATTTCCGAGGGTTTTACTTACTCTATAAAAATACCGGCGAGTGGTAATCAAACGCAAACCATTCTAGACACAAATTTCTCTCTTTAACATACGAAAAGCTATTTGGTTTATATATAAAAAGCAAAAAACCTTTTAGTGATGAATATTTATATACACGCACTCGAATTTGGTCTAAATCTTTCAATTCCCATTAAAATATCGGATAAATAGAAAATTAATGAATCAGAAAGCCATTTACTAAAAAGCGACCGAAAATTAATGATAATTTTTATTCTCGCAATTTTTCATCTCTTGTTTGGGCCACTTCACGGTTTGCATCAAAGGCTATAAGCAACTCATTTATATTCTGGACGCTTCTTCTTCGGAATCGATCAAACTATGTTTGGACATTTACGGCTTCACAATTAAATATTCTTAATAAAAAACCGATCTGTTACAGGACAATCGAATGAGGAGCTTTTACAACTTTTAATGATGACATTTCATTAGCCTTTACAAATAGGGACTAAATAGAAGGTTACCGAACGCGAACCCTCTTCGCTTGTTCGTACTAGAAGTCGAAATATTGGGCCTGGCTATGACCATGTAATAAAGGAGCGGCAAATGGTAATACGGCATTGAAAGTTTGGCAAGTTCTTAAAAAAATTGTAAATATGTATAATGAAATGACGGGAGAGACACATTTATGCTATTGAGATGTGAAAAGCTTTACTGCGTCTTTTCTACTATGCTAGAGTACTAAAATCTTCTCATTTACACACCGATAAAGGATGATGAAAGCAACCAGCGTGATCTTCAAACTGCTGAAGTTATCAAGAAGCAAATTGTGCCAATGAGTGGAAGCAGAATAACGACACTCACAATAACTGGTTTACGAGTATTCCTCTCGCCGACACCCTTGGGACTACAATTTTTGGAAAAAAAACGTAGTGACATTGGTGTTATATGTACCAAAAAGGGCAAGGTTAAATATGCAGAACAGTAGGGCTTTTGATTAAGAAACTTGACGAGAACGAACATCAGAGATAATCACCCGAACGTTGTCGATAAGATGTGTGCTACATACTCAATGATTCGAAAAACTTCCAATTTGCAAGATGTTGTGGGCGTTAAAGCTCTTGTGATCTTTGCATTCAACCACCTTAGAGAATTCAAGTTAATAAATAGAAAGTGCATAAAGCATTTATTTTAATTACGTTTGGTAGCTGTGATGGGTTTATCGGCATGGGTGGAAGAATTAATACAGCTATTGTTGTTGATGGTTTTGGTAGTAATATAATATATTCACAAAATAAATGGACGACGTTTCGCCTTTTTATATTGGTAAGGCTTAATCATGTCATTATCTGATTAGGTAATTGATGATGGTGAATTTTTAATGCGAATAAAGGAGGGAATTGACACCTCCAGTGCATGTTGTTAACATTTTAGCGTTTGCGGTTTTGTTTATAATTTATTTAAAAGTATTATAGTTGGAATTAATGCCAATATAAAAAGGCGAAACGTCGTCCATTTATTTTGTGAATATATTATATTACTACCAAAACCATCAACAACAATAGCTGTATTAATTCTTCCACCCATGCCGATAAAGCATTTAGCTAAATCCTTTTCAGATCGCGATTACATAGTACTAATCTTTCAAAGCCAATAATATTAGGAATCTTCCAGATCCCACAGGAAGATACCTGCAGTATGTGAAGATGTCATACTATCAAAGAAAGAGCTGCGGGTCATGTTTCAAAACTGGAAACAAGATTTATCAAACTTGTCCAGTGTGCAATGACTACATTTTGTGGAAAATTGAAATTTATAATTGTTTGAAAAATGCCTAATAAAGTATTAAACCTTTATTAGTATATTCTAAGAGTATGAGTTATCTTTTTTTAAAATAAGCTATTTCTTATGTATACAGATGTGGAAAACGTTCCATTTTCATGGTGATTTTCGATGAATAATATCCTGCTCATATTCATCATATAAATTCACAAAGTCTGGATGTCCGTTGCTTTTTCCTGTAGACATTTTTGACATTCTGACTTCGGATTCTTATGCTTTGTATGGATCATTTTTTGTCTATCTCATCGAGAAAGTGGTCAAAATCACCGACGAAAATATTGTTCATCATGGCAGTACAAGCTTGCACATTCTCAACTGGTTTATAAATATATTTGGAACCGAAATATGATTGGAATGTTTTCATACGCTTATATAATGAGGGTTAATGGTAGAAATCTAGCTAAATTACGATTCTTCAATTTGTATAATAATTGTTCAATACAAAATGAACAATTATTATATATTATTATATTATTATACAATTACAATTATTATATGGAAGCAAGAGTAGATAACCCAAAAAAAGAACCTTCTAGCCGACCAAACTCCACTAAAAATATGATAATATCGCCCTTGTTATCACTTAACATTTATAGTGGTCGGTTAGAGTCTCTTTCACTAATGTAATCTTGAATTTTAATTATCGACCCATTAGCTATTTCAAATTTTGTAAACCTTTTTTCCTACGTGAAAACCTCTTACGACTAAAATTTAAGGCGCTTCTGATTCTTTTTCACAGTTTAAGGTGCACCAAGAAGAATATCTTACCATTCTGTAGGTGTATTTTTACACCTTTAGTTCGAAAGGCCACTTTTTTAAATAGACGAATATGCGTCTGCTCGCAAGGGCAGCACCGCCTTTCAAGATCCCCCATCTTTTATACCATTAAAGCTATTTTCCACTACAATTACGCTTGTTACTAGAACTTTGAAAATTATTCCGCATAAATAAACTTGTAGATAACTGGAAAAGTGAAAAAAAGAGAAATTGTGTTGTGACATGAAACATTCGTGTTGCAAAATCATCTATAGTATTTAAAAAAATTATAATAATATTTCCTATACCTGTTTCAAAAACGTTATTTTTGTAAAATACTACAATTTGGTGCCATTTAACTTCTCCCTAAATTTCAGCGTTTAGAATAACACTACTTGTCAGTTCATACAATTAGATGTTTCAGTTATAATGCTTTCCCAAACAACACGAATCACTCCATGCTTACATAAAAATATAAGAAAATTGGATAGAATGCCTGGCATGGATAGGTTACCATTTCAATTTGCTTCCAAGTAGCTATTCTGAAGTAGATTTTTAATTATTCATTTGTTATTCGAAATAATTTAACAACAATTTTAGGAATAGAATAACAGACAATGAGGGTTTTAAAAATGAACTCATTTTTGTACACAAAATGGCATCTAAAAACAAAAAATTACGAAGGCGGTTTTGAATTGGTATATGAATGGTACATACAAATATGTACCTACTTTTAATTTGTTTAATCCTTCGTATGTATGTATAGTACCATATTTTATTCATTTTGGTCACCTTCTTGTACTCAAACTGTGTTACTCTTTCTAAGCCTAAGGACTATTTACAGGCACGAATGGATTAGTGCATTCCTGAATAAGAGGAAATGGGAGTTCGTAGAAACGATTTTAAATCAATACAAATTTCGGTTGGTTTCGGTATCCCACAGGATTAGCTAGCATTGTGGTCCCGTATAACTTTTGAAATTTATTGAAAATGTTTTTCGACATAACGAGCAGTTTTCACATATGGGAAAAAATCAAAGAATACGGCAATATTTATGAAGAATGTTCATTAGACTGCAACTTTAGTATGAATACTAGTAGTATATACCATACAGCGCCACCGCTAGACTTTAGGAGACCTAAGGCAAAATACGTCGAGGAGACCTATAGTAAGTTATGTAGGGTAGTTGGTCCTCCAAAATATAGTTCAACTGTGGTTCTCACCGATCTCGGGAAAAAAATTTTGTAGTATTTAGTTCCTACATGTGCATTTTTTTCCCATAATTTATAATTTATGAGTGTTATTCACCTACACAATAGCATTTCGAACACATGCGCGAGGTCTATACAAGCGCAAGGCCTAAGTTCCATGCCTTAATTACGTTACCCCTCCGGCGGCGTTTTGGCACCTACCTTAAGATCGGGACACACGGATATTGCCATACAGAAAAATGGTCTTACCTTTTACTATCTTGAACGCTCTCGGCATCTGTAATACAAAAAAAAGTTATCAAATAACGTTAAATAAGCAGTTACGCTTGTTTAACATAAATCATCCAAAGAAGTTCAAAGTTCAATATTTTCCAAAAGGAAGAACTCACCCACGATTTTTTTTTAAATTAAATTTATTAGCAATAAATAGTTGAAATTACTAAGTACTTAGAAGTATTAGAAATATCTGAAAGTAATTTAGAAATATCTGGAAATATCGTGGAAGTACTTATAATTACCTAAGCAGTAATTAGAAATACATGGAAACATGACCACATATTGTGGAAATAATTTGAGTGGGGATATTATCTCAGTCACTCGTTTTTTAAACTTGAAACTTTAAACTTCAAGATTGGTCTTGTTTTTTAATGTACTATTGTACAGAAATTAATACGCGTTAGCGGTATATAAAAAACATATGGTCACTTTACCCATAGTTTTAAAAACGGCAAATTTGAGACTGAGAAGTGAGAAGGAAAAGTAAAAACATTTGAATACAGTTTTCTAACGGTTTGATCCTTGACCGTCATAGTCCAGGTTCTGGAGGACAAAATTAAAGGTTAAAACGAGCCAGGTTGTAATTTGACGTAGAAGTAGGTAAATCGCAAAAAAAATTTGTACCATGTGTAAGAGGAAGAGGTGACCAACTCGAAAAGGTCTGTCATTTTCGCTTTATTATTGTAATATACCTATTTCTAAAACTATGAGGAATTTCAAAAAACTAATTTAACAAAATGGAAGTAGAGGAAATATCAGATCACTCAGGTTTCATGGAAAAATTTCCCCAAACATTAGAATTTAAAAAAAGTGTGACATTTCTGCTACGTTTTGGGAATTTCCCAAAGCTGTGGAATTTGAAAAAATTGACCTTACAGCACGAAAGGTGAGGTTAAGTTATAGTTCAGGTTCATTGCTGTTCTCATCAATATCACCGTTATGGTCTATATCTGGAATGAAGTTCTCTTCAATCATATTTTCGTCATCACTGGCTCTATTTTCAGTTCCCTGTTCAATAACGCCTGTGTCCTCTTCGTCCTCTTTATTCTCATCCTTAACATTAACAATCGGTTAATATGCACGTTAGACATGCCAGAAAACAGGCAAGTTTCGCGCAGCATTACGACCTGGTGTGGCTTTTGTATAGCAAGGCTCCAGAAGTGCACACACCAATTTGGCAGCTAGATTGGACTACCAAGACCCATCCGATAGCCCAAAATGTGCGCCGCCCGACCAAGTTGGCCCAAAGCAGACCAGTGTGTGAAAGCTTGTTTACCACTAGTTTCTGTGTGCTCATTGTGTTTTCCAAACACTTGTGTTTTACTAAATCAATGTTGCTGAGTTTGAAAAAATTAAAATTTTTTGGAAATTTTCAGTCGTTTGGGCTGCACATGCGCTGAAAGTCAGAAAATAGCGCAAAAAACAGCTTTTGGACGACAGCCCCCTAGGCCGAACCGCGCAAGGTATTTGAAAAATTTTTTCTGCCTTTTGCAGCTTACAAACTTCCTATTCACACACACTACATACTTTCCCTAACACGGCTTTCGGCTGCTAGAGAGAGCGCGCTTGACGTTTTTCTATTTTATAAATAGTTACGCATTTGTCATGTTATAAAACAAACTTAATCAAGTATTATTAAGCGTGAAATAGTTTAGATTATAACAACAGCTTTTTTATAAAATGTATACGCAATATATCACTTGATATTACTTTGTTAGATGTTTCTTTGGAATAAACAACGCAACGATTATACAGGATGGGTTATTGAAAACGAAACAGGGCCATTTTCGGATCATTACTGTTATTTTTCGAAAAATTCCTGAAACAGGTCAATTTTGTATTTGAGGGGGACAACTTTTGAGTGTATTTCAAACTTTGTAACTTCAACTCCCTAGCGGTGGTGACACCAACCCTTAAAATCTTAAATGGGAATAGGGGTCGAGTAGCATATCATTTTAAAGCTTATTTAAAGGCATATTTAATCGTGTATTTGTTTTTCAATTTTGAGTGGTAGTTTTCGAGAAAAGAAGGTCATCAATTTGAACGTTTAAGATAATTGCCTATTAACATTCCTGACGTTTAAAATTCAATTTCTGGAAAACTTTAATTTTTTCAAACTCAGCAACATTGATTTAGTAAAACACAAGTGTTTTGAAAACACAATGAGCACACAGAAAGTAGTGGTAAACAAGCTTTCACGCACTGGTCTGTTTTGGGCCAACTTGGTCAGGCGGCGCACATTTTGGGCTATCGGACGGGTCTTTGTAATCTAATCGAGCTGAAAATTGGTGTGTGCACTTCTGGAGCCTTGCTATACAAAAGCCACACCAGGTCGTAATGTTGCGCGAAACTTGCCTGTTTTCCGGCATGTCTAATGCACGTAGATGTTATTAACGTTTCAGTTGTAAAGATTGCTCTTTAGGAAATAACTCGTGGGAGAGCTTGCTCTTTATACGAAATGATCTAAAAGTCGGCTGGTAGACATTTTAGGTTATCTGCCACGGAAAGTTTCAGTTCTCTAGGATACTTCTCCGCAGAGTAGTTCAAAAGAGGAACAGACGAACGTACGGCAAATGGCGAAGAAAACAAGCTTTTTAAATTAAAAAAAAGTAAGATGACTATGACAGTATATCCTCGAAATTTGTTCAACACCTTGAAGAAGACAAATAGGATACTCCTGCAACCCAAAAACCACTTGAAACCAGTATATTCAATAAAACTTGAGCGAATGAAACGTTCTTGTTGTTAAATTCGTTATAAGTAAACCACCCTTCTTGATCACACCGAATAACATAGTGAAGAAAGTAAGAAAATTTTGAGGCGGTACAGTTATTATGACGGAGTTGCTAAAAAGACACCATTTTTTGTATTTGAAATGCATCTATAGATCTTTTTCAACCCAGTATTCCACACGTAAGTATTCGTTTGAAATTTGTTGCAACTAATAATAATATGTAGTTTCTGCCCCCAATTGGATTGGTAACATGTGCATGTCCTTACTTTTTAAAGAGATCCCCTCTGTGCGTTACCTTTTACCGCATAAACCTTACGGTTTTTTAACAAACCTTATAACCATTTGGCGGTATCGAATGTTTTCTTATTGTTTTTGGTTCCCCCTGCTGTAAATTTATTTATAGTAAAAGTACTACCTATTGTGTCGTATTTCGTTGTCTATTGACGGTTTCAATCATAGTTTCCTATCTTCCGTACTGCATGCAGTTTTCTTTTTCTCCAAACTTACTTTGTTGGGTGATAATAAAAATAATTAATTTCACTAATTATTACAATTTACTGTATACAGGGTGTCTCACGGTGACCGTCGGTTAGAAGTATATCAAGAACTGTAAAAGCTAGAAATTTGAAATTTTGCACATGCGACATGGAGTGTTTAATCTATTAAATAAAAATATTTTCCAAATGGCAACACTTCCGGAAATACCGGAAGTGAGCATCAACTTCTTTATTTTAAATACAAACCAGGCAATTTTTTTTCACATTCTGATGTGTCATAAAATGTTTAGTAAGTATGCTTAAAATAATTGGCGTATCAATTTTGATTGTTGAGAAAAAAAATTCTTTTCACTGAAAAATGTCAAAATCGTGTTTAGGAAATAAAATTGAAAGTCGAAAGTGGTAAAAGTTAGGGAAATGGGATTTTAGGTTCTCAATGTCAAAAGATTGAGACACAATTGTCTGTAATGGATAATAAAAAATTGCCCGCGATTAAGTATCTATTTGACGTTATTTCCAGACTTAAGAAAAACTTTAAAAAGTCTCTTTTTTTAAATGGAACGCCTATTTAATTATCGGCCCATTCGATGCAGAAATAAATTTCCTTTAAATTGATGTACCATGTTCCTATACCTAAAATCAATGATTACAGAGTTATTTACATTTTTCTAATTAAATTTATAATTACATACTTTACAAAACATGGTTGGCTTTGAAAATTTCCAAAAAATTTTTATTCAAATGTTTCTTATGCTTTTATGATTATTTAAAATTCTATCTATGCAACTTCTTGACTATCCAAGGTCTCTTTCCGCCGAACGAACAGAACTTTCAGGGAAAACATTAAAATATCCCAATACATTGGTTTCTGCAGCGTCATTGGGGACAATTGGCTTTGCCAAACTTCGTGGCGCATTTACTTCGCCCAAATTTAGAAAATTCTTTTCAATCATCCTGATTTTTCGTTCTGTCATTGTAGGTAAATGCGGATATCTTTCGTTAAAGTGTTGAGTGATTCTTTATTCAATAGTTAAAGGTTCTGCAGGTCCGAAAAGTAATACAAGCAGACTCGCCATGAATGTAAAACAAATTTAGAATATCGGCGTTTGTGTATTCCATATTTCCCAATTAAAAACAAATATTAAGCGGAAAAATCAAAATTCAAACAGATAACACTGATAACAAACGTAAATGTAGCGTAAACTTTCAAACTGATAGCTAACTGACAACTGTCATCATAAGACACAATTGAATAAAAATTTTTTGAAAATTTTCAAAGCCAACCATGTTTTGTAAAGTATGTAATTATAAATTTAATTAGAAAAATGTAAATAACTCTGTAATCATTGATTTTAGGTATAGGAACATGGTATATCAATTTAAAGGAAATTTATTTCTGCATCGAATAGGCTGATAATTAAATAGGCATTCCATTTAAAAAAAGAGACTTTTTAAAGTTTTTCTTAAGTCTGGATATGACGTCAAATAGATACTAACTGCGGGCAATTTCTTATTATCCATGGCAGACAATTGTGTCTCAATCTTTTGACATTGAGAACCTAAAATCCCATTTCCCTAACTTTTACCACTTTCGACTTTCAATTTTATTTCCTAAACAAGATTTTGACATTTTTCAGTGAAAAAAATTTTTTTTCTCAACAATCAAAATTGATACGCCGATTATTTTAAGCATACTTACTAAACATTTTATGACACATCAGAATGTGAAAAAAAATTGGCCAGTTTGTATTTAAAATAAAGAAGTTGATGCTCACTTCCGGTATTTCCGGAAGTGCTGCCATTTGGAAAATATTTTTATTTAAAAGATTAAACACTCCATGTTGCATGTGCAAAATTTCAAATTTCTAGCTTTTACAGTTCTTGATATACTTCTAACCGACGGTCACCGTGAGACACCCTGTATACTTTTTCACTTTACATTTTGGCTTAAATCTATCGATAGTTTCGACATTGAAATCTGAGTTGTCGACAATTAATGCTCACTATCAATATTATTGCATACAATTGGTTGGTCACCAAATGGATTACTTATAGTCTTCTATTCTCTCCAAATTGCTTAGACTTCGGTCAAAATAAAGTAACTAGCCATTAGCGCTTATTCACCTGTATTTAAAGATAAGATACTTTTATCTACCATGACATAGTCAATAGGTAGTCGTCATTACGAAATCGATTACTTTATCAGTAGCTGAGTAAATAAAATTTTTCGTGAAGATCTGATATCGCACAAACTCACTACTCGTATGTCAGCATGAAATCACTAGGGTGTTGTAGTATGAAATGAAGAGAAGGGTAAAGATTTCATTTATATTAAAGGTACTCACTTTCATACAAAAGCGTGAGTAAGAACTAATTACAAGTCATTCATTATGTTTAACCATCGTCAAATGGCACGAAATAGTTTTACGTAATATTCATAATTCCTTCATTGTAAGGCTCCAATTTGAAAATGAATCGTAAAATGTGATAAATAGAAGCGGATGTGAGGCAGAGTACAATGCATTGTATATCGATTGAAATCCCTTTGCATTTAAAACACGTTTCACCATACAACTTTCACGTTCCAACGTGGAGCAATTAAAACCTAGAGACCCGAATATGTCGTAATATTTATTATCTCCAGTTTCATTTGAACGTTTATACCTATAGAGTGAAGAAAAACGGGTAGCTCTTTGGATTACCGATAAAATCTTATAGATGTATTTAATTTTAATTTATTACGTCTCTAACTCATTAAAAGCGGCTTACTCACAAAATACGTCGAATATTTTTAAAACCTCAACGGTGAACTTATTAAGATCCTCGCGTTCGTCGTTCGTTGCTGATTTGCGTATCTGAAGTTGATTAAATTTCAGCATTCAGTATTCTAACGATTTTGTTTAGGGAGACCTGTACATATAGCGGAATCGCAAAAGCTTTATCTTGAGCAAGTCCTACAGTCGAGCCGAGAATAGATTAGGAGAACCTCTCCTACGCTTTATTCATTTGATAACTGCTCTCTATACGGACTTCGTCCATCAAATCAAAATTTGTAACGTTCATCTCAAGCAGATGAGGTCTAAACAAGTTTCAAGTTCATCAAAGGCAAACGCTATCTCTTGTATAATCCTCAATTCTCCTCCGTACCCCACTTCAAGTTCAATTCAGTCCAATTCTCTTGCCAAACAAGTTTGTAAAATGAAATTTTCGTGCAGGTTGACAAGTCATCTAATCGCAGCAGAGGCGCAGCCTTTTTCCTTCTACATACGAACAATTTCTTTTTTCCTTTCTATTAGGAAACCTTCCTTTATTTCTTTCAATTTTCTCTTCATTCTGTGTCGTCGTCCCTCGGGAAAGGATTGGGGCGACGGAGACGGTCGCTACTTCAACCCCACTTACTATCATAAATATAATTTTGAATTGATCTACTGTCAATACGTTTTTCTTTTTTTTTGCTTAATATGAGTATAAAAATGCGCGTGCGAGGAACTTTCGGACGTTAATCCTGTACGATACGATGAGCTTGTGAACGTACTGCTGCTGTGACATCGTTACAGAGAGGCATTGCGGTGAATGCGGTTCTATAATAATAGGATAATACCCGATCATATCCCATCATAGGCTTAATTCTCCGATAAATTTTAGGGTGCATGGGAATGCATCCGCGGGCTATAATACATGCATAAACCCTATACTATCAACATAAAATGCGATAGAATTTCGAGAGATACATCGAAATTCGGTTTTAATAATCCGTTGGCACTACCTTTTTCGATCAAATTTATTATTTCGCGTAAACATTCGCGAGGGTATAATAAAATATTTTAAAATGACTCCATGGTGGGTTATGACAGGTTGGGTCACTTCAAATTGTGATCGTGATTACTTTTTTATCAAAGCTATAGTTACTTTTTTTTTAAACAGATTTTTATTTTGACCCATTTTTACGTATAAAATTATTCAAACGAACCTTATCTGTTTCATCTTTCACATAGATCATAAATTCTGCAAGCTTCGATTGAAGGTTTATCTATTTTTCACAAATTGCGTTTTTGAACATACTGTATACTATATGTATGTATAATACATACCTTATTAATAAGAGTATATTGTGGGTGTGTCACTCGCAGTAATGCTGCGCTTATTGCTTTAGATATAGAATGGGCTCCTTATAATTAACATAAAAACGTAAAGAACTGCCCCTGAGCCACGCTCGCACGTAATCAATTAGACGCTTAAAAGTTTTGCAAATCTTTTTTCTTGTTTACTACATAAAACTACTTAATTAATAAATCTCAACGTCTGCGTCTGTCCTTAAACGGCATGCGTTGCACAGATTAATAAGATTTTGGAATAAGTTATTCCACTGTGAATATTTCACTTCCCTTCTTAACTCATCAGCAGACTATTTATCTTCATCCTTTTTTACACCATCTCAAACACTTCACCGTCGTTACTGATTGCTTAAGGTGTTTCTCGCTTGCTATCCACGTGAATCATAAGCACAGTCCTATGGTAGTGAACATTTGGCATCTTTCAAAAACATTCTTCAATACCACTTTGGCGTTACCAAAATCTCCGCATCAAGACCACCAGCATCTTTTTCTGGTGGTTGCGTCTTATGAGAAGATATTCAAATAGTAATAAGCCTTTAGCCTTACGATCCTTTTTACATCACCAATTTTATCAGGTAAAATCATGATCGCATTAACCGTGCCTCTTCCATTTCGAAAACCGTATTGTTTATCATAACATAAATCGCTCTTTTCAAAGTACGCCATTATCTGATTATATAATGTTATTAAAATAATTTTAGAAAAAACTGGACGAATTGATATAGGCCTAAAATCAGTAATAGCGGTCGCTGCGACTTTCTTAGAAATGGGTATAACTAAAGCAGTTTTTACTTCTTATGGAAAAATGCCTGACAACATTGTAGAATTATAGTAATTAACGATTGGCCACATTGGCACGAACCAGAGGCGTAGCGAAGGGGGCCAGAGGCGAGCATGTGTACATTTTGAACATTTTCGGAAATTTTACGCCATCAAACAATAAAAGGCAGTAACAACATTGCAGCAGGCAGTAACAATTACGAAACAAAAACAACACAAATGTTTTTCTTTAGTAATATAGCGTGTCTTTTATTTTGGCGTAAAAAATATTCAGTCTTTATTTTTATTTCCAACATTATAGTAGATCAAAATGTTTTTCGGCATTTACCGTGGGGGATTTTAAGGTTAAAAAAAGTATCGGGCATCGGTCCCTTCCACGACTCTTCAGCAGTTTTGGAAAAATTCACCGTCATAGATCGCCGACCGGATTCATCATAACTTAACTCGTTTGTTTGAAATGTTGGTAATTTTTAATACTAAAAATAAATAAGCGAACGAAAACTTCTTAGGGGGGGGGGGGGTATATATAGAGTATTCTAACGTTGCTATGGAAATGAATAAATCATAAATTTTAATGTGATACATATAGAAAATTTATATATTAAAATGTATAATTTAAACATATGATATTGACAGTTCAGTCATCTGTCTGTCAAAATTGACAACTAACCTTAAACAACTTATGAAAATGAACTTTCCTCACTAGTGATGTAAATGCCTATTTTCCTCACTACATTGAGTGATGACAGTGTCATTTTCATAAGCGATGTTGGAAAAAAAAATGAATCCATGCCATAGTGATTTTGTTATTAAACTTATAAAAAATGAATTAAACTGCATCAAAATAGAAAATTGGGAGAAATGTGTTGAAAATGTTATTTCTGTAAAAGATAGCTATAGGTATAACTTTCTCTAGAGTTCTGGTAGTGACTTAAGCCCGCATTTCACTGAGGCTGGTCCAGATCGGCTAATCCAGCCGGGCTTGACCAGCCAAGTTTGAAATATATTATGATGAAGATATTGACACTCACATAGGCTGGTAAGACAAGCTGGTGCCCCCTCGGGCCTGGCGGTATCCGTGCGAATTGTGAGGATTTACATTTTTAAGCGGGAACGGCCTAGCTGGTAATCGCATCAACCAATAGATTTCATTTTTTAAAACCAGGTGATCACGTAAAATTTGCAATCTGCATTCATTGCTGTACAGTCCCAAATCAGTTTCTTTAAAATATCGTGCACTCAATTTGTTTAGGTTTCCACTTTGTTCTCAGTTTCAAAATAAGGTAAGCAACAAGCGCCTCAACTTCACTGCTGCTACTACTTTGCATGATTACCTACTTTATTACTGAGAAAAAAACGTGTCCATTTGATCGGTGAGCACTAAATTATTCTTCAAAGTGTAGCTGGTAACAATACTTGCAATTAACTAGCCCAATGTGTGTATTGACATGCTTGTCCCAGTCACCAACCTGTGCGGGACCAGCCGGGCTGGACCAGCCTCAGTGAAATGCGGGCTTTATGGTTAAAGTTGTGGTTTAAAGTTAATCAAACATTTTGGTCCTAATTTTGTCCACAATGCAGACGAAACCCGTTTGAACTGCAGAGTAATACTCATGAAACCTTTGGCTTCTCAGAGAGGAGAAGGGACACAAAGTTATACTCATTTGTGCTACCTACTCGTCGGCTGACTTTGCTGTGATGTTATTGAGCGCACTAAACGACTGTTACTTCCCTAAAGTACTCTTGGATGACGATAATAAAAAAAGTGTACCTACTTGATTCATATAAGTATGTATTGGGTCAAGAATTGTCACTTAAACGGATTTGAAAAGAAAAATAAATGAACTATAATTGCAAAAGTGTAAAAGTCTGTATTCAATGTTGATGGTGGTGCAGAAGTTGGTGGATGTAGTTGATCAAGGGTTTCAGATCGTAGAAAGTGAGATGGATGGGATATAACAACGGCAAAGAGACGGAACTATTTCCAACGTTTGTTAAATTTAATTTTATGAAGTGAGGTTGTCTCTGACGTATTTTCTACTTAATTTCTGAATTTCATTCAATCGACTAAATTTCCACATATTCGAATCAACATAAATCTTGTATAAATTTAGATGAATGAAGTAGACAAAGTTGGAATTACTCGTCCTCATTTTTCGACGGTTTATTTAATAACCGAAAATAGAGACGTCGGTCGTGTCATAACGTAATTACGTTCAATTGTCACAGTATAAAGGCGCTCTTGAACTTGTCCACATTTTAAAACAACGGTTAATTACGTAAAGTTCGAGCATGAGGGTCAGCTTTAGAACTAATATTTGCAAAAACCTTTAAAGCAACGAACGAAATTAGAACGGACAACAAATCAACACGTTTATTTGATAGGGGTCGGGGTATGTAATGTTTGTGAAGTAGATTCAGAATGTCCCTCGAATGCAGCGAACTGCAGAAAGGAGGCAATTAAGGAGTTTGTAAGATGCGGCCGAAAAAGTTAGAGGAATTCGCCGAGTCCCGCATATCGAGGAGTTTTCTCATCTATGACAGACGTTTGACTTCTTGAAGTGAAAAAAGAAACAAAGGGAACGTAAACAATAAGAAGTTGTCGGTGTGGGATAGGATATTCTTCAATTAAATACCTCAGTCATTGTGTCCGTTGGTTGCCTTTTCGTAAAGTTTTACAAGGAATCTATTGTTACTTGGATTTGTTAAGCAGCAACGAACTGGTGTAAAGATAAAAGATTCGGCCAACTTTCTGACCGCACCCTTGATTGTGCTCAAACTATTTTAATTACAAAGTTCGATTGAATTCGATCGACTTTAAAAACGAAGGAAAACTTTATCTCTCGTCGCAAATGATGCAAGCGCAGTCAACATTGTGGACATAATCAAACAAGAGAGGAAAATTTATTGTCCCCCGAATTGTGGACATTGCAAATTATGACGGTCGAGTGTAGGCACGTTGTTAATCTATTGATGGACACGGCCACCCTTGAATGAATAGGCGAATTCATAGAAATTGCATTAACAATCAAATTATTATTTGCCATTGGTGATTGCGAGGCTATATTTGTACTAGCCGATGTGCAGATTTCGTTTATACACGAATAACTTCGACAAGTTTCGAAATCTCTAACAAAGTACATTTCAACTTCAGATTCTGAATTACAATTTTCAATTACGACTGTCTGGTCTCGTGTCCTTATTGATTTTAACTAAATGAATACCTGCAGTCACAGAAAGGATACCACTTAATTTTCATTTTCCTTTTATATTTTTCCATATTTTTTATTGACATCCTAATTATATTCCCACTACAATAACAATTAATATTGCCACAAACACTTTCATTAGGTGTTTTCTTTTTGCGCGTTGTGGTTGACTTAAGTCAGCCCTGTCAATAACACAGCATTCGTTTTATAAAAATAATTTGACTCAGTTCTCAATAAGCCTATTCGTTTAAAAGTTTTATTTAAGTTTTACATTAATCTGAGGCAGAAATGTCTTATGAAGCAAGCTTGACGCAATGCACTTCAATCACGTGATAATTGTGACTTTGCCTAACCTTGTGGTGGTCCAAAAAGAAAACACCTATTATTATTTATCAAAGTACTAGTTGATCAAGCGAACTTTGTACCGCCTACATTAGATTTGAAAACTGCTCGAACCCACTAAATACATCTAACCTCGAAAGTAGTGATTGTATTTTCGACCTTTATCAAATTCCAAAAATCTTTCAGTGCGCGTCTAAAGTCCGTCCCATCCCCTACTAATTTTTGAATCACCTGATATATCGCAACGAAATTAGGAGGGCTTAAATAGGACATGAAAACCTCTTTTTATGGAAAAATGACGGCTAAAAGTTAGAAAATGGCGACTGAGCGCCATCTTGAATAATTTTTTTAAATAAAACACCGCGTATATTATCTCATTTTCGAAATTTTATTGTTTTCGAAATATTAACGTTTGAATAAGCGATTATAAATCCTAATAAACCTTCGCGCATTGTTGCCACAGTCACTCAAATCTGTCCAATTTAGAGTACAAACGTTGCGCTTGTGTTTACAAATTAGTCAACTGATTAAAATAAGGCTATTGCTCTAATTAAAATCAAAACGAATGTTTCCTCCATAGCAATAACATGGTAAATCTTTAAAAGTCAAAGGGGCGAAGCTCTAAAATCCTAAGACTTCAATTAATACCTTTAAACCCTCCTATGGTTAACCTGAACTACTCTTCGAACATATAACAAAAGGAAGGAACATGTATATGGCAAAATGAGTAACATTAATGGTTTACCAATATGGCTACCTACTGTGACGTATTCCGTCGAGTCATTGGTGTACTGTTAAGCAGGGTCGTAAATCCAACATTTGTATGTTTACGCGCCTGCTGTAAACAAAATAAAATGCATAATTTTTTTTTAATTTTATTGCCCTTTAAACATAATTAATTTGGTATGCATATTTCTAATTTTTTGCACATTCTCTATGTTCTTAACCGTATAATGAATTCTACGCTACTGGTAATGTTTTAATTTTAAATCGACAAACTGCACGCTACACCCGTTTAACCAATCACAAATGGTTTACTGTTACGTCACTGTGACGTAAAGCCTGCGTAACTTCCGTTACATTGTACCATCTACTAAACTATAGGGATATTCCTTCCTTTTGTTATATGTTCGAAGGAACTACTATGCAAAACTGTATGACTACCTACTTTTCGAGTTTTTGCGAGATACGTAACGCACGGTAATTGATTTTGAATTAATTAGCTTTCGTTCATTTCCCGCCGCTCTCGAATGTAATTCGGACATGCCAACACAACTATTTTCATTATCCTCCGCCCGCTTTTTAATTTTAATACAAAGCGTGATTGCCATGAACTAACTGCGATAAACAAATATGTACTCAAAAAAATCACTTAACAAACTCAAAACTGGATAAACGTTCAAATCGAATGGACTGTGCACTAAGAAATGAATAAATGAATTTTTTGATCGATAGATGCCGACCGATGCAGATGCGAACTGTCAAACGCGCGAATGGTAAGTTTTCTGAAATTTGCGCGATTATCTTAATTTGTCTTTCCGTAAGAACCTGCTACAGAGTACTAGAAACATTTAAAAAAAAAGCTGAATGAAATCGGTAAAGTCGTTTTCAAGTTATGGCTTGACCAAGGGAAATAGGGATCTGGTAGGGCTGGTATAATTCATTCATAGCATAAAAAACAATATCGATATCCGGCTGCACCTTAATTAATTTACAAATTACAAACACTTAGTTGTCTTAGGGTACGTTCACACATCATTGGAAAAAATGTTTAAAATAACGAATAACGATTTGGCGGAGGTGGGTGACCCCACATTATTGTGCGGGTCTAATTTTGGACTGCGCGGGGCTTGAGAGCTTAAATATGGTTAAGTCCTTGGTAAATAGTGAGTAATTAATTAGTAATCAATTAGTAATCAATTATTAGTGTGGTGCTAGCTGTTTTTTTTTTGGGGTTGTGCTAGCTTAACGGTTAAGCTGGCACAACCACTTTTTTTTTTAAATCAACAGTAATAAATTTGACTTTTGGGTAATCAATTAGTAATAAATGAGTAGGTAAGTACTAAATTATCTGGTACGTTTCAACTGATTGTGCTATAGGCGTTGTGCGAGCTTAACGGACCTTGATAGATCTTCTAGATGAAATTAATGAAAAAAAGGAAAAAGTGCTAAGAATAGAACGCCTTACGAGAAAGCTGTACAAAATGGAAAATAGATCCCACACAAAAACTAAAAAACATGTCGCTAAAAGAATAAAAACGTTCAAGCATTGTGTTTGTTGTGGTGAACTTTATTCTACGTCATGTGAAGGATAGAATGTTTGATCCACTTGCTCCCAATGGGCGAGTGTGCATGATAATGAAGTGGTGTTTGTATGTGAATTATGTAGATTTTACTTAATTTTGGTTATTTTGGGTTTTTAAGAACTTTTTACTATTATTGTTTCTGATACTTACAATTAAAAGTTTCTCTTCTCATCTTCTTACTTTTCTTTTCCCATACATTACTAGCTAGGAAAGCTTTACTTTGTTTTTTTGTCCTACCTCTCTTTATTTAATGCCCATAAAAACCTGATCGAGTAGCACTTTTTTATCTTATACGAACAGTCCATACGAAGTAGTGGAAGAGATGAGCACATCTTTCAAGATTCCCAAATAGATGTAGTACATATTTTAGAAGAAGTTTTTTAGGTAGGATGTCAAAAAAATTGTACTTTTCGTATGTCACTTACTAAGAGATATAAACTTGTAATCACATTACAGTTTTGAAGGCTCGTCTTAACCGTAATGGGAAAAAAGAGTAGTTGTTCACTGATGATGCTATGATTGCTGTTGAAATGCGTTCGATTTAATAATACATTACTGTTGCTATTGATTCAGAGGGGACAAATGTACTCCAACCTCCCCTGTGAATCGTCTAAATACTAGCTTGAAATCTGGAAAATGCTAGATACTATTACACTCTAATAACTTTTTTAAATAAGTATTTACTTTTTGACATAGATTGTGTAAAATGGAACGGCAAAATACTATTATAAATAAAAAGGAGTTGTGACGTTACGATATTACTGTTATGTGATCTATCTATCAACCAGTAACAATGTTTTAGATCAGGAATATTCCGTGTGCGTTGCTTATCATATCAGGCCAAAGGCAAAAAGGCCCAAGTCCGCCTATCATAATATCTATTGTTTAGTTGCCAGAAGGGAAAGTTCGTTTTGTAAAGTAGACGTGATAAAGAGACACCGTCGTTCTCTAAAAGTCTAGTAAGCGTTTCTAACCGCCATCGACTAATATTTCACACTTTAATAAATGAAAAGGTTATAAAAAAAATACCTCCCTCGTAAGAGAGAAAAGTCGATCAAAAATCATAAAATATGTCCGCAATAGCTGTTCAATATTCATATTGGACGAGTTGCGTTTAAAAATAAAAATGGAACTGTCAGGTATGGAATTCTTTCTCTCTTCTATTGGCATGTGCAGTTGACGATCATCTCAACTTAACCGAAATTTTATTAAACGGACGTCTAGACACGTCCACTCAATTCGATTATTGCAAATCTTATATTGCATTCGACTAGAACATTAAACTAAATTTATTCTCTA
The DNA here is from genome assembly GCA_036250285.1 of Pyrocoelia pectoralis. Lineage (NCBI taxonomy): Eukaryota > Metazoa > Arthropoda > Insecta > Coleoptera > Lampyridae > Pyrocoelia > Pyrocoelia pectoralis. Next base: position 48,770,679 of record CM070078.1, read on the forward strand.
CGGACGTAGTGTTAACCGCCATTTATATCACTATATCGATAGTATTGCATTTAACGTTAAAAATAATAGAGAAAATCAAACTCGAGTAAAAATTCCTCGCCTTCGATTCTAACATGTACCGAGTGCCATACATAAAATAAAATATAATAAACTGATCTTGAACGTGACAGAATTTTAATGACGACGACGTCTGACGAAACTAATCTAAATCAAAATCTATCTTCTCTCACTTGGTTATAAACAAGTAAAAAAAAACACGACAGAAAGCGGTGGCGGCGGCAGCATTTCCGTAAACAATCGCTATTTAAATTACTTGGGGGTTTTGGGAACAGTTATCATCCTTAACATAATTCCCTTATGCACAGCTACAGAGTAAAACTTTAGTATACGTATGTTAAGAGAGACCAAATTGTGATTCTAGGCGAGTTTCAAATTTTGACTCTAATCAAATATAAATTTCTCCAGATTAAACTGTCATTTTAAGCGCTTTATTTAAATTTTGTTAGGGGTTGTTATATAAAAACCGCTGATTCTTTCAAAATCCACCCAACTACATATATATGTATATCCTAGTTAAAATTTGCAAATTCGTTTATTCAGCACTTAAATCTCTACTAGTACTAAAATTAATCTCTGAAACTGTAATTAAACGTCCCGACGCGACGCGACGCTCTGTAAGACTTTTTCTACATTCGAAATATACCGCAACAGTTACTAAATAATGGATGCTTATTACTCTTTAAATTTGTCCATTTTGTGAAGGGAATACGTTGAAACACATTATTCTCTGCTGTCTGTTAATGGTAATATGTGAAAATTCACGAATGTCAAAGATTGAAAGTCTCCCTATTTCCGTAGAAACAAACAAAGTTGCTTACCATACATTACTCCACACCACAATAAATAAAGTATTGTGAGTGGAAAACTAATTAAAATTTAAAAGTAAACTTAGGCATAAGAATTAAATTATTAATAAGAAGGCAATGTTGGTTCAAAAATAATGGTAAAGTTTTGATTTATAGAGGAACCCAAAGAAAATCTAAAAATAAATGTTACTGATGAAAACACGAAAGTGGAGTCATCAGTACAAGCGTTAAGTCCGGTCCAGAGTTCCTATATAACACTGCTATATGCCAGAGTTAATATAACATGCTACAGAAACGTAAGCAAAATGTACCAGATTTCCTTGCTATAACAACGTGCTAGATGTTATCCGTCTCGACTCGGTAAAGATCAAAAGAAGTTAGCACTGCTATTGTTACATGTTACTAACGCGTCCATACTTGCTATACATGTTATTGTGGAAATAAATTCTTATTAGTCAAAATAGTGTTTCGATACAGAGAATAGTTTATGTAAAATATTTATTTGTAGATTAGTGAAAAGTTAATCTTTTGTCTGAAGTTTTAAAAGTTTCCTTTTTTTTGATTTACAAAACCAATATTTTTAATAAATTATTAAAACAATGTTAATTAATAATTTTTTATATGTTATATATTTTGTTGGTGTGGTAATTTTTTGTTTGAAATGTAAGCATTTACTTTTAATATTATTAAGATTGGAGTTTATTGTTTTATCTTTATATTTTGGTATTTATTTAATTGTTTGTAAATATTCTTATTAGTATAATTTTAATATATAATTTTTTGACAATCGTGAATTATTTTAGGGCCAATTAGACTCAGCAACTAATCCGAACGACAGCCTACAGAAGTTTTCAAAGCTTTGTCTGTAGCCTATTCTGCAATCGATGGAACCAACATAATCTCGTTTGAGATCTTCTAATAAATGTGTCCCACTATATTGACTTCTTGACCTTAGTGTAGGCCGAACCCAAAACCTCTTTTTTCGCGGTTTTTTCTTACCCTTGGTAAGTAAAATTACGCACGCCGCTGCTGAAAGGAGTTGGTCTTCTGGGTTTGAAAGGTCCATCTCGACTAACATTTAAATGTGGACGAAACCATGTTTATAGCAACAGCTATATAATAGCAGAGTTATATAGCAATGATAAATAGCGATGTTAATCAGTATGAACCCAGCTTTATGGTTGAGTACTGTTACAGAAGGAAATGTAGCGGAAAAGAAAATTCAATATGCAAGCGATGTATTTATAACAAAGTACATAAACGAAACAACTCCTGGCAAGTGATTGTCAGAAGATTTGTTTTTCCCCAAGAAACACTTATGCAGCAATAATTAAACTAAGTTTTCTAACAAAGCTATGGATCACCCAATTGGAGATTTTTGAGTAACAACGGCGGCGATTTTGAAAACTAAACATTCAGGGAGATATTTTGAGACATTTTGAACACATGTAACATTGGTAACTAGATTTTAACAGTCGACTTTTCAATTTTCTTGTCGACAATAAATTTCAAATTTAATAACTTTAGTCGAATATTACTTAAAAGTTGTGGCAGTAATAAAATAATTTTTCCTATAAAACTTTCTTCTTTTTTAAGAATCTTTTAAACAATACCTTTTTCGACTTATGGTGCCATTTAAAATTTTTGAATTCGAGACATTCTGGAGGAATACTGACTTTTCCGAGAAATAATAATATCACCATTCGATTCTTTATTGTGGCTTTTATAACCACTTTTTTACCCTACCTCTCTACGACTCACCGTTCTTTAAATAAAATACTGATACGGGTGGTCTCATTCACCCGGTATATTAAAAGGAGGACTCGACCATTTTCCGTGGAAGGGAGAATTATACATCCCCTTTGCTACGCTAATATTATTGCTAAAATGCATAAGACAAAAAGGTTACCTCACAGGATGCGATGGAGACGAACGTTACAGGGTATAGGGAAAAGAATAAAATAAGGTAGTGATTTCAAAAAAAATTAGCGATAGTGCCCATGTAAAATGGCCAATAAGAGACGCGAATTTCAGAATGACGAAAAGTTAGAAAAATTGGGCGTCAAAGCTCTTCTAACAGAAAACTTGCTGCTAAGTTCTCTGAAGTAACGTTTCTGGAAATGTAGCTAAGTGATTTTTTGACTGGAAAGACTTTAGTTCCAAGTTTAAACTAAAATTAAATAACCAGTAATCTGGCACAAAACTTTCACGTGTTTACTACAATGACGTATTAAATAAAATAGTTTTTTTGCGTAATAACTCAAAATAAAATAGAAAAAAAAAGAAATATACAGTGTGTAGTATAGTTGCAATTAGAAAACGATTTCTAATTTTCTCCTGAAATAATATGTCAAAAATATTTTTAATATTCTATTAATTTCCGGTTAGACCGGAAGTAAATTGGTATACTTATTATACTCGATTAAAAGAGTCTTATGTCCTCTATTTCACTGTAAAATTTTATTTCTTCATCTTTGTTAGTAAAAAAGTTATGAATGTTAAAAATTGCAACTTCAAAAATTCATCCCCCTTCCCCTATGGGAAATAAAGAAATAAATGTAGTGCCAATAGTTTTTCATGAACTACTTATTCAATTATTCAAAAAATTAAAAAAGTGCTCGGAGCAGATTTTGAAAAAATGGATTTTCAATTTTTGACCAATTTTTACCACGTTAAATTTTTGTTCTTTATCAATTATAATAAAAGTTCTGGTCATCCTTTGGCTACAATTTCCAATTTTCAAATTTAATTAACTTAAACCGGTCTTTAGCTAGACTCTACAAAGTAAAAACTTGGAGAATTGCTATATTGGCCGCCATTTTGAATTTAGCAACAAACGAAAAACGGCGTTTTACATGTAAAATCTAAATGCAAATTATGGAGGATGGGACCTAAGTCCACGCGTACGTTGGCCTTATTCGGACCCTTTGTACTACTCCCTGCCGGACACAGTTCAGCCACAGAATGAACGGGTCACCCATCCAAATACTGACCACAAAATAACGCCCCTAATTTGGGCCCCTTTGCGGAGATTTTTATGAGAAGCTAGTTTTACCGATGAAGTTTTTTTATAGGCCTTAGTTTTAAATTTCATCAAAATCGGCCTATAGTAGTTTAGGCTCCACAGCCGTCACGTACGCACCCACAGACAAACATTTTTCAAAGATGGTGGTTTTGGACTCAGGGGGGTCCAAAACGTCAAGATTCGTCAAAATCTCGAGTTCGATTTTTTTCCGATTACAATACTTTCCCTATGTAGAGCTGGTTCATTTTCTAAAGAACAGCGATATGCGCGCGGGATAAAACCGCGCGGTTTAAAACACCTAAACACAACATTTTAAGGTAACTGAGAGTCGAGGCTTAAAACAACTACACATCCTGTACGTTTTTCTTGTTGCTTTGAGGCACTTTAAAAATTTATCCCGCGCGCATCTCTCTGTTCTTTAGAAAATGAACGAGCTCTACTTATAGAGCTTGTTCATTTCCTTGTGGCAAAACCAATGTCAGATATGGCGGTTAGTTTACCTAATAACTCCGACCTTCATTTCTAATCTGGTCATTAGATTTGATTTTAAACGAGTTCAGTTGCCCGTAAGTATCTTAGGACAGCCCACTTAGTCTACTGCGCATACAACGTTTTCGCCACAAGGAAATGAACAAGCTCTATTCACATCTGTATGCACGGGAAAATAATAAAAAAAAGGTGTATTTACACAATATTGTGCAAATAGTAACAGAGAATGGACACCTTGTGTATAAGAATAATTACGATGGAGGTTACCTGATGCAATCGAATTTTTGAAACCTTGAAACTGGAATAGTGATGAAGGAAGTCCATTGGCGAATTTTCCGTGAAAGGGCAACGGTCTCGTCAACCTTATTAAAGGTTCCAACAGTGTTGTTGCGACAACCAGACTCAATTTTTGGGACAATATCGTGAAGATTTTTAGAGCGTGATTGTAGCGTACCTAATTTTTTGATTATTATCGATTGTTCTTGCAGAATTGAGATTTTTTTGTTATTTGATTTTGTGCGCTTCCTTAGTGAACAAAAACTTTTAAATTTTATGCATTTAGTTTCATTTGCGTTTAATTTTCTGCTTCGCTTGCCATATGCATCATCCATATCGAAATGAATTGCTCTTATTATAAATAATTATGGAAACTTATAATTATGTAGTTTATTTTGAATACCTGATAAAATTCAAGCTTGTAGAGTATTAATCGTTTCAGCATTTCTCTTTCAAGTTTCAAAGTTGAAAAATTATAATTTTATCGAGTTGTTAGCAGATACGGAAAATTGGCTTAGTATGTAAAAATATTCTTTTAAAGAAGAATTCTAATTGGGGGAAATATAATATTAGGTAAGATCTTTTTACTTCAACTTGAAGAAATTTGCCGACATACCTAAGTAATTTAGGGGTTTATGTAATGTTCTGTCTAAAGGTAAAGTTGTCAAATAATTTCCTTAAAAATCAGTCCGTCATTTTCAACTGTAGTTACCGCCTCTGCGCTTAGGACGGCAGTATTGATTACCAATATTAACCTCCAAATTTAAACTTCAATTTAAGCAAAATTGAAATATACTGGGCGATTCTTCAAAATATTTCGTTAGCTTTTAATTTTAATACAAATCAAATCTATGATTGCGTAAACTTGCCGTAATCTGTATGGAAGAAAAAATAATTATAGAGTAGGTACCTAAATAATTTTAAATAATATTTGTGTGATTTTGTTAAAGATAATTCTATATTCTCAAATGACAGAATTACAGAAACAAGATCGAACGGAAATTATAAATTTACCGAATAATCAATTTTTTATAAATATTTCAGTATTAACTACTAAAAGTTTTCAACCGCATTTCCTAGACAGTCTTAATCGTAAATTCGTCAAATCTATAAAAGTATCTTTTATCAGATCAATTATGTAAAAATATGTAGGTACTCTTTACAGTTGTCAAAGTATTTGAAAGATGAAACTTCAGATGATTGAAAATCGCATTGAAACAGTGTTCACTTTCCTTTACTAAAAAAATCTGATTACAATTTTTTTTGAAATTGGAAAAGTTTGATTTCATTTCCTGTATTTGTTTGTATTATGGAATCAAGCATGCGGCAGAAGCATCGAAAGGCAATTGACGCATGGAACTTTAATAATAGCAGTCAGTTCAAAAGAAAAGAAAGAAAAATCTTGCCAACGTCTGCAAAACAACTCCGGTAACAAAAAAGTCCAAGACACAGTGTAATGTTCTAGTAAATGAACTTCTTAAATGGTTATTATCCCCATCCCCACTAATTTCATTATGGGATTGCATTTATGATTAACAATATTGTACTTCAACAACATTTGTCGGCAGAAAACTTGGTTGTCAATGTTGCTAGCTTGCAGTGAATGTGACATATTATAAGAGATGCTGGAGACCTTCTGGTGGAGTTGCATAAAATTGTTGATAAAACTTAATCCTAGTAACTTTTTAATGTTAAAAATTATTTTAGTAATTAAATAAATACGGAGCCAACCTACCAGAAGAGTTAGTGTATCGGAAAACACAGCAATGGTAATGAACAAATCGAGTGCATGTACTTTGTGTACGTAGAGAAGTAAACTTTTGTAATTATTGTAATCATCAGCAGGGGTTATAGGTAATATAATTTTATGGAATTAATTAATAAGGTAAAACAGGGCTCTTGGTAGTAAGACAAACGAACGAGGACTGGACATACAAGACAAGTTAAAAGGTCATGAAGTGTTGATAATGATAACATGCAGGGACAATCCGAAGACCTTACTTTTAGGGGGGTGTTGGACTAAAATTGCCGATTGTTGATATAGGTGCTCCAGAGACTATTGTTGGCATAAAAGTTTGAAGCTGAATAAAAAAAGTAACCGTTGGACCGATTCGAACGGGCTTGGTGTTAAATTAAAGCCTGTTTATTTCTACGTTGTATAGGTATTGTATTGTATAGGTGTAACCGTGTAACAACTGTTTTTTGGACCATTTCTACGGGCGCACGATGCAAAGTGCTTGTTTTTTGAGGTTTACGCCCCCATAGCTAAGTTTAGAGTTACATAAAAGCAAAACTACTGGCTGAAATGGTACGAAATTTTAGTATATTGTAAATTCAACTATGCTGAAATTTGATTTTTATAGACGCTAGAGACGATTTTGTAGTACATTGCATTCTCGGGAATGGTAGGTCGCAAGGCACTACACGAACGTCACGAGATTAATTAGAAACCAAAATGTTGTCCTGTTTTTTGAAAACAATCTTTGATTAGTTTTTATATCACCGCTTTGAAAATGAACCCTGTGGCAATTTTGGCAGTTTTGACACAAAAGATAGCTGAGCAACGCTTTCAGCCTAGTCATTAGTGTTTTCTTGGTTTTCTTTATTCTATAGAGGTTTACCTAATTTTAAAAAAGTTACTCAAATTTTCACGAACATTTTTTAACTTAGATTTCTAGTTTCATCTTATTCTTTCAGTTCATTTTCGCAGAAAAATGACTGGGCCATCACTCGTTTCAGTCAATTCTAAATTAGTCTAAAAAATAGAAACTAAACTAAACACAGCAAGAATCAAACAAATTTATTTTTAATTGAAATAAATAAAACTAGTTCTTTGCAAGTTCTTGTAAATAAAAAATCTATAGTTAAGGTGGGTCTATATCACAACGGCCACTGATCATAACGGCCACCCCGGTTTTTGCTATTTCATAACGGCCACCTTAATCACAACGGCCACTTATATTATTTAATCATAACGTGAACAAGGTGGCCGTTATGATCAAATAGTATTAGAGGCCGTACGTGATCAAAGTGGCTGTTATTAAATAACAATAACCTAGGTGGCCGTTATGATCATTGGCCGTTGTGATCAGGTCCCGTTAAGGTATATCTTCCCATAATATTTGACGTTGACGGAAAGTTTATAATTTTTGAAGCATTTGTACTTGTGGAAGGTTTTCGCTGTAAATCCTTACATTTTTATGCTGTTTCCGGTAATCATCATCAATTTGCTGCCACATTCTAAGCGCTGCATTTTCTTTCATTGTTATTCGTTAAATTCGTAATAAAAAATACTATCGAATACAGGGTGTTTTGTTGGTTGCGGCGATATAAAAAAATAAAGTTGATGATGGTTCCTCGGAGACGAAACGTCGAATAAAAAATTTGACAACGCCATCTAATAGAATTCAAAAAGTGACAATGAAGAAGTATCGTTGGTTTTTAAAAATCTTTTAAAATAAAGGTAGGAATTACGAAAAAAGAAAAACCCAAAAATCGCATTTTGTTTTAAATCTCGGAAACGATCAAGAATAATGAACTTTTGCAAACTACATGTGAACATGCCCTAAATTATACAACTTTTCTCTAATTTAACCGCCTTCGTATCTCTTACCGTTTTCAAGATCCCCATGCTGTTCATCCTTATCTTCGACACGTTGTATACATATAACAGAGTACCGCGCTGGATATGCCCATGTAAATTGGATACAATATGGCGGATCGCTAGTTACATTTTGTATTTTAAATTATGAGTTGTCAGCTTGCGTTATTGACAGTTGAGCTGACGCGTTGAAATGTCATGTGTTTTGTTGTTCAGTTTCAACAACGTGTTCCGCGTTTGTTATATTGACCTGTTGCTGTGAGTGAAATAAAAAAAAAATCCTCTTTGTTGTGTTCCCGATTACAAAAATCGCAGTGAAAGTGGTTATCGTTTATTCCGTATACCCACGGGCCAATGGAATGAAGCTCGAAGACTTCGTTATTCCTTCAAAACAAAATCAATTTGTAAAAGACTAATATAATAATAATAAAGTGACCAAAGTCTAGAATATAGAAATTGTAGCCTTTTTATAGTTAAATTTGTAGCAAAAAACGTAATTTTTCGATATTTTTTCACATAATAGTTATTTGTGTATCAAGGTTGTAAAAGTGATCTTTTTTGGCCGAATCTGATGATTGCAGTCGAGGCGAAAGCCGAGACTAACAAATCAGATGAGGCTAAAAAAGAACTTTTAACCGAGGTGCACACAACATTTTTTAGGCGACTATCACAAAAAGATATAAACTTTAATTTAAAAATCAATTTCATAATTTTGACAGTGACAGTTACCTAGTAAATGCGGCCGTAAAGTTGTTTATGACAGATGTCAAAAAAAAGTTACACTTTACGGCTTTCAAAACATACGTAAAACAACTATTTATGTAATATCCGCCTAAAAAAATTAATTTTTAATAGGGTTCCGATCGAAGTACCAAGGTTAGCTGTACAGCAAATGTAGCTCTGCTCATAAGCTTTCATACTTTATTGCCATACTTCAGTTACTTGTCGCGTTGCTCCCATTTTATAGTCAAAATAGGTAAAAAACGTTTTCACGTCTCCTGGCCACCAAAGCAGAGTCTCGGGGGTATAACCACGACTTTAGCACTTTTCACATCTAAAGAATCGAAAAATTTCGGTTTGATTCCAAAGACAGAAAAGGAATGAAATTTTGTCGTGCAGTAATCAGATTTATATGTATGTGCAGTTTGAAGACGTCGAAGGCAAAACAAATATTATCGTATTTGGATTTTCCTAAACTTTTGATATATTTAGTATACCTATCATTCCATTCCAACTTCACTAAACCCTAATTTATTTCTTTTATAATTAATTTGACGTTTTCAAATAGAATGACTAAACGGAATATGAATTACTTGTAAAACGTAACTTATTCCGTTTTTAATCTTCAGGTGATGTTGGAACATTGTTATTCATATAACTGTGACGCACTTGAATATTCATTTTTGTATATGTGTTGTGTATGTTTACACGTTTAGATAATACGTATGCAAAATACGTCGGCGAACAATCGATCTGTTAGAATTAGTGCTTTTCAATATTATTTATTTGTAAATCCCTAAAAGTAGGTGGTATTTCAGTTCAAAGGGTTCCTGTTCTAATAATTTTTAATTTACATAAAATTTCGACAACGAGGGAAATAAATTAGACTTCTTAATAGATTAGAAAGTAACTTCCTAAAATCATTTAATTTAGAAATTGGTTTTAATCGAAACGAAAATTGTGATTGGATACCAATTTAAATCGCGCGAATCTAAAAGAAATTACGAAGTAGTATAGTCGATTTAATTTCCGCGATTGAAGTAAATTAACGTTCGTCTAGCTTTTTCCATTGATTACCGTAACTTTCGCCGAGTGAAAAATTAATTTTAAAATAGACGTATCCGAAAATTATATATCTAACGCATATAAATTAGAAATTATATTTACACATTGCACGACCCCTTTAGGAGCAATTTTCGTGATAATCGGCGAAACGCTTTTATTTTAAGTTTTATTGTATGCGTGCAGCGGCCGTCGTCGTAATATTTGAGGTTCGACATACAAGTTAAAATTCAAGGAAAAAAAGGTTCATTGATCAAGGTGGCTTTAGACCAAAAGTAGGATCGGTTCCAGTTGACATGGCGTCGGTCAAAGGGACTGCTAAAATGGGAAGGAAAAGGCGGGAAAGCAAAAGGTAATTGGGGATCGGAGCATCTTACAGGATGGTAGGATCCAGTTAGTAGAACCGTCCTTATCAAAGATCAAACTAATCTGAGTTCTTCTATTTCTAGTTTCTTTCGCATTAGAGGGCGCGAAAGCCCGTGATGAAGTCCCATAATAGCTTTAGTCGAATTTATCACCGTATCTCCGGCACGTTTCCTGCAAGGGACTAGATAACTTTTACTTTTCTAAAAGTCTCCGCACACTCATATAATGATCATAATTGCTGCAACTCGGATACCGAATAATGACTTTATCAAGAACTTAAATTAACGTAATGATTCGTGTCTACACAAAAAGGCGCCGATTGTTCGAAGTCACTCGTTATAGGGTTTTATTATTTTATTTTACTTTTAACTGCGGTAAAACTCTTCCTCCTAATGAACCTTTTGTTCCATAACGAATTTCTCCTTTTGCATTCTTTTTAATCGTAAAACACGTAATTAACAATTTTTTTGGAATTAAACTAAATAATTTGCAACGGTAATGGCATACCGCATAAGTTGAATGAATTTTTGATGGCGAATTCATTAACTACATGGGCACATGAGGACCCTAACTTCCCCTAAAAGAGTCACGTGTATTTCGTTATTAAATACATAAATATATTTCTCAGGGGATTATTCAATTCCCTATATATGTAATTATGAAAGATGTATCAAATGAATATTGATTTTATTAGCGGATTGTACACGGATACACTTCCCACGATGTTCCCTTCCCATGTATATCGATATTGTATTATGCGGAATTATTTTTAAATTAGATAGTGTCCCATTAAAAAGTTTATTACTAATCAATATTTCATTATCTACGACTACGAATGTTTGGCACTAGTAGAATAATTTCAATTATCCATTATCGTATTTAAACCGTAATTTTATTCAGTTTGCACTTAATGATTATTGCGCAATTAAAACTAAAAAAAGTACCGAAATTACTAGGTTCTATAATTTAAAAGGTGTAAAATACCACGAGCAATATTCATTATCTTTTACAGTCGCTTTTACAGATGGAATTTACGGCGTTCTTTTTTTGTCAAAATAAATAAATAATAAGAATCGATTTATTTTAATTATAAACCAGCATTCTCGCAAAAGCAAAAAATAGAATTTTTAACATAATTAAACAATTTTGTTCGTTCGAATTATAAGCAGTTTGTGAAAATTATAAAATTTCTCCATATTCTGGAACGGCTTTTGGAATTCGAAGATTTGCTTTTCCCGAAATAATAAAAATTTTCCCGCAATTTATTGTTTTGAATATACCTACCCAATTAATGTTTTTGAGAATCACTAGAATAAAACAGTGTATACGTCTGTTTGAGTCCAATTGGTCATTGCCATTTTGACAAAGAACTTAAGTATAAATACGTAGTAAAGCAAATTCATGACGACCTGAAAGAAGAGTTATCAATATTCATAAAACTCGCCTGTGTGAAGAATATTTCACAAATTAAATTTTACTTGAGGAAAAAGTCAATAGACAAATCAGAAAATTTTATTTAAGAAACTCTGAACTATAAGATGACTTCAAGAAGAAAATAAACAGAATTACGGTTTAGATGAAACGTGGGGAAGATTTTACTGTTACGAATTTATGGCAAAACACAAATATTGTAAGTAGCTGTCGTACTTCTTTGGAGGATGAAGGTTGTAAAAATAACACTACGTATGAGCCGTATGAGCCCTAATGTTTTGAATGAATTTTAAATTATAACTGTAACTTTATGAGATATTTCTACAGAAAAATTGGTTATGTCTGTAGCGTTTTTTCTGGAACTTTTATAGTTCCACATAGTTTGCATATAATTAGGTTTGTAGTTATTTTCTTTTGGCTAATTTTGCAAATTATAAATTTTAGTAATCGTTAATTTTGTAATAATTTACTTCTGTTGATAGCATTCTTATGGTACATCTTGCCAGTGTTAATAATTGTTAACAGTTGCAACAAGTGTTAAAAAAATTACACCTTCTCCCTTTTATGCCTTAATAAATATACCTTTAATAATCACTGTGCAATATTTTGAACTATTTAACTACTTAACTTAAAAATATAAAATTAATTAAAGAATATGAAATAATAAAAATGATTTAATACCTACGTTGGGGGAGGTGGCAGGGAAATTTCTTTAATAATTACCAAACCTTGTATTCAAATTTCTTGGTAATAAAAAGCCCAAAATACATTATTCTTTCATTCGCATAAAATACGTAATTAAAGAGTATTAATGTTTTGGAAAAAGCTAAAACACGATTTGCCACGCTTGTCCAAACAACAATAAAGTGCATCTCAACCATTCATTACAGATTTTTGAAAGATCAATCTCTGGGAGACCATAACGGTACAGAATATTAAAACACAATTTCAGCAATTCAGCTTTTAACAAATTTTTTTTTAAATCGGCCAGAAAGTATTTTCCGATTTACAGACTTTGCCTTTTGAGCAACTTCTTGTCATTTGTTTTCTTGATTTTCTCTTTAAATTCCACCCTGACAGGAGTATTTGCATAAAATAGTTTGGTTCTACGTTTACTTACAGGACTTGGTTTCAAACACACTAAATCCATCCAAATTCCAAACATTAAGTTATCTGTTCCCAAAAACACCATTTCCGGGATGTAATCCAAGGACATTCCATCCAAAACTTTCGCGGAAGTAAAAGTAGAATATAAAGAATCTATAGTATATTTGTGGTATAAATCTTCTAAGAGGGTAAAAGTTATGGTATACCAACTGTTATTACATCAAATTATTACTCTATTGTTTTATTTTAGTTTGGTGGCATTTTTACTACCCCAAACCTATCGATTCTCACCCATACCAGTACCTTTGAACGCTTTTTCAAAGTGGAATGAGTCCTGGCTTGATACGCCATTTTTGTTTCAAAATACGGAAAACATTGCTTCCCTTGCGGGCGGTGTAAATAATTTTGGTTTAGGCAACAATGCATAGCGCTTTTCTTTGCTTGACTCTTGGCACTCCGGTTGATAGCCGTTGATTTCGAGACGGGTCGTTATTTTATTCAAAAAATAATCAAACATATCAACATTCCAATGTGAAATTCCGGTTGAAGTATTCAAAGTTGAGGAACTAACCATATTAAGTAATACTCTGACGAATAGATTGCGGTTATCGTTGAAAATATTACTATCGCCGGAAGTACCAACCTTATAATTATAAAGCTTTGAATGTTAAAGAGGTTATAAATAGTGAACGATCTCAGTGAATTTGTAAGCAGGAGAAAAATGGTGATCGTTATGTCGAAAGGTGGCAGTCCAACCAATATCAATGCTAAGTAAAAATCTACCCCCTCATCGGGTTCCTGATGTACAATAATAAACGAGGCCGTACGAGCTGCCAAGACGAACAGTGGTCGACCAAATCAGACAAACACTCCAGAAGTGGTCAAAAATCCCCAAAATGGTATGGAATGACCGTCGACTGAAAGTCTAGCAACCATAGTAGGTATTTCAAAAAGTGCTGTACATCGCATCTTTACTAAAAATTTGAACATGAAAAAGCTGCGCGCAAGATTAATCCAGCCGGATTTTGAGTCGATTCATAATCACGGGTATATCACTTCACACCTGAGACGTAAAAATACTCAACACATTTGACTAAAAGGGGAGAAGGAGTTCTATCTGATGGCAAGGCTATGGCGTCCGTTTTTTTGAGATGCGGGCGGAATAAAAGGGAGAATATTATGCAAACTTATTGCAGCAAAAAAAATTGGTCGCAAGTGGAGAAAGGGAAGTTCTTCATCAAGACAATGCACCAGTTCACACATCCGTTTAAGCGCTGACCAAAATAAATGAGTTAAAGTATGATTTGTTTTCTCACGGTGACAGATTGAGCCCCATCGGATTATTTTCCCTTTCCAAACTCCAAACAACGGCTCGGTGATAAAAGACTTGCCAACCATGATGGAATCTGCGGTTGATGGTTATTAGGAGGTGCTCGACGGTTCCCAATATGAAGAGGGTAGGTATGAGTCGTAAATAGTGCATTTCCTTGAAAATTTTAGAATATTGTCTTTAATGCTACTCGAAAAATAAAATAATTTCCAACGGGGAAATCGTTGCAATCTGGTCTCATATTACTAACAGTAAAGGCAAATTGTCCAAATCAAAATTTGCAATGAATCGAAATTATAATCACAATTGCATGTCCATGATTAGTAATCTGGAATGTCATTGATTTATATGTATAATTAATAATTATATTAGAGGCATCGGAATAATCCATCCATCCCATTAAAACACTGCTAACCACCTTGCTCGATCGAATCAGTTGAAAGAATCTGTGGGTATTCGTACACGAGTTGTGCGTATATCGGTAACTCGCTAGCTCTAGATTATTTATAGGAAATTAACACCCCCGTATTCGTGTGAGATCTAATCTGTAAAATGAGGGTTAAGCAAAAACCAACATCACGAAATAAGGGCCACGAAGGGTTACCTTAAAATATGAACGAACATTTAAGTGAAGCCCGTCGAATAAGATACGATCGAATCCATATTGGTCCGCAAGGTAAAGGAATTCGTAAGAGCTCACGTATTATCGGCTCCAGGCCGTCAATAGGCATGGATCGCTAACTGAAAACACTCCTAGCTTTGCGTCATAACCAATTTCATGACCCTCTTTCGCAGAAAGCCTCAATAACATATATCTCAGCGTCTATTCTATTTATAGCATCCTATATTTTCATCCGTACCTCGCATTCTTAATATTCCACCGGTACATCCCCATCCTTTCAGAACTCCTATACTCTTTTCGTCACCTAATACGGCCTGTTATTACCCGGAAATTGCTATAGAGTTGCGTATATGAACAAACTCTGCTCAAATTTTTCCCTCATCGTTTGACGAAGTGGGCCGTATGTGTGGAGTAGAGCACGAAAACCGTCGGAATTAATTCGAACAGCTCATCCGAAAAACCTTCACCGAAGGTAATTAAATGCGCGAGCAAGTAAAATACAATTGCTAATATAAGTACTTAAACCGACGAGAGAACAAGGTGGAAAGTATTAATTAATAGCTTAAGAGCAACTGTCGCTTCGTTTTCGAAACTGGTAATGATCTCCAATTTGAGTTGAATTACCGGCGAATGCGTTATTTGCAGCCGAATGAATAATTTGTAGACACAACGTCTAATAATATTTATGCTGGCACGCTTCATCTCATCTCCTCGTGTATTTCTACTTTAGATTCGACAAAAATGTGTTTAAAATTGATATAAGATACGGTTATTTTCGTTTTACTTCCGGTACGCACTTCGAAGACAGCTTTCGTATAAAAGTGTTCGATTTTCAAATTTGCGAAGGAAATTCGTACCGATTGGAAATTTATTTTTCGACTTGTAGTTTTCGCACTTAAGTACACCGCAATCCATTAAAACGAGTGGTAAATACATACAAAAAAAAATCAATTAACTCGCGTATGCAAATTTTGAGGTAATTACATACCTCGACTTGAGTTTCGTGTACTTGTTCAAACAGCATTAGCATTAAGAATAACACGAACGAGATGAATAAATGCGAAGTTGTTAAAGTGGTACATAATGAGTATAACGACTAGAACAATTTGTTCCTTCAGCGCGGAAAGGGGTTTAAGAAATAAAAGCGATAGCTAAAGTAGACAAATCTCTTTGTGATTGAGGTGAAAGAAGTGCTTGTCAGAAACGGATGAGTAGATAATAACGATATGATACGCCCCATCTGCTGCTCCAATCAGTTCTCCTGTCGATTCCTTCCTTTGACACATCTGTACCCAGTTCTCTTTGTTCATAGTCTTTATTACACGTTAAACATCTGAGACTCTATCGGTTATTATTTATTATCAGCAAATGAGAATGAGCTTCAGAAAATCCTTAATGAAATATTGATGTTCCCATTTTAAAATTAACGTCATTCCAATAACGTCAACAGCTCTAATTATTACCCGTTAAAGACTTAATGATGATGGAGTGATAATTTGTTCCTGTCAACTACCAATAACATCCGTCGCAAAATTCATTTGTAAGCTTCTTTTAAAAAGACAAATGACGTGTACTCTAAGCGATATTTATAATTATTCCAAATTTGTGTTTTTTGGTATCAACGCGTTAGTTAGAATCACAATAACCCCTCTTTGAGCTATAGCTAGTTTGTTGACTGTATCGTTCAATTAAGTACCATCATGAGGTATTTCATCTATGTCATTAGTTAACGTCCAAGACAACACCATTTGCCCTTCAATTATCTTTATGAACAAATCAGACCGTTTGTACAGCTCGCCTTCATTTTTCCAAACATTGACCTACAATGACCATAGTGGATGTGGAACTTAATCTGTTCATCCACCGTTGGCCCATTTTATTTTACTAGTACAGAACCTATTTAATAAATAAAACAATTTTCAGTTCCAATCACTATTTTGTTCTAAATTTGGGAAAATTTTGAATGGTTCCATATTGAATAGTGATAACCAAATCTGAAGTGGAACCAATTTGGATATTAAAGCTAAGCAATAATTTTAACACCTTTTCCTTGTCGATGCCGAATCAGCCTTCCAAAGTAAGTACCTGGGGATTTTCTCTGAGGGGTCTGAGGTAATAATAAGCAGCTAAGCTCTGCATTAAGTGGCTCCAGCACGCACAATAAGATCAAAGCCAGTCCAATCTACGAAATGTCATCTTCCCCATTTTTGTCAACTAATTTAAAACCGAACATAATCTGTTGGAGTGAAATGTAAAGTATATTTGCTAACATTTTCGTTTAGAAACTTTTTTCTGTCGCACAAAGGACTAACAAGGTACTTTTAAAAATGTCCATAGTCGTACAGCAGCTTGTGTAGCACAAGACGTCATTACTTCTTATCATGTTTACACGTCGAATAACGAAACATTATTGCTTCTATATTTAAAAAAAATTCAATTGAAGCAGGATCTATGATTATGGATCTGTTTTCTGTACATGTCACTGCACAATTTTGCTCGATATGTTTTAGCAGACAAGATCCCGCTTCCTTTCGATAGTTTTCAACCCAAAAATAGGGAAATGCTTTTTCTTGATTACAGTTCATAGTGATACTGATACCATTTAAAAAATAAAAAGTAAAGTATTATTGTTGTTATTGAGGTTTTCTGTATTACACTAATTCCTGCTGGAATACGAAGTAAGCCAATATCTCCTGCTCTCCTCCGAATCGTATGCAACACACTTGACTTGCTTAGACCTATTTTTCAATTTTCAGCCCATTTTCTTTTAGAATTTAAAAAATGTGCGAATCTTTGCGTTGTATGGCTCTGTCTGGACCAACTTTGCGTGAAATTATCCTAGAGACTTAAAATTTTTTACATTAGATAGACTGGCTATACCTTATGTATGCGTGCCAAACGACCTTTGTGTCTAAAGGAGCAGGAGAGGGCGGCGGGCCACGAATTAGTTTCTGAACAACTGAAATGTTAACATTTACACGCATTAACCGATTGAGTCAAACTGAATTTGTGAGTTTCCCAGCACAAAAGGCGGATGGCCAAGGAAATAGCCAATATTGAAAATCGTCCTGTGTACACGAACAGGGAACATGGGTTAGACTTAACGGCACATGGATGTTAGTCATCCATAAATTGAAGGCATGGGAAAAGCAACCGCTGCTATCATACAAGCAATATAGATATTTCGCTAGCTATTTGGCGAACCGCGAAATATTCAAATATTTTTACATCCTCAGCAGTTAATAATACTTATGAGAAGTTCATTTCATCCTTAAAATCATTAAAGAATAAATAAAATAATGAAGATCAGAGCTACATTAGAATTGCACCATTAGATCGCTGGTAATTCTACCTTTAAAACGAAGGCTAACACCATGGGATCCATAAGGTGGCTGCAGTTTCTCGAAATGGGGTAATCGTAGTCAAAGTATTATGATTAATAGAAACTCAAAACCTTCCCCATGAAATTTCTTTAATAACTGGAATTCAATAGATTGATGATTGTGAGGTTAACAAAAGTTGAAGGGGTGAAACTCCTCTGGCTTAAATTGATATTCTTATATAGGTACGTTGCAAGGACAATTTG
This sequence comes from Pyrocoelia pectoralis, assembly GCA_036250285.1. Classification (NCBI taxonomy): domain Eukaryota; kingdom Metazoa; phylum Arthropoda; class Insecta; order Coleoptera; family Lampyridae; genus Pyrocoelia; species Pyrocoelia pectoralis. The sequence goes on from CM070078.1 coordinate 48,789,160, forward strand.
TTTAAATACACTACATGTTTCGACAAAACTGGTTTGTCATCATCAGGTAGATCTTCGATAACTCAATAAATTGAGCTCTCAATTTATTCTCAATCACCAAGCTGGCAATTAACTTTTCCGTCTGGGAGGCCTTCTCTCCCCTTATTTGTCAACCCGCTAGTTTTCTATTTTTCCCCACAGGCTTTTCTACTTATCAACTATGAACCTTAATTTTATAAATTTAAACCAATTTTCTACCAATGTGTTTATATGTGTTTATTGGACTCGTCAATTTTTGCCTAGATGTTGCTGTTATTTTAAATTTTCAAATGGAAAATTTTTTTAATCTTTAACTTCGTTACCATCTCATTCACCCCATCACCTTATAAACTTTATCAAATGTATTGAATTATCAACGATTTACCTGATGATGACAAATCAGTTTTGTCGAAACATGTAGTGTATTTAAACAAATTTTTCTTTCAACGTATTTAAGAATATCAATTTAAGCCAAAGAAGGAGTCTCACACGCTTCAACTTTTGTTAACTTCACAATCATCAATCTATTGAATTCCAATTGTTAAAGAAATTTAATGGGGAAGGTTTTGAGTTTTTATTAATCATAATACTTTGATAAATAATACTTTATAGTTCAGTAATGTAAAATGCTCACGGAGGTTTTGATAAATCCTATCACCTACTCTCAAAATGGGAATGATTGTTTTTTAAACGTTATTGATGGACACGCACCAAATTGATTTTTATGAAAATTGAGTACCCTCCAGGCAAAATATTCTCTGTAACATTTCCATTGGTACCTAAGGATCTGTTCAATTAAATTATAATTATACAGTTTCTGTCACTCTTTCTGCCAAACCTAATTAGGAAAAAGTGGGGTACGACGATGTAGACATAAAGAAGGATAGGGTACAGCTGCCATTCTATTGTAGGGTTGAATTTGTACTTCCTTTGTTATCTTGAAGATGTCAAAAACCCAATGATTTGATGTAAAAGCATGTTGCCCAACTGCCATACGAACGAGTTAGCTAAAGAACGTCCACGACGTTAATTATACGTCAAGAGTGATGTACGTATTTTACAAACTGCTTATTTGCAAATGTTTTGTTCGATTTAGTGGACTGTACTTAATAATAAATTATTGATCGATTGAATTGAAACTGCTGCGTGTAAAACTTGTCTAAAGTTGTTCGCAGATGCATTACAGAAGGAAGACTGCTTGCGCTAAAACTAACAGCCGCGCGCACGATCTCAATGAGCGGTGGGGCGCCGCTTAAATACAGCATGTTCCAAAATAAGTACGAATTTCATTGCGTATTCTTAACACCAGGTACATCTCTAAGTAAATAGCTTTATGTTTATTGTGTATAAGACAAAGCTCTCTTGGCAAGATTGATAAATTAATGGGTTCGACGCCGCCCTAGTTTTCTTGTCTTTCATGGTCTTCTTTAGTTATACTACTTTTTTAATTATAATTTTCAGTTAATTAATGGTTCATAATTATGAAGGACGTAGGGTGGCCAGTGAAGAGAAGAGTCCTTACGGGCTGTTGTTGCTGGTATGGTAGGGTATCGCAATTCAGCAACCCCCTTATGCTTATGCCTAAATTAGAAATTCAAAAATAATGTGCCACCGAGTTCTGTAGTGGTGTGCTCTCGCCATTTCCAACGGCTGCATTCGAGAAGATTCATTCTTTGTGTGATGCAAAAAAGAACACCCTGTTAGGCCCCGACTGTTTTACACATGTAACCAAATTTGCACAATAAAATAGAATGAATCTACTTTGTATCTCATGCTTCTGTTCTAGTTATAACGCAACACGTCGAGAAACCCCTGTAAGATCGCGGTGGTTCCTAGTAACTGTGCAACACCATGTTTCAGCGTAGATGGGGTAAGATGGGTAATAAATGGTACAGTGACTGTATTACAAACAGTGACGACAAGCGTGGTATCGATTTTGATTGGCCGTGGTATATTTTGCATCTTAATGGCGGCCTGACTGTGTTTACCTTTGATTTTTATTTTGATTTAGAACGTTGCTAGGATACCACCGTTGAGTTCATATAAACCCGCCCACAATTTTGCCTCTTAATGGCGGATAATCGCCGCTTGTCGTCACTGTTTGTAATAAAGTCACTGTAATAAATGGTAGATTGCAAGGAATAAACTAGTCCTACCAATTTCGTTTAATGGACGTAGCTGCATAAATTATAAGATTCGATAGGTACCCTAAAAACTTAACGCGAGAAGTAAACAGCTGAGGTTATTTATTCGGAATTTGAAGTAATGATAAGAGAAAAGGTAATTTCATGATACTGTGACAATAATTCAGTATATTTTGATATGCAACCACATAAACAGGCACGCTGTCTAAATATAATCTAAAAACAGGAAGCATTGTGCAGTTTTAATTTCATCCATTGTGTAGTTATTTGTAAAACGTTCCATTTTCTAAGATTAATCAATTTCAATTAATTTCTCCCTTCCAATTCTTGAAATAATCCTTTAGGAATCATTTTAAACGATTACACAAAATGCAGATTTTGTGGTAGGTTCCACAGGTGCGTATGACTGAGAAGAAAGTTTGTAAGCACCATTTGGTGATCAGTACCCTTCCTTGGCAATAAATTACAGATGGTACAAGGAATTTGAATGTGGAAGCAGAGCCGGATATATAGGGGGGCAAAGTGTGCACTGCACACGGCCCCGCGTTTAGGCCAGCCCCGCGCTATCGTGACTTTTTCAGGATAAGGAAATAATTAAATAATAATAAATTAATCTATGTTTTGAGTAGTAGAACAGGTAGCACGTGCTTAATAGATATGTAAGTTAATATTTTCCGGTTTATTAGTACAAGCGGTTCGCGCAGATCTTTGTTTATTGTGCGCGTACTGCTGACACGGGACCACCATAGTAATAGTATTCGACGTGACTTTGTGTAACAAAAATCTCTCTTGGTAGGTAAGTAATATCATATAATATAATAATTGCGAATGAACGGGTGTCCTGTACGTCTGTAACAAATTCGCATTAAAGTAGATATACTTTAATCTCATGCATTAAAGTAGGCATGAGATTAAAGCATGTAGTACATGTATATCTACTTTAATGCATGCTCTTCGAAATTGTGTAATTTTTCAAATACAACGGCAAAGACGGCTCAGTCACTACAGTAGCAGATGTTTACTGATACCAAGGCGCGAAATGCCGAAGAACCGCCGGCGAGTATTCGCGCGCGAAGCCTTCTGGTTTAACTAATAGTTTCGTCTAGATTTAGTTTTTGTTAAAAAACTTATAGAAAATGACGAGCAGAGATATAGACCAAGGAAGAAGATATGTTGGTGGGGCTGAAAAAGAAGAAAGAGAAAATCTAAGGAAGAATTTATTACTAGCCTAAGTAGGCTAAGCATTTGTTGTTGCTTCCGCAGAGCGTAGTTTTTCTAAATTAAAACTTATTAAAAATTACCTAAAAATTGAAAAAAGGATTTGTAATGAGATAGATTTTTCCCAATTTATAGACGATTTTGCTGCGAAAAAAGCACGCAACATTAAATTATATTAAAATATGAAGGTTTGTTTTTTTTTGTTTCTCTTACATAGTTTCGTTAATTTTGAATTTTCAGTAATTTTATTTTTATAGTTATTTTTTTATTAAATGGTACATGTGTATATTTATAATGAGTATCTAAATAAAAGTTATTTTTCTTGGGCCCGAATTTATTTTTGCACACAGCCCCGCAAACCCTAAGACCGGCTCTGTGTGGAAGAACTACAGTTGATCACCAAAGAGTGACAGAGGAAAAAATTGCTGCTGTGAAGCAGATTATGGAAGCAAATAATAGAACTAGTTACGTCGTAATAGAAGCTCAACTGTGAAAACAATAATACACGACCATCTTCGTCTGAAAAATGTCGTAGCAGTCGAAGCAGAGCGAGTACGAATTTACCATAAACTCTAACATTGCTGAAGAATGGTGAACACCAAATTTGATCGAAAATTGTAAGAGACGCTGAAACTTACACACCATTTTGCGACATGCCAACTCGACAAGAGAGCCGCGTATGGATACATGAAGACGAGCCCACACCAACTATAATCAGAAAGCAGCAAACAATGAAGAAAGTAATGTACGCTGTGTTCTTTGGAAGTACCGGTCTACTGAGCGCTATTAAGCTGGAGGGGCAGAAGACTGACAGCTAAATGGCACGTTGAACACTGTTTGCGGGAAGTGTTTAATAAAGTGTCAAACGTAAAAGAAGGGAATTGTGTTACATCACAATAATCCTTCCTCCCACACTGCAGAACTAACTCGGTAGTATTTTCGCTGAAAACAAGATTAATGTAAGCAAACAACCTCCAAATGGCAATGTGCGTCTTTTGACTGTTTTTTGGGCTAAAAAAGAACTTAGGAGGAAGAAGGTTTTTTAAGAGGAAGATATCGTTCGGTGTTATTTTAATAGTACTCATAAATGTGTTTGCCTTGCAACATTTAAGCAGTGGAAGGAAAGAATGGATAAGTGCATTATAGCAGAAGACATCTACTTTGAACATAGGTAAAATAAAATTTTGAAAAATTTACACTGCTTCTCTTATTCGCAATAATAATGGCTTGTCCCTCGTATAATTGTGATACAGTGATAACCGTAGAGACTGTTATGCTAGAAAGGATACACAGCACCTACGTTATATCATGCAAATTCATTGTTTGCTTGTTTGCTTTATTAACTGCAAGGGATGTGTTTTAGCAGAAATATAAAATGAATTTGAATTTACATGAACCATCATCCGTCAATTACGGTGCATTGTGAGTTTCTGTATACCTACATGCATAATGGGGACAATTCTAAACCACATTTAAACGTAAAAATCAATACATCAACATAGCAGAATCCTTGAGACTACTAAAAGATCAACCAACCATAGTAAAACCTGTCATCCAACACTCTGACAGGGTCTCCTTAAAGACAGAGACTGAAATCTACTTCTGAAATACCTGTGGGATACTTTGCGAACTATCGAATGGAATAAGATGGTGAAAAAAGGTGTATTGGATGCATAAATTTGAATAATGGTATCAGGAAGAAAACGGTTGCTAAATGACAAATCGCAACCCTTAAAAAGTAGATTACGAAGATAACGTCCTTTAGTATTACTAATTCGCATTTAATATCATTTAAAGACCCCGCAAATAGTCCATATGATACTTTAAAATTGCATCCCCAGACACAAAAGAATACGAGACTATTCATTAAAGGCAAGAGGATGGCGATAACACTACTCGTTATTGTTATACAGATGTTCTATATATCCACGTATTGCGACAACTATTGCCCGCGGTGTAACTAGACAGCCACATATGTCGTGTTGCGATAATAAGTTCAGTCAGTCGACCCTAAAACTGTATTGATTGATTGAAAATTGAACTCGAATTTAAATCCCCGCAACTGTCATTCGAAATACTGCTGAAAATAATTAATGTCGCATCAGAACGAGTCCTAACCCATTTACCTTTAACCCTTTTTCAAGATTTTATGTTGCGTATAAACTTTACGAACAAATTTTGTTTTTTAAACCTATAAATTTGAAATTATATTTTAAAAGTTTTAATGCTAGAAATTTCGAAATTAATACATTTTTTATTAACAATTTGGGAACGGCAATCAAAAAGCTAATAAAAGCTTGTAAGATTAATTCATCCCTGCCTTCATTCCAAAATTTTCTTTTATTTAATACCTTTTGCTTTATGTATTTTCGCAAACTTTGTTTATTTAGACGTGCTCAAAGTTTAATGTCCTCTTACATTTAATGACAAATTTCAGTAATGAGCACAGACACCCTGTAGAAATATTTTATAACTGACCGCTTTTGTCCTAGCGTCCTGGCCTTACTTCAATTTCTATTGACATTGACGCCGAACCTGGGCACGGATCGAAATCAAGTTAACGATTTGTTCTAGTAATACAGGGTGTTACAGAATGTTGCTTCGTTTTTAATAGTTTTTATTTTAGATTTATCGAAAACCCGTTGAGATATTGAAATGAGTTTTGGTACACGCAAATATATCATTAAAAGTCAAATTCACTTGTAGAAAATTGTTTCCTAAAGCACTTACATCAGGGGCGTTCGTGTGGGCAAGTCTCTATGTTTAGTGCAAAAACTGGCCGCCACTGGTTTTTCAAAAAAGTCCTGTTGCACTTTTTCGTTCTGGCTAACCGTTTTCGAAATAAAAATTATTTTATTAATCCTCGGAATGATATATTTTAATTTTATATCTTTGTACTAACTTTTCAGGAAACAGAGTAATAAATTAAATAAAAAACATCAGTGTATTAAATTAAACCAAATGATGGAAATTGCTTTCCTGTGCTTCAATACGTGCTCTAATCACTTTCAATTCTTCGTAATAGTCCACAAGTACATGGTAACGCGTTCCAAAACACCCTGTATCATGAAAACGGAGCATTTACGGACCCATCTTTATATGAACTTTTTATCATATTTTGAGATGTAAAATCTGTCTTTAAATTTTCCTCACAACATTCTGTAACACCCTGTATACAGTGTCCCAATATTCCGTGGACATTGAGCTACAGTAAGTTTGTGGGATCAAAAAAAGTCGAATGGGCTGAACATACCTATATAAAGTACTTCGTTAAGCCGTGAGAGGGCGTCAAAGTTGGAAGAATTTTTTTTTAATGAATCGGAAATACTTTGTTCGATTTTTTTTAAATTTGGTTTGGGCACATTTCAATGAAGGAACTACGTTTTTAAGTAGATATCAATTTAACTGAATTCCGATAAGGGCGAAAACTACCCCTACCGTTCGATACATTTAATGGTAACTTTTTTGTGGGTCGTAGGAGTGCTTTAATTTTTTGGAAAAAGGAAGATACATTTATTTTCTGCATTTTTCGTCTGTTACAAAAATGTTGTATCTCTTTTAGTTTTTGAGCGAATCACAATAAATGTTCAATATGACCACCACCTTCTCTATGTCCACGGAATATTGGAACACCCTGTATGTATATAAAATTTAAAGTAAAACATATGTTTTTTGTAATAGTATTACGGTTATTGTGTAAGTGTTTGTTGTTGTTTGTGTTTTGTGTTAATTTTAATTGTGAGTTCTAAAGTTGTGAGTGTATTATGTATTTGCGTTTGGGTGTATGTGGGACAGTTAGAGGTGTCCCAAGAGTGGTTATTAAAGTACATATTTTGTGTTTGTAATGATCTTTCTGTAATATTATGCTCTGTATGTAACATAGTTTCAGTTTGTGAAGGGAGGGGAAGTTTCATTCTCGTCCATGGATTTTATATGGTCACCATGTCACCATCTTACCAGCAGTGATTTGTTGTGTTTTACATTCGTCAATACCAAATTCCATGTGTATGTCATGTGATAATGTTTCAGTGATAGGGAATAATAGATGGTTGAGTTTCGTGCTTGTAAGAGTAAGATCGTCCATGTAAAATAAATGTGTAATGTGAGATATTTCGTGATTGTGTTTAAAGTTACAACCAAAGCTTGTGTCATTCAACATGTGTGAACGAGGATTAAGAGCAAGACAAACCGAGTCACCTTGAAAGATGCCTCTCAACGTGATATTATGTGAGTGAGAAATGATTATTATTTATTTTAAATAATAATAATGTCAGTGAAATGTTTGAGTCAACCATTATTTCAAATTATATCGCAAAATGGTAGAAAAAACCCTGAATCCAGCGTGGCAATAAATAAACATAATTTAATTAAGGACTCGATTTCAAAAAAGGAAGGATTATTAATTTTTTATTTCAGAAAAAAGGAAAGATTATTATTAATTACTCCGTTTTCACCTCAGTCTCTGTTGACCAACGCATTTAATTACAAAAGAACTGGGCATGGCGAACTAAAATCTAAAAATAAGTGCAATCCATAATGCTTCAATGGTACAAAAAATAAACCAGAAAGAAATGTATAGCAAAATTGGCGATGAAAAGGCTTGTTTCGTTTAAAATAATTATAGGTACTTTCAACTTTAATAGCTATACCATTGAATAAATATCTCTTATTTATTCAATGGCTATACTAAATTTAGGATTGTGTTCAATTTGTTTTAATTAAATTCTGTGCATCATTGTGTTGCTTTTCTTGCAGGGAAAGAATCGAAAAATATTTAAAAATGGTCCGACTGCGAAGAAAAATTGACAGATAGAACTGCCCTCTTTATGCTACTTGAAATATTTTACAAAATTAGCATTGTTGGGATATTATGGTTGAAGTAAATCTTTTCATATACCTAACTAATAGTGGATGTCATCTAAATTCGAAACTCATTCTCATTTAGGTTTGAATACATAGTTATTTTCTGTAGGTGCGCCATATTTTCGTTAAAAGCTAATGTAGAGTGAACTCAATAGTTAATATGTTTGAGAAAAAGAAAAAGAAACGTAAAGGAAGTAAATGCGGAGAACTGAACTGAAAAAGTATAAAAATAAAATACGAATAGAGAAGGTTTTGGAATTCACGTACATATTTTTGTTAACTCTATTGGCAATGGCACTTATTCAAGTCCCAGAGGTGAGCCTTTGGGAACGCAGTGGCAGGTGAAAACCCCAATTGGGGATTGACCTCTGTGCAATCACGACTCGCAATTTATATACGATTCGACGTAAGCCTGGCAGGCGGCCTACCTCGTGCTTGGGATTAGTTAAATCCAACGGATTTCGAAATTCAAAACCTTCTATAATAAACGAAAATAATTAGGTATTTACGACGAATCGAAGCTGATTTTGATACTGGCAAATAACCTAACAAAGAATGGGGAAAGAAAAAGGAAACGGGAATGGTAGAGAAACGAGAGAAAATTTATGAAATATTATTACTCTCAACATAGTGTAGAGTGCAATTTCTTTTAAATCTTTCTGAAAGTGCTAAGGTTTAATTAAAGCAGAGCAAATGATTTTACGTCCGTTAAAAGCAAGCAATTAACTCTGGAACGAATTTAATGAATACACAATTTAAATTGTGTGTTGTTCTTTTCTATTACATGCATTTCGAAAAAGAATTGTTTTAGAAAACATTGTTCGTAAACAAAATTTATGTAATTTTAACAAAGCATATTAAAAATTGCTTTTTGCTCCACTTTGAAAAAATTGATTCAAGTGCTGAAGTTAGAAACTTTTCATAATTAAAATTCGAGCAGTTTGTAATTAAAATGCACTATTTTCGCAACTATACTTTCTAGACGAAAAATTATTTTGATTAAAGTTTGCTCGTTATCCACCTGAAGGAATTTACGGAAATGGTACTATTATCATTTGTATGTGCCAACATTTAACGACTTGAAATTACATTGAATTTATGGATGCTTAAAATTTACAAAATTGTTTCTGTTACTCCATTATTTTATTCATTACTACGGAATTTGATATTTCTGCTGTATCTTTTGTTCCGCACGTACAACAACTATGTATTTGAAAGGATAATGTGAAGGGACTTTGTAATTGTAATGCGAAAGTGTCGGAATAAAGTTGACGAAAAGCCCTTCGGGAGCTTAAAAGACAAATGGAAACTTATACAGTGTGATACAAATTAACGACATATGTGAGATGTAAATGTCATTGTTGGTGAACACACGTCGCACACAGAGAAATAATTTACTAACTAAAAAGGGTCGATTACGTACATGGAAAGTATTACGTAAATTGGAAAAGTTATTACGAATTTTTCTTTCTATGGAAACCTGTGGATTCTAGCAACATTTACTAGATACATAGGTACGAGGTAGTTGAGCCCCCACGCCCACATATACAATTTTTGTTCCCCATGGTTTGTTTATAAATATTGAATAATTTTTGTCAATTTTCATGAGTGATGGGACTCTCTCATTACGTTATGCTTTATTTTAAGATTTAATTAATTTATCTTCAGCCTGTAACAATTTGACTATTGTTATTTGGTTTTAACCCTGGCTTGTAATTTTGCCATTTAACTGAATCGGCATGGTGATGATAATTTTAGATTGTTGAAATATGTAGCCAATTTAATTAAATTAAATATTCTATGGGGAAAGGTGTTGTGTGATTCTACAATTTATCAGCTATTCCTCCCCATTTTGAGCAATTTTATTCATTGAACTTCGAAGTATGGAGCCCTTTAATTTCTATATGTATTTCATTTATTTTGATGACTCTTTGTCTGCAACAACGGAGAAAATATAGCTCAATCGCAAAAGGAATGTGATTGGTATCATTATTTTAGATTGCAAAGCTCTCTCTAAGACCGAGGATAACTTGAATACATCAAAATGTTATATGAATCAATTCAATGTGTCAAGTACTGCTTTGGCTGCAATGTAATCATGACAAGAAGTGTTAATTTAAAGAAGTTGCTCACAAAAATGTATACAACCAACCAGATCTATAATGGTCTGATGGAAACACTGGACGAAGAGGCTTCGCAGTTTGCAACCGTTCATAAGCAGTCTGTTCTCAAATTGGAAATTGTTCACTATCCCGAACAAGAGAGTGGACTGGAATCTTGGCTTTGTTATATATACAACAACCAAACTACTCAGGTTCTCAATTTTCGGGAATATCTTTTTCCTGCGCGGAAAATCTCATCAAATTTTGCACGCGTTCCTCGTTCGGAAAGGCGCGATTTTTATTAGAGGTAAAGCGGGGTCAAGCTTGACTACTTCTTACTATGTTATTAAAGCTTTTATATTATATAGGAAGAGTTAATTCAATTGCCTATTTTGATCTTAAGGGACCTATGGTTAGGGTGTGATTAAATATTTTAGTGACACTGTACACATTTTTTGTAGAAAGTAACTCACGCGAGTGTGGAAAAAAGGACTCACAACATGCATAGAAAAGATTCATATTTCATAAGAGCCGTTAATGATGGCTTTATTAAAAAACGATTCAAATATTTTAAAAAACGAAGTGTGTGAAATTGTGCTTGTAATTTATTAAATGTTTCCACAGGACCCACCCCCTTAGAGTGACTTACCGTAATGGGTGTCATTTACTACACTAGCGACGCCACTGTCCAATTTTAAACGTATCAAATCAAAGTGTAGTAACACAAAAGGGGCAAACGGAGGTGCTGCAATATTTGTAGCGGTGATTTCGAAAGTTTAAGCAAATAAATGTACATAAGTATTGGTGTGTTTAATCACCAGATTAAACAGATTACTCTGGACATATAAAGGCAACAAAATTAGGTAGAATTAGGAAATTAATAAGAATTAGTATTACACATAAAATGTAGAACAGGTCAACTAGAATAAGCATTTAGCAACTGCAAGATAGCCAATAATAGTAAGCATATAAAATGCAACATAATCAAAGGTCAGGAAATTAGAACTAGAACAAAACAATAGAATACGTCATGTTAAGTAATTGTATATAAACTTGTAAATATTATTAATTAAATCAGTATTTGAATGAAAGAGATTTTGTTCATCTACTCACGGTGGTGTGAGGCTATAGTCTACAATTGGTACGAGTGACGGCGTACCCCTCACAAACAAACCACCAACTATTCGCAGTCTCTTACCCGAGATTGTACATGGTCCTTCGAGCCACCAACACCGGCACCAACTATTGAAGAAAAACACCATCGCCCGCCGCCGAAAGAAACGAGAAACCAAGATCAACAACCACAGCGAGCCCCCGATACGAAGCGGAGCATCGCAAGAATAGGAAAATCTACCCCTGTAACTCTATAAGGATTTACGCCCCTTATAGAAAAGAACATCAGGAAAACAGAGGGTAAGAGATTTGAATTCGTTATTTATAGATAAACGAAAGTTGTGGGAGGGACTACACCCTCACAAGGAAACTAACTGCAAGAGCCAAGGAGCCTCACAACGCAGTAAAAAGCAATCGCCCCGGTAGAAAATCGAAAGGGCAGATTCAACAAACAAACCAACCCCTGTCCGGATAATCGACTGTTGCTACATACGACAGCGGGTAAGAAACTAACACTTGTTTTAGCACACGCCTAGAACAGAAGAATTACCGCGAACCCAGTACGAGAAGAATACGGGCATCGCACTACAAGATTAACAAAAACAGAAGGAATAACGTACAAGCCGCACAAGCGCAAAGAAGCAATCGCCCCGGTAGAAAATCGAAAGGCGAGCAGATTCAACAAACAAACAAACCCCTGTTAGGATAATCGACTGCTGCTACATACGACAGTGGGTAAAGAAACTAATATTTCAGATCATCAATAAGGGGTAAGACGCCCAACAGAAAGCATGGAGAAGATCAACAAATTGGCCAACAGCCAAAGTGAAATAGGGAAAGCGATGGAAAAGCTGCTGACGAACATGAAAAAAGATTCGGAGACACGAAAAACGAAGACATACATAAATGAACGTAAAAATAAATTAGAGACATTATGGGAACAAGCAGTCAGCACAAATAATGAGATGGCAGAATTGGAGATAGAAAATCATAGCTACTACACATCAAACTACTTTGAACAAATATGTAAGTTACACACTCACATTAAAAACTACTTAACAGATCTCGAAAAGAAACTACCGACTATGCCACAAGATGACAATGGTACGGATACAAATCAAGAACATCGATTAAGGCGACAAGAAATCAAAATGCATCAATTGGGATATCGATTACAGCAAATAGAAGAAAGCATGGGGCAAGAAGTTGACACAGTCCAACTCGAAATGTGGCAAGATCAAATACAGAAACAAATCAATGCGATTGAAGAACTGGACGAAGATATACAGGTATACGAAACGAAATTTGAGGATAACTACTTCTCAGGCGAGTTCGAGAAAATCAAACAATGGTGTGACAAGATAATCGTCACAATCAAAAACAAAGTAAACATGGAAAAAGGAAAAGCGTGCAGTATCAAACTACCACCAATAAAGCTACCAATATTTAGTGGCGGCTACGAAAACTGGATGACCTTCCAGGACATCTATGAAAAGGTAATTCACGCCAACAGCTCAATAACAACAGTAGAAAAGATGCAGTATTTAAAGAGCAATGTCACCGGAGAAGCAGCAAAACTTATCCAGCATCTCCAGATAGCAGAACGTAACTACGAAACGGCATGGGAAACGTTGAAAAACAGATACAACAACAAGAGACTAACGGTAAAAAAACTAATTGATAAAATTTTAGACTTTCCCACGATACAACAAGAGGCTGCAGATGCGATAAAGCGTCTACATGATACAATTCATGAGTGTCTGGCAGCAATCACAAACCTGGGAATAGAAACAAACTCCTGGGGTCCAATTATAGTGCACATCATCGCAAGAAAATGGGACGCAGAAACTAACAAGTTGTTTGAACAGTCACAACAAAAGCCAAACGAAACACCATCAATGGAGGAAGTGATGGAATTCCTCAAAATAAGATTCCAGTCAATGGAAGCAATGTCCCAGCAAAGGAAGCCGAAATATGGCCCAGAACGAGACCAGAACCGCTGGCAACCCACTCGGCAAGTATGCACATACTGTAAACAAAATCACAGGCTGAATGAGTGTACCACGTTCAAAGAGCAGTCGACAGCATCAAGGCTCGCATTCGTAAGAGAAAAGCGACTATGCTACAACTGCATCAGCCATAACTCCAACATCAAATGTTATTCGAAGCAACACTGCACAATATGCCAATATCCGCACCACACGTTACTGCACCAGGAATACAAAAAACCTGCAGCGCACACTGCAACAGAATCGACAGTACACGCAAAAACGCAGGAGGTACTAGTAGCAGCAACAATAGTTAGCATGATTACGCGAGAAGAAGAGCAGGTACAGCTAGAAAAAATTTGGGAATTAGAAGAAATTCCAGGGGAAATGAAAATGTCCCAACAAGGTTACGAAAAGTGCATGGAAGAAGAGCTACAACTCGAACACGTGAAATTAGACATCGACCAAAGTGAAAACAAGGTGTACATTCCACACCAGGCAGTCATAAAGGAGTCAGAGCCAACACACATCAAGCAAGACGAGTCAAGGAATTCCCAAGGCGTCAGATGGATGCCAGAGCAGGACAGCTTTCAATTCAAGGAAGAGTTCCGAGATGAATTAAACGCGCTAAGAAAAACAGCAGAAGATGGAAAAGTACGAGTAGTAACAACCCGCGAGGCAGACGGAAAAACCGCCAAAAGCCACACTCAAAAATTGGTACCAGTACACTCGCCTATCAAAACCCACACCGAACACGAAAACAACGGGACAAAGGAAAAGCCGACACAATCGCACGTACTACAGGTAACTTTTGGACTGCTAGCGTTGTTAACAGTTGCAAGTGCAAACACTACAATAGTACACCCAGGATCCAAGCCCAAAACCATATGGTGGATTGGGCCGGAATGGCAAAAAACGAACGAATGGAAACGAATACGACGGAAGAATCTATGCCGTCCCAGACGCTACTTCCTCGCCGCGGCAGAATGTTCAACCTACAGCTGAACATGCACTTCTCGGCCGGCAGAATGTTTAATCACCAGATTAAACAGATTACTCTGGACATATAAAGGCAACAAAATTAGGTAGAATTAGGAAATTAATAAGAATTAGTATTACACATAAAATGTAGAACAGGTCAACTAGAATAAGCATTTAGCAACTGCAAGATAGCCAATAATAGTAAGCATATAAAATGCAACATAATCAAAGGTCAGGAAATTAGAACTAGAACAAAACAATAGAATACGTCATGTTAAGTAATTGTATATAAACTTGTAAATATTATTAATTAAATCAGTATTTGAATGAAAGAGATTTTGTTCATCTACTCACGGTGGTGTGAGGCTATAGTCTACAATTGGTACGAGTGACGGCGTACCCCTCACAAACAAACCACCAACTATTCGCAGTCTCTAACCCGAGATTGTACATGGTGCCATATTTTATGTTCATGTAAAGTTATATTTTTATGTCTAACACTATTATGGAAATTTTGGTATTGCTGATTAATAAATTATGAACTACAAATATTGCAATACGTACATAATTACGTGTCAGGAAAAGTACTTTTTTGCACAAAGGACTTAGTTGCAGAAGTAGCCCAATTAATTGGAGAAAAAATGGGGTTTACCTAGAAAGTTTGAAGTAGTTTTGAAAATGTTTTTGGCGTGTTGAATTCAAATTTTCAAACCTCGACATTTTGCCGGAAAATGTGTCAAATTTATCAAAAACGGCTGAAAAACATGATTATTTAATGTTCTTCTACTTTAAACTTGGAAATAGTGCTTGTTCTGAAAAAATAATCCTATTTTGGTATTTATTGCCTGTGATCAACGGTGTTGCACTAACTTATTTTATAAAATATCACTGGCTTTGTAAAAACATTTGGTTGCAAGGTAACTTTTGAGCCTTGACTTGAATTGACGAGTTGCTTGTATCTTTTTTATGTCCAATGGGAGTACAATATAAACATTTATGCAGTATAAAATGGACGTTTCTCATATTTTGAGGAATAATGAAATCGTATGGTAAGGGTGTCACCATTCCGTGTTAAGTAGCTGTGGTTTTGATTTAGGGGTAGAAAGTAGTAATGCATAATTTGTATATTTATAAATACATGGAAACGACGGAGATTGTAACACCGACCATTTTTGAACTAACAACTAAGGATCCTGTAGAAGACTCTTGTGAAGGTCGATCTACTTCTTGTGCTAGATAATATTCAGTGTTTATTGAGCATTGTTCAGCGTTAATTTTGGTCATCATTTCTTGCCTTGCAGCTGATCGGGAGGCATTTTGACATCCTTTACAGACCTACGGCACTATACATCAATATTGGTCTCTTATTGGTTGTTACTTCTTTATCCCAGTTACACCCCAAAGTTTTAAAATCTGAAGCACCAAAAATAAATACCTAATCAAGCCGTAATTTTTGAAAAAATAAGCAGTTAAGAAAGTTCTTTTTTAAATAACTTCAGTTTTGTAAACCTGTGTGTCATGCCACTATTTTATTATTATTATTATTATTATTCTCTGGGGGTGGTCCCAATAGGTTCCCGCACTGCGACCTTTTGGTCTATTGTGCTCCCCGGTGTTGTCTACCCTTCAAGAATGCCTGTATCTTTCACAAAGTCCAGGATTTTAGTAGGGCGAATCTTCGTTACTTCCTCTTGTGTAATTTTTTCATTTCCAAGTAGGAGTTCCCTTGACTTTATGAATGCCTCACATTGGCAAATGACGTGATAGGGCGTTTCATCTGCCTCACCACAACCCCTGCATGTCGGGCTGTCAGTCAGTCCCATGTTGTGCAGGTGTTTGTTCATGCGACAGTGGCCAGTGACAATTTCTGTCGCAAGTTTTATCTTCGTCCTGCTTAACTTTAAGATGGACGTAGCTAGGTCCCCGTTTGGGGTTTCCAGGAAGATCTTGGAATGACTCTGTCCTGGGATTTTCGACCAATGTCTGCAATGCTCTTTCGTGAGTATTGCTTGAATCTCCTTTTTGACTGTGTTATAAGTAATCCCACAAGCCGGTTCGGGTCCTATGAATGGTTTTGCGCTTGCCATTATGCCACTATTTTAGTATCAATTGAAAAAAAATATACTGAACCTGCAAATAACCTAGGCGCTTGAGTGGTGGAATAAGCGTAGAAAATGGTACAACATTTACGTGTTTTAAGAACGAGGTTGAAACAAGAGATAGTAGCAGGCGAGTATTCGCGTATAGTGCCGTAGGTCTGTAAAGGATGTCAAAATGCGATCGGGAGGTTGGCGAAGTGCCGAAGTGGAGGAGAGAAAGGAAGATTTTGTTGTATAAGATGATTTCTTCTGAAATTAAAAGCAGAAAGCGTGTTTCAGGAGCTTCTTTTATAAATTTGACATGCTTCCCGGCAAAATTTAGCACCCCAAAGAACATAAAATTTTTAACGAAAGTATATGGATACCATATACATCTTAACTGATTACACTGGGCTTGACGCACAATTGGACACTGCCATCAAACGCTTTGTTTGTATGAATGTGAAGATGATTTTACACGTCCTATTTTCAAGAAAGCCGTCACACATTTTGAAAGTTTCCCCGTAAAGTGTTACTGCAATTGGAGAATAAAATTAAGGAGCTATAATTCCTTCGACATTTTAACACTCCTTTGTAATTTCATGACCATTTAGTTTATAAATTATTGAGCAATTAAAATTTCTTGATTGTATAACGGATGTCAGATTACAAGTTTTATGCAACTCGTCCTACCGCTAAATTCTATGCTTGAATGAAATTTAGAGGTTAAATGGAGGGTCAAACAATAAATTTAAATTATATTGCTGGGTAAGTACGAATGTTGCTAGCGTTATCGTATGCCAGAGATAGGCGTTATTACCTTTAGCAGAAAAGGTGGTGCCAATTCCATTTTCTTATCAACAGTAAGATCATAAGTGCTCAACTATTGTCGGAAAGATTTTTTTGTATGAGCACTGGTTGCTTGGCAATTAAACGAGATCAAATTGACGAAAAGACCCGAGCGCGAAGCGCGAGGGTTCTTTTCCCAAGAATTTGATCGAGTTTAATTACCTTTTAGCAATCAATGCTCATACAAAAAAATCTTGCCTGACAAGAGTTGAGAACGAATGATCTTCGGTTGGAGAATTAACTGAATGAAGCGTTAAATACGTCAAATTTTTTACTTTTGTCAAAATGACATTTGATTTTTTTAAATATAGGTTGCTAAAACAATGAGGTAGCGGCAAGAAAAGTACCATGCATTCTTTTCAGTTAAAAAAACTTGTGATTGGTGCATGTGACACTGTTCTTAATGTCTGATTGGTCTACAACACTATGAGGTTAATTATCGACGTAATCTTTTTTTTTTTGTTCCTATACACTCGAGTCGAACGAATGAAGTTCGGTGAATTTCATTGAAAATTTTCCATTTTGATGGGAAATTAACTGAAAACTGCTACTGTCCAGTTCATTTATTCAACATTTATTCCCATTTATCATTTGCGCGTGTGTTCCGCATTGTGCACCTGCACGTGCGCCAAGCCGACGTGTCGCGTCGTCCGTGAAATTGCCAAAGCTATCAATTTTATGCATCTTACACCGGGCAATGGTGTTATTACAATATGAATGGTGGACGCAAGGAAGGTGTAGATTACTGCATAATTTGCATGGAAGACGTCGTCAAGCACGAAATGTGAATATATCGCCTCCTCGCAGCGGCAGCACCTAGTGGGAAGCGATAAAATGATCTCTTTACTATGATTGGATTGGACACATCATTAAGATAGTTTAAAACAGTTCACGTAGCTACATCCTTACAACGAACTATTATTATTGTTAGAAATTGGAATCGACCGAATTGGACAAAATCGAAGTGCAGCGAATACTTGGACTCGACAAAGATATTATTTAACGCCGCGCCGCGACCTAATTCAATTTTTCCCCCTTAATGTAGACGTAAAAATTAAAGTTAACTGATCACGAATCGTAATTTATAAAGTACAGATAAATGAATGATTTATATCTTCCGTTCATTTCCCCAATACATAATAACTAATAGTTTTATACTTTTAGATGGCCGCGTGCTACGCACCTACTTAACTCGATCAATTTAAATTTAATTATAATTCTGATCTAAAGCTAAATGTCAATTTAATAAATAAAGCTAATCACATTATAGCTGACAATAAAAATGAAGGACTATACAATATTACGAAGTTAATAAAGCAAGCGTCGAAGGGACGCTATAAATTAATTTATTGCTAAGATAAAGGTTTGAATATTTGAAATGGCAATATCGTCATTTTGTTCTGTTAATCTGGCTAATTTAAATAATAATTCAATTCTAAGGATTTTAAACCGACTTTATCCTTTTTAGTCAATTGTAAGCAAATGGAAATTTTGACTGAATTCACCTACTTCCTATTGCCTCTCTCTGAAAGCAAATACGCACTCACTGCTATGTATTGTTCAGCTGGAATATGACAGACGGTATATATATTTTTCGATTTTTGAATTGCACGTAGGTAACATTCCCAATACACACACACACACTTTCGATTTCAAAATAGTGTAAAAAATCGTCATAAATTACAGATACATATGTATCTAATTGTAGAAAAATAGTCCTTAAGGACATTTATCTGTATTAAAGTGGAAACTAGCTACATTGCGCATTCTTAAGTAACAACAACCAGCTTTCCATGTCCTCAGTATCACAGCCCTTTGATTTGCTGGGATAACCGCAGAATGGCTTTTCCTTGGTAGCCTTTTATATTTCTCTCTCTAGCAACATGTTTTCGTTGTGCATTGCGCTGTGACATTAGGGGGTAAAAAAAGTAATCTTCTAATTGTCTAGCAGCAGAAGTTTTATTCTGAATTTCTATAAACTTTTTCACATTAGATACAAATACCTGAAGATATTTCGGGCCTCATCCGAGACGCATTCTTGGAACGAGATCTTTTCATTTTTACTTCCCCGTGTATGTACACACGTGTTAACATGAAGAAAGTATTGTAATCGAAAAAAATCGAACTCGAGATTTTGACGAATCTTTATCGGTAAAACAAGCTTCTTACCAAAATCGGCCCACAGGGACCCATACTTTATTTTTTTAACTCAAACTAATTTCCCTTGGAGGAAAGTTAGTAGAAAAGGGCGGCCAATATAACAATTCTCCACGTTTTCAGTTTTTAGGGTCTAGGTACCTTAAGAACGGCTTAGCTTAATTAAAATTTGAAAATTGTAGTCAAAAGATGGCCAGAACTTTTATTTATAATTGATAAAGAACAAATATTTAATGTGGCCAATTTAATGGTGTCCAAAATTGGTCAAAAATTAAAAATCGATTATCTCAAAATCTGTTCCAACCATTTTTGTTTGAATGTTATACATATAGATCATGAAAAACTTTTGGCACTAAATTTATTTCTTCATTTCCCATAGGGGAAGGGGGATGAATTTTTGAAGTTGAAAATTTTAAAAATTCATAACTCTTTTGCTGACAAAGGTGAAGATAGTGAAGTAGAGGACTTTTTTAATCGAGTATAAAAAGTATAGCCTGAAATTAACAAAACATTAAAAATATTTATGACATACTCATAGTGTTATTAACCAAAATGTAATATTACCCGCGCCCGGTTTTCCTGTAGAGAAAGCAGGTTTCGATCATCGTAACTGGTACTTTTAAATCTTTACGTTATTAAAATAAAGGTTCGGTTATATAGTAGAATTACGTGTTATTATCCCAATTACTTGTCTGGTGTGTCGAAAAATTTGTGGTTATAAATGCCACTAAATGTATAAATGTGTTTTCTTTTCGAATGCCCACGTTTAATTTCTCCAATAACTACTGACGCTGAAAACGTAACTATACAATACACCAATAAGTTTATTAAATGCACAGTTCTTTGGGATGGTGGACGACTCTCGTCAATAATTCCATTACCTCGACCTTAGCGGTGGTTGCTAATACTATTTGAAGTGAGATAGTGAGTCAGCGTGAATTTACTTGATAAACTCCCTCTTTAAAATTCGCCCTTCGGTCAATTACGTAAGCGATTAAATTTGTACATGTGTATATTATATTCGTAGATCTGCAGGAGGGTAACGGTATATCGCATATTAATTGCTATTTCAGTTAATCTTTTCACATAATTGTCTGGAAGGATTCATTCAGATATTATTCCAGATGGCTATATGTTTCGAATCTCTTAAAAAGGGGGAGGCTTTTAGACATATTTAACGTAACTGGTAATATGTAGTAATAATTCATTTTTATAGTTATTCCTTAAACTGTTTACATATTAGCAATGCGGTATATTTCCCGTAAAAGATTATGTTCTTAAGGAAAGCGACAATTAGACTATATTATATTAAATTGATAATGTAAAAGTAAATTTAAGTCAATACAGTAATGTAGGAATCAATGTGACGAACTGAAAAAGTACGTGTAAGTACGTGTGTTATTACGTTTCGGCAACGATTTTTAGAAGAGACCATCTCCAAATTGTTGATGGAGCATAGTAAAGATCTTTATAGTACAAAATGGCACGATAATAATGAATACTTGTTAAAATAATCGCCGCTATAAAGATGATTTGGACGCTTAATTGAAATCGACTTATGAATCTTAATTTTATTACGAAGACCGGCGGAAGACCTAACCATTTTGGACGATACTCTGTAATTATTATCAAGTGATAGGTATCAGGATCTAAATCTGAATATCTATTTAAATTTTAAGGGTTGTTCTCACAGCGCTAAGGGATGAAATCATTTCAGGTTGAAAATCATGACAAAAGTTGTCCGCTTTGATATAAAAATTGACCTGTTTTGTCATTTCTCAAAAAAAAATTTTTCCAGCCGGAAACCCGTCTGTTACCATTTCGTTGTGCCAGCCTTAAGAATGTGTGCCAAAATTAAACGTTCCAACTGATCGATTGTGAAGTTAGAAAATCTATATCTGCCCATTGCAGACAGGCACTCTTCAGTGTTTTTAATTTTTTGTATTTAAGTTTGTAAATTATGATAAGTATAATTTATTCATTTATTGTAAAATTACGATGGCGTCAAGCGGAAGAACAGATGTGGGGTTATATATCCTAATAATTACGGTAGTAAATGCTGTTATTTTCAGTGAAAGAATGTCTTTCTGTAGTTATAATAAACTGGTTTTGTGAGAAGAAATGAGAATTGAAAAAATTGCAAAATAAAATTTGTCATTATGTTAAGTATTTTCAAATGAAGTGGAGAAATTGGGGTTAATTTTTAGGGGGGGTTTAACACTAGCGGGCAAAGGTAAATTCTATACCGATTCTATTGCTTTATATTTATCAAGTAGTCAGTCAAAATTTTGCCGATTTACCACATTCAACTATGAAGTTACAACCGAAAAGTAAAAATTGCTAAACAAAAGAAAATCAAAACCAAAATTTTAATTAAATCACTTGATCCTGTAAAAGTGTCCTAACATCATTTTCACACTGTTTCTAGAAATAGAAAGCCAATACCTACTTGTTCATTTTAAGAACGCAGGTATCGAACTCCATTGGAAAATTATTTGCATTTAAAAGAATTAAATTCAAAGGGAATTTATTAACAACAGACAGACAGAATCTTGAAATTTTTTCATGTTACATACATTTTAAATGTAGGGCACCAATTCAAAAAGAAGACTTGCCATTAGATATCAACGTCCACAAATCAATGCCATAATACAAAAAAGTGGACTTACCTTTTGCGATCTTGGAGGCTCTCAGAATCTGTAAGACAAATAGAAATTATTAATAAAGTTCAATATTTATTTGAATTTCTTTAATATAAATAATCAAACTATAATTTTTCCCCAAGGAAAGAACTTTACCCTATGATGGCAGTGTGTAATCCTCGCCATTATTATGTCCAACACACTAGTTTTAAATTAAGAAAACTATGATACGAAATTACATTTTTACACTTATCCATTCCGAAACTGTCGCGACTTCTAAATTGAATTTGTTAAGAAATCAAATGCAAGTTGTAATTACCCCCCCCCCCCCCCTCCCACTAACCTGCGCACACACATTTCCTTCCCTACATTGAATACATACTTATAGTTGCTACAAAGTACACAAAGCGCATTTGACTTAGAATTCTGTGATTCACTAGGAGTAACACCCCCGATACGCGTAAATTGTTACAGCCCCCCACTGATCTGCGGATAAACATTTTCATCCTTACATTGAATCTACATTTATATTTTCTGCAAGTGTACAAAGCGCTTGTGACATAAAATCGTTTCCTGTGGATCATTTGGGGGTTCCCATGAAGTGAAAACCCCTACGCGTAAAAAATTCACAACACCTTACTGACTCACGGTTTTCCTCACTACATTGAATCAATATTTTTTATATTTCGTTTGGCAAAAAATGACGTTCTGGAGACATGTGGGGCGCGAAAACCCCTTAAGCGAAGGAAAAACATTTTGTTAAAGTTTTCAAACGGTTTGTTCCTTGACCATCTCTCAAATACATTTTCCTTGGTTCAACCCCGATACATATTAAAATGTACATCCCCCCCGCCACTAACCTGCGCTTACACATTTCCATTCCTACATTCACTTGAGGTAACAACCCCGATACTAAGGTCATAACTCTTTGTATATTCACGTCTATCACCCTCTGCATCCTAAAGCCGTTACCACCTAAAGAGAACGAGCGAAATAATGAAATCCATCAAATTTTCAAGATTGAAAAACGTGATACATGCCCAATTTAGTGACCACAGATCGAATACCAACGAACCGTATCTCTGAGTTACTCGAAGAAACGTCTGTAATACCAACTTAGTGGTCTTTTCCTAGGGGGTATCCAACAGTATCCCACAATTTGATATCACCATCGAATCCATCACCGCTTCTTTAAAAACAGAATGTAATCGTCTCAACGCGATGATAAGAAGAGCGGCAGAATAACTGAGGGAAATTAGGAACAATGTACTTCACAACTACACTACAGAAACTCCCGTCGATGTTCAACATACTAATCTACCGAAAGGAAACCTCACCGACTAAGTCGGAAACATCGCGACTACTCTCTTCCCCTCTCATATTCAGAAATCACTCAACTGAAGACCAGCGTCTTCAGAATTAGAAGAACACAATCTACCGGCCGTTTGGGTCCGGCCTCCTCGATTCATTCAGCACCCACACCTTCCAGTGGAAATACACTGTAGCTCTCTTTCTGGACATAAGTTAAGATCCATCGCAATCTCAGAACTTCTTACGAAATTCCCTTTTTCCTATCTCTCGGACTGTGCAGCAGCCAAGCTGTTACACATACACTGCACCATGAAGAGATCCACTGAATCCTCATAAAATAACCGACAATAATATTTAGAGAACCAAATTGCAGACGTGTAAAACCATGATCCGATCACTTATCCACGACCGTTCTCCTCGTTTCTCACCACCCGCGAACGCACATACTACATGACATCCACCGTGGTTACAGATAGTATCTGATCTCGCTAATCAGCGAACAACTTATTACACCACAAAGACCATTCAGGACACGCTGCGTACCCTGTGATGTTCTTCTTACAAAGCAAATCTTACAATCCTGTTGCAGCCACTTTCAGTCACAAATTTAAAAAAACCAATCAGACCACACAACTCTTTATAAATGTCCTTAAAATGCTCATTAAAAACACTCACATAGTCAATAACACCACGAACTCACTCCGAAACACAAAAATAGAAGACGCCAGTTTTAAATACAAAATAAATTGTATAATATAATAAAATAATGTAATATGCAATATTATACAGGGTGGGCCATTGAAAAGGTAACACGCCTGTTTTGGGACACTTAGACAAGTTTCTTAAAAAAACGTTCGGACACGTCGATTTTTTATTTTTGGGGGACAACTTTTGATGTCAAATTTGACTTTGTCAGGTCAACCCCCTAGCCACAGCAACCCCTAACACAAGAATTTAAATAGGGAAAGGGAGTCGAGCGACCCCTAATTTGAAGCGTCTTTTAATTCTCTATTCGACAGCACAAATGAAAATTAGTTTTATTCAATTTTTTTTTCGCCCCGATCAAAAGCACCCTCCAGATTAACTAAGGTGGGGGTGTTGTTTAGGAAAAATCCTGAAACACACCACCTTAGACCTTTTGAACGGCATATTTTGATGTCAAATTTGACCTTATAAGGTCAACCCCCTAACTCCAGCAACCCCTAACTCAAGAATTTAAATAGAGAGAGGGTGTCGAGCGACCCCTCATTTGAAGCGTCTTTTAATTCTCTATTCGACAGTATGAATGAAAATTAGTTTTATTCAATTTTTTTTCCGCCCCGATGAAAAGCAGTAAAGCACCCTCCAGATTAACTAAGGTGGGGGTGTGGTTTAGGAAAAATCCTGAAACACACCACCTTAGACCTTTTGAACGGCATATTTTGATGTCAAATTTGACTTTGTCTAGCCCCAGCAACCCCTAACTCAAGAATTTAAATAGAGAAAGGGTGTCGAGCGACCCCTCATTTGAAGCGTCTTTTAATTCTCTATTCGACAGTATGATCGAAATTAGTTTTATTCAATTTTTTTCCACCCCCATGAAAAGCACCCTCTAGATTAACTAAGGTGAGGGTGTTGTTTAGGAAAAATCCTGAAATGTGCCGTTCAAAAGGTCAAAGGTGGCGTGTTTCAGGATTTTTCCTAAACAGCACCTCCACCTTAGTTAATCTCTAGAGCAGTGGTGCCCAACCTTTAACCTGGTTTGAGCCACTTAAGTATTTAAAATTTTTTGGCGAGCCACATACATTAAAATTCAATTTAAAGTGCATCTCGTGTGATTTAATTAATAAAATTCTACGTTTCGGAAGTTATACTGGACTGATATCATTTTTGAGTTTATATACCTAACCAGATTTAGAAATTTGTCATTCGTTTCTTACTTCGAGTCATGGGAGATATTGGTGAATTCCAGTGGCGTAAATAAGGGGGGTGATCGTGGTGATCAATCACCCCCCAGAGGCTAATAATAATTCGAAAAAAAATAAAATTTTACGGGGAGGGCCCCTAACCCCTCTTCAAGGTTTTGCAGAGGTGGTATTCCATACCCCTCAGTGGCGTCAGATTCGTCACATCCTGAAACACGCCACCTGGGGGTGAAAAAAAATGGAATAAAACTAATTTTCATTCATACTGTCGAATAGAGAATTAAAAGACGCTTCAAATGAGGGGTCGCTCGACTCCCTTTCCCTATTTAAATTCTTGAGTTAGGGGTTGCTGGGGCTAGAGGGTTGACCTGACAAAGTCAAATTTGACATCAAAAGTTGTCCCCCAAAAATAAAAAATCGACGTGTCCGAGCGTTTTTTTAAGAAACTTGTCTAAGTGTCCCACAACAGGCGTGTTACCTTTTCAATGGCCCACCCTGTATATTCAATTTTTGTTTTTTAATTTATTCTTACCCATTTATTAATTAATCACATTTTCTGATATTTTTTCTAAATGCTGCCTTGTCATAAAATCCAGAATACAAATAATCCATGGTAACAAAAATGAAAATATTGTCCTTCCTAAATTTTTTAACTTTATTTAAAAATTCGTTTAAACTAGATAGTGTATTGACAATAGAAAAAGAGCGTTAGAATATTTTTCAAATTATATACCTAAATAAAATGAGATCTTAGTGTCTATTCTTCATAATACTGTATAACGACGAGACTAGACGTTGGTATTATATCTATTATATAAATGGGAAACTTTACTAGTCTCCTTCCGAGACGAGTATTATAACTAATGAAAATAAGATTTACAAAAGCTGAAAAGAACCAAGACCATCATAATATCTACCATAGCTTGACCTATGAAGAAAAATAAATGTACGAATAAATAAATTTATGTTTTTGTAATAAAGTTGTTTTAATTGAAAGGTCAATTATTTTTATTTCGGTTATGCTATATCCCTTTTCTTATTGCTACTACATAGGTAGTGTGGATACACAGTTGTATTTTTGAGTAATCAAGTGTTTATATTTTCAATCATTTTTTCGAATTATGCTAATTACTGCAGAGGACTAAGTAGAAATAATATGTTTAAAATAGTAGTATCGAAAATAATTTTGCTTAGTGATGCGTTAAACTTGTCTTATATATTTCATTCTCTAATTATTATCAAAAATCTAAAAAATGAATAAATTTAACGCTGACAAGCATTATCATTAGTTGGAAATATGTGCAGGGTCATGCAATCGAAAAGTATTTGTGTTATAGTGCCAATAAAGAGGCTTTATAGTAAAAGAAAGCTAATCTTTCCCCTTAATTTTATCCTATTTTCTAATTTTGTTTACTGAACACTGTAGCTTCGCGAGTCAAATTTCTTTCCGAGTCTTTGAAGATACCTGATCTCCGAATATATGTAGGAGAATTTAGCGAGGAGGACTAAATCAAACCAAGGGGAAAAGACGGGTACCTATATCAAGTTTTATAATCCGAGAATATAAACTGAAAGAATTCGTTTAAATATTTTAACGGTGAGATAATTTAGTAGCTTGTGCTTGTGGGGACGACCTTATCTTTCTTACAATATTATTAGATCGAACAAATTTCCTTTATACTTTCAAGTTTAAGGAAAGGTTACGGTATAAAGTTTTATCTTTCGAATTTTGATGTCCTAACTGATAAAAGCAAATAAAAGTGAAGTTCGGTTGTACGAAGGAATTTCCTGAAGGGAAAGTATGTAAATGGAGAATAGGAAGAAAAGTCTGTTTTCCTCGAGGAACAACAGAACGTCTTTAAGGACGCATGGTTCTGACAGATAACACTATCGCTCCCCTTCGCGAGCCCATTACCGCCCCTTAACAATAAGAGGTCGTTAGATACCTCCCGGCCGCTCCAAACAGGTGTCGTTGTCACAAAAACGACGGAACCAGACATTAATGAAGCTGCAAGTTTAAAATGATGGGGGTTTATACAACTGACGCGGGAAATAAATCTGCGTTAGATTGATGAGATTCAATCGAGTGTTCTAACCTCAACCGGCGCATTGTTTATGGGAGCCGTCACTTGGACGTCGCGGCAAGGCCCATGAAGTGGTCGTCGATATGCGTCCCGTTTCTGTGGTTATACGCGGCAGATTTATGTGGCGTTATAATGTGATTTATGAAAATGCGAGCCAATACTCGGAGCTTCCATTTTAAATTGTTCGCAATTGTCTCTGCGGTCTGTTACGTTTCGGTCTCACGAACGACAATTTTAACACAGTAATAAATCCATCACGGTTTATGAGTTCATATGGGGGGATGCCGTCTGCCTCCGCTCTGCCACTACTTCATTGTTAAGCGAAACAGAGATCGCCGTAGAAACTTTGTCTGATTTACGGCTAATTGACTTGCGCCATTTCGAAGAGCGACGAAGCCGCTCAAAGTCTGTCTATAGCAGAATTCGTTTCGCCAACAATCGTGCCGCTGGATTTAAGCGAATTGGCCATTATTAAAACATCAACCCCAATCTCCTATCGAGTACAGAGTTACTCTAGAGCATCATAGAAACCTGATCGTCTCCGATATCGACTCCCCTTCGGACCGAACAACATCTGAAGCGCACAGATTACAACAGACCGACAACAACAAAAAAGAACCGAACGTAAATTCGATTTTAATTTTTATTTATACAGACGATGTAGCTTTTACAATGACAACTTTATTAAATTTTCTGATTCATCCGTTGCGGTGGTAGATGAGAAATGCGACCGCCGAGCTTTCGAAAATTTAATTCTCCTAGTGCTTGTCAACTTAGCGTGTGTTTTCCTTCTTATCAATTATCTATTGTGTGCGTGTGCCAGACCCAAATATTGGCATATTCGACAAAGGTCAGAGTAAGCCGATTTGTACCCTTAAATTCAATAAATTGACGTGTAGGTAAACCTCGCAGTTCCTTTATGAGATGAAACGAGATAGAGATAAGCGTATGGAGTTCTGTAAAAGGAACGCTCGAAAACCTGAAATTCGGTCTTCGCGAAGTGAAAAGACCTACCAGTAATAACCTGCCATTTAAGTTATCGTTAAAACCTAAAGACACCTTTTCATCCTTATCGATAGTTTGCACTTCCTCCTACAAACTTAAATACGCAGATTACGTCTCGTCTCTTCTTTTTTTTGTTACGATCGCGTCCCGTTCACGTATATTAGTCCTTAATAACGATCGTACATTATCTGTCAACAACAGGCACAAATCAAAATGACCTACAAAATCTAGTCATCAATAACATCTAGCGAAGCCCCCTAATTAATCTGGTCACAATTCGAATCGCCCCTAAATAATGACGGTTTTCGTGCTATCGAATGATTGACAATTTATGTAGTGGGTTCTCTTCGTAAAAACGTATTTTATTACATTTTCTATGGTGATTATTGATTATATTAGACGTCCCTTCATTTTGAGCAACGAATTCGATTTGTTACTCGAAACGCAGATTTCTCTACAACATTTACACTAACTGAAGCCCTGCCTTCCTATTGCATAACATATTTTAGAAAATAGAATTTAATGTAAGATAAAGTGAAATTATATACTTGTCCCATAGACGAAATGAATACGAGACCTGAAATGAATAAATTAAAACGTGAACAATACGAAGAAAGAAAGAATTCAATTTATCAAACTGAACAAGTTTTGCTCGGTAAGTTTATTTCAAACTTTGATTGTCTTTTTTTTTCAGTAAATAAACAAATCACAGATAACTGATTGTAACTTTTATAGGAATTCATTATTTAATCATTAACTTTCCTAATTTGTTTCGATAAATTTAATTTAATTGAATACTAGTAGATAACGGGCACCTCACCTTTCACTTTTGCCCACGTGGGCGGGGTTATTTGACCTTGGGAATTTCCAAGGCCACGTAGATGGCGCTATTTGACCTTGAGATCTGATTCTGAACTTTGCTAAATTTGGTTCTGAACTTTGCTAGATCTGATTCTGAACTTTGCTAAATTTGGTTCTGAACTTTGCTAGATCTGATTCTGAACTTTGCTAAATTTGGTTCTGAACTTTGCTAAATTTGGTTCTGAACTTTGCTAGATTTCGTTCTGACCGTTGATAGATTTGGTTCTGAACTTTGGTAGATTTAGTTCTGAACTTCGCTATCATTGGAATTTCCAGGACTGATTACGTCATCCAGGGATGATTCTGGATGCTGGATGTCTTTTCTGGGTGCTGGATGGCTTTTCTGTGTGCCCTTTTGGTTTTCTGAATGCTGGATGGCTTTTCTGAATGCCCTTTCGGCTTTCTGGATGCTGGTTGACTTTCTGGATGCTCTGGCACGTAGATGGCGCTGTTTTGACCTTGAAATTTGACCTTGGGTATTTCCAAGGTAGATGGCGCTCTGATTCTGAACTTTGCTAAATTTGGTTCTGAACTTTGCTAAACCGATTTGGTTCTGAACTTTGCTAAATTTCGTTCTGACCGTTGATAGATTTGGTTCTGAACTTTGGTAGATTTAGTTCTGAACTTCGATATCATTGGAATTTCCAGGGCTGATTACGTCATCGGTGAAAATATAGTATAAGTAGGTACGTGCAATTGAGTGTAGTTAATTTAGTTCTGTTTGAAGATCGTTATTTTGAGCAGCATCTGAAAGATTATTATTAATTATGGAGAGTTTTAATATGAATCTTGAAGAGCTAAATGAAGACACGTATTGTAAGTCGTTTACAAATGTTAAAGAATTAATTGTGGATCAAAGTTACAAAGTGTTAAAATTGGGTGTGATAAATACTAAATATGGAGATCGTGTAATGTTCGAGACAAATACGTTTAAATCTGTGTTACCTGAACGCTTTTATAAACATTTCAAAGAAGGGAAACGTATAGTGATGTTTAACGAAGACTTAAAGAGGAGGCCCGTGTTTATACGCAGTTTGGGCAGCAGTGGTAAAACTACAAATTTGACTTTTAGCTATGAGTGAGAGGGAGAACTGGGTAACGAAGATGAAGTTATTTAATGTGCTCATTTGGAAGATGTTGACTGTACATCGCTTAAAAATGTGAAGAAAGAAAGAAACGCAAACTTATCGCTGCATGTATCATAATATCGAGGAGCTAGTGTGTGCATTAGAAAAGGTTGTCAAAACTAAGAAACAAAATAACATACATACTTAAGTCGGAATCTATATCTATTTTCACCTTAAATTGCGAAATGTTTGGAATTCTTTATGTTGTTGCATACTTCTTTTTTCTGAAAACGTTGCGAGAAAACAATTTTTTAAAGTGTCTTGATCAGCCATTTTTTTGTAAACAATGTTCGGTGCGCACGACAGTATTTACGTTGCGCACAATATAATTTACGGTGCGCACAACATCATTTATGGTGCGCACAACAATACTTTCGGTGCGCACAACAATACCATCGGTGCGCACAACAATACCATCGGTGCGCACAGCAATACTTTCGGTGCGCACAACAACATTTACGGTGCGCACGACATAATTTATGGTGCGCACAATACCATTTACGGTGCGCAACACCAAATTTTCGGTGCGCACTCAAAGTATAAAACGCAAAATGGACAAAAATTTATCATTTCTTAAAACATAATGGCTGAAGCAACAACAACACTAAATAAAAATAATGTGGAACTGCTCCGAGCATTAACAAAATTAGGTGATAAGGAAAGAATCGCCCTGCTAGAATGTTTAGACGATAAACAAGTTCATTGCATTTGTGAATGCATCTATAATACTTTGCAGGGTAATGTACCGTTATCAAAGTATCAGAAACGACAACTCTCTTATCATAAAACAGTTCTAAGGAATCTGGCCGAACACGACGAACCTATAGAAGAGAAGAAACAGATATTAGTGCAAAACGGCGGTGCATTTCTACCATTTCTACTAGCTCCTCTACTTAGTGGTGTGCTAGAAGATATTTTTCAATAGGCATGGAGCACACAGGGATAGATGTAAAAGAAATCATAGTTTATGGTCTTGAAAACTTGAAGCGAAAAATGGAATGGAAGTTTATCTGAGTTTGAATACTCTGTAGGCCTTAAACCAGATGCATCATTATCTAGAACTCAAAATGTACCAACTACATCTATTGGAGCCGATTACATATACAAGTCGTACGTGAATACAGAAACAAACATTAGATTTAATTTGTTTTTCATATTGTACATAAAAACTCTCACACTATATTTTGTAAAAATGTTTAATCGAAAACGATATTAAATAGCTTAACTGTTATTGTTTTTGTCATTCCAACCAGCATGCGTAAGGTATGGTTTAACGATTCTCGTAATTCTGTGCATTATATGACTGTCTGGCAATATGCTTATAAGCAAGCCCGTAAAGGGGAGTGGGAACAACATGCTAGAGATTCTGTTCGTTTCGCAAGACGAGTTGAAATCGTCAGCAAAGTTATTTCACCAATATTAGAAAACGAACATCGGACATTTGTATTGGCCACACGCTCTTACTATAATGTGCCTCCTTCAATTGATTGATACAACAATTGTTTAATTGAAACTTGTTGATCCGCAATATTTTTGTCCACAAAGTACGGTGAGCAAGACTAGATTTATAATTTTATAGTGCGCACCACAACATTTATGGTGCGCAAGGCAAAAAAATGTACCCTGCGCAAGGTTCACATTGCTGTGAAATGTACTTAACATGCTTCAAATCTATGATTTAGCTTATATTTTTCATATTGTATGTACTTATCAAAAAAGCAATTACATAAAGAATTTAAACACCTACAAACCTTTAGCTTTCATATTTCATAAAAGATAGCAATATTGTTTGATATTCTGGTTTTGTTGTTGTTGTTGTAGTACAATAAGTCATAACAATAAGGAAGTCATTCGGAAAAGCCAAAAAGGCATTAAGGAAGTCATCCAGGAAGTCATTCGGAAAGTCAAAAAGGCATTCATCCAGAAAGTCGTCCAGGAAATCCCTAGGGATAAATCACGTCCCCCACGTGGGCCTTGCACTGAAGCATAATGTAACTGAAACAGTAATAGCATCTACGACTGAGTGAAGTCAATCTAGTAAAGGGAAATGAACATATGAAGTAGCTGTCCTGCTTCAGTGCAAGGCCCACGTGGGGGACGTGATTTATCCCTAGGGATTTCCTGGACGACTTTCTGGATGAATGCCTTTTTGACTTTCCGAATGACTTCCTGGATGACTTCCTTAATGCCTTTTTGGCTTTTCCGAATGACTTCCTTATTGTTATGACTTATTGTACTACAACAACAACAACAAAACCAGAATATCAAACAATATTGCTATCTTTTATGAAATATGAAAGCTAAAGGTTTGTAGGTGTTTAAATTCTTTATGTAATTGCTTTTTTGATAAGTACATACAATATGAAAAATATAAGCTAAATCATAGATTTGAAGCATGTTAAGTACATTTCACAGCAATGTGAACCTTGCGCAGGGTACATTTTTTTGCCTTGCGCACCATAAATGTTGTGGTGCGCACTATAAAATTATAAATCTAGTCTTGCTCACCGTACTTTGTGGACAAAAATATTGCGGATCAACAAGTTTCAATTAAACAATTGTTGTATCAATCAATTGAAGGAGGCACATTATAGTAAGAGCGTGTGGCCAATACAAATGTCCGATGTTCGTTTTCTAATATTGGTGAAATAACTTTGCTGACGATTTCAACTCGTCTTGCGAAACGAACAGAATCTCTAGCATGTTGTTCCCACTCCCCTTTACGGGCTTGCTTATAAGCATATTGCCAGACAGTCATATAATGCACAGAATTACGAGAATCGTTAAACCATACCTTACGCATGCTGGTTGGAATGACAAAAACAATAACAGTTAAGCTATTTAATATCGTTTTCGATTAAACATTTTTACAAAATATAGTGTGAGAGTTTTTATGTACAATATGAAAAACAAATTAAATCTAATGTTTGTTTCTGTATTCACGTACGACTTGTATATGTAATCGGCTCCAATAGATGTAGTTGGTACATTTTGAGTTCTAGATAATGATGCATCTGGTTTAAGGCCTACAGAGTATTCAAACTCAGATAAACTTCCATTCCATTTTTCGCTTCAAGTTTTCAAGACCATAAACTATGATTTCTTTTACATCTATCCCTGTGTGCTCCATGCCTATTGAAAAATATCTTCTAGCACACCACTAAGTAGAGGAGCTAGTAGAAATGGTAGAAATGCACCGCCGTTTTGCACTAATATCTGTTTCTTCTCTTCTATAGGTTCGTCGTGTTCGGCCAGATTCCTTAGAACTGTTTTATGATAAGAGAGTTGTCGTTTCTGATACTTTGATAACGGTACATTACCCTGCAAAGTATTATAGATGCATTCACAAATGCAATGAACTTGTTTATCGTCTAAACATTCTAGCAGGGCGATTCTTTCCTTATCACCTAATTTTGTTAATGCTCGGAGCAGTTCCACATTATTTTTATTTAGTGTTGTTGTTGCTTCAGCCATTATGTTTTAAGAAATGATAAATTTTTGTCCATTTTGCGTTTTATACTTTGAGTGCGCACCGAAAATTTGGTGTTGCGCACCGTAAATGGTATTGTGCGCACCATAAATTATGTCGTGCGCACCGTAAATGTTGTTGTGCGCACCGAAAGTATTGCTGTGCGCACCGATGGTATTGTTGTGCGCACCGATGGTATTGTTGTGCGCACCGAAAGTATTGTTGTGCGCACCATAAATGATGTTGTGCGCACCGTAAATTATATTGTGCGCAACGTAAATACTGTCGTGCGCACCGAACATTGTTTACAAAAAAATGGCTGATCAAGACACTTTAAAAAATTGTTTTCTCGCAACGTTTTCAGAAAAAAGAAGTATGCAACAACATAAAGAATTCCAAACATTTCGCAATTTAAGGTGAAAATAGATATAGATTCCGACTTAAGTATGTATGTTATTTTGTTTCTTAGTTTTGACAACCTTTTCTAATGCACACACTAGCTCCTCGATATTATGATACATGCAGCGATAAGTTTGCGTTTCTTTCTTTCTTCACATTTTTAAGCGATGTACAGTCAACATCTTCCAAATGAGCACATTAAATAACTTCATCTTCGTTACCCAGTTCTCCCTCTCACTCATAGCTAAAAGTCAAATTTGTAGTTTTACCACTGCTGCCCAAACTGCGTATAAACACGGGCCTCCTCTTTAAGTCTTCGTTAAACATCACTATACGTTTCCCTTCTTTGAAATGTTTATAAAAGCGTTCAGGTAACACAGATTTAAACGTATTTGTCTCGAACATTACACGATCTCCATATTTAGTATTTATCACACCCAATTTTAACACTTTGTAACTTTGATCCACAATTAATTCTTTAACATTTGTAAACGACTTACAATACGTGTCTTCATTTAGCTCTTCAAGATTCATATTAAAACTCTCCATAATTAATAATAATCTTTCAGATGCTGCTCAAAATAACGATCTTCAAACAGAACTAAATTAACTACACTCAATTGCACGTACCTACTTATACTATATTTTCACCGATGACGTAATCAGCCCTGGAAATTCCAATGATATCGAAGTTCAGAACTAAATCTACCAAAGTTCAGAACCAAATCTATCAACGGTCAGAACGAAATTTAGCAAAGTTCAGAACCAAATCGGTTTAGCAAAGTTCAGAACCAAATTTAGCAAAGTTCAGAATCAGAGCGCCATCTACCTTGGAAATACCCAAGGTCAAATTTCAAGGTCAAAACAGCGCCATCTACGTGCCAGAGCATCCAGAAAGTCAACCAGCATCCAGAAAGCCGAAAGGGCATTCAGAAAAGCCATCCAGCATTCAGAAAACCAAAAGGGCACACAGAAAAGCCATCCAGCACCCAGAAAAGACATCCAGCATCCAGAATCATCCCTGGATGACGTAATCAGTCCTGGAAATTCCAATGATAGCGAAGTTCAGAACTAAATCTACCAAAGTTCAGAACCAAATCTATCAACGGTCAGAACGAAATCTAGCAAAGTTCAGAACCAAATTTAGCAAAGTTCAGAACCAAATTTAGCAAAGTTCAGAATCAGATCT
Source organism: Pyrocoelia pectoralis (assembly GCA_036250285.1). Classification (NCBI taxonomy): domain Eukaryota; kingdom Metazoa; phylum Arthropoda; class Insecta; order Coleoptera; family Lampyridae; genus Pyrocoelia; species Pyrocoelia pectoralis. The sequence continues at coordinate 48,824,662 of CM070078.1, forward strand.
AGCAAAGTTCAGAACCAAATTTAGCAAAGTTCAGAATCAGATCTAGCAAAGTTCAGAACCAAATTTAGCAAAGTTCAGAATCAGATCTCAAGGTCAAATAGCGCCATCTACGTGGCCTTGGAAATTCCCAAGGTCAAATAACCCCGCCCACGTGGGCAAAAGTGAAAGGTGAGGTGCCCGTTATCTACTAATACTTCAGGGAGCCTACGTATAAAAAACTTTCTGCGTTAGGGCTACGATACCATCCAATTTTGAACTTTTCAATTCACTAAAATTATCAAAAAGTTTAGAGGGTGTTAATACTAAGTTGTAACACCCGAAAACAAAATGAAACAAATAGCTTTTCTTAGTTCAAATTTTTGATTTGGAGTTGGAGCCCCAAGTTCATATACCTAGTTATTGACGTCTTTCTGTTTTTTGAAAAATCGTCATTACTCCCATATTTTAAGGAATAATTAAAAGATACAAAAACTTTCAACATTTGCTTTGGGTTCCCAAAAGTTTGTAGTTACAATTAAGTATTTCTAAATTTTATCAAATTGCAAAATGACAACCGATCAAACATTTCAAAAAAAGATATTTTGAAAACCACTCGATCAATTTTTGAAAATGAAACATTTATAAAATCCTTATACTATCTACTATAACATTTGTCTGAAATTCTCGCGAGTCTTTCAACCTTCAGGGTTCCGTGCCATAAGTGAGGTGTCAATGAAACACATGAAAATAAAATTCTTCTTCTACTGGATAACCATAGATCACATTTAGGACTTGAAACAATCTACTTTTGTAGAAACAACGGGAACATTTTACTGTCATTCCCACCTCACACCTAGCATAAGTTACAACCTTTAGGCAAGAGGGTATATGGACCACTAAAAACCAATATGAACTCGTGGATGAAAAATCACCCCGGTCAAACAATGGAAATCTATGATTTCCCAAGGTTGTTAGCTGAAGCCCTACCAACCAAGATCATGAGTGGTTTTAAAGTGACGGGAATATTTCCATTTAACAGGGAGATGTTTCAAGACCATGAGTTTTCACGATCATTCAACATCTGAAAAAACCACTTATTATAAAATTAGGGGTTCGTCCATTTCCAAAACTTCCTTAGAGCATCAAGAAAAGGGATGTAGGTACATAGGGAAAAAAGAACAACAGTAATATTAACGAAAACACCTGAGAAAGGAGCCCTTGAGAAAGAAGTTGCAAAAATGAAGAAAATGAAGCTTCCAGTTCATCCGATGACGACGACGCCCTACTCCAACGACAAACTTGTTGAGGAGTGGAAACGTCGAATCTTCATTATTTTTGTTATTTATTCGATAGATGGTTATGTTTTATTTAGTAATAGAAATATGTTTACGTTTTTATATAAAAATATGCTTTATTCCAAAGTTGTTACAAATTATCTCCGATGATGATACAAATACGCGGACACATAAATGAAACGTGTCTTAATACCTCATCAAAATTTCAATGGTTTTCAATTAATATAATGTTACAATTGTCATGATAACTATTTTTCGGCTTATACCGCGTCGCTATATTTTTTCCACAGTCTGCCTTTTACCTTGTGAGCTAAAAGAAGCTCCCGATGTTGGTGAGCTGTTAAGTCTAGGTTTGCCACGCCTGACTACTGATGCTGAAAATGGAAGCTGTAATGTCTTACGAAACGTCAGAACAGGCTGTGGAACAAATACAACGACACGGTATAAACCAAATAATAGTTATCGTGACAGTTCAAGGAACCGAAAAAGTCTCAAATTATTTATTGTTGCAATTGTCCCCGGTCTCCCCTACATTATTTATTATTCGTTGTTATGGCGTCGAAAACCCAGCTCTCTATGTAAAATATATTAAGGTGAATTAACGACGCAGTGGCGAGGGGAGAGCATCCCGTCCAACGCTGTACGCGAATTGCATCCATTTTGAGGTAAGTACCACGCTACAATCCTGAACGAAAAATCTTCTGCAGCAGCCATTTGTAATAGACCTTATCGACGAAATATACGTGAGGTAACGCTTTCCAAAACTGAACTACTAAAAAATATAGTTGTGATTCGGTAATCGACAAATAAAAATACGCGTAACAGGTGTTTATTTTTGATATTTCGCCCTTGTAAAGTGCTGTTTGTTTGTTTTTTTCTAACATTCGTCACGCAACATAGAATTGCTTCTGAACTAATTTATATGAATGTGGTTTACGACATAATATATGCGAGTAGTTCAAACGAAGATGAATAATTAATAAACAAGGCAGTTAGTCAGGTGCGTGACAATACTAGTTAGTTATTATGATAACTCTTAATTAACCCTCAATTGCTCCTTCTCTTTAATAGTTTACATTAGCACGTTCGCGTGACAGTCATATTAACGAATCTTAAATAACGATTCGGAAACGTGTGCGTAAAACGTTTTAAAATTACTTTACGTACCGCCTATACTTACGTACGTTACCTATACGTACTTTTATGTGCAGCGTAACCTAAACCTACCGCGAAGGTTATAAATAAGGATTTTAAAACAGGTATTAAATCCCTAAACTTGTATATAAATACATTTTAATTCCTCCGAAACATATAAAACGCACATCAGTTCGGCGCAATTAAGCTGACATCACAAACAACGTTTTTATTAGAGGGTTATTTTAATGACCACATTATGTTCAATCCGAAAATCGAATGAATTGACGCTAACACCGTAATAGCTGCATTATTTATAGTAAAATAGATACCAAGCCGTCATGTAAACCTGTTAATTTCTATACATATAGATTCGATAAATATATTATCTAATTACGTAGAAATTTGTGTAAATCCATCTTTTATACATGCAATCAAATCGCATATTGTATACATATACCCAATTACATAATTTACACTACTATTATCATTCGTTACCATTACCTATTCACTATTCGATGCAATTCCGTTGCTATACAATAACAGTTCGAATGTCTCTCGGATCAATTTCGAAATTGCCTTCGTTCCAAACTTCCATTACCTTATTAACCTAAATACGCAAGTTTTCAAACTTTTACCTAGATATTATCGTCCATAAGTATTCGAGTTGTCTTCAAAAGTGAGTTTTTCAAAGTTTTATACTACAAATACTGAGAAAATTTGTTGTTTTAGGTTTTATTAAATCTTAAATCACTGATGCAGTGTGATTAAAGTACCTACTTATATGTGTTGTTTGTGAACGCAATTCTCTACAGGACTTTTACAATATTAGGTATATTAAATACCCGTGGATTTTATATAACAGTGGAATTTATTGAATCAAAATTCAATTACCGACAATTCTCTGTGTTACATAATCCTTTTGTTTAAAAGAATGATAATATTATGAAATACGAAGATATAAAGCAGTTCAATAAAGTAACCTACTCGTATACTTGCTTTGATGGCAGATTGACCAAAATATTTAATAAGGCGTTTACGTATTAATTTACGTATTGGGGTGACTTACAGAGCAACTGAAATACCGTTCACTAAGATCATTTGGCGCAAAGATGCAAAAAGGTAAATCCCGTTCTATATTACTTCAAACTGTAGGTAGTATTTTCAGCAACACATTCATTTTGCATTTTAATAGGTCTGCCCTCAAAGCTACTTAGTTCCATAGCAATCAACTGATTCGTTGAACGAACCACATTTGAAGATTAGTTTCAATTATTGCAACATTGTCGCCAATACAATAAAGTAATAATAAGTTTCACATTTTAGGAAAATAACTAATTTGTTTAATCAAAACAGGTTTTTGAAATTTGTACCGTTTTGTGCAAATGTCACGCTTCATTTCAAAAAATGAAGCATATACCTAATGTGGAAATGGTGCATCAGACACTGTAGTGAACGGGCAATGAGACTGCAAACAATCAAGATTAGGAAAATGCTGTAATGTAAGTGCTCTCCTTTTATTTTTAACGAGAGATTCAGATGAATATAGAGCAAGTGGGGATTGGGTTCAAAAAAAACCAAAGCAATACCCCACGATAAGGGGTAAGTCATATGATAACAATTTTCAATTTATTTAAAAAAGTTCAAATACAAACAAAAAGTTTAACATGAATACATAACCAAACTAATCACGTCAAAACAAACTAAAATAAGAACAGAAATAGGTACGACAAACAGCAGTGTTTATAAACATCCCTTCACAATCTGCTACAGAATAGAATGAATTCATTAATTGAATATGCAACACAATCAACCAATATAAGCTTTTGTTTTGCGTTTGAAAGATTTAAAATTATTAAGATTATCAACAGGTAAAACATTAAACAATTTACATTCTGAGTACAGAATACCCTGTTCATATAAGCTTAATTTATGTGTTGGTAAGGGAAACACTTCTTTTTATTGTGTTGAATAATTGTGATGGTTTATAAACGTATTATGCAAGAAGAAATAATAAGCAAAAAATATAAGCACCGTAAAAGGTTAACATGTTATTGTCTTTAAAAATGGGTTTAAAAATAAGACATAATGCTCTTTTTCGTAAGATTAGTATTCTATCAAGTTGGGTACTGAACCCCCCTCCCCAGAACATTATATCGTAATACATTGTATTATAAAAACTAGTATCAAAAGGCGCAAATTCTTATAGAATTTTAATTTCAACCAACTTCAAATCTGTAACTAATTATGGCATATACTATATACAATATATATGTATATAACTACTCCCCTCCCCACCTCACACAACCATGCCGGATTCTGCACAAATGAGTCATTGTTTTTCTTTCCACCCTTAAGGGAGATGGGAGTGGAGAGGGTGACGGACAATTTGTAAATCACGAAAAAATGTTAGAGGAAAAAAAGTAAAAAAGATGGTTTTTCTGCGGACGTGCACTTTTTCCCCTTTCCACCCCCAAAAAAGGGGTTGCAGTTGGGGGTGAAATTTGCAATTTGAGTATCGTTTTTTATGGAGAATCCAAAAGTAATAAAAAATAGGTGTTCCCATTTAAGTTTTGAAAACTCACCCCCGCTCCACCCCACAGCAGGGGTGAAGGTGATGTTTATGTATCATGACTCAATAGGTTTAAACAAATAAAGGAAACGTATTTTTTTCTTTTTGTAATTGGACGTGTCGTTCTCGAGATATTAAAGGGTGTATATTTTTACTTTAATGGCGTCCCGACGGCAAACGGGTGATCCGATCAAAAAATTTACCAGCGATTTGGAATCAGTGAGGAATTTCCTATAAGATGACACCACTTCCAGCTTTCTAAACCCTGTAACATCGACCAACGCACAGACACACAGACACACATGACACAGACACACAGACATCCGGACGAATTTAGTAACCAACTTTTTGAAGTTGGTTGATTAGCAAAGTATATAGTTTTCAAAATGTGTGTACTACAATGTAATGAAGCTATACGTAACGCGTAACAAACGGCGGACAGTTTTGCACATAGATGGTCGATGTGCGTCAGCCATTTCATATTAATTTCAATTCATAAGATAGTTGATTAGAAAAAATTAAATTTGATCGATCATAGTTCTAAAAAATACACACTGTATTAATTTATTAATACATAGTATACATGTACATGTACAGCAAAGACACCATTTGCACAGCATCATACAGACTCTTACAGTTTATTAAAAAATTTGCGTCATCTGTATAATGATGCAGTAAGTACACCACACTGAAATATAAGCAACCTGGAACGCTTACGCTTAACTTACAGCCGAGCCGACAGAAAGGGAATTACTGTAGGGTCATTCGGTCTCTGTCTTATACTGATTATGTTATTGTATCGTATAAGTAATTTTCCGACAAACGCGAAACTCGTAAAACAATCAAAATGCTTCAACAGCTTAACTGTGAATGAGTACAACAAGGACAAAATGACCCTTCGTTATTGCTATCGCACGCTCGGTTTATTTCCTACAGGTTAAATGCACCGTGCGCGTTCCAGGTTGCTTATATTTCAGTGGTACACCATTACATCGTCTTTTTAGAAAAGGTTCTAAATCGTTGACAAATATTTAAAAAAGTGTAGACCCAAGGATAGATCCTTGAGGGACTCCTACACTGACATCTAATTTATCTGAAAAGATTGCACTGCCATTCGTATAAATACATATGTGATCAAAGACTAAGTAAATATGAAAGAAATGTGGATTTGAATGCTTTAATTGGCAGTCTACAAGACGAGAATCAATTGACGATGTTTGAAGTAACAATCAAGTTAAAATATGAAGGATTTGCCCTAGCCTAGATGATCATAAAATAAAGGTCCTTATGAAAGAAATAAACAATTTCCGTAATGGTAGGGCAGATATACGTTAAAAATATGTTTCCAATCAAACGAGCGGAAGGTCCGATTTTATGGAAAATATGGGTAAGCTTCTTTTCGACCACTTTTAATGTGAAATTTGCATGTTCATTACAATCACTAAGTGCAAAATGTTAGGGAAAATCTGTGGTTAATGACACCCGTCTATCACTTGCCATTTTTTTAGTAAGGACATAAAAAAGAGCCCGTAGCAAGAAATATGTAATATCTAGAATAAGTTTCATAGTGGCGGGCTAAAGTATAATTATGCTAATAAACTATATCATTATTTAGTACGTAGCGTTGATGGATTAATTACTGAAAATAACAAAATTAAGCGAATTATTGAAATAAAGTGCCCCATACTTTTAACATTATATCATTATCCTCAATAATTTGATGAAGCATATGAGAAAAACAGAAATCCAATTTTTATTAGAAAAAATAATAACGTAATATATTGCATAATAAATTACGGCATTTTGTTGAAGTAAACTTGAGGAATAGGGTTATTTTCTTCCAATAAACGCTTTCTTTCTTCACTATATACCTATTTATATAATGAAAAAAATTTTCTTAATAAGTACCTATTAGTTAAAAACATGGTTTTTACATAGATTTGGACGACCTTTCGCCCTAATAATTAGGCTTTTTCAAAGTCATCAATGAGCGGATGAATTTGTACATTAATATTTTTTAAAGAAGTTAACATTAATTGATTAGGGTGTGTGATATAAGTTACATCACACACACGAAACGTCGGTCGTCCAAATCTACGCAAAAACTATGTTTTTAACTAATATTAAGAAGAATTTTTTCATTATACCATAAATATATAGAGAAGAAAGAAAGTGTTTATTGGCATATGTTTAAAAACAAATCATCCCTACTATTACCAAATAATAACTGGATTACAAGTTTTTGAAGTCAGTGTACGTGATTTTATTATCTGGTCGAAAGTGAACATTATTGTACCTAATAAAAGTAAAAATAGAAACTGTAGAGCAATCAATCATACATGACTTAGTTATAAAATTTAAAAAAACCTATATTCCCGAATTTAGTTAGTACCGCGACAAAGAATGATACTAAAAAACTGAAAAAATTTTGAAATGTTGGACATAAATCGATATACCTACATATAAATTAAGCGAGCAATAATAATCCCAAGAGTGTTACTGATTTTATCGATAGGAAGTTAGCAATAAAAGTGTAGCAATACGACATATAATATGTACTTTAGCGCACTATGTGTGAAGTTAGCAATAAATTTTAAAAAAAACTTTATTTTACGTAATGATTCAGAATTTTTTTTTCATGTGGCTATTGGCAAACACAGATATAAAAATTGTAAGTTGATATAAGGTTTATATAAAACTGTTGAGAGACTGAGGGAGAGGAAAATAGTAAATCATAAATTGTTCCCGAGAAAGTTATTTGGTTTTTCGGAAATATTAACAAATATAGTTGAATCGTATAAGAAATGGCAACAAGTGATATGTAATGAAAGTAATTTAGAGATTCCAGACTACCACTTCAACCACTACCGTTCCAGTAGAATTGCCTGCGTAAATATTTTGTGGAATATAGAATGCTTTTAACCCTGAACGGGAAAACAAGTGTTGCTCTGATCCTTGACCAAGTAACATAATTTGACATAACCTAATTTAACGTTACTGTGTCTTAACACAACAAAATAGAAGTGTAAGAAATAAATAATCAAAAACGGTCCAGCCAGAGGTTGTATATCCGGAAATGAGGATGATTAAAGTAGTTGTATTTAATAATGAATTAACTATCAATAATCACGTTGAGGAAATAGTAAATAATTCATTCAAGTTTTAGGATTTAAGTTTAGTTTAGTAATTCACTCAAAAGTTCGTAATGAACGTACTACGTTATGTTTACATAAGTTTTGTTAGGTCAGTAGTGTGGTGACTATTATATGTATATAACTCACAAATACATCAACTTGAAAGGGAATTAATTTATAAGCGTTTTATAAGGTACCCTCGATTTTAAAATGAACGTTCAACCTACATTTACCCCCTACAAACAACTACTCTTTAGAAACCAGAGCCAAACTGTTGGTGGTTTACTTAACAGTTTGAGTGATCTAAATAGACTCCGAGTTTTGCAGTGCACATTTTATGAAATACATTGCGTATTATTTGTGCTGGACGCAGTCAAGCAAATAATATTTCTAGTGTATTAACATTTTCAAGTCCAGTTTTAGAAATAAATGCTTAAATAAACTATATAAATTAGGTATGCAGACGCAGAGGGTAGTTCTGTCTTGAATAACTATTGCAAATTGAATGGTTCGATAGTCTTCTTTTCATTTACGTGACGACCGGTCTTGAAAAGAAAATTTCTTAGTCTGAAGCAAAATAAGTAGTTTAGCGCGTACTTTAGAGCAAAATAATACAATTCTAATTTAGTAAATAACCATTAAATTCGACAAATTTATGCTGTAAACGTAGAACTGGGAGTTTTTTGCGGCCACGAATGCCCAAAATGCTTTTTCTTTCTTCGTCCTATTTTTAATTAAAAATAATGATCGGGATGCGTGTCGGCGACAGGTCCGTTAAAAATACCGGATGAGGTAACCGGCTAGTTCGTTATTTCCAAGGTTAAGTGAACAATCAACGTTCATAGCCGCGCAGAAGAAGTGCACCTCTTTTGTTCACAAGAGATGGATGTAAACGTGACAATTTTTGATTCATGTCATCAATTTTGATGGTGGTGCTTGTCAGCTATCATTTATTCTTCTAGGGCTTCGTCGCTATTTTTGGTGCACTTTTGGCGTCGAGAAGTGTTTTGAAGCTTGAGTGTAATCTAATCAATTGATTATCTCTTGTTGCATAGGATTTACTATTCGTGTTCGTGCCAACTCATTATTTCGGTGCAAACTTAAATACAACGGTTGAGTGATCAACATTCAATTCATGAACGTGAACTTCAAGCTGCCATCCTCAATCGATCTTTTTATTTTTCGAGCTATACTGAGAGTACACTCAAAAAATCTTTTCTTGCCTCCTGACTCGATAACATTTTAAGTCCTCTCGGACACGTTATGTCTGAGTTTTAACGTATGCTTGTTCAGAAAACATTGGTCCAAAATAATTTAAAGTAGAGCAAAATAACATCGAACGTCTACTAGTCTAATAAAGAATTAACTACCAAATCGTCTTCAGACTAATATCTATTGTACAAAGTTATTAGCTAATGATGGTAGACTTCCTGTCGAAACGTATCTTAGATATTTTGATGGCTTTTAAGTATTTTTAGGATCGCAGTTCAACAGAAGAAAGTGCGAGTTCATTAGAATCAATCATTAAATTGACAGTAACTGTCAGTAATGTTGAGTAATAGTGCAACTTGCATGAGATATTGCTAGCATCAATAGACTCTATTGCTCTGGGAGACCCTATTGAAACGTTAATTTATTTAGGCGTTCTACTAAAGGTTAATCCACCTAATGACTTAAGGCATCCAGCACCAGCACAAAACTAGGTAGAACTTGATGTTTGAGTGTCGTTGTGCGAAAGAGGCTTTTAAGGAAACCTTTCCCATATTCGCATTTCTACAGATAACTAAACACGCGTAGAGGCTTGGCTGAACTGCCATTTTGTAAAGAATGTTACACAAACGGCGAGAAGGAAGAGAACATGCTTCGCGGGTACCGTGAAAGTATCCATGTTGGGAACAATCCTGGTCGGAAATAGCTGCTTAAGCGATTTCTCGGTGTCTTAATCATGGGGATATATGAGAAGAACCGTAGGTTATTCAACTGCCCGCAGGTGCCTAATTTTTGAACGAAGAAAGTGCGATCAACTGCTGGCCTTTACAACATTAACGTGTTGAAGCATATTTTACCCTCTACAGTACTTGCAAAATTCAATTCATAGGCATTAAAAAACCAGGAAACAGGGAACCCAAAAAACATGACGATGTCTAAATATTTCTATTTTACAGAACATCGTAGAGATTATGTCTCGAAGTAGCTCTTAATAAGTTTCATGTGGTAGATTTATCAAAGAGTAGAAGTATAATCAGAATCACCTTCCAATATGTCTGTTATTCTAATGATAACGTACAGTTCGAAACAAAAGTAATATTTTTGATAGCGTCTACCAAAAAAGAATTTTAGTATCTTCTCAGAGATAAACCATCAATATTTTTATAGAAATTTTGTTGATCACCTATATGATGGCAGCTACGCTGTCGAAACGTGCTTGAATTATTAAATGTGGTTTTTGACGTTGTGTCCTATTGATAACAATTTCAATATTAAACCTGTGGTTCAGAATAAAACTATACTATAATACTTAAGTAATACCTTAATATTCGAGGAAATGCCAACGCGACAGAGTGTGCGAACGATAATTTGGACTCAAATTTTTTAATTGTATTAATAATTTTGTACATGTCAAGAGTTATGCAAATGTCAAGGAGAATGAATAATAAAGCACCCTAAGGAAAATTTGTTGTAGATTTCACACAATAGTGCTTATTTTAATAATAGCTTACAGCTACACAGATGTAGACGTAATCAATATCATCTTCTACTTGTAAGTACGTGTAGCAACCTCAGCTGATAAATTTTTGGGTCTTTTACTCGTCGTTAAGGTAACGAAAATTGCTTCATTTGTGTAATTATTTTTTCCCAAGTGCCAAGCAATCATTTTGCGATGTTTCCCCGAGGAGAAAAATTTCTCGCGAAACTTTTTACGTAATTCGAAAGCGAGAAAAGCTTTTTAATTATAATATTAATATTCAAATGTATAAGACAATTTAAATGTAAATATTAAATTGCATAATTTAAGGAAAAAATTATACAACTTGAAGCCCGAAACAATCTAAGTTTCGGAATTAAAAGGTTTGCTAAGTAGGATGGGATAAGGGTGGGAGAAAGGGGAGTGAGTGTGAGCTTTCCGGAAGAGAGGAAATTTCTGGTGGCAATCTTAAAAGCTGTGAAAATTCGGGCGCAAGAGCAAGGACAATTACGTGCAGGTGTGAACAGTCGCATCAGTTCCCTCATGTGTGAATAGTGCTATTGGCAGCTCATAAATAATGTAATCACAGATAAAGTGCTATTACATTACAGGCAATGTATTTCTCAAAAGCGTATAAAATGCACGCGAAAGCTCGCTAAACTTCCAAATTCCTCTAAAATCTCGTTAATTTTTGATTTTACGTAATTAAATATTTATATTATTACATAGTACGATACGGTTTTACACGTCGTCGACTTTTTTATCTTTTATTATCATTGTTAATAATCGAACGAAGCGTACCAACGTAATCTATCTAAATTTCAATCAGTTTAAATTGGTAAACCTTTAGAGCACACTGAATCTCTATAAAGATATACCTTCATTTAGGCCATTCTATAATTCCTGCAACTAACAATGCAGCCAGATTAGCATTGGATCGCGATAAGGGTACTTTAATCCCTTTAGTAAATCCAAAAGACACTGCCGTATTATCATTAATTAATTAAACTCAAACTTAATTTAGCACATTTAAATGATCTTAACCTAAATTAGGACAATTTTATTTAGTGCGTGTAACCTTAATTTATCTATTTTCCTTGTACAGTTTTATCCTTACAAAGGAGACAAAAACGCTGTTAGGGTCTACTGATGGGGGGTACATTTTATTACGCCTGCAATTTACGATCAATACACAACTTTATGGGGGTATATGGATTTGGTTTAAAGCAATTTTTGACAGCCGCATCTTATTCCGTTTTCTATTACGACAAAAACTTCAAAAACAGGTCGATTTTTATTATTGAAGAGGACCAAAAATGAAAGCACCATAAACGGAACCTAATAAATTTTTCTTATTCTCATTTGTGATAGATTTTCATGCTTACTATACTCTTTGTTCAAGACTTGTGGGGATACTCACTGTAAAACCTTATGTAACGTTCAACGAAATTTATGGTAATTTTTAAAATCGCCCCGTATGCTCGAATATAATTTCAACTGTCCAATAAATGAACAGTTAAACAGCAATTTCCTAAATTTGAATGAATCTGTCTCTATTTTTCCATAGTGAATCCATAAATTTGTAAATCAATGCGAAAATGCAAGATATACAGTAGAAATTTGAATTAACTTTCAAAGGCATAAAGTCCTGTTTCTTATGCTTTAAAATAGAGGGAGAATACTTATATAACCTATTTGGTCATGAAAATTGAAATTTGAAAATTCTCCGCAGGGGACGCTAAAACATTTCGAGCATCCTCCTGCCTTTCTAAACGAATTCCACAAACAAAATCAAACGCTTCTTCCAAAAATCGTTCATAAGAATGACTGTGTGATCGAACGCGTTGTCGCGCTAAAAAATAAAGCCCCCCAATACCGATTTTTGACGATTGGCAATGGTCAAACTCAAACGGTAAGCAAATAATTATTTTTATACCTAAATACCTTGGGTATTCTTAAATCAAGGTAGCTTAAATTAACTTTGAAATTGATCTGCAACGTAATCTTACCAATAATTAAATTAAATTGGACCCTTTCATTAAATTGAAATGGCCTGTCCGAGGGAAGGTGTACATAGTCGATCGGCAAAATTGAAGATCAAATAAAACGTCTGTTAACCACTGTTTTATAAATATAACAGAGTGGTCAAAGTTTTCTACTCGTGGAATTCCCATTAGATTAGGGGCCCCATTTTAAAATTTTTTTAGTAAAAAGTAAATGTATTTGATTATTTAAAATATTTGTCTAATTATTTACTTGTAGGTATCTACATTTGTTTACTTAAGTACTTTATATTCATATGATTTTATTTTAATGTTTTAAATGTATTTGTTTATTTAAAATATTTATCTAATTATTTACTTGTAGGTACATTGATTTACTTACATTATATTCATACGATTTTATTTTAATGTTTATCATGTAAAATAATCTCGGTGAGTTTAAAAAGGGGCCGCATTCACGTAAAGAGACCTGGGTCCCTCAATTCTTTAATCCGGGCCTGTTTGCAAGGAAAGAAATTTGTCCAGAAGATGTAATTACACTGCAAGGTGGAAATATTCGAAATCTGTGCGAGGAGAGCAATCGTGAATATTAACGCGATCTCAAATGTTGAATAATGTGGGAAAAATATAAAAAAGTACGGACGAATCGGTGATAACTTTCGGCCGGACATTTGTTTAGTTAGGCCAGGGACAATCGTCTGTGTTTAGGTTAAGTAGGCGATCTTTTTGTCATTCCACAATCATTTTGTTGTTAAAAAATCCGTGCAAATTATTTAATTCATTAGAATATTAACACAAAGGATATAAGTCCTACTTATTTTTTTATCAATTTAAATTGTAGTTTATCAATTTAAATTGTAGTTTAATGGCTTGGTGAATGGTAGGTACGTAAAACTGAAAAATAGGGTTACAGTAACATTAGAAAGAAATAAGGCACAAAACCTCTCCCTTGATTTGTTTATTTATTCAATAATGTTGACATTCCGGCATGAAAAGTTGAATGATTCAATTGAATCGTGATACGTGTATAAAAACTAATACACGTTACATAAAAAGTTAGGTGAATCTCTGACTCATAATTTTTAAGAACCCAATTAAGTCCAAAAAATGTATACATTTTGTTATTTTTGATTAAAAATAAATGTTAATGCTTACTTAAAGTAACCAAATGTATTCACCAAATGTTCAAATGAAGAAAATAAGTTGTATATATTTTAAGGCGCGTGTACACGGCTACACGCGTGTACAAGTGTCGTTTACACGTGTATAGAAAATGCGTAAAAATCCCACTCCTATACCAAATGCAACATTTTCATGAAAAATTGATAGCGATTGCTGGTTTATGAATAGGCAATCTTCGGACAATAGAGTACTGTAGACTTGAACTTCCATAAAATAGGTAAATATTGAAGATACTATGGGCTTATTTTTTCCTAGTATTTACGTAGCGTTTATCTTTTACAAACGTGGAAAGCTTGAATGGTAAGTAAAAGAAGGAATAGGATTATATTCTTCAAAATGAACCACTTTCACATACCTAACCGTCCCTCGTTTATTCAATAGTTCTAAAGAGTACAGAAATTTGATGGAAAGGGAAAAGAATGATTTTGGGAAGTGTTACCTTTTCGCTACAAAACTACTCAAAAGTTTACCTTGGTGCAACTTAGTAACCATAGTACATATCATCACAGATAACGGTTTTCTTCGCATATATTTAAAGATCACAATATTATTGTCGTTCATGCAAGAAGAAAAGGTAGATCTGTTCCTAATGTTTGTTTACACTTCAAATCAGATACTTCCTTCAGGAAATGATAATATTTACAAAAAATGACCAAAAGAAAAACTAACTCACCAGTTTTTTTGATAACAGAGAATCTTTATTACTCATAAATAAATTCGTAGATCATCCACCAAAAGCCTGCCGTTAGCATCCTTGAAACCGTACGATTTCCTTAGAAGAAATATTTTATCTTTTAGTTAGTAATAATTTTCTTTATATGAAATGAATAAACGAGTTTTGCTAAAAATATTCAAAATACTATTATAAAATATCCTCTGCTGAGTACATGCAACATTTAGCTTTTTTTAAGCACCAGGAGGTTATGAAATTTTTTTGATTGATATGATGCTGAAAAGGTTACGTTTCTAATATAACTGATCCGTACGGACTAACAAAGTGTAAAAAACTCTTGACAAGTTTGGCCAACTTAACAAGAAGGACGCTATCTTGTTAACACAAAAGCGGGAGGAAGGGTCAAGCAAATGTTTTATGTTAATCTTCAGGATGGAATTTTGGAAAGATGGAAATCACAAAGAGAGTTCGCACCAATAACTCCACTACCCTTACGAAGGATTTCAAAAAATTCCATAGACGAAAAGATGATTAATTTTTTATATTTTTATCGCGGATTGTATAGCGTATAGCCTGATGATGACAAAATGATCATATCAGACATCAGCCTCTAATGAAATCAATGAAAGTAGGTGGTGGCCGTTTCAGACGTAGAGTAAGTTTAAATAATAAGAATAATTCGATATATCTTCTAGCGGAGAACGTAGATTTGCTTAATATTCTTGGATTCTTGGATTTTTGAGGTAGTAAATTTATAACAGCTTAGATTACCCCTAAGCACTGTACAAATTAAGCCATGTATAACGTTAAGTAGACCTTAATTTCCATAGTGATTATTGCATCAATCGTTACCTTGGTTTTTATCCAAGTTTAGTAATAAATTGGACTTAATTTTTGAGGTGTTTTTACCAAAACACAAACCATTGTTTGATTGTCATTCATTACGAACATTATTATTTAGTGCTTATAATGAACAACCTTAATATGTATACCATTTTGCCTGTTTTTTTTCGCGACTCAAAAAAGCGTTTGATATACAGGGTGAATGAGACCACCCGTATCAGTCTTTTATTTAAAGAACCGTGAGTCGTAGAGAGGTGGGGTAAAAAAGTAATTATAAAAGCCATAATAAAGAATCGAATGGTGATATCATTATTTCTCGGAAAAGTCAGCATTCCTCCAGAAGGCCTCCAACTCCAAAATTTTAAATGGCACCATAAGTCGAAAAAGGTATTTTTTGAAAGAAAGTTTTATGGGAAAAATTATTTTATTACTACCACCCCTTTTAAGTTATATTCGACTAAATTTGTTAAATTTGAAATTCATTGTTAACAAGAAACATTGAAAAGTCGACTTTTAAAATCTAGTTACCAATGTTACATGTGTTCTTCCCTTTCAAGAAGTACTTATTACAGCCACTGATAGTGTACCTAGAAGAGCTCAACAGTGCTTAGCAGTAAATGGAAGATAAAGTCTGTCCCACGAGAGCTCGAGTGTGACTCATACCTAAAAACTATCCGAACGATATAAATGAAAACGTTTGTCTTAGCTATCTTCTATAGGGAATTTTAATCTTCTATAACCTCAAATGTACCAAAATATAAATTTAGTGTACTCTTATTTACCTACCTGAACTATTCATGTTAACGGTAAATTTGATCCACCGCGATCGCGTTCGTTCTCAAAATATTTGAGTACGTTCATTAGCATAATCTGCGATTGACTTTTTAACGATTTATTGCTAAGCGACATTATAAAGCAAATATAGGTTAACAATAACAATCAATTTGACAGCTAACAGCTGACACTACGATACAAACTCGACGTACGTTTACGTAATTTACAATGCCAATGTTAGAAGATATATTTTTTATATTCGCTCTCTTTTCCATTAGGTACTTTTTGTAAGTATGACAAAGACAACCTATAATAATTTGCGTTAATTCACACACCAATAACAAATGAGTCACACTCGAGCTCTCGTGGGACAAACTATATTTTGAACACATGTAACATTGGTAACTAGATTTTAAAAGTCGACTTTTCAATTTTTTTTGTTAACAATGAATTTCAAATTTAACAAGTTTAGTCGAATATAACTTAAAAGGGGTGGCAGTAATAAAACAATTTTTCCCATAAAACTTTCTTCTTTTTTAACAATCTTTCAAAAAATACCTTTTTCGACTTATAAAAGGTATTTTTTGAAAGATTGTTAAAAAAGAAGAAAGTTTTATGGGAAAAATTGTTTTATTACTGCCACCCCTTTTAAGTTATATTTAAAATTTTGGAGTTGGAGGCCTTCTGGAGGAATGCTGACTTTTCCGAGAAATAATGATATCACCATTCGATTCTTTATTATGGCTTTTATAATCACTTTTTTTACCCCACCTCTCTACGACTCACGGTTCTTTAAATAAAAGACTGATACGGGTGGTCTCATTCACCCTGTAGATCAGTAACAATTATTATTGTGGAACATTTTTCGATTTGTTTCATGTTTCATTAATTATTTTATGTTTTTGTGATGTACAATTTGTCTAATTCACATGAATTATTCCAGTTTTACTCTTTGTTTAGACATTTTTCACATAGTAGAACGTATTAAAAGATTTTTGAGAGAAAATCGGATTATTTTATGAAAAGTTGGTAAACGAATGGTTCTCGTGTAACGTAAAATTATACGTCATAGAGGTTATGAAAACGTAATGGAAACTGTAACCGCCTAAAGCTTTTTCCTGATACTTAATCAAGCAAAGTATGTTTGAGTTACAAAGTTGAAATTTAATTCCATCAGTGAGTGTACCTATATAACGTAAACGTATGTGTTAAGAATATGTTATTTCACGAAAACGGATGTAGTCAGTTTAGTTAATAATTTCCGTTTCGACAAAATACTTCATAAAGTGTTACATTATAGAAAATTTCGATGTGTGAATAGGTCGGAAATTGATTTATATTTGAAGTACAAAATGATTGTAATGGAAGTTATTTGAGAGCATCCTGCTGGGCCTTCCAGCCTTGCAGTGTATAGCTAGTGAACAACTTGAATTTCAGTAAATATACCGCAGTGCCGGGTGCAGAGTCTGAATATCTCGAAGCTTGTGCCGCATTGCACACGGATGTCAAATCCTGCACTTGAAACGCTGATAAGCCAATGAAAGAAGATGAAAATAAACCTTAATACCAACGAAACGATGGCTTTCTAGAAGATGAACTGTTTGGAGGATATTATTTACTTTTATTAAGTGTATCTTGTAAGATTAAATCCCTCTGTATACCTATACTTTACCGAACTATGAAATTGAATGTCCGGCACGTTTATATCTTTACTTCGATTTGTTTTCCTCCTTGCCAAAACTTTTATCTCAATTTTATTTGCATTATAAATTGCATTTCCTTGTATAGCTCGATGCACGAAACTTTCTGTTTTGTTTTAATCTCCTACGACCAATATGAAACTTTTTTGGCAGATGTTACGAGAGAATTCTCAAGTACCTACTATACAAAGGGATGTCGAAGCAAATAACCTACAAAACGTTGCGTTCGATTAAAATATCACAATAGCATCAGAGACGAGGCAAATCAATTAAATGTAGTGGAATTAAGATTCCATACAAGATAGGACGCGAATAAAAGTTTCTGCAGTCGGTGACGACTGAGAACCTTTCTAAATTATTGTCAAGTTGGAATAATATAAACTACTCTTTAGCAACGAGAACATGCAGGTTAACAAACATTTTCGATCAGTTACAGTTTGATGATCAAAGTCAAAGTTTCTAATTTCGCGTCTCACATCAAACCAATATAACCAACGTGAGCTGGTTTAAAATAATTTCATTGTTTTAATTGCGAGACGAGTTTTTATGTTGTATGAAAACAATATGCTATCGCAGTAATTTTCTATGTCATCTCCAACGCTGGTTGACATTTATTATTTCTATATCAGCACAGGAGCACCATAAAATTTCTGCTGAAAAAAGGCAGTAGCCTGAGGAATATCGACGAAATCGTTTATTTCCAAATGAAATGTCGGTGTCCATTAATGATGTAAGATCTCTGGAAACACAATCCGAAGAAATCATTAATAAGGTTGAAGATTTGCGCCGAGTAAAAGCTTTAGTTATTGCAAAAGAATCATGTGTTTAAAATGTACACGAGGACTTTGGATAAACACTATGAATTTCGAAGATGAAGGCTTATTCTACCGAATTGTGACTGAAACCCGGATATGCTACTATGACTCTCTTTGCAATGTATACGGGTTTTTCATCACTGAAGAAGGTGGAGATTAAATTTTTCCTCAGTTTTCTGGGAGAAAGAGGGAATTGCTGCGAAAACCAACGAAATACATGGTTATAGAACTTACAATACCGAAATTCCGGGATTTCGAAAACCGGGATTCCGGACAAAATGGATGCAGTATTTAAAACCGGTATTCATACGTAAATACCGGTATTTCCGTATTAATTTAATTTAATTTTAGTAGAAAATATTTTGGATTAATGATATTATTTTATTTATAGTGCAAAATATTTGTGTGTATACAGGGTGGGTGGATGGAAGGATCATAGATGATAGAGGATGATTTATATCAAAGTTGCATTTTTTAATGGAACCCCCTGTATATTCCTTGGTCAATTCTAGTGCGACTTTGTGTACCTAAAACGAATCGTTTGGCTGCATGTGTTCAAAAAATTGAACATCGCAGGGATCACAAAGCTTAGAAGGCCGGGACGATGCGATATTACTAAAACACGAAACGTAAACCGGACGGTCAAATCTGAAATCTTCTTGTGTTCGGAGAAATTGCTACGTCAATTTACTGACAAAATTTGTATAAATGGTAACTTGATTTTTGAAATGGCACTACCAATTTTTCTTTATTACGTTTTAATTTTTGAACTATGAATTTACAAAATTATAATTGCGAGTTTATTTCCAATTTCAATATTGAATTTAATTTAAAGTTTTTAACTTTAAGTAGCAGTAATATTTTGCGTTTCGAATTTTGAAATTTGATTTTTCAAATTATAATTTAGGATTCATTAGCACTAATATTTTGAGTTTTAATTTTTTATTTCAAATTCCTATTTTGAATACGAAATTTTTGAATTTTAGTGGATTTGTTTAATTTACATTTTATATTTACATCTTTGAATAACTTGAATACTTTGAATTTGGAATTTTGAACTTTGAATTTCTAAGCTATAGGTACGTTTTTTATTTTTCTTTTATAGTTTCAGCAGTAAAAAAAGTCAATACCGGTATCAATACCGGGATCACGGGATTCGCTTGCTTGAATACCGAAAACCGGTACCTATTCAAAATTTCTTCCGGTATTGTAAGTAAGCCCTACATGGTTAAGGCTCCTCTGTAGTCAATTTCGATTTCAACTCTTATTGCAATTATTAGGCCACCAACAATACGTCTTCATTGCTCCCCCGCGCCCTTTGGTTTATGTAGAATACATTATTTGCAAATTTTACAAGTAATCCTTGCGTGAGTGTTTAAAACTAGACTTGGTAAAATGTGTAGTTTCCTTTCTACCTGATTTTAAACTCAACAACGTTGTCGATTTTACTTGATCATATTAGAGTACATTTTATTTATAGAATAATACTGCTAATGAAACAAAAATAAGGTATCTATTTCACTGTGTCACCAGTACATGCTTATTCATGTGTTCACGTGTGTAAGATTTAATGATCTCATAACAGAAATTCAATCGTGGAATAATTTTAATAAACTCTTTATACGTTATGATTGTTAAAAAACTAAATTACATATTAATTTCGGAGATGGATAAAAATAAAACACAAAGTTGAAGAGAAAGTTTATGTCTTTGGAAGACAAAATAAGAATTTTAGGTCGAATTACGACAAAAATATTTTGAATTTAAGGCGATAGTCTTCCTAAATACCGTAGCTATTTTACAGAAATAATCAAATAATATTAATGTTGGAAAAGCGCTTGCGATTGTAAAGGGTTTTCCAGGTGTTATTTTGATATTCAAAGAAAAATGAAATTTTTTGAGATAATTGATGGGAGGTTTATTTCATTATAAAGAGGAAGGTATGCCGCTAATAATGGAAAAGAATATCAGCCAAATGGCCACCACGACCACGCTTACAGGACAATATCCTTTTCATGAAATTTTCCATAACCAAATCGCAAAGTGGCTGCCCTATGTCCTCGATAGCCTCACGAATTCCATCTTTGAGGTCTTGAATCGACGCTGGGCTGTTGGCGTAGACCTTATCTTTCACGTGGCCCCAAAGGAAGAAGTCGCAAGGTGTTAAATTACAAGATCTCGGTGGCCAATTGTGATCACCTCTTCGAGAGATAACACGGTCCGGAAACTTTTCCCGTAAAAGATCAATGGTTTTGTTGCTTGTGTGGCACGTAGCGCCGTCTTGTTGAAAGTAAACGTTGTCCAGATCAATACCATCCAATTCCGGCCATAAAAAATCATTAATCATCTCTCGATAGCGCAATCCATTCACCGTAACTGTTGCTCCAGCCTCATTTTCGAAAAAGTAAGGTCCAATGACCCCGCCAGACCATAAACCGCAGCAAACAGTCACACGTTGAGGATGGAGAGGCTATTCAACAATAACTCTTCGGTTTTCCGAGCCCCAGATGCGACAATTTTGCCGAGGTGGAAATGGGCCTCATCAGTCAAGATGATTTTTCGATGGAATTTCGGATCATTTTCATGCATTTGAACGACCCAATCAGCAAAGACACGACGTTGTTGAAGATCGGCCAGCTTGAGTTCTTGTGTTAACTGAACTTTATAAGCCTTAAGACCCAAGTCTTTATGCAAAATACGGTGTAATGACGTTTGTGGAATGCCCAATTCCAAAGAACGACGAGGAATGGACAAACCTATGTTTTCTTCAACACTTTGGGCTACAGCAGCAATATTCTCAGTTGTTCTTGAGCGACGTGCAAGGGTTTTATTCTTCACATCATTAACTTGTCCCAACAGCTCAAATTTTTTCACCAATTTCTGTATTGCGGTCCGACAAGGTGCTTCACGACGACCCAAAAATGTTTTAATTTTTCGAACCGTCTCTGCCAAATTTTCACCATTTTTATAGTGAATTTTAATAATTTCAATGCGTTGTTGAAGCGTGTATCGTTCCATTTTTATTAATCGCGTAGTTTTTATTTGTCAAATGTAAAAAAATGACAGCTTCAAAAGTGACATCTACCGAAATAGCGGGCTTCGGGCTATTCAAAATAACGGTGTGATTTATAAAATTATTCAAGAATGGATTCAAAATTCTTATTCGTTTTCTGGAAAATGTGTAAAAACCTATTTTCTTTATTTATGGATATAATTAAAAATTTTGATACGATTAATAATCAGGAATAAAATACAATCGCAAGCGCTTTTCCAACATTAATGTTATTTGATTATTTCTGTAAAATAGCTATAGCGGTAGTTAGGAAGACTATCCCCTTAAGCAATTTTAGAAACATAACTCCGCTTTTTACTTCCCGAGTACCAAGTAAAAGGGAAGTATTGTATTAGGTAGTGTTCCAAAAAAAAATTGACCTATGCAAATTTTTACATATCTTTACGTTTGTGACTACGCAGATTCAAAAAATGAAAAAACGCCCTATACTCAGAAACTATTAAAGTAATCGAAATGGTGTTTTGGCCATTCGATTGCATTCGGGCCAAGGACGAAAATGCTGATATTACCTTTGATGACGATACTTCCGGTATACCTATCGTGACCTTACGTTCCGTTTTCAAGGGGCCGTGCATTTTTCCGGTACACCGTCCCGGTGTCCCCGAGAAAAACCCCGGGACGCAAAATTGTCCCGGTGTCCCCGAGAAAAACCCCGGGACGCAAAATTGTCCCGTTTTCACAAACACCGCGAAAACTGGCGAACTGGGTGATAATTATTTTGCCAGAATCCACTAAATATCTACTAAAATAATTTAAAAAAATCCCGGAAAACTACATTATACCCCATAACATAATTTCATATGTACCTAATATATCTAACGTGACCATACGTCCCGTTTTGAACGGGACCGTCCCTTTTTTCGGTACTCCGTCTCGGTGTCCCCGAGAAAAACCCCGGGGCTCAGAATTGTCCCGTTTTCACAAACCGCGCGAAAATTGGCGGACTGGGTGCTAATATTTTTGCCTGAATCTACTAAAAATCTACAAAAATAATTTAAAAAAATACCGGAAATCTACATTATACCCCATAATATAACTTTATATGTAATATTAATAAATAATACACCGGGTCATCCTCTAATACTGATAACAGTTTGAATTTCGCGCGTAGTGTCCGGACAATCAGCTAACTTTGACAGCTCTGAGGGCAAACCAATGAACTGTATACTTGGTACGTATAGTATACAGTTCATTGGGGCAAACAAACGCTACACAAAACACGTATTTTCAGTTTACGTGGGCTAAAATCACAATTGTGAATGCAACTCTCACGTTCCCTTAACGCGCGCAACCTGTACACGCAACACTATATAGGCTGTGCTATTACGAATAGAAAAAATTCATACATCGAACGAACTACAAGCAGCAATTACTGCGGAAACTTGAAAGAATTACACCTGCAACTTTGGAAAAAGAGTTCGACAATTGGATTTGGAACAAAGTGAAATTGTGTCGTGAACATAACGGTGGATATTTTGAGCAATTTATATACAGGGTGGCCCAACGAAAGGGTAACAGATGGGTTTCTGGCTAGACATTTTTTTTCTTTGAGAAATGCAAAAACACGTCAATTTTTATATCAAAGGGCACAACTTTTGTCATGATTTTCAACCTGAAATGATTTCATCCCTTAGCGTTATAATTATAATTTAAATAGGGATAATGGGGCAAGTGATACGTCATTTGAAAGGTCTTTCTTTCCTGAATTAAGTGCACTAGTTCTTTTTAGTTTTTTTATTTTTAACAAAAAAATTGAAGTTGCAACCATGGAAAATGAGGAAAGAGTTTTGATGCATTTAAAATCGGAAAAAGCGGGGAGAGGTCAATTGTTTTTCTTTAGAGAAGCCAGGTATTTTTACTGCCATTTGACAACATTGCTTCACTCTTTAGGTCCAGATTTTGATTAAATCGTTCCCGTACATTTTGCAAATGCAATGAGTCAAAAAATAAATGGTCAAGTTACGAATGGGATACATTCTAAAATATTGGTATGTTTTCGGGTTTAGGATAGGAATGTATAATAATACAATACATTTACTGACATAATCTGAAATCTGAAAAACTCAAGTATTTTGAATGTTAACGAATCTAATTTAATTAATTCTTGTTGATTATAAATTAATCTGAGGTGGTTTACAATTTTATTATTTCTATGTGAAATGATTTCTAAGTTTGGCATTTCTGATAGTGCTGGTGTAATGGGTCTTTCTTGATTTATTCACAACTTTACCTTGAACAAGTATCAAAAGCCGCCAATTCTCATAGAATTTTAATTTCAACCAACTTCAAATCTGTACCTAATTATGGCATGTACTATATACAATATACGTATATGTATAACTACATGTATAACTACCCCTCCCCCTCAGACACAAGCGCACCGGATTCTGCACAAATAAGCCATTGTTTTTCTTTCCACCCTTAAGGGAGATGGGAGCGGAGAGGGTGACGAACAATTTGTAAATCACGAAAAAAGGTTGGAGGAAAAAAAGTAAAAAAAGATCGTTTTTTCCCCTTTCCGCCCCACAAAAAGGGGTTGCAGTTGGGGGTGAAATATTTGAGAATTGTTTTTTATGGAAAATCCAAAAGTGCAATGAAAAATAGGTGTTCCCATTTAAGTTTTCAAACCTCACCCCCGCTCCACCCCACAGGGGGGTGAGGGTGATGTTTACGTGTATATTTTGACTTTAATGGCGTCCCGAGGGCGAACGAGTAATCCGATCAAAAAATTTACCAGAGAGAGCACTGTGAGGACGAGCATTGACACGGATCAGAACAATTCTAGAAGTCAGCATGCCTCTTCTTGTGTTTTGAACAGCTCTTTGTAATGTGCGGTAACTCCACAAGCAACACTCCCAAAAAACAGTTGCCATAACCTTATACGGTTGTTGAACGTTTGTTTAAATGTTTTGAGTTTTGAGAATTTGCGTGCACCCACTGTTGTGGTTGTCGGTTCATTTCCCCACATCTCATCACAATGGATTTCAAAAAATCTTCTTCATCAGTAAGTATACCTACTTAAAAACAACTGAAATAATTAAGAACGCTAGTTGTCTTGAGACAAATTGTGTAATTTTGAAGCCAAAAATATACAAAATGAGTAGAAAACGAAACAATTTTAGGCGAACTTTCAAGCCACAAGGTAAGTAAACGTACTATCTATTATTTGCAAAAAGTTACACAAGAGTGTGCCATAGATGCGGGTCTTTAGTTTATAAATATACAGTTTTTATATGAAAATAAATATTATTATTGATAGATTTATGGATTTTCTAACAGATTGCGTCTTTTTATATGTTCCTTTACTCGGTGATATTATTAATAATTTACGAACTTGATACCTGCTATTTAAGCGATTATTAGATAGGTATTTAAGATGTCCATACGAAGTGGGCCCTGCGCGGATGAGGGCCCCACGGGGATTTTCCCGGTATCCCGCCTGTCCAGCCCGGCCCTGACTTACACCTAACCATCTCTAAATGTTTATTTTCAATTCTACATTTTTTATACTTAAAGTTTTTAAACGATTACATACTCGTTTGCTTTCAAATATGCCACTCGCGGTAATTCGAGAATCTCATTATAGTAGTCAGATACAAAGTTATATAAAATATTTGTATTAACATTTTCATAAAATTGAAATTTTACATTCAACAAGTACGGAGAATTTGACTGAAAACCCGGAATCTCCGAGTGAAAATAACCACGTTGGCAACCATAAATGTGATCGACAATCGAAATACAAAGAACGACAAGTAATTCATAATTATACAAATTGCAATGCTAGGAAAAATGTTAAGTAAGATAATCCCCTTACAATCTTAATGAGTATTTAAACATATAACATATATTGTATGTATTTAAATATACCTCCTGCAAATTTGGCAACATCGTCTGTAGTAATTTAAAGAAATCTGCTTAATAATACCTTCCGGCCCACCCACTAGATGGCCGAGCCTAACTTTACCTTTCTCATTTGATTTTTTTTGTAAATCGCGTAACGCATTTTTTAAAATAATTCTATTATCTTTGAATATGGAAAAAAAAGCTTTAAGTGCCGCCTTAGGAAATAATTCAACGTTTCCATACCACTATTTACTTTTTTTCTATTTACATTACAGCGGATGTCATTTCCTAAAAACGATTTTTCTATTATTGCGATTAACTAAAAAACCAAGACAGATAAAGCCATTTTCTATAAGTACAGTAGTTCTTCCCATCATTGCAAAGAATATACGGTATCGATAATTAGTTAGACTTCAACTATAAAGACAGCATATCCGAAGAAAGTTTTGTCATTTTTTCAATATGGCCGATTGACTACAGAGGAGCCTTAAGAATTTAACAGCTATTATACGTGAACGCTGAAGCCAGAATTATGCTCATTCAACTCTGTTTCTGCAATACAATTGGAAGTTGAATTGTTCAAACAGTGGTCAATGAATCCGGTTATGAGGATTACAACATCTACTTTATAGTCCCCATCTCACCCCCCTGTAACTATTACCCTTTTCCAAAACTCTCAAACAACACTTGAGGAAGTGGTATTTTTATGGAACATCTGGGAAAACATGGTAGAGTCGTGTTCGGCATTTATCTTTTCACGTTATACTCACACAATCTAAAGGACAAACATCTCCCATCGATTCATTCAATTGGTCCAGCGTTCCTTTATCTTCCACAGCAGTTACAAAAGCTTCACAATCATTGTTATGGGAGCGTTTCAAACGTTACATTTCGCTGTGTTTGCACCAAAGTACGTTAGAAAATGCCTAGTTGGAGTGGAGTTAAACTTAGTTGAATCAACTGATTGCATATTTCGAACGAATCTTTATGTTTTTGTGGAAATAATTTTCTTTGGCAAAATATCTGCTTATTGGAAGAGTACCTATATGCATCTAGATGCTATTTACACCCAATATCTAATGGTGTATATAATTACATAAAAATGTGAGAACGCCGCCACTTTCGTTGATACTTTTGTCGGTTCTCCCGGGTCCGTTTGAAAATTCAGACATTTCAAACAATATTGCCTTTCTACCCGACCCTGAGCAGAGAATGAGTCTAAATCAGGGATTTGCAACACGCGGCCCGCGTAAAAATAAAAGTAAAACCATATTATGAAAAATAATTACTACCACTCTTCAATATTTAATAGTTGCTACATTTATGCCACCGTAACAATAGCATTATTCTTTTTATACAGCCATAGAGTTGGTCAAAGTCATATTAATCACGTGATTGTAGTGACTTGCATCATAAAACATTTCTTGCCTCAGGTTAATTTAAAACGAATGTTCAAGTTGACCTAAATGGAACCTGCTCGTTGAGCATGTTCACTCTGAGGCAACTCTGGGGCTGACGTAAAGGTTTTTAAACGTATAGGGTCGGTCACAGTTGTTGTATAAAACGAATAGCGGGTAATTGACAGAAGTGAGTTAAGTCAACCACAAACTCTAAAACGAATAAAGTTATTGAATTGAGCATGAACGAGAAACGCTTGGGACTTCAACTTACTGTGCACCCGTCAATATATGTATATGTGCGGATGCGGCTCCCTACTTATTCCATGAATCTAATGGCCCGCGGTCATTCATAAGTTGGAGACCCCTGGTCTAGATGCTATTATTGATCAATTTGTTGCTGTTAAATCTTGCAAGAAATCGTTTTTGTAATTAAAAAATGATTGTAGATGTATAATACTAACTGCGATTTTGTTATCTATAAAATATTTTAATTTTTTGTTTCTGAATAAGTTAGTAAAAGATTTTTGACTGAATAAATTTTTTTCCTGCAAAAAATGGTGGCCAATGAGGTCATTTTGGGGACATAGGACAACTAGAAACGTTTTATACCCTTAGGTTTCATATTCTATACATGTCACACTTAGAGCATCTCATACCCAAAATGTATTTTTTTTATTTTTTAAGGGGGTAAAAAGGGACAATTATTGTAAATATATTAAAGTCTACTAAGAGTGTGAACGTGAACTTTATAGAAACCAAAACCAAGCGATGACAACAGAAGAAGTACATAAAATGCCGTTTTCTATGTTCCTGTAACATACACACAATACGTATACACCACTGTATTGCTACTACCCTACTGTACAACAAAATTTTCCGTATAACTCTCAGAAAGAAACTTGGGAACGTCTTCTTTATATTTTGGAATTTCATTTGTCCATCCCGTTCCACGATGCGAAAATATTTTTCACTAAATTTCAAAAACCATTCTAAAGTTTACATTATTTTCAAAACATTTCTGTAAAATTAGAATGTAATGCAAAATCGTGATGTGAATATTGAATAGTCGTGGTTGTGTTCTGGAGATGAATCGCCAGGCTCACACAGCAAATGAGTCTTTAGACTAATACCATTGAATTAATACCAAATAACAACGCTCTGTCACGTGATATTTACTCTGATATAAGTCAACGAAATTGTAATTTTTTAAAAGAGGTTTTGTAGTCATCAAAGCAAAGCAACTGAGTGTACCTAATTGTGTCTCGCCATTTTAATTTTCATTTCGTGCACAGACCATGTGATACAGCATTCCTATTTTGTGATTACTTTAAATTTATCGGTGCACATAAGTTGTTGATGGTTGATCATTTGTCATTTGTCCATAGCGCGAACGTTTTTTACAATATAGAGATTACACTTAACAATGGACGACCCGAATGATAAAGCGATAAAGCATATAACAACTTGGCATAGAAAACGGGCCAGCAATGAAATTATTTATCAAAAACAATTAACACAGATTAATGATTTACGAAGGTAGATATAATATAGGTGGTGTAAGTTCGAAAGCGAAATCGAAAGTGAGACGTGTAACTCCTAATCGGCCATACATAATCAAACGTAGAAGTTCAAATGAGTTTGCAAAGCTTTGTAATAGAACTGCCAATCGCAAACTGTGCTGAAATTAGT
Source organism: Pyrocoelia pectoralis (assembly GCA_036250285.1). Lineage (NCBI taxonomy): Eukaryota > Metazoa > Arthropoda > Insecta > Coleoptera > Lampyridae > Pyrocoelia > Pyrocoelia pectoralis. Next base: position 48,853,460 of record CM070078.1, read on the forward strand.
CCATGTCTGCGTTAGGATCCGGTGGCGGCTCGGGGTCCAAGAAAAGCCAAGCACATTGCGGCGTCACCCTAAAGTCATAAATAAAATCGTGGTTGTGTACTTTTGCTATCTACAGAAACCTAAAGTTTAACTCCTCCTGTTGTGCCTCTTTAGAATAATATACTGTGCAACACGAATTGTTCCCCATCTGTATAAATTACGAGCACGTTCTCTCGGTTTAATTATTATTGCGATTACAGTTTCATCTCTTATTTTATCTTAAATAACAACAGCAACAACATCTAAATAATATGTTCAACGGTATACGTCAACAAAAACGTTCCTATTATCATTCTGAAAGGAGCGTAATAATAATTAATTTCGATTTTAAATTTATATTTGATGTACAATTAAATATTAATTAAGCGACTCCTTAATTATAAAGATGACTAGAATAACTCAGTTATTAAGCTTAGGAAACTGTAATAAAATAACAAGGGTAATTATGAGGAAACTTAAGTTTTCAAACTTTAAACAAACTTTGGAAAATCAAATTGAAATATACAATTAGCTCCGACAAATACAAAGCTAATTCATTTATAAAACCATTACTTCTACTTGCTTCTAATTGTGAAGTAAGAAAACGCGCGCTTTTTTTTCCCCTAAACTGTATCATCCATCCCTTCCCCCACATCCAAAGGGAAAACGCGAAAATAGAAAATCGGGCTTTGATTACGAAAACTGGGTCGGACCAGGATTTGTAAGAAAGTTGTTAAATAGGAAATTTTGTCTTTGCCTTCTCTTTTTATATGTGGGGAAAGGGCTTACGTTATAACGTCACATTCGTGCGGTCGACGTAGAAAAAAGTGAGATTATTTATTACTTCCCCCGCAAATTTTGTATTAAACAGTAAATTATAGCCGTAACACCTGGATACGTCGACGAATATGATGTGTTTAAAAAATAATTTAAAGCGTAATTGATTAGGCAAGCAAAATTAATTGTAGTACGAAATTGAATGGAGCAATTTAAAACATATCCCGCGTTCCATATAGACTAATTGATATGTAGTAATTAATTATACAATGTGACTGTTGCAGTCAAAGCAACTAACAAAGGCCAAAACGAATATTCCGGTTCGCAAATTCAGCTGTTTCATCGTCAAAATTTAACTTTTAACGGAACGTTCGCTGTCTAGTCTAAATTTGGCGTATAATTTGATGATTCGTAAAATATTTTTAATTTCTACGCCTCCCCACGTTAAAATGCTGATTCGGTTTGATATTTATTGTTCGTTTTATTCGAATTAAGTGTGTATGCAAACAAGGTTCGACGTGTGTTTTCCACCACCAAAATTGGAATTTCTTTTGCGAAAACAGTTCGCACAGACCTGTTTATTAGGATTTCTTTTTTACCTTCATAATGTATGGATTTGCGTTTGCATCTTAGAGATAAAATATAGTAGGTAGGTAATCCTGTATTTGTAACCATGGAGAAAATAAGATTCAAAATTTATTTTTATAAAGAGACAGGATTTTGTTTCCTAATTAAGGAATGAAACTATAGACTACCTTAATATTATAAGCTCACTTGGCTGCGAAACTTTACAAATCAACTGTTCAACATTCTTTATACTATAAAAAATAGAAGACAATACTAATACACGTACGTAGTGTTACGGGGTTGACTTTGCACCTTTAGTTTAGTCTTTAGTAGGTACTCAAAACCGAAGATGACTAAAATTTTAAATAAAGAATCCATACTCGCCTTTCACTTCACACTTCTATGTTGATTTGGACACAGAATAGAGCGCAATTCATAATCATGTACTTGGCACATTGACTTTCTGTGAAATTATGCAGAAAATAATATTAAGTTACACCTAACATCAGTCATTTGCACAGAGATAAACACTCAGATCCACTTGGAAAACAGCCAGTTGGACTAAGCAATGATGGTAATAGCAGATTCTGGGATTAGTTCACAAATACAGGCATTCAAGAATAAAGGCGTTCAAATAAAATGTTTTTCTCGCAGATGATTGGATTTAGATTTTCATGCTAAGGAATATAGGAATTTCAAGGAGAAATGCCGAAAATATGAAAAGGTGACGGTCAGAGGCAAATTCTGAAATAATTGACATTTATTTTGACCTACTAGAAACTGCACGCGATGATCTTCGAAGGATCGCTTGAAAAAGTTGCCTTATAATATTTGAGGGGACAATTTGGCAAGTCACTTGTCTTCAAAAATTAATGCATGAAGAATATATGCTTTACTTTCCTAACCTTATCGAAATTTGCTGACGAAGGTTCTTCCATAGAGGTATATTAAAAACACATTGGACAGGCCGACTCTTAAGTAGAATATTTAGCCCTGTGGTATTTTCCTCCCAACGGAGAAAAAAGTTTCGAACAAGCTCCCGAATAAACACAATTTGAATGATTCATTATTGCAGGAAATTAGTGATGCATCTAATACGGAAGATATGAACATGAGTTTTACTTCCTCTGATTCTGAGATTGATATTGAAGATCGAGAAAAAAAGAAAAATTGGCATTATGCCAAATACGTTTGTTATGTGCAGTTTCCGATACTTTCAGGAGAGAACAGGCAACTGTGTGGCAAATGTTTTACGAAAAATGGTTCCTGATAAAAGTCGCTGTTGATTATTTATTTGAGAAAATTTAGAGAAAGTGATAGCAAATTTGTTTTTCCAAGTGACCCACTGATTTTGAAAATTTGCAACTATTTTTTTACGATTTTCTTTAAAAGATAATTCGATCCATAATGGTTATACCTACCCAAAGGTATTAAATATTTAGCACCGGATTGTGTCACATTTCCACGAACCGAGGATTATACCTATAGAACGACAATCGGTAAAAAAATGAAGAGTGTTTTTGAAAATGTGCAGTTGGCCCGATGGTCAAATTGACGTTATTCAAAGGTAATGGCAACGACCCCTACAGCAGCTATGGAGACTCTCTTGAACCTGCCGCCACTAAACCTAGTACTTAGGGCAGAGGCGCTTAGAGGGGCATATCGGCTGAGAGTCAACGGCGAGGAGGGATCATCAAGAGCGGGTCACTCGCTCATCTTTGACGAAATCCCCAAAGATAGAAACCTCAGTATAATAACTGAGGGGATACCCAAAACAGAAAATCTTTATAGTTACAGATAGCAAAGCAACAATTCCAGGACTAGACTCATATGGGGTAAACTCAGGACTAGTCCTTGAGTGCACACAAATGCTAAACGCACTAGGTAAGTGTAACTCAGTCACACTAGTGTGAGCACCTTGGCACGCGGAAATCGCAGGTAACCAGGTTCCTGACGAGCTTGCGAGAACGGCAAGCGCAAAACCAATCATAGGACCCGCACCGACCTGTGGGATTACATATAACACAGCCAAAAAGGAGATTCAGGCAATACTCACTAAAGACACTGGTCGAAAATTCCTGAACAGAGTCATTCCAATATCTTTATGGAAACCCCAAACGAGAACTTAGCAGTATCCATCTTAAAGTTAAGCAGGACGAAGATAAAACTTGCGACAGAGATCATAGGTCAATGTCGCTTGAAGAAACACCTCCATAACATGGGACTGACCGATAGTCCGATATGCAGGGGTTGTGGTGAGGCCGAAGCAACGCCCTATCACGTTATTTGCCAATGTGAGGCATTCACAAAGGCAAGGGAAGACCTACTTGGAAATGAAAAGATTACACAAGAGGAAGTAACGAAGATTCGCCCTACTAAAATCCTGGACTTTGTTAAAGATACAGGTATTCTGGAAGGATAGACAACAGCGGGAAGCGCAATAGTCCAAAAGGTTGCGTGCAGGAACCAATTGGGACCACCCCTAGCAATAATAATAATATTCAAAGATCAAAATTTATATGGACCAAGTAAGAAAAAAATAGTATATTAAAAAACAAATTTCATAAGGCAGGTTTTATGGCACGAATCAATGTTTATAAAACGAGTTGCCTCAATTTGCTTCAATTTCAAAAATTCGCTGAAGTCGTCTTGGGGAACATCCACCAGAAGCATTTGAGTTTCGAAGAATACAAGATACATTTTTGGAAAGAGGAAATAGCAAGACCCAAATAAATACCTACTGTAAGATAAATGCGATAACCCTTGCTTTACTGCAGAGAAGCTCTCTAGACGTTTATCCTTCCAACCATTGAACGCAAAGGGCAAGATAACTTCACCACATCATTTCCCCCCGTTTCCATCTTCTAAAGAAAGCCTTGCCATATTACCACTTGCCAAAATATGAAAACCACGAACGAAAAACTTTAGCACAGTAAGAAGAAAAATCCCGAAACACTGAGACAAGTCGCTTAATGTATTCATTTTTACTTAATCACATTTTGAAATCATACAAAATCATTCACGATCAACAACAATAAAATTTAACTCGTAGTTTGCTCCAATTTCTTCAACCAATTTCACAGCTAAACATAAAATGGACGCTTTCTCCCATTCCGCTTCTTTCTCACGAAAAATATATAAGTAAGAGAATTTCTTATAAATACTACATCTAACTAGTACCAAAAAAATATTCGATATTGACCCTGAGAGCCGATTCTTCGATTTTGCTTTGAAGGAAAACAATTTATTGACAATTACAAAAGTAGCATAAAATCAACTCAGCAGAAACATTCCAGAAAATTAGTGAAATGAAATTAATATAGAGTTGTTCAAAGTTTTACATTACTTTAGTGACCCAGAAACATAAAATCTACAAGGGTATTGGTATCAAATTGGAAACACTGCTTCACTAATTTATGAATTTAGAAGCCAGATCAACATTTTAAAAGCATAACAAAAGCAATTTGTAACTTTTTATTGACTTATTTAATTCGTATTTTGCTTTAGTTATGTATAACATTCTAAAGTGTTTCTACCAATATTTAAAGTTGTCTATGTTAGAGCCAATATTAGGTATATGTATTGTATTAATTACTATTTTATAATGTGCACGTAACTAAACATACCTAAAATGAATATCTTTCAGTGTTTCTATCCTATACCTACTATTGTCAAATTCCAGTGTAATTAATGAAGTTTGAAACAAAAAAGCTTTCATCTCTTTTGAAATTATACCTCGTAAGTGTTGAGTGATCTGACGGTTTTCTGTATTTTGTAAAGCTCTGCGTAAACTTGCATATAAACAGCACATCGTCCATTTTGTTCATTTCCAATGCACTTTTTTTTCGTTCTTTGAACGTACCACTTTAACTTTAACGCTCTTTGGTCGCTCACTAAAAGAAAATTGCACCAATCCTAATATGCAAAGGCGCGCTACAACTGTAACGCTTCTTCTATTTCATTTCGCTTTACTTCCACTAATCAATTCATTTATAGGAACGTTGCGATAACGCAAATAAGAAAAAGTAAACATCTCCAGGGATGATACAATTATGGTATAAAATGTTAAGGAGTAAAAGCTTAATAACATGATGTTATATATGATTCATGCACGAAGCTATCTTTACCATATACCTAGAGCTAAAGTGTACAGCTGCCGTTATTGTACTATTTTTACTTTTTACTGATATTTAGATAATGTATGCTGCGGCTGAAAGTGTGTTGTTCCATTAAAGACTATAAAGGAACTATAGACCAAAAAGGAATAAGACGACTCATTTCCTACGTTATTCAATAGCATCACCTTATTTTATTAATATTTTAGTTTAAATAATTGAAGGAGAGTAACACTTTTTGCGTTTCGCTTTTACAATAAGGTGCGAATTTTTATAGAATTTTAGTTTCAACCAACTTCAAATCTGTAACTAATTATGGTTTCAAAAAATAAAGGAATAGGTGATTTAGGTGTTCCGATTTAAGTTTTCCAAACTCACCCCCACCCAGCCCCCATCGGAGTGAGGGTGATGTTTACGTATCGTGACCGAATAGGTTTCAAAAAATTAAGAAATACGTTATTTTTCTTTTTGTAATCGGATGTGTCGTTCTCGAGATATTCAAAGGTTTCCTTCTTTCCACCCCTTCAAAAGAAACACGGCGGTTGGGGGTGAACTTTGCAATTTGAGATCAGTTTTTTATGGAGAATGCAAAAGTACAATAAAAAATAGGTGTTCCGATTTAAGTTTTCCAAACTCACCCCCAACCAGCCCCCATCGGAGTGAGGATGATGTTTACGTATCGTGACCGAATAGGTTTCAAAAAATAAAGGAATAAATTATTTTTCTTTTTGTAATTGCATGTGTCGTTCTCGAGATATTCAAAGGTTCCATATTTTTTGGACACCGTGTATATTTTGACTTTAACGGCCCCCCGTAACATCGTGCAACGCACAGACACACAGACATCCAGACGAATATAGTAACCAACTCTTTTTTTAAGTTAGTTGAAAATTCAATACCCTACGTATAAGACGTGTAGAGTTTCTGAAGCCGGAAAAATAAGCATGTAGTGTGCTTTAGAAGATAATTCACGTCATAAGTTACTCCCTTTCTACAAGAGGGGTAGAATTGTCTACAAGTGCCGATACCACATATCGTAGTTACCAGTAAGAATCGTGCGATATTATTTGCTCATTCATGTCCCTATTAGAGTAGATCTTATTCAGTAATTCGTAAAATCATTGCAAGGAGCAAGTCAAAACCGAAAAGATCGTACACATGGACTTCACGGCTATTGGACGTGGTAGGAAAGTACGAGTTATTCCTTTTGAAGAAACCTGTGGGAAAGTACTATAATTTGGTTTATGCCCCAATCCTGAATTGTTCCACATGAAATTGAGAAAAATGCTGGAAGAAGTGGAACATTTGGCAGTGGAATTACACAATACTGAAAATACCAAAAACCACAATAAAAGTTTACCAAATCGAACGCGCGTTGTTCGATGATACCGAAACATCTCTGATTACACGCAGTGGTTTTCAACCAGTGCGCCATGGCGCCCCGGTGCGCCGCGGACGATGGTTCGGGGCGCCGCGAGTGAAAGTGATTTATTATTATTTTTGTTCATAAGATTATAACAATATAAGAAATAAATAAATAATAACAAATCTGATGTTTCAAGTTGCAATTTGCTTATATATTTTTTTCAAATTATCCTTTTATTATTTAAAATTGTTTTTCTTTTCTTTTTTTTCAATTTACAGAAACAACATTTAGCAGAGCCACCCATAATTTTTTTAAGCATTTTTAAGGTTTGACTGCTTGCTTAAAAATTAACAGGGGCGCCGCGATAAGTTTGTAGTTTGTCAAGGGAACCGTGGATTGAAAAAGGTTGAAAACTACTGGATTACAGGATAAAACTTCATGGTAACAAAATATGCTACAGTCTGAAGCAAGCAATGCAGATTTTCGGGTTTTGCACTTTTTAGGCAGATTTATTCAAAATATTAATCAATAGGAAAATATTTAGTATACCTAGGTATATTAAAATAATTATTTTAAGATGAAATACAAGTTCTAAGTAGGTATATTAAAAAATGATAAAAAAGTGAAACTGCTTATTTACTTAATTACATTATTCAAAAGCCAAATTTGTCCGATATGGTTAATGTTATAACAATTTAGCTGGCTGTATAATGTATAGATTTTGTTTTTGAAAATTAATAAAAAACACAAAAGGGTAGCTTTGAGACATGTATCCAGTTTATTCTCAACTGGTACTGAATGAAAGAAAGTAATTGTAGCATTTTTTAAACATTACGGGGTATTATAATTAAATAATTTTCATGTGAAAAATCTGGTTTCTTTTTAATTTCTCTAAACGTTAAATAAAAAAATAAATGGGTCAATATTCTGTACGAAAAGTGGATAGAAAAATGAACCCCGCAATCTCACCTTCCTTTTCAACTAAAAAATTAATCTGAAAAATTACGAGATTTTATTTTGTTTTTACAGCAAAGTCGGCAAAAAAAGCGTAAATTGATGTCAAAATTGAGCAAAAGAATATAATAGCCGCGTCGGATTTTTCGGTATCTATATTATTATTATATATAAAATGGTGACTTTACTAATTCAGTTTTTCTGGAGGGATTAAAGCGAGTCGACATTTTATATCGTATTTAATCTGACAAAATTTTTGTAATGAAGAAAAACGGAATGATTTTTCCATTCGGTCGACGAAAAATGTTGGAATATAATGGAGTCGTTCGTGTTTGATCTGACTTTTTCATTTTTATGTTACATGTATATATAGACATTTTTTTAACGGACACTGCTCCGTTAATTAAATTTATTATATCTTACTTTCTAAGCGTATGAGCCTAAAGCTTGATATAAAATAAAACGTTCTAAAAACAAAGAGTGGAAATCGATTAATGAAACCTTTCAGCTTGGCTGACATGGCTTTGTCGATGTCACCCAACACTTGGCTCGGCTTAAAATTGCAAGGACGAGATCTTAAGGTACACATTCGTGTTAGAGGATAGTAACAATTCTTTGATGTACACGATGACATTCCTGGCAAGGGAACAAAACCGCATTGTAAATATCTATAAATTAAGCAACAGTACGCTTGTGGCTACACAAGACGCATAACTTGCGGCTTCCGGACTCCAACCCTACTCTATGTTCAAACTTTCAGCTCTACATTTCTGGAATAAATACGATGAATACAAAACATTTGTACTTCCCTATAAATACAATAAAAACTATTCGCAACTTCAATGGAATTGCTTTGAAAATTGCAAGAAAATGTGCAAACGTTACGATTTGCGGTCAAACAAATGTTTCATGTTTCCGAGATAAAAGAGTTGAAAACGATACAAATAGAATTTTTATTGATAAAAAACCTTTTAAGGTGGTGGTTGAGCTTTTAAATGTCAAATGAAATTGTTATATTGTAATATAAACAACCGTTGGCACAACGAAATCATTTCCCTTTGTGGAAAACAAAACGAGATCTTATACGTTTTTCCAAGAATTTGATACGCTCAGATTTTGTCCACAATAACGATCGTTTCTGTATATTAAGTTAAAATGCTTTGCATGACATGAAAATTGCAAAAAAGGTATCTTTATACACCTCAAAAACTATCTGCGAGAACTATTCTTGTATAGTTTTATTTGAATAATTAGAAATCCAGGTCGCCCATTTCCACTACTGAGTGGATTCCGTCTACTGAAAGTCTGCAAACTACAAACACTAAAAAGCACAATAAAACACGTTTCGACAGCAAAACTGCAAGTCTCAGGAACATCTGAGTTGTTGTTGTGATTTTTGACATTTGCAGTGTTATGTTCCAGTTCTTCCAGCTGAATTATTGTTTATTGGTATCTACTGCAAGCGGTGTTCAATATTATAATATTACAATCATATAAAAATAAATAAAATGTATAATAATAAATTGAGATTACTTTACTTTCCATTCACTTTTACTCCAGTGGGTTTCATCGTAAGTTCATTACATATCACAAAAGTGGCAATAATTTACATTCAAATAACTAAATATCAAAGGATATGCAGCACATTGGAGATAAAAGACGAAGAAAGAAACGGCAATAAATGCCAGCTGAACGCGAATGAAAATAGAACAGGAGTGGATGCGGAGTAAAGTAACTGTGGAGAACCACGAAAAAGAAGACATACCCTATAAAAGCTAAGGACTGTAATGAGAAGGAGGAGGGCTCAGACAATATAAATTGCAGAAGAACGGAGAGGTAAACTAACGCTAATTTACGAGAATGGTAAACTGAAAGAGCAATATTAAAAGAAATAAAAAACGTACAATATCAATATATTGATCAAACAGACAGCGGCAAAAATCATTAAAATGCAAGCCACAATATTTTTTAAAATCCCAGAGAAAGAACGGGATTCATGTTACTTACAGTGAAAGTGTAACTTATCGATTAAGAAAAATGGCAACAAAAAATATTAGCATAATGAACCCACAAAAGTAAAATTGGAATTTCTTTCTGGGTGTTATTGTAAATATGTTTTTCGTTTCTTACTCGCTTACCCTCGTTATTTTTAAAAATGTTGTACTTCTTATACTACTTTCTCATATATGATACAATGAATGAAACAAATATTTTAAAAAAATTAATAGCACTACGCTAAATGTCAAAGTCTGGTAACGAGTGGTTCAGTTGACCAGACCAGTGCCTCGTATCGCAGATTTGTTTAAAATAATAATTCCACTACCTAATCGAAAAAAAGGAAAAATGACTAAGGACCGTTTAGTGAATTTTCAATTTCTTTTTTAATTTGGTACTTTTTCTGAACTTCTGAACATACCTGGTACGACGTTATCATTTAAGGATTACCGATGCTGCCAAAGAACACATGACGTTAGTAATAGGTCAAAAGGGAACAGGTAGTACTGATAACTGTACGAAAAAATATGGCAACCATTGTGCAACAATAATTCAGTTCATGAAGAAGACAAAGTAGTTAACGGATTGTAACTTTGTGAGGTGGTAACAGCCACTAAAACGAGACAACATGAACTAGGTAACAATGTATAGAAGAAATAAATAAATTCCTACAGGAAAACCAAAGAATAATTGAAGTAATTTACGAAAAAATGAAGAGAGCTTAATTGAAAATTAACAATCTGCCCGAAGATTTAAATACGGATCAAAGCGACTCAGAAAGATCCTGAAATTATTATCCAACAAGGAATTTAGTGAAGCATACACATCTTCAATTTATAAAAAGTGCAATAAGAAGAAATGTACCGATTATAGACGAATAAGTGTTATTTCTCCCAGAAGAAGAAAGGATTATTTACTACAAAAATAATTAAGAATATGATATATAAAAGAGAAAATAAGTCAAGACCAAGCGGATTTTATATTTATATGGGTAACATACACACAAATAAGACAACTAATGGAAGCAATCATAGATATTAAGAAATCTAAAGGAATACTTGTACATAGAGAAAAAACTGAAGTTGTACGAGTAATACATAAAAATAATATGGCGAGATTCAAAGGGAAAGGAAGGTTCAAGTTTACAAAAAGCATCCTACAAGGATGTTTTACACCTTCTACTCCTTAAGATCTACCTTGAGAAGAAATTAAAGCAATGGAAAAAACAGCTAAGGTATGACAGTTCCCATAAGAAATGAGTATTCATACGCACTGAGCTTCGGGTGAGCATGTCGTAGAACAAGAGTCAAACGACTTCCAATAATAATGAAATTGGAAGGGCGAATACTAAAATGAACGCAACCATTAACGAAGAAAAATAATGGAAGTGGTATGGGCAGGGCATACTGGAAGATTCAATAATAACTAATAAATTTATTTTCCTGAAGAAGCTTGCGAAATATTGAATAAATAAATAATTAACTGCTGAATTATAATATCCTGGTCTAATACCTAATAACGTTTAACAATATACTATAACTATACCTATAATTAAATAAATAAAATGTTATAATAATTCAGTACATTTTTTATTTGAATCTGGCCCACCTACACATTCTAAATTTAATATATGGCCCTCTGCAAAATTGAGTTTGACACCTCTGCTGTAGATTGTAGAATGAACGTTGGTTAGAGAATACGGAAGATACCAAATCGACAAATCAAAAGTAAAATTGTTTTTTTATAGTCTTATTAAATCCAGCTCCCTGGTGTTGTATAGCATTAGGTACAATTCGTTTTATCACAAAGAAAATAAGACCAAAAGCGTAGCTATTGAGTAAGTATAATAAATTAAAAACTGACAAATATACGAAACCTTAAGCATCGTGAAATAAAAACGTATTTACTTTGCGAGATTAATTTTTTATATAGTAATGTCGCCTATTTCCATAATTTAAGTCCATACATACACCAATTGCTTCGTATTCTAGATTTGTTACCCTCGTCAATTTCCTCTTGAAATTAAGTAATTGCTGTAACACCCAATATTGGAGATTATTGGATTAATTTGACGCACAATGACAATGTTGGCACATGACTTGGGTAATTGCAATATCACGAACGCTTCGCTGTATGTATTTTAAGGTGTCGCGATTATTTCCATACAATAGAGCCTTTTTTTTTTTTAGAAAATTGGACGAGGGAAGTGTTTAAAATTATAGGTAATTTCTTTCAAATCACATATCCAGCCGGTTGTGACATGCAAATTAGGTTTAATGGAGTATTTGAAATTCTGCATGTATAACAAACTCGTGGAATGTATGTCAAAGCGATTGTTAAATGCACAGGTACACCACGCAACGTTTGAAATTAGCCGAGGTACAAGTTCCGATGGTGCATTACTAATTATATAACTACAGCGGCCACCGAAGTTACTCCCAAAGGATCTCATCAATGTGAATGTCGATGACCACACAATTTAAATCGAATCTATTTCGATCTCTGGTGATTACTATTCCGAACAATTCAATTATTCTGGACATTTGCGTAATTTCCGTCGTATTATTATAATCGCGAGGGTATAATCCTTTAAAAAGGTAGGAACGGGAAAGTTAGGTCCATCCCTCGCTTTATTTTGTTTGAGGATATGGGTCAAAAGCTCTTCTACACGCTGAGCAGTACCTATCAATAAATAATGAACCGGGCTATTTCTGGTGACAAAGGTGAACATTCTTTCAACGCACGTATTCTTTCAACGTAACTTCAATTATTGAAATGGGAAAGAGAAAAAAAAGCACGTTTCCAAAACAAAACGTTAAATGCGAAAGTGCATCTCCGAAAACTCTCGACAAGTGAACATAACGTAATTACGATGGAAAAGCGTAGCGATTTTTCTGATAGATCACTTTCATCCAACGTACCCGCTACATCTAATTCTTACTTACTAAATTGTTAACGAAACCTAATCCAAAGGATGTCAAGAACAATAAGGCCGGTCATTCTGTTTGCAACGATTGCAAGGGTGGATACTCACGTGGCCTGTAATCAGAGACTGGTCGCTAATTACAAAGGGACTGACACCTTACGATTAAAGGTCCCTAAGTCAATCTTTCAAACTCCCATTAACTATGTATTAATGTAAAATAAAGAGGATATTGATGTAGGAAAATTGCGATAGGTACTTAAATTTTCTAACAGAAATTAAATTACTATTTCTAAAAGTTTGTTATCTACTACCTATATATTCCAGAAATTGTACTGTAAACCGATTAGTAATTCAAGACAAAACCTCAATTAATACAGGTTTTGTTGGGATGACATCTACGTGTGTCAAGAATAATCCTGGATTACATTCGTTTCACTAAGCGCCTTTAATACAATTCGCTTGCAGTTGCATCATCTACATTTGTCTTCCTTTTTTTATTATTGTATATGCGGTGTAATTTATGTAGATTTAAAATACATCGGCAAAGATTACGTTAAATCTTTTTTCGGACGTTGCAAAAACAAAGTTATAATAAAATTTTAGGAAAAACAGCGATAGATATGAATCGGACAATCCATTCGACCCATACTTCTTAGGCGGAAGGGTTAAAAAATATATAAAAATACATATAAATCAAACGTTTCGCTTTTAGCAATTTTTATTGCTAAATAAATTTAATATTAAACCAGAATGGAGTGCGAGATGTTTTTATTTACGTTTTGTTGTTTGTTAAATGCATATCTATTAAAACACAAACAAGGAACTGATCTTTTGTTAGAATTACTGTAAATTAAGTTGGTGGAATAAATGGTTTCTAAACCATTTTTGTATTCTCGTTCATCTAATCGTCAAGTTTATATACTCGTACTACAATTCCTAATAAGGCTAGCGATCGAAAGATGAGAACAATTAAAATACGAGCTGTACTTTAACACTGTCACTGTCACATTAATTAGAAAAATATTGTTACGTCAAGAACTAACAAACCAAAGTGAAGACCCCCCCCCCCCCCATGCCCTAAATATTTATGTATTTTGTGCAGCATATAGGGACACATAAACAATACATATATAAGAAAACAAAGAGATTAACCTGCACAGTAAGCAATAGGGGATAAAAAATGTGAAATATGTAAATAACACATACCATAATTGATCCAAACTGCAAGGCTGTCTGGGTTGATTCTTCAATATCCCACCAACACGACATGGATTGACCTACGTCCGTAATTAGGAAATTAGAAATATTATACCACGATATCATTAATAATATAATAATAGTAATAATAATGTACAATTAGTAAAGGTGATGATGTGATTTGTAAGACTTTTTAATCAAGTTGCCAGAATTTGTCTTAAACAAACAACTTTGTGCGCCTAAATTGTTGGGAGCCGTACCACTTTGAAGAACATTTGTTTTTTTTTTTTAATCAATATTCACTGTGATATGTAACAATTTGTATGCATAATCTCATAATTTGTAACCCAATCACCATGGCACAATCTGTCCATGAAATACATATCTACTACATACGCACAGATTACAAATTTTGTTTACGAATTAGAAAATATTAATGAAGTAAAAATCTTTGTAAGTGAATTTCTCAGTTTGGTATTAAAAAAAATTGTTGGAGGAAATTCTCGGACACTTAAAGTTACAAGGGACAACGAAGATATCAATTGATTCAAAATCGATTTTATTAAACTTCATCACTGCTTTGTAAGTAATTGTATTCTAAATTGTTACTATTGTACTTTTCACACTGAGAATTCAGTATCGAGCCGTTGCCTTATGTACCTAGCATGGCTGGGCTGGTCAGGAATCAGGTGTCGCCTCAACTAAAATGCGCCGCGCCGCTCGGATCTAACTTTATTTTAACGTTATTTATAAACAATAATAAGTAGGTACAATTTATACTGAATTCTTGGTCTAAAAAGTGCAATAGAATACTCTTGCTTTTTGCCTATTTGCAATGAGCTATTTTGTTTAATAGAATTCGGTGTGTTAATATGTTACTTTTGTCTGTTGTAAATAGATTGTTATAGTAGAGTTTCTGCGCGCGTATAAGAGAAGTGAATCAGACTTATTGAAAGGTAAAAAGCAAGATACGGTCTTATTTGATGTAAATGGTCTATATCACAACGGCCACTGATCATAACGGCCACCCCGGTTTTTGCTATTTCATAATATTCATAACGGCTACCTTGATCACAACGGCCACTAATATTATTTGATCATAACGTGAACAAGGTGGCCGTTATGAAATAGCAATAACCTAGGTGGCCGTTATGATCAGTGGCCGTTGTGATCAGGTCCCTAAATATTAACACCTAAAATTCGTCTGTTTTCCAATCGGTCACAAATTTTAAAAAACCGAATTTTTTCTTAAAGATGCGAATTTTAATTTCTTAGGTAAGTAAATGTACCTACTTCCATATTTTTGTTTTTCGTACAGGTACTGACGATATTTCAATTTTTATTTACGCGCTTTACATTATTTAAATGGCATGAAACCAGGGCCGGCGGAAACGGGCCTGCAAGGGATGCGGCGCAGGTGGGCGCCGCTACAAGAGGGGCGCCGCCCCAAGGGCTTTGTTCACAATTTCATTTAAAAAAAAACGTTTCAAAAATGAATATTAAGAAACTAATATATTCGTTAACAGGGTTATACAAGGTGCTTTTTGGGAGCTTTAGTTAGACATTTCTGGGAAAGTTGTATAGGTAGGTTTATGAAAATTTGAACGTAGATGTTTCCTCTGAAAGCCGAATCGATGTAAAATATTTTCGAAACGGCAGCACATCCCTATTCATCCTGTAAGTATACGCTGGTGAAAACCCGATTGCCATAACTACAACGGTTTTCAAGTATCTATAGAACTCCCAAAGTACCGTCTGCATCCGCCATAATTGTTGAAAAGTGAAAATAACTGAAAAACCATAAATTGTAGACATGTGGGTATCAAACGGACTGAAATTTCACGAAGAATCCAAAAGTGGGTTAAAAATAGGGGTTGACGTTTAAAATAACGATAAGTTACTAGCTACTTCGGCATTTCCTGAAGTGCTGCCATTTGAAAATATTTTACATCGATTCGGCGTTCAGAGTAACCCCTAAATAAAAATTTTGAAACTTTTGAAAATTTATTAACAATGTCTATTACTATTACATAGGTACCAATTCTTATAATTATAATTACATTTTCTAGTTATTTTCAAATTTTTTCCTTATCTAAAGTTTTTATTTTACCAAAAGAGAATTTCAATTGTAGGTAATTATTTTGGTACCAGATTTGGATCAGTGAGAATTTGCTGAAATTGTTGATAATTTCTCGATGATTTTATGTGCGCATAGTTTGGGGGGGGGGGGGCTTCAGTGGAAATGGCAGGCAGGCGCCAAAGACCTCAGCACCGGCCCTGCATGAAAGCAGATGAAATTGACTTTATTTCTCAAAACGCTCTGTTCGCAATTTCATTTGTAACGTATTTTCTCGTGGACAAGGGGAAATACGCAAAAATAGTTAAAAATAAAAGTTATAGCTTGGAAATTTTGGAATCCAACGATGGTTTTATTTTTAAAATATCTCTGTAATCGAGGAAGTTATCACAAAATTTCCTTAAGCGCAACGCGTTTTCATAAAATTATTTGATTATTGATTTAATTGTTAAATCAATTAATAGGAACTTACCAATACAGCGATCATGTTTCTTTCACGCGCTATGTAGGTATTTATTAAGGTACATTTTATTTTACGGCATTTACAACACAATTCAACAATGCTTGGCGTACATTTTGGCATCTAAATGAATTTTTGTCAATTACCAATTTGTAATTGTTAAATAATTACACCGAGTTGCCTTACAGTGTGAATTTTGCGTTGCACTGATTAACCAATTATTATTCCGTTGACAGGTTTCTAAACGACAAAAAAATTTTTTATTTAGTAATAGACAAAGCGGCTAAGGTGTAAGAAATAGTGAAGACATACTTCAAACGAACACTTGAGGATGGGCAAGAAAAATTCTGGTAATGGAAATAAATGTAGCTGCGTTTTGGGCCAAGTACGAATGTTTTCGAGAGACCTAAATTTGAAAATCAGCTTAATTCAAGAAAGTCTCTTACGTGTATCTTATTAGCAAAATTATATCAATTTCAAGAAAATAGATCCACGAGCGTTTTTTATTAAAACAAAAACTGAGGTGTTCACATGTTTGAAACAATTCTTGAATGAATGTGAAAATGTCGAAAACAATGTAAAAGAAATTCTATCTGTCACTATAGCGTATATGCTGCAACAAAATGGAATGGCAGAGCGAGAAAATGGAACGTTGGTGGAAAGCGCGCGGGCAATGATAAATTCCGAAGATTTACCACTAAAATTATGGGCGAAAGCAGTAAATATAGCAGCTCATGTGTTAAACAGAACCGGACCCACCACACTAAGTGACAAGAGCCCCATCGAATTGTGGAAAAAGCAAAATAAACAACGTGAAATAAAACAGTTTAAAGTGTTTGGTAAAGAATGTCTAAAGAGAAACGCTAAAAATGGGATAAAAAGTGTTTTGACAGTTTTTGTGGACTATTGTGACGAAAAGGACGGTTTCCTCTTATGGTTACCAAAAGAAAATGAAGTAGTAAAGAGAAGAGATCTTCTGGTTAAAGACGACAAAGTGGTTCAACGAAAACCTCCAGCAATAATTCAAGAAGTTGAGAACGAGCAGTCTTTACAACATCCGGGAACGTCGAGTGCCGAAACATTTCTGAGGGCAAGAAGGCAATAATTGAAAGCAGATGGATTGTTAAAATCGAAACAAAATCTGACGGTATAATTGATCGTTTTAAAACGAGGATAGTATAACACGACTACGGACAAAAACCGAGAATAAATTTTCAAAAAACGTTTTGCGCAGTTGCAAGATGCGATACCATCAGGACCGTATTCAGTGTGGCAGCAGCAGAGAAACTTAACCTATTACAATTCGATGTAAGTATAGAATATTTCTTTATTGTACTTTAGAGGAAGAAATATTTTTGAGTCAACCAGAATGATTTAACGACGCGACAGGACAAATCGGGTTTGTATTTTGTAATTATGGCTTAAAACAATCGCCGAAATCGAATAAAAAGTTTCAGTTTTCATTTTCAGTACTCTTAGAGCTTTCGCAATGTGACTCATAGATGGCGCTTAAAATTACACGGGCGTTTTAATCGGGTTATATACTTTATGTTCCCTAGTTAACAGTTTTACCTTATTAACTCATTTAGGGTTCAAATAAATATACGATTTTCAGTTATCACTATAGAGTAAACAATGATCATTTTGCCCCCCACCCCACCCCAATTACGCCACCGGTAGGCGTTCTGTTCCTTGTCGACGATGTTGGTACTAAGCGTCCATATTAATTTTTTCCTTAATAATCAGTGTTGTGGTAACGTTTGACTTAGTGTTCCTTATAACCTTGTCGGCTATGTGGGCACTGTCGGAGTAGTGTCCCGGGTCTGTGGCCGTTTGTGAAGCCACAAAAGCGCTTATTCGGGTAAAATAGTTATTATGGGAATCAACTACGTTAGATAGTGATGTGGCTACATTGTTTGTGGATAAACTCGCAAAGAATTCAGAATTCCATAAACGATCTAAGCATATTGAGGTTAAATTTCACATTATTCGTGAAAAAGTTTGTGAAGGAGTTCTAAAGTTACAGCACTGAACAGTTAGCAGATATACAGGGTAATTCACGACTATTCCCACGGTCTTTTGTGCCTAAAGGGTACAAGATGTCAGCTTAATTTTTTGGTGACGTATATAAAGTGATAACGGCTATTTTTTTAAATTATTTGCAATTATACAGGATGGTTCACAAAATTGTAATATATCCAAGTTAGGTTTTATCCTGAGAAACGTTAGAAGATCTCTTGAAAAACGAGTGCGGTTATGAATACAAAAACATGGTCATCATATTGAGCATTTACTATAATATTTTTTTCCATAAATGTTGACGTCTTGATTTTAGTTTCATTTTTAATTAAGTTTTGATCCCATACCCAATTATCAACTACAAAAAAAAATCATTGCCTACTAGAAAGAAAACAAAAACCATTTTCATACAAATTTTAGAGAAAAATCTTAATAACTTTTTAATCGTTGATTTTAGACATATGCATTACTCATAGTTTTTGATAGAAAATGAAAAGTTATTCAACACAGAATAAAAATATACAGGGTGGTCCATTTAAGTTAAGTGAGTTTTTGATGTTTGAAAAATATAAAACATGAATCTTTTTTCTAAACACCCTGTACAAAGAATGGAAATTCTACATAATGCAAATGAAAGCTTTAAAGGTCAAGATAAATCGATATAAATTTGTGTTACTGAAAGTAAGCGGTTTCCGTGTTATTAGGCGTTTGTTTAAATTGAATATTTTTCTTAATATCACAATTTTCTCAAAATTGGTAAGCGATAGGTATACCGAACGTTGAATAAAGTTGACTAAAGTATAATCTAAAAATGTAATAAAATATAGGGGGTTGCATTTAAAAAACCTAACTTTGATATATTACAATTTTGTAAACCACCCTGTATAATTGCAAATAATTTAAAAAAATAGCCGTTATCACTTTACATACGTCACCAAAAAATTAAGCTGATATCTTGTACCCTTTAGGCACAAGAGACCGAGGGAATAGTCGTGAATCACCCTGTAATCACAAAACCTTCAGGGCATCTGTGATTTGTAATATTGCGTAGTAAATTAAGGGTGGTACAAATTTCAGTAAATACAGTAAAGTAAAAGTAAATTAAAGTATTTGTTTATTAAAAATATTTATCCAATTATTTACTTGTAGGTACATTTATTTACTTACTTTATATTCATAGGATTTTATTTTAATGTTTATCATGTAAAATAATTTCGATGAGTTTAAAAAGGACCCCTTCACGTAAAGAACCCTGGGCCCCTCAACTCTTTAATCCGGGCCTGTCTAGGTGTTAATATTTACATCAAGGTACATCGAATAAGGTTATATCTTGCTTTTTACCTTTCAAAATCTGAGGGATGAGCTACTATTACACTTTTTATGGGATTTGTTTATATTGCTTATTAGGAGTTCTGTATTATAAAAGTCCAGGTTTTAGTGAAAATGAAGAAAATTGAAAAATTATACTAATTACAAAGTATTTTAAAAGTTAATAACAAAAAAGGCACTTACTAGATCCTAAATATGCACAAATTAATTACAACAATAAGCAACAAACAATAACTAATGCTTGCAAACGAATAGAAAAATTCACGATTGGTAAATTAAACGATAAAAAGTTCGTTATAATAATCGGATTTCCTAGAATCTACGCACGATGGCGGCCTCGGCTTCCTTCGCCCGTAAGGTACGCTAACGTTCGGCAGTACTTTAGCTGCGCTAAAAGCACCGACCTTGTACGAGTGCAAAAGTACAGTCGTTAAATCATTTTTGCAACTCCCTCTATAACAGGCCAAAATTAATAACAATTGATGTTGAAATGCGCGTTTGATTTTAAATAAAATATACTAGATTGATTTGTATTTATACACTGTTATTATGCATTTATTTTATGAAATTCTAATCATTCAATGGCGAGAGAGAATGACGCTACTCATTTAAACGGCGAAAATTACCGTTTTCAAGGGCATAAAAGCATTACAATTACATCAAAACGTAAACAAGAATATTTCTTACCGAATATTCATTAAATGTAGCAAGTAATCAAAGAATTTTTCACATACACAGTCGCGAAATTAAGGCTAACCTGCGCGCGATCACTTAACGACTAATTCGATTACCGTTGCGCCGTTGCGCGATGTCTGAGCGAGCGCGTGCGCATTGCGAGGTAGATCTCGCAGGCACGCACTAATCTAGGTCCCCCACAAGCGGCCTGAAGGAGACGCCTTGGCCAAATTAACCCTTATGCTTAAAAAAATTATTACTTTGAAATTTAATTTTATTTTCATAGATACCGTAATAATAATACAATCCCTGAGACACAAAAGTTCATAACCACCACATTATACCCCAATTTGCTCCATTTGATAAACTGCTATACAGGGTGAGTCATGAGGAACTGTACATACTCCTACCACGTATGAAGGCCTCTAAAAAAATGAGTACCTACCTATTTACAAATGTCTACTCCTCTTGCTTAATAATCTACAGGGTGGTTTATGAGTTTTGACTAAAACTACTCTACGCCATAACTTTGTTAATGTTGGTTTGATTGATTTCATATTTTGGTGCGAAGTTATGCTACTCTTACGTAATTATCACACGCGATTAAAATTTAAATAATCCAGGACCGGTCTTTAAAAATTAGCCCACTTGGATTCTAGAATTTTACGCACTTATTATATGGATTTTACAAAACTTTTGATGGTTCCCTGAAAGTACAGAGATGGGCAACAGAGCTAATGTAGTTCACATTCCATCTAGGTAAGGTTTACCCACTAAAACCCTTTCCTCTCTCTAAACCAGGGTGGCCCGGACGGGTATCACTTTTAGACATTCTTCACGTCCGAGGCAGGTTCGGTGGCCAGTGGTCGCCACCTGGATGTTGCCGTATGTGTGTCTAAGTCGCCACTTGTTATCTCAATTCACGTTCTCGTGTTTCGTAGATTTTTCTTATTACTTTCTCCGCCAAACGCGAATTTGGATCCGATTTCGTCATCCAGCGAACTAAGTTTCCGGGGTTAATAACCTTTCCCATTTTGCAGCTCAAAGTCCTGCGCTCTCCCTCCCACCTGCCGCATTCGAAAACGGTATGCCTCTTCCCGTCCACCAGCCCGCAGTTCGGGCAGTTTTCCTATTCCCGTTTCCCGATTTTGTGCAAGTAAGTGGCATTTTCGTCGTGTCCGGTAAGGAATTGTGTGAAGTGGTAATTAACCTCACCGTATTCCCTATCAGTCCACTCCCGCAAATCGGGGATCAACTCCCTGGTCCAGGACTCTCGCTGATCCCATTTCAGCTGCCAGTTGGTAAGTATCTCTGCTCTGCTCCCACTTTCTCCCTGGCCATCACCATCAGCTCTACGGGTATCAGCCCTGCGATTGCTACGATGTCCTCGTAGGCCACCGTGCAGTAGGCCGAGTAACCTTAATTGCCAGTAGCCTCTGCACCCTGTTTATTTGGGTGCGTACGACCCCCCATTTCAGGGCAGTGGCCCACACCTGCACGCCCTACATCCATATAGATTGTATCGCAGATGCAAGGGCCCTCCTCTTGGAGGCTCTGGCTCCTCCCTTGTTGGGCAGTAGTATTCTTGCCAGCGCGCTGTACGCTTTTAGTGCCTTGCCCGTGACTTGCTTAACATCTTCGATGTATGACCCGTTTTTGTCCAGTATTTCCAAGTATTTTAATGCTCTTATCTATCGTGATTTGCTCCCATATCGTGCACCCCCGTGCCTTATGGGGTGTACTTGGGCGACAATTCTTCGGGTAGCTATTAAACGGGACCAGAGAGCTTTGGTAATTGCAACTAAACTATATTTCGGAATATTATTTATAATACAAGTCTGCTGTTGGATTACTCTGACAGTTAGTGGTGTGTAGGTGACCATGTAAAACCTGGTATTATGGGCGTTGAAAATAGGATTTGTTGTTCGAGTTACACTTTCTTACCCCTTCAAATTTCGTTTCCTTACACCCAAATGGTCATGTACAAACCCACATAGATTATAAAGCTTTATTCGTTTTCTTCTTCCTTCCCTCAGGTGTGGTTTGAGTGTCAGCCGTTAGCCTAATGTAATGTCATTGTAATTATCATACTTATTTTATTTCTCTCACTACCTGGTACCTGCAATTTGGCAATATTCTTAATATTTGTTCGCCTTTTAATCGTGAGAAGGTCTATTTTTGTGGGATTAATCGACAATCCCTCCTTTCTTCTCCACAATTCCACTAGATTTACAGCTCCCTACGTCACAACTGATACGGTCTCCCAAAATCTGGAACGTACCACAGTGACTATCTCATCGGTATAGCCAACTGAGATGCATCCTGCTTCAGTTAATCGCGTCGGTAGTCCGTTTAGTACCAATCACCATAGTAGCGGTGGAGTATCTTCACACCTGGATCTCCTACAGAGTGGTTACTGAGTAAGACCATGACGTTTCTGTCTTTTAGCACGATATGTTCATTCTATATAAAAGGCAACTTCCTTAAAGGAGATTGCTCTTTCAACCGCGTGCACTACTCTGGGGATGGCAAGTGAGTAGGATAATTAGCATATTGGTACCTACTTGCTGATTGGTTCGAGTCCAAATACATCGTCCCTAATGTGACGTTCAATATGTTTCTCCACTAACTTCTGAACAAACGACGTTAGTCGGATGAGTCTTAACGACTTACCCTGCACGCTATACGTGTGTATGCGTAGAAGCCAAAGCCTAATGATTTATAAGGTTGGAAACTCGTCACTGTCCATCTAATGTTAGTTAGGTTATCTATCTAATGGACTACAACCTAATCCCCTCTGTTTCCTCCTAAAACGAGGTTCGTCAGTTTTAGTGAGAATCTTTCTTTCGAAGAAACTTTACGGCCTCTGTATAACCTCCAGCAGTTCTTTCATCTTTTCCTCCCAATAAGGTTTCTTCCTTCAGATTAATCTCTTACAGTACCTCATCCAAGAGCGTCGTTGATTTCTTAATGCCGATATTGTATTCGGTGATTGCGTTTCGGTATGAACCTTATCTAGCCTATGCCCGTATTTGGTAGTATCTCTCCTGTCGCACTTGAGGTTTTCCTCCTTTTTGATGGCTGTGCAAATGCCTCCACTTTATTGACTTGGCAGGACAATCTTTGAGGTTTTTCCCATAGAGATCTCAGTGAGTTCTTTTCAGGTTTCTTTCTACGACTGTGGGTGTTTCTGATCCAATGTGGAAACAAATATATCTATGGGCGGAAAGGACTTCAGACACATACCACGTCTGTATACTATGCTGCAGACAGTATCAATTTCAAATGTTATGTAAATAACCTCCCTTCATGACTATCAGCGAAGATTGGCTCATTACCTTCTACTGTGGTACACTGTGTGTGATAAATGGTACATACATAAGATTTGTACTTCCTCTGCGCATAAACAACCCTCTTAAATATATACAAAACTCCATTTACCTTTCTGCGAGAGAACACTTTCAGTTGAAAGGCCTTATAAACGTTTACTCAGTCGGCAGCCTGACCCGACCATACAGGTGATTGATCTGGATTCATCTCTACCTCTCGTTTTAATTAAAATATTGACAAAGTAGTGCGTTATGGCGTCTTGGAGACCCCACTCCATTGCAAGGGTCACTCAATCACCAGGATTCGATCAACCCCTATTACGGGTATTTTACCTAGTTTTACATTCCCTGACGTTACACTACCCCCTCGATCGCTGAACTCGAGTCTATCGCCACGTCAAGATACCAACACTGAAGGGGGCTGTTGTTACTTTTAACGAAGCTAATTATCATCATGTTGGAATAGTTATCCTTCCCGAAGAACACCCAGACATAGGGGTTAATCCCATATGGAGTGTAACACCATATCTGCACAGATTTAAGCAAGTTAGACTTCCTCATTTATGATTAGATTATATATGACTATTTTCCCTTATATTTCTTAATGTTATCCAAGCTGCGACGGTCACACACCAAAATAAAATCCTACGTGTTTGCTCTAATTAAATCACGTTAGTAAATCATCATATCAAATTCGAAATGTTATTAACTATTAATTGAAAGCAAGGGGTGCACTGACAATGTTCGAAGATCTTGAAAGATAAATGAGGGGTGAATTAAATTTAAATTTTAATTGATATCACGAGTATCTCGTAAGGTAATAAAATTTTCCATACAATTTACTGCTGTTGAGTGGCGCTCCTTAACTGCACTTCTTAGATGTGAGGGTTTTTATTTTTCTTACACTCAATTATAGTAAGAGTAATCATCGGTTTACAAATATTACAAATACTATTCTTAATTTGTGTTTCATCTAGAGTTTCATTCACATTAAGGGTTTAAACTCATTATTATTAAACTGTACCTTGACGTACCTACGTCAATGGAAGTACTCAATTGCATGGAAATGTTCGTGTTTCGAATGTCGATAAATTTAGTAACATTCTCCTAAGGACCTTTGGTAGTAGGGTACTCGAATTTTATTGTAAGTAAGTAAGTGGTTACAGAAACCCTTATGAAAAGTACAATAACGCAGTTTTTCAGAAGAAGAGAAAACCTTTCCGAAAACACTTTCGAGTGTAAGATTGCCTTCATCCGCATTTTCCCTAAAGGGAAAAGGGGTACATGTTTGCTTACACTTGCTCTAATTTGGAAATGTGTATAGAAATTTTACTAAGAGTATACGCATGGCCATAGGATACAATTTCACGATTAAATCTGTACATAAATGCGGTATTGTAACAACAAACCATCTAGTTTAAAGATATCCCTTACTTCGTAGACCGGTTTTTCTTAGAGTTTCCAGAAACACGTACGAAAAGTGGGTGCTTTACTTAAAACTAAGCTCGCTAAGCTTTTCGAGTATGCTTATTGCTAATTATGTACAGATGCAACTCGCGTAAAAGCACATTTTCCTAAATACAATTGAATCCTTGTAACATTTTAAGACAAACTTTCACGCTCCAAACTTATAATTAGATTTTCATTTTTCCCTCGTTTTCAAAATATTGTTCTAAATTTAATTCTAAAACGTAGGCTCTTTTGTACAAAAGGATTGTGAGTTGGCATTGTAATTATTTTTTAACTATGGTAGTAACTTTCGGATAAAATTAAATAACCCCGTTACTTTCTAAGATAGGCTGTTACGTGTATTATGTGGGGTGATATTATCAAAACCGATCATTACGCATACAATACGTACCACGATGTTTGTTTATATATCGACCAATTAATCTAAGAGTTAGTGTTGAGACGTGTCTGCTTGATGGTAACCAATTTTCCAAATTATTTAAATGTTTAATTTCACCTGTATTGTAACAAACGCAAATGGTCAATGAATAGTTAGATCTTCTTTATTTAACAAAATTGTTGAACATGTAATTATTACCCATCTATAAACCAAGCCTATTAAAGTGCTTCGCTACTAACTGTCATCATTGGTAAAGTAGAGATAGTAATTGTCACACAGAGAATTTATACAACTATAATGGCATCGTTCAAAGCAACTTTCAGCAATAACGCTATTTTTTCGTCATCTTTTAAGGCGTTTATGAAACTTCCAAAATAATTAAGAAATAATTAACACTTTAAATTGGCGAATCCTGTAATAGTAAAATTAGGTATGATGAGTTGAAGCAAACTTTTTAAAGCAAAAATCGGTTAGTCTACTGTAATCAGAAGAACGAAATTATTGATAGCTTGTTCTTCATACGATGGCTGTAAAGTTTTAATTTTTGTTGGAGTAACCAACGAGTCTACATATGGAAGTAGTAGAGGGATTGAACGAGAAATCTTTTTGTTCGAATAGCATTTTTGAAACAGATTGGTGATGTCAGTACTGCCCCATACAGTATGGTGTGCATTGGCAACACATCTGAAAAGCATTTACCATTCAGTTTTTACACTTCTATGCTAAACTTGAAAGGATCCATTACTCGTTGTTGGTGAATTCTTCTCGAAATGGGGTGAAATTGATAAAGGTAGTCAAAAATCACAAAACCTCCCCCATGAATAACCATATTATTCATGGGGGAGGTTTTGTGATTTTTGACTACCTTCTATGCTAGTGATGGATAACACTGGTCGCCGGTTCAAGTATGCCAGGCGAGCTTTCAGAAAATGTGGTCGGAAGGCCAGTTGACGAGTACAAGTTAGAGGCTTTCAATACACTATGCACCTTCCTGGATGACAACGATGAGTGCCAGTACCTACTGTCTAAGATTGTCGAGATGCTTTTACAGTTCAGTAGCGAGAGTGACAAGTTGTACAGTGAAAAGCGTCTGCGGGAGCTTTTATCAGCACGCTACGGAAATGCCGTTCTTATTTTACTCAGCAGGAAATGTTTCGAAACTGTTGTTTCTTTTAGCAGTGGCGTAACTGTTATTTTTGGGCCCCCCTGCAAACATTGTTCTGGGCCCCTAGTAGGGGGGCCCCCTACCCTTCCCTACACAATATGAATCGGTAAACTCAATCAATTTTTATATAATTTTGTTCACTTGTTTACAGTCTCATCCTGTTAATTAATAATTTACATAACATGCCAAATATTTAACTACAGTAAACCCATTCCAAAGACTAAGTAAAGTCTATTAAACAGTGGGAAACAAGTCATAAATTGAAACCAAAATAATATATTTCTTTTAAAGATCATTTTTATTCAAACATTTTACCCAGTCCTTATTAAGGTTAGGTCTATTCCAAAAACTGTGCTAAAACTATTAAAGAAACGAGTAAAAAGAGTGATAAGCTATACATTAAAACAAAAATACTTTTACCATTGATTATACACATAAATAATCAATGCTTTTACTTTTAGGAACTTTTTACATTTAAATATTGTATCTATATTGTATAGTGTTGTAGGTATTACAACTATCCTTACAACTATTAAAGAAACTGTAAAAATTATTTAACAAGAATCTAGTCATAAAAACCGAAATCTGACACTGACTCACTGACTGGCGGGTGGTCGAGGTAGCGCGTGTGCTTATTTGCTGTGTACTTGCTCAATACTCACCCATAGTCTAAATACAATTTTAGACTGTGACTCAACAGTCAACAGTCAACAGTCTTTCAACATTCAGCTCACCCCTACGCTGACTAGCTCCCGTTTCTTCAAATTAAAAAGAAAGAATATTTTACCATACAATACTAAGTGAATTAGTAATATAACTATAATAAAGAGCATTGTAATTTGAAGTTATTTTGGAATGTCGAACTGGCTGGCGTAACCTTTTTTTTTCATAGCATGTGGGGTGTGGGCCCCCTGTACGGTGGCCCCCCCCCCCCCGCATTGCAGGGTCTGCGGGTTAGGCAGTTACGCCACTGTCTTTTAGGTTTAGGCCCGTTGCATCGAGGTTTTAAAGGACAATTGGTACACCGACAGAAAAAAAGACACAAAGGAAGTAAACAAGAGGATTATTGACGCGGGTATTATTATCGTCCAAGAAGAGATAAGAGCTCAAGTTTATTATTGTTTGGCATATCCATCCTACGAAGAAATATCGAAAGGGGGAGAAAATCAAGTAGATGAGATGCTCCCCCATCTGCTTTCTGGTTTAATGAAACCAGTAAAAGGTTCACCTTGCAAACAGAAGGTGTGCACGTCACAGGATTATGTTGCAGCTGTAGGAGAGCAATTCATCGTCTATTTGTACGGAGTCAAACGTTCAGAGGGGCTTGACAAAACCTGATACAAAAAACATGTCTAGACAGTTGCTAAAAAACCTCCAAACTACGTCATGGATCTTGCGAACCTTCCTCTCACTTCAGCTGCTGACCGCCAGCATAGTCTGCGAGTATATCACCAAATGCAGGCGTGGAAGGGTAATGTCTTCTCAGCTAAATATTGGGGTTGGACCTTCGAACAGGGACATTATAAGCCTGTCACATCAACTTTACCCCCCGGCGCCAGACAACCTGGTGCATCTCGTACGAAGTGGGTTGGCATGCACCACTATTTGCAGCGAATGTGCAGGAGAGTCCTGCTTCAATCGAATTATTCCTGATTCCGAAGAAGAATTCCAAGGCAACTGTGACACCAAGGATCATGTAGAAGGCAAACGTACCAGCGCCACCACCAGTCTAGAAGTTTATGCAAAACGAAGACGTGTTTAATGGAAGACACAATTCTATTAGACATATTAAAACCACCTGTTTCTGTATTACGTGTTCGTTTTTCATTTTAAAATGACTTCCGTCAAATTATAAGTTTCCAAACAAATTTTACAATTCATTAGTGAAAACATTCTGTTTTTGTACGTTTTCAAACCTGTTTCATTATAAATAGGTGAATAAAATTATATCAACTCTCTATTTTTAATTTTTTATTGCAGAAATGAGATCTTCCAAAACAGAAACGTTTGACACCAACAGCACCTCCATATGAGTGTCCATTGCTCAGTTATAGCTTTTTTGGAAAAATCCAAAATTTAAGGGTGTTCCCCATGCACGATTTTTTGGGATTTTTCTGGGGAAGTACAGAGGGACCTAAAGAATGTATTTCAGAAGGAATCAGCTTTCTAATAATTATTTCCGTCTCCAATCTTATTTTGCCTATACGATTGTTTTTCGATATCGAGTTTACACTCATCTGTTGCAATTTTTCGCCCAATGTGTGCTACTTTACTTTAGATCCGATCTCAACCAATAAGAAGGAGAGAAAGGTGTCAATTCTGGCCAATATCCTGTTTTTAATTTTCCCTGTTTCATCTTCCGATAGCATTTTCGCCATTTTTTAATAGGCAAAACCCATTCTGAAACCTCTTAAGACCTCAGTGTAGGTTACGGTGTCATTTTCGGCCCCAGTTTTTCATCTTACGAACCAATCGTTGAGACAGCCTCAGCGGTTACCAGGTTGCCAGAAATTATCAGATGACATTGCCTAGAGCTCTCTGCTTTGCTCCATTACCTTTTCCCCGGAGAGTTTTTTAGACCTTCCAGTATCAACTGCCTCGAAGGTGATTGATTGGTCCATTTCTGCTCCACGAGTACGATGTAGAAATTCAGAAATGCATTCCCTCGGACCGGTCTTTGTTATTTACTGAGATTGTCATCTCTTGGTCAGGGCGAGTATGCCAAAACCACCGTACCAACCTGAGCACCCCATATCCATGCATGGTTGATCAACATGGTCGACGTGCAATGAACATATGTTGGCACCATTATATCCTGTGCAACTCTTTGGCTACTATACGACAGCCGAGCAAGGTGGATGGTCGGCGATGCCGTCTTTGGTTGCTACTAGTTACCATTTATAAGTGACGAGCATAATAATTTATGTTTGTTGTAGTAATGAACAATTATTGCGAAAAT
Source organism: Pyrocoelia pectoralis (assembly GCA_036250285.1). Lineage (NCBI taxonomy): Eukaryota > Metazoa > Arthropoda > Insecta > Coleoptera > Lampyridae > Pyrocoelia > Pyrocoelia pectoralis. Next base: position 48,883,237 of record CM070078.1, read on the forward strand.
AATAAATGTCATTATAATTAATGAATAACTGTTTAAGATATATTACATTTCATGTTTGCAATGCTTCTGCCAAACAAGAAATTTTGCAGCTATTCGCAACTTAAATTACCAATATTTTTAGACAATGTTTCCATTGAATAGTAACCTTTATTTAGTGACATTTTAGTTAATTAAAATAATTCAAAAGACGCTTCGTAAGTCTTAAAGAAAGTACCTACTTACAACAGTTAAATAAAACGTCATCAGAGGTCGCATTAAATAATTACCGTGTAAGCATTACGATACACAAAATAACTACGTAAATGCACATTATCTTTTAAATTGTTTTAAATAATCAACAAAAATCTATTCTACAATAACTTTTGTTAACAGTAAGATGCGCGCGCGTGTGTAAAAATTTTAACCTTGATTTCAGCCCTTAGAATAGTGATGCGATAAGAGTAATTCATTACGATAATTGAATTTCGTACCGGCAAATAATAGCGTTAACTCTTCGAAATTGGCACTATACGAGTATAGAATAGAATACTAACGATAGCTTTGCATGCCGCATAATTCATAAGGAAAAAAAAACTGTACGGCATAAAACGATCGGAAATTCTAAACACACCCACTGCGTTATTATTATTAAATAATCTCCATAAGCAGTACATTTGTGTAATACCGTTGATTAATTATGAATTGCAGAGAAAACAGCGTATATAATATTTCTATGTGAAAGGTAAGCTGAGTAGGTAGAAAAAACGAAACAACCTAGGCGTCTAGGCGAGGCGAGATATACTTTTTCTATCTAGAACATCCAACCCTACTACTCTTGAGACTGCACAAGTGGAATGAGTACTAAAGATCTTTCCGGTTTACAAGTGATACTTTTATGTTGTAATGAGTGAAATGCCGACATGTTTTTTTAAGTTCCTCTTTTTGTGTTCATTTAAATCAATGTTGTCGCTCTTATTCGTTCCTTCTAACATTTTCCGCACATTTCATCAAACCTTATTGATATACAGCAATTGGATTAAGTGATCCTCTTTGATGTTTGTATAGAAGCATTCGGTTTAGTAAAACTCAAAGCGATGTAATATATAGTGGTGAGTGTTTGTCCGTGATATCCATGCTGGACAGAGTGTGGTGCGTGTGGCTGAGTTTAGGTTTGACATTGACGCCCTTCTCTAATTAATCATTGGCGATTGGATTTTACGAGGACACCTTCAACATCTGTTTGTTTTACAATAATTAAACATGAAGGAGTGTGTATGCGCGTCGTGTTTCTTGAAGCGAATTCGAGCGGAAGAAATACAAGAGAAAAGCATTAGACATTGTTTGCGATGAGTATACAGACCCCTGACACGTTGCTACAGCTAGAGATGTTTAATTAACACAAGGTGGAACGCGATATATTGACACTAGTCTGATGTTAGCCCTTAAACTAACTCAGTAAAACGACTAAATGAAGTGTTTGTTCTTATTCTCATTCTTTAGGGGTCCCGACATTTGCAATTTCCTTCGAAATTTTAGCGAGGGCTTTCTGAGTATATGGAAAAAAATTCATTCGATGTATATTGTACACTTCAATTAAATTGGAGTTAGGGGAGCGAACCATATAAATGCTCTAAAAAAAAGGGAATTTATTTATTTGTTTATGTTCGCCAAAATCCGACGTATAACTGCTGGGGGAGATTACGTACGGAAAAACACTCTCGTAAAATTTCAAAAGAAAAATATATGCATCTGCGGTGAAGAGTTGAACTTGAAATAAACACATGACGCGCAATTAATTAACGTAATTGTTCAGCAAGCATGTTTAATTAATTGTCATTAATCCATCACTTCAGTTTACTAATTTTTGACATTCAAATTTAACGCCAGTATTAACTCACAAGATCCTATTCTACACACGACTACACTTAATCTAAGAAAAAAACTTTAATTATTCTGTGTGATTTGTGTACGTGTCAGATATTAATATTTATACTTCAGAATTTAACAAAGGAAACAAAGGTGGTTTACACAACACTTGCAACCACTAAAAACCACAAAAATTTAATCAATCGGACACGTTTCGACAGCAAAGCTCTCATTATCAGCGAACAACTAAACGCAAATTACAAAACTTATTTATACTAACTTAAAGTGAAAGTGACAGGGATTTGTGGCTCAACTAAATTCGAAATTACCTTGATCCTCTTGTATCAAGGAACGAATCTCACTTAGAAATAATTAGGATACCAGCATTATAATGTTAATAACTAATGATTCCAATCGTTGCATACAGCACAAACGTGCATTTTTCAACTTTTTGGCGTACAGATTGATCAATTTTCCACTTTCAACACAAAATTGCGTGCAATAAAAAAATTGCTGTATACAGGGAGGGCACAAAGTCCCGTCGCCCTTTTTAAATTAACTTTTTATTGTTTTTTTTTAAATTTCAGATAGAAATCATGGCTGATACAAGTGACTATACTATTGAAGAACGCATTTTCACAAGCACTTAGGTTCATGCGAGGCCAAGAACAGGAAAAACGTTTCGTCAGGCGCGTACGGACTTCCAGCTAAGATTTGGACGAAAACCCCCTCAAAGAGAACACTTTTGCGTTGGGAACAGAAACTGTTTGCTACCGGTAGTGTTAAGGATAAGCCACGAAGTGGTAGACCATCAACGAGATACCCCCAATCAAATCTGCGCAAACACATGAAGAATGACTTAAAGTTACGCCCATATCGATCGAAATGTGTCTGATTTAAATCAAAGAAAAAAGGCATGTGACGCGCTTCTTCAGGTGTTTGACACTATCCCGAAACGTAACAAAGCGATTTTCAGTAATATATCGAAGCTCGCGATCAAGAATTATTGCCTTCTAATCAAAGGACAACCCTTATTTTTATGAGGAGGTTGAGAACAACCCTCCCCATGTTATGATATGGATTAGTATGGGTAGCAGGCACATTTGCGGTCCATCTTTTTTTGATGGGTCTGTTAACCAACATCAGTGTCTTGATATGCTAAGACAATGGTTCATACCTCTTTTGGGAATCCCAGGGGCCAAGGAGACATGTTGGTTTCAGCAAGATGGAGCGCCTCTTCATTTTGCCATTTCTGTTTGTGAATATCTCAATGAGGTGTTAGCAGAACGATGGATTGCCCGAGGCTCACCTGCATTGCGAGCTCCACTTCAGTGGCCACCTCGAAGCCTTGATTTAACGACATGTGACAATTGCCTTTGGAGATTCATCAAGAATTTTGTTGCAGAACAACGTTATGGTACGATTGATGAATTGAAAGAAGCTGTGGGGCTTGCTTTCAGATGGATTACTCCAGCAATGTTGAGAAGAATTTCCCAAAAAACCTAGCGATGGATTATTTTGTGTTCTGAGAATGACGGATCCTATACTGAGACATTTAGACAAAAGACATTAAAGCAACCATAGACAATAGTATGTACATTTGTTGTTATAATATATGTTTGCATCGTTTACATACCGTTATTTACTACTATAGGGGGGAGGGGGACTTTGTGCCCTCACTTTATTCGAAGATTGAGTGATGAATTTAATAAGGATATCAGAAATTTAACCACGTTAGGGGAATGTTCAAATCAGATAAGAAATATGTAAAATTACCGAATTGTCCTTCCAATTTCCAAATTAAATTTGCACACGGTCACAACTTGAGAAGGTAGTTCACAAAAACTTCTGGGTAACCCAAAAGTCCCAGTACCTACATATATTCGGGAATATACATATACTCGCAAAATCAACTGTGGGATACTGATTGGAAAGCGTCGCGTCGTATGCTTTCTGTATAAATCCCAATTGGTTTGTCTTGTTAACAATCTTAAGATTAGTGCTATCTTTTCTGATATAGATTTTTAATTGTATTGGAAAATGGTCGCTCATCCTTAATACGGAGACTCCTTCCGTTTCGAATCCAAATGATGGGGAGACTAGTGTAAAGTCTATCTCAGTTGATCATAGTAGATATGTTGCTAAATTGTTGTATTGGTCTTCCTCAGAAGTGCATTTATCTGTTTTTCATTTCCAGCGTTGATTGAAATATTAATATTTCAATCAACGTTTCCAGTCAGACCCTGTTCTACTTACGATTAGTTCCATTTCGCTATAATCCACTGTCCAGTGAGACGAAACAGGGTACGACCAAGTTTATTAATTGATTTGATTGCTTATTACTAATATTATTATTACTTATTTGTTTGCATGGAGATAATGGAATCTCTGCAATATATTACATTTAAAAATGTCTTTACAGTAGTACATATTTATAATTCATAATTATTTACATCAAGCAACTTATGGCAATTAGAATCATCACCTCTATTGAAAAATATTTCAAAGGTAATGAATGTTGGAAAGTATATCAGAACCTTCTCCGCCTCCCTACTAGTCGGGGAACAGCACCCCGAAATTCGATCATGTACTGTGCACTCGGAGATATACATTTTAAAAAATATGTACAGTGTGGAGAATGATCTTACGGATTGAAATCCGGAGGGCTCCATGAAATTCGTGATTGCAAAAAAGAATAAAAAAATATTTTCCGATTATTTTGAATGATCTTAAAAAAACTATTTTTTGTGTTTAACTCGCGATTGTGACGCCATTTTTTAATATTTTTTCAAAATTCTTTCACCATTCGAACGCCTAATCATTGCAGATTTTAACGATATACACAAAAGATTATTTTTTTATATCTAGAATCTGTCAGAGTATTTAAAAGGAGGGACGGTACCGAAACTGATGTGAAAATTTCAGCATCGAGAAAATTTTTGAACCGTTGAAGATAGATATATGATTAATCGAGACGAAATATGCCCAAATGAGTGGAAAAGTTTTTGGTGAAAAGAAATTTTCACTATTGGTAATGGTTTACGAGATACGATTTTTTGTGTGAAACGCCGGTGCGCACCGACGCATAGCCGTTTTAACGGCTTGCCAGGGACTACCTGTGAATAGACGATTCAGTATCTACGACGCCGCCTTAAGAGTACTGAGTATGCATAATGTGGAATATCAGGGTTTATGGTGTATGTACAGACCACAAACATTGAAATCGTCGTTTTCTGTTACAATATTTAGTCATATTTGTAGAAACGAAGTCCATTGTAAGTTGTAACATTTCATTCCAAAAGGAGTAGCGATCGAAGTAACCCATTCATCGGTTGCCCGAGTATCACGAACTGGTTAGATGTTGTGGTTGTAGAGTTTTAAATTCTTATCAAAAACAAAACCGTTAAGAAAGTTGTAGCCGACAAAATTCCGCACATTTTCATGTTTTAGTTTTGTCTCTACGACCAATAGGAGCCGAGATAGATTTTTTTGAAATGTCGACTGTTTTGCGGCGAAACGGTAAGACGTGCGCGCATCGCGCGTGTTTCGCTTACATCTCGACAATGGCAATTCGTATCACAAAACGCTTCAAATAAAAGTTGTAGAGAATTTAATTACAAATAATTTTCTTTTTTAAACATTTCCATACGATTAATATTGACAGAGATATAATCATTTAAACCTTTTCACAAGACACAATCGCTGCTCGTTTTGCATAATAAAATCAATAATACATAAGTCGAAAACTATTGATTCTACGTACTTAGTGCATATAATGAAAGTTGTAGAAAATTAAATTTTGAATCTATATGTATACACGAAATATCATTTTGGTAATCTTAATAAGGCGATGGAAGAAGAAATAATGAAACATTTTCATTTTCAAGCGTTTATTTGCAAATAACTAAACACTAAAACACTAAAAAACACATAAGTAACACAAAGTAGTGGCTACTTTGTGATAAGTAATGCCCATCGTTAATCCAGTAGGGCTATATTGTATAATAAGGTTGCTATTGTGAGGGCCGTGAAACGACTGCGCGGTCGGTGCGCATCGGCGTTCCACATAAAAAATCGTATCTCGTAAACCATTAGCAATAGTGAAAATTTCTTTTCACCAAAAACTTTCGTACTCATATAGGCATATTTCGTCTCGATTAATCATATACCTATCTTCAACCGTTCAAAAATTTTCTCGATGCTGAAATTTTCACGTCAGTTTTGGTACCGTCCCTCCTTTTAAATACTCTGACAAATTCTATATAAAAAAAATAATCTTATGTATGTACCGTTACAATTTACAATGATTGGGCGTTCGTATGGTGAAAGAATTTTGAAAAAATATTCAAAAATGGCGTCACAATCGCGAGTTAAACACAAAAAATAGTTTTTTTAAGATCATTCAAAATAATCGGAAAATATTTTTTTATTCTTTTTTGCAATCGCGAATTTAATGGAGCCCTCCGGATTTGAATCCGTAAGGTCATTCCCCACAATGTACATATTTTTTAAAATGTATATCTTCGAGTGCACAGTACGTGTTTTAAATGATCGAATTTCGGGGTGCTGTTCCCCGACTACTACATTCTTTATTGTGTATCGTGGTTACTACAAAAGACCATGACAATTTTGCAAATCATCCACATGCGTAGTTTTAGTTTTGGCGCCCATACAAAAACCTAATTTAACAGAATTCATTACAAACGTTTGGGATGCACACCATATTTTAATTGCCACAAACTATAATCAAAACGTAATAATTGATGCGAAAACAAATAAAGTAAACAAGCAATTAAAAATTAACAACATTCAATTAAATTTTCACGTTTTAATGGCATCGAATATTCGACCCTTGTGAACCATTAAAAAAAATCGTGTCCATTGAATAGTACACCACACCGCTTGCATAAAGCTCACGCAAACAGCACGAGTTTTCTGTAAAAATCAGTACCGGCGTGCCTAGTTTCCTGCTGTGCCATACATAATACACCCTTATTGATAAATCGAACGATCGATGTGTTACGAAAGTATGCGTGCCCCAATGTATCTAGAATAATTGCATCGCATGTGCAAACTGTAAGGGTCCTCGATTCGATACACTAACCAACCGTGTTCTGACTTGTTAACTGAGAACTTGTGCCGATCAAATCACCCCCGCAACTACATACGCCTGTGTCGTTAGTTTTACATGCAATTTCCTATTTATTCAAATGTAAACCGAGAGGTTTAAATTAAGAACGTCCTGTTGAAATGAAATGACATTTGTGATATGGGGCTTTATCAGCCCCTATATTTTTATTTAAGTCGATGGATGCCGGAAAATTCGTACGAATTTAGCGCCGAGACTCACGTTTAATCGCTCTTTTATATTAATGTTAGTACGCCATTCGTATATGTGCCCAAATGACAAAAATCATTAATCTCAAGATTTTATCAGTACCTCACTATTTATGCCCCCTTTTCAATTAATTTCACCATAACGGTGACCTCGAGCTTATTTTTGCTTACCTACAGTTATTGTGGCACGCTTTGCATGTCATTTAATCTAAGAATCTCGTACAAATAAATCAAGGTAGAAAGATCTATCTATAGTACTTCTTTGAATTATTACGGAGGTTATGCATGTCTTGCATCAACACTTGAAACGTGAAATCGATACCTTATTTCAAATTTAAAGTGGTACGTGCACTCCTTACGAAGCATATTTATACATTTTAAATTAGATCAACTTATGTGGCAAACACACCTTAAATCCTCATTACGTGTATGCATGTGAAAGTAAGGTCTACTGCATTTTACATGTAATGAACCTTAGTCGCTAAATGACTTATTTACTCTTTTACGAAAATATTACACAAGCAAATGACTAAAAACCAGAACGCCTTTCTTTTCTCATATATGCGACCATGAACTATCTTACTGGGCTTCAGCAGCCAAAATTTTACAGGTATCTGAACCTTTTGAATACCGCCAGAGAAACCTCCTTTTTAATATTTCAAATTTCACTGTTGCACTGTCCACCTTTGATATTCTCGTACCTCACAAGCGAATAATTACATAAATTAATGCAAATAACAAACACTAGTTTAAGCTATTAGCAAAGTTTTTAGTTGTGTAATTAAAAACGGACGTGAACCTTATTTGAAGTTTAGCCATTTGGTGTTTTTATTTTCACTAATAAAACTTACTTGTTTAAGTACTTATGGGTAACAATTTAATTTACCCTCGTTACTTGTCGAAATTTTTCTGAATAACTTTGAAAACTAAGACCATCATCCAAACACATTTTGTTTATTATAAAAGATATACCTATAGACGACATCTTTATTATCTTTAGAAGCGACTGCATCCAACTTTCTTCTTCCCTTTCCCAATTGACACCCTAACATCAATTTTACCATGGAAAGGGAGTGTGGAAAAAGTACAGAATGTAGCCCCGATATTTTTAAACTTAAAAATCTAAATTAACTACTTAGTCCTATTTCATTGATAATGAATGTAATTTAATTCTATATTCTTCTCTTTTTCAAAACTACCCCTATGAAACACCTTTTTTACACTTCATTTCGTTACATTTGTCAAGTGGAAGTGGATGTAAAATTTAGAGACATCCGCTTTAATTTATAATGAAGCAATTGTGAGCAGTTCTAGTTTACGTTTAAACGTAGGTATACGTTGAGTTTATTCAAAATTAATAATTCATATTCGTCTAGTGATCTAGTCAATATAAAGTATTCCATCTCGTAGGTGGTTATTAGCAGTTAACGGGACTATGAATAATTACTGAATTTTCCGTGCAACGAACACTTATACATTTTATATACGTGAGCTATATTAAAATATTTTGAATAATGTAACATTTTGTGTTTAATCCTAGCATGATGACAAATTCAAAACCAAATCAACGTAGAACTATACACATAGATTGTCCATGTCTGCGAGCAAACAGTGTCCCAAGGGATCTTGAATTGAATTTGTTAACCTAAATGTAAACTCTGTGATGTTGAATGTCAGATGACGAAGGCAACGCGAATATTTGCATTATCCGTAGCGGAAACATTTTCATACATCAACGAGGTGACGGTATTAGAATTTTCCTACAAGAGGCGAACATTCGCGTATATAAAAGAATTGTTTCTCATACAACCCCTAGAGTCATAAATAAAAAGTGTCCCGACTCACTAGAAAATTATAAAGGTTTTAATTAACTCCTCTATTGGAGGCATTAATCAGAAGGGTGTTACTGATGAGTAATCAGCATATATACTACATAGTTTCAGGGTTTGTGCCCTCACCAGCAATGAATTGTGGTGCACGGGAAACATTAATTTTATACAATTGCTGAGTTGCATCATAAAATGATCGGGAGCTTGAATTAGTATAAACGACAGTACGCACCACTACGCGCCCGTTTTAACATTGACAGTCTGGTAATTGGAGCGAATTACAACCCCCAGTAGGCCCTCGAAAATGACCACAAGAACGGGATTCGAAATTTTTTTTCCAATTTTCACCCCTAATTGCACGAATTCTCCATCGAAAGCTTTAAAAGACACGTAAAGCATCCGACTACATTCGATTTATCTCAGTATCTGAATACAAAAAAAAAACGTATAGAAAAAGGTCGGTTGTATAACAGACGTCGTTACCTCGCTCTTACCTTGTGAAGCAACAGAAATAACGTCGAAAGTCTCCCTATTCGATAGGGCGAGCTTCTGATTAATGAGGAGAATATTGGACATTTTAGCGATGTCAAAGACCATTCGCAGCAGGCCCACCGACAAATCCTTATCTTCAGCAAAAAATAAACTACCTCAGCATTTCCTAAACCTATTATCCTTAGTTTTCACGTTATTATGATGAAGGATTTCAAATTTGAAAAGAGAAAAAAACAACGAGAGAAAAAAAATTGTCTCGTATAGTTTTAAATTAGATTACATATAGCGGTCACGGTAAAAGGACAATTCTAGAAATTTACTCTTTACATATTGTCACAGTTTAAAGCTCGCCAACTTTTACTAAATCTACTCATTTAGAAAATTAAACAAATTCTAGTATTCTATCGTGTTTTACATTTTCCTGTGTATTCACGTACACAATTAACCCATTTTTTAACGGGATACTTTTATAAATTTGATATTAGAAGTAGAATTTGTAGTTTTGAAACTATTATAGGCTAGTTTTTCTATTTCTAATTTTAACTAATGGAGCAGATTAACTCTTCCCTACATAAGGGTGGGAGAGGTTAATTTTGGAGACAAGGGTAGCACGCAATGATAGCATTGTAGATTACTTACCGTGTCCGACTATTATTGTGCAAAAGTTTCCACAGATGCTGTGGTATTCTCGATAGGTATCTTTATGAACTCTGCTCACCATGCAATCTTGGTTAAATAACGCCTGACCAAAAAGACACGAAGATGCCGAAATTACAAAACTGATAGAGAGAGTCGAATGTGCAGGTTTCATAAACCGGGCATTATCAATTTATCGATCCCAACTTTTTTGTATAGGAAGTGGTTCCTCCAACTACTAACTGGTTACCTCTCTTATTTAGTATTTCCTTATGTTTTCCTAGTTTTGAACGCTGTTTTCCTCTGTTACCGTATTCTCGATAGGATGCGTGCGCTCTATCCTTCATTTGGTATGAACCCCCCTTGCATTCGAAAACCATAATTTTTGTCATCTAGGTACAATATACCACAATCTCAGCAATCTTCTGTCTGTACATGTATACATGCACTAACTTATTTCAAATACAAATTACAAAATATTCCTAAAAATGTATTTGAAATACAAAATACGAGATACTTTTATATTTACATGGGTTGTTTTTAAAAATACAAAATACAAATACAATATTTGAAATACAAAAATACCTATACGCATACGGGGTGTTTTTTTGGGAGATTTAGTTAGACGTTTCTAGGAAAGTTTTATTGGTAGGTTCTTGAAAATGTGTACTTAGTCACTCTGAACCTATCGTGAACATTGCGGTGAGCAAAATACATACATTAATGTACTTCAAATGCAAAATTCAAAATACTCATAAGAGAGTATTTGAAATACAAAATACTTTAGGGAAAAATCATCAAATACAAAATACAAATGTATTTCAAATGTTTCAAGTATTTTGTGACTGCGCACCCCTGTATACAGCCTTCATATTCGGGGAAGAGCTTCCTTATCGTATTGAAGAAAGTGTCGTCGTTCTACACGAGAATTGTAATTCGCGCCGTTATCTTTTTCACAGCTGTTGTATCCTTTACCCGATACTCACCGCTTCCGCTCTTCGCAGTTTCCTCACCTGGGGCGTTATTTTTAAGAACCTCCTTTATATGTGAGTGTTGAGTATGAAAATTGTCTTCTCAGCGACTCTTACGGTTTAGTATAGACACTGTAACAGCCATCTGGGAATGGCCCATTTGGACGCGACCATTTGAACGCGACCGTTTGAACGCAGGCACGTTTGAACGCAGGGACTTTTGAACGCAGGGACGTTTGAACGCAGAGACGTTTGAACGCAGAGACGTTTGAACGCAGGGACTTTTGAACGCAGGGACGTTTGAACGCAGAGACCTTCGAACACAAAATTTATAATTTCTTTAAACTATTACCGTTTAAGTTTAGTTTAGAACACATTAACAAAAACTGAGAACCTGTAAATATGTGTTAAAAGTTTGTATATTTATATATTTAGAAAAGAAAAGAAAAAAAGAAGACCATTGTAAAAACCTTCGTGTGAGGGCGGACCTCTGTGTACATGGGGGCGAAGCATATTGAATCGTTGTTAGGACCTCTTAAGTTTTTTCTTAAAAACAGGTTCGCGTAGCGAACCTGCCACCTAAAAATACTTTTAATATTAAGACGTAGGTCTTTTTTTTGACCTAATAATAATCATAGTGGATTTTAAGGGATGTGGATAAAAGAATTAATGGATTTTGAGGGCGGTGGACTAAAGAACTAGTGGACATAGCGGCCAGTGGACAAAAGAATTAATGGAATTAGAAGGCGGTGGACGAAAGAATTAGTGGACGTAGCGGCCAGTGGACGAAATGGAATGGATGAAACGTCACACAATCGATTTTTATAATGTAACAAGTAAAACGCTTACCTACCTAATACATAAGAAAATGCCAAGAATATAATAAAATAGTAAGATAGCACTTCCTAAATAGAATTTTGTCTTTATCGCGAAAGTTCGACGATCTAACTGTAAGTCTTTAACAAAAACAATCATTTTAGACTACATATTTACAGGTGCTCAGTTTTTGGTAATGTGTTCTAAACTAAACTTAAACGGTAATAATTTTAAAAATAATTTAAATTTTGTGTTCGAAGGTCTCTGCGTTCAAACGTCCCTGCGTTCAAACATCCCTGCGTTCAAATGGCCTGCGTCCAAACGTCTCTGCGTTCAAAAGTCCCTGCGTTCAAATGTCCCTGCGTTCAACCGTCTCTGCGTTCAAACGGCCGCGTTCAAACGGTCGCGTTCAAACGGTCGCGTCCAAACGTCCTAGACCCCAGCCATCTCGCCTCACTCTGACTAGTCTTTCTTATGGGCATAATGGTACAGCAACATTTGATGCAAATTTAGTCGACTACAATTAAATTCGTCTATTAGGTAATTTTTTCATTTGTTTACGTTTTTTTTGGTACTGCTCCAACGTGAGAAGGAATAGTAGAAGTACCTTGGGGTTCAGTTGGCGTCGCCCCCAGCCTGTGATGACTACAGTGACTTTATTACAAACAGTGACGACAAGCGGCGATTATCCGCCATTAAGAGGCAAAATTGTGGGCGGGTTTATATGGACTCAACGGTGGTATCCTAGCAACCACACGCTGATCAAAGGTAAACACCGTCAGGCCGCCATTAAGATGCAAAATATACCACGGCCAATCAAAATCGATACCACGCTTGTCGTCACTGTTTGTAATACAGTCACTGTAGTGATGACCTTACTCGGCTTTACCACAGACGTTGTCCTGTGGTTATACTAAGGTGCCTGACATATGTATAAATGACCCTTCGCGTTGATACTTGATGATTAAGTGCAAAACTTAGGCGATCGAAAGAAGTCTTCCAGACCGAAAAACGATGAATACGATGAAACACGAAGCCGGTTAGCCGGATTCTAAGCAACTGAAGGTCAAGCTGAGTGTTGAAATTAACAATTAGGGTTTTTAATGAAGAGAAGGGATGTCTTTGTTTTTAGGCTGAATATACCTATCATTAGTTCACAATTATCTTGATACTGCCAGTTTGGCATCCTTAGAAGTCTTATTTGCAAATATTAATACAGATTGATTTTATTTGTTCGATTTGAAATCCGTTTTTAATTAAAAATTATATTTACTATTATTCGATTTATTACTTAAATAATTAAATTACGCTCGTTCTTGATTTGTAGGTATTTTATGAAATGGAGGACATTATTTCTTGATTTATTGAAGAGGCGGCCAATCACATTTAAACTCGCACTCAAATTCGTTCATTTTGAATATGAATGTGCATGCAGATAAGATAAAATAAAATTCTTCCAATAAAATATAATCTGTGCTGGCCAAGTTTGTACAAATTAACTCTTACTATCAAGGTATGGAGCGGACATTTTACACGACCGAAAATTCAATTAAAGATGGCGAATGCTGAAGCAGTAAGTCGCCACCTTATGCATTTTAACTTTTTTTTCGAATCAATCCCTGGTTTCTGATTGGTCCATTCTATTTCTCTGAAGATATAGCTTAAGGCGCCAGTTTCCGTCGCTACTGGATGAAGTGTTAAGTCGTTTAAGTCGGACAGTTATTATAGCACCTCTACTCATGCTTTTGACACAGTCCTTGCAATACGGGACGGGTTTAGGAATGCAAGGATTCCTACATTTACTGGAAAAAATATTGCGGAGGTGAAGGTTACAAAGTAATTTGAAAAAAGCAATCCTCATTCTGTTTACGCGAAAACTTTAAAAAAGATTATGTAATGACAAATGCGAAATACTTTGGCCGAGGAGTAAGTATGGCGCTTAACCATAACTTAAAAACAAGATCACAGTACCTAACGCAATAAAAAACGTAACAAAAACCATGAATACGGTTAAGAAGAAAAGCAGTGAAAGTTCGTGACGAGATCGTATATAACCAGGAAACCAGTCAGAAACTAGAAATTGGAGAGGCAAGTGGGATCTTGCTCAAACATCGTTTCATCTCTGACATCAATCAGAATCATAAACAATCGACACGAGATAACTCTCAGAGAAGCAGCTTTAGCCTTGTGTCAGTTCCTTACAAAGCGAGTACATGGAGGTCACTTCGACGGTAATAATGAGCGACCAAAGAGTATTTGATACTCTTTAATACTACTAAACACATTGCTTCCCAATGGCCTGGTTGATACTAAATAGGGTTAACACAATAGATCCGTATAAACATCGGTAGATGCTCAAAAAGAATTGTACCTTAACAGAGCGTTCCACTCACAATTAGAAATCTTTAGCAAAGCTTCGCATTAACACGAGATCTACGGTTTTTACTTTCTATTCCAAAATAAGGTGTGCTTCGACTTTTATAGCAACCTTGGCCGTGTTTTAACTAGTGCCACCAAGGCAAAAGATAACACTCTTACCTTTAAACCACAGAGGTAGTTAATTATTATTATTAGTGTTCCTAATAATCCTAATACCTTGTTTTCGGTCAATGCCATGTGGGAAAATCGTATAGTACGAAGGAAAATTCATATGTAATCTATACATGCAACTTTGGAAAAATTTATTTATTTACATAAAAACCTTCCACAGCTATTCTAACCAATTGATTCATTCCTTTTTAGGAAAGAATCCTTTTATCAGCTCTGCAAAATATTCGCTAACAGCTTCTTTCACTTCATTATCGCAAGACAATCTTCTTCCTGTAATATTTTTTTAATTGTGTGAACAGAAAGATGTCGTACGGGGCCAAGTCAGGGTTATAAGGTCAACTCTGAGAAGTCACAATCGCAATAATCTGATGCATTCTGCTCGCTTTATGCACCCGACAATTGTCACGCAGCTTCCACAAATTCCGTTTCTCCCCAACACAACATTCTTGAAATTTGAAATGGTGTTTCCGTAGACTTCTCCAGTTACTGTTGCGCCCTTTTGCGTATATGCAGAATTCCGTCAACGTCGTCGCCATCAATTTTCCCGACGTTCTTGCATTTTTCGGTGCAGAAGAGGTCTTGCATGTTTCGCTTCTTAGTGCGATGGTCCCAATGGTGCACCTGTAAATTCGTCTATAGAAACTTCTTTTCTGTACAGTTTCTGTTCAGGCGTCATGCCAGTAGCCTAGGTATTCATCGTGCACACAATGAGACTGTTCTTTTGGTTGTCTTGGTTTTACATGCAATGACAGCAACCTTTACACGACGATCTCGAAGCACTATTTCTTCCACCTTTTCCACAGCCTCATCTGTTCTTGCTTTTACGGGTCAGTTACACTCGATTGATTCCCTACCCCCTTCCCTATACACTACCCCATACCGTTGAATGAAGCTTTAGTCAATGTAAATGTAAATAGTTTTGGGCCCATGACCGTTACTCAAAAATTTTATGACACTACGCTCTAATTTCATGTCGCCCATTTATTATACTTGCTAGACAAAAAGCTCTAGAATGTTTTTAAATTGTGCGATTAACACATCACTTGACAAAGAAATGTCTATAAATGGCGTTACATATTTTACGTCCTATCTCGATTGTTTCATGGTTACGTTAGTTACGTAGATTACAATAAATTTGCCTTCGTAAGAATACCAAACACGATGTCGGCACAAGATTCATATCTATACGGTGTACAGCAGCACAAAATTGGCACACAAGAATGATGTGAAGATATTTCTGGAGGACTTCTGTATCCATAAATTTGGTGTCATATTGTAAACGCTGTATAGCATTTTTAAGTGCAAAAATAGACCAAAATACTATTGTAGTTGAAGTGTTATTATTAGATATACTCCACGATATGGAGCAGTGCAATGTGATTCACCTGAAAACAACTACAGAGAAAATCTGCAGATAAAGTATGTGCGCGAGTATTAAAACTTTTTTATGTTTAAAAAGGAACTAAAAATTTATTTACCGTCCATATTTGAGTTTATGTGGTTGCCATTTTATAATTTTTAACGTCGTCATTTACAATACGAAGTGCAAAAATAAAAATATAACTGAAATGCAAAATGGCTTACATCAAAGCACTTTGGAGAACAACATTTGCACCATTATGCTTAAAGAACCCGCAAATAAATAATTCCCCATCTAGAAGTTTCTACTATGTGAAGGATATACTTTATTTCTTCTCCCTGATAAATACTCATTAAAAAAGAGCACTTTTAGGAGTAATTTGGAAAGTGATAAAATAGTTTTATGGCGTGTTTCTATACGATTTCATCTGAAGTGACATTATAGTTGTCAATATAAGTGTAAATCAAACGCAAATAAAATATTCAAAGCAAAATGTCCTTTGCAAACTTCGTTAGTATTGATAAAAGTCTCTGACCGACTATATAAACGTCTACCCTTTTATGACGTGCTCCATAATAAAGTGTTCTCGATTTTTTCCCTCAAATATTTTACTTCTTTTTCTTTGACACGAAGTAAATCTGGGTTAAAGTTCGAAATTTAGAACTTTTATAATGCATTTCGATTGTGTGCAAACGGTCATCTAACGGCTTATTCGGAGATTTCGGTGAAATTGTCACGTTATGCGAGGTTATATCATCAGTCGGTATGTCTGGTTGACAATGGTGCTAATGCGACCGGGGCGTTGCTCGGACACAATAGCGAATAATTGCACGGAATAGGCGCCGGCCTGCATTGACAAATGAGACGCTGCGCGCCGGAAAATTAACGCTTTATAAAATACCGTCAAATGAGGCATATCACAGGCCGGCTGCCAAATTACAACTAAAAGCCACATTACGCCATAATTATCGTATAATTCATTCAAAACCAATAGCGAAATTGGCTTCAATATTAAACGCTCCGTTTTGTAATGCCACAGCGAGCGTCGGCGTCGGTAGTAGTGCCCTCTGCGCTCTTATACCTCTACCTACTCTACTATCTAACACCGAGAGATTAATCGCTTTTAAAATGTACCGCTTTGTGCTGTAGAAAATAAAACGTGGGCGTGATAAAGCGTAGATTGGATTTCTCAAATAAATGGTAGAAATAACTATCAGAGAGTTGAGAATAACGCCGAGAGAACGTGAATTACATCCAAGTGAGCGGCGACCACTCTTTGGTCCATTAGTTTCTTTGACGGGTAATGAGAGTAAGAAAGGCACCTGATTGGCTATAGTTTTACTGAATTATGGAAAAATTTTGATGAAATGATGGCATAAAAATCGCGTCGGTTTGCCGAACGCAAATAAGGGTGCCTGCTTCTTCAGACAAATGATCGCTTTGAAGCGGAAATCTATTCCGTATCAGACCTCGCTCGGATAGCTTCTCCGTTTTTCAAAATTATATTTGTTTAATCTGAATTGTAGATATCTTTTCAAACAGAAACTGAATACTTCAATAGACGCTTCTTTCGACTGTCTTAAAGATAGATTCCCAAAGTCCATTTTGAATACTATTATTATTATCGCCCATTTTCCGCACATCTCCCTTTTTTTATATATTTTACCATCTTTTATCTTTCTATCGTTATTGTGTTCGGTAACCTGCTGCGGTAATTTAAAAATTTGACAAAAATGAAAATTTCGTGTTAACAGCTGACTATAAATCATATCCCATTGTCATCACCCTTCGAGAGTAGGAACGCACGTCTATTTTGATTGATGAACTCGAATAATCGCAATAAGTATACTGCCCTGCCAAATCGTACGGATACTCGACAGAAAAAAAAACTATCGTTATTCCTTCTGATTCATATTCGATATTTCGTTGAAGATTCATTTTGAGGAGAGACTTGTACAACACGAAAACGTTCGTGCGTGAAAACACCCATATATTTCTGGTAGTAAATTTAAAATCTTTTGGCGAGAATAAAGATGTATGCATTTGAAACAATTTTTACATATTATCCGCTAAGCTTTTCACATCTGTGCGTATCAAACGGCTTCCCGTGGGAAAACTAGATACGTACTTTAGCCATTTATACATTTCGCAATTACCACACCTGATGTTCTTGTCGCAGTAAGTAAACCAATTACATAGATAAGCTGAGATTAGTACCGTTTAGTACACCTAAGAATGTTTATAACGTAAGGGGAGGACCCCCTCTCAGCTCCTGCCTTGTAAATCGGTAATTGGAAGCACTCGAATGTGGTGTCGAGCCAACAAGTTCACAAGGGAGTAGTAGCGACCCCGTCTGAAGAATAGCCGTAAGGGGATGTAAATACTAAGACCAAAGTAAACCACGTCTGAAAGCACCGAAACATGGCGTCCCTGTTTCGTTGTCGTATCATAGCTAAAACCATTGTATGAAAATCAACGGCGTCATTGTCAGATGATTGATGGCAGACTGTGTACCTACTCGATGGTACGAGTGTGATAACAGAAAGCTTCGGTAAAAATTTCAAAGCCCAAAATGGAATCAAACCGAAGGAATGGAAGGATCAGCTCCTATTTCGATTTCCATACCATTAATGCCAGCGAGGAATATCGTCTTCCAACAGCGAGCTTTCACTCGTCACCAATCACTGATGGAGAACTCAAACCAGTGACGTGGGCACAAGAACTGTATAATAAAATAACTGTAAATAGGGAAATAGAACAGAAAACATATCCTAAGGATTCGAGCTTACGAACATACCTAAAGAACACTTGAATATACCAGAGAGGACATTTATTTATTTATTTATCTTTTCTTTTTTTTTAACATGTTGTGACTACAGAGTAGCATTTACTCCAAAAAAGCCACAATGAATTACATAATAATAAACTAAAAATACTAATCATGTAATGTTTTTTTTTTGTTTTTTTTTGCGGGGCCTATATCAACTTATACATAATAATAATAATAATAATAATAATAATAATAATAATAATAATAATAATAATAATAATAATAATAATAATAATAATAATAATAATAATAATAATAATGTGATTAGTAAAATAATAAAAAATAAAACAAATATAACACTGCCTGCCTTAAAAGCGGGTATTAAGTATGTAATATAAATTTTAATTTTTTGATCTGTACTAAGGTAGTATTGAATATATCCAGCCTGTGAGACAACTAGTTGTATTGTGTTTGCATACGAATGACCGGGGGAGTCCGCATGCCTCACCGTCCTAGCTACCGGAGGAAGGAATAGATCCCTACCCCTAATTCGAACAGAGGGCGCATATAAATTTAGTAGTTCCAGGATGTTAGGGACCTCAATCAAATTATTTAAAATTTTATAAAGAAACATCAGTGTACTGATATCTCTTCTGGTACTAAGCCTTTGAAACTCAAAATCCAGTCTTAGCTTAATAGAATCATGAAGAGCCAATGAGCCAGGAAGGAAACGGTTAAAAGAATTGTGATGGAACGGTCGAAGAAGCTGTTAATGAAGTTGGATAGAGAGACGTGAATACTCACTCAAGTTCTCATTTCTGTGGATGACAAGTAAATATGATTTAGGTAGTTGATAGGCACATTGGTATGGCCCAGTACATCGTTTTATAAGTTTCTCCGGTAGTTGGTTTGGAAGTGAACTATCTTTTCCCAGGTTTCGGTATGAATACAACTTTTACATCCCTCCACACCATGGGTACCTACGTTAGGGTGGGCCGAAAAATCGCTTTTAAGAATCATGATTTGCCCTACTTCAAAAAATGTGTCAATTGCCGTTTTAAGAGCAGAGAAAAAATTCCAGGTCCGTAACATAAATTTTAACCGGCCCCCACGACGATAAAAAAATTAGAATTTTTTTTTAATGATTAAGTACGGCCTTACTTAAAAAAATGTTTGTTTTATTAATACTAGTCGATTCAAAAAAAATTAGCGCTTAAAAACAAGTTTTAGCCGGGCCCCAGACGAATAAACATCAAAATATATATATACCATATCGAAAACTGCAGTCGTGCAACACTGTAATTACGACACAACAGGAGATCTGTTGACCGGCGCCGGAGTGGCGTTAAAACAAAGGCAACTCAATCAGTTAACAATAAGTCATTCAACAGTGCAGCCTCCAGTTTGTTCAGAAGACATTAAAAACCACATCCTTTAGTATCTAGTGAATAAAGGAATAAATCCCAAAGATTTGGAAGTTATTGGGTGTGACGGCACCAATGTGAATACCAGATGGAAAGATGGTGCTATTGGACTAATTAGTAAGTATCTCTAAACCCCTTCAATGCAGTATTTGCCTGCTTCATACTAATGAGTTACCTCTACGGCACTTGCTGCAAAATTTCTACTAAAGGACCATACGCCTATTTTGGGCCTATTGTGGCTTTTAGAAGAATTGATTGTGAACTACCGGAGGTAATAGTTAAAGATTTAAGTACAGACCAGAAAATCTATAATATAGGATACGTTGTGCAATTATAGTGATGGTGAATGTTGTCAACAACTGGCAAACAAGAATCCGGGCAAACTGTCTCATGCGCGGTGGCTAACAACGGCCAACAGAGTCTTACGTTTATATCTAAGTACTATGACCCCATCTGAAAATCTACGCATTTTAACCACATTCATTTTAAAAGCTCCCACTTGGTTCCAAGTTAAAATCAAGCCCCTATTAACGCACGGAGCAGTGCATTTTTGGAAAGCTATTAAAGCTTCAAGAGATTTTCCAGATGCAGTAATACGAATAGTTGATAAGGTTTTGTTGCAACTAACGGCTATCTGACTAGCACATCCTGAAAATATTCTGATTTCCATGTTAACAGATTCACGTCCCAAAATAAGGGAGATGGCTGTTAGAAGGATTCACAATTCTAGAAAACTTGTGAAGAATGAAATCAGGTGCAAATACCTCCTCGCGGTGAGTTCTGAGTAAATTTGATATTTGGAAATACATATCGTCTAAGTTACTGTAAAAATATCAAATTTAGCGAAGGACTGCACAACAAAATGACAATATACCTAGTTACTTTTCAATTTTCGTAGACAGTGGGGGCCGGTGAAATATTTTCCAAATTCCTAAAAAATTATAGGAAATAATATTCGGCATAAGAAGGGCCGGAAAATCACTAAGGTGTGTTTTTTTTTTAAAATAATTTTTTCCCCATTATTAGGGCCCTGGGGCCCGGTAAAAAATCGGAATACAGGCCTGTTTTTTTTTTGGTACCATTGTAAGGTTACAATACAACTTTTTCACGGTAGGGCGTTTTGAAATTCGTAAAATTGTTTTTTACGGTCTATTTCGGCCCACCCTAACCTACGTACAATGTTTTTTTAAGGACCCTATTTTTCCCTCCCACCCTGCTGTAGGGTTCTTTGGAACCTGAAATCTTTTGGAATTTGCTCGATCTCGTCACTGCACCTCTTCGAAGAGTCTCGTTTTGCCTTCCCAGTAACCTTATTGTATTCTGTGAGTCTTCGTGTGGGACAACTTGTCTCAAAGGCACTTCTGACGCCCATGCGAAGGTTTACTTCCGTCGCGTTTCTGAGTTTGGCTTTTAGGTTTTATTCCAGTAGAGCTCCCCGTTCTGTTAGTTGTCATCGCCATTTTCTTATACAACTCTAACAATTTCGTTTGATCCAATATCAAACCCAATATTATACATATCTATGGTCGAAGAACGATCGCTCTTTCGACACATGCCATTTGTATCTCATGCTGCAGGCAGGCACAGTCAATTATTCCTCTTCGCTAACGTTATTGTCGATGATATAATCTAAGAGGCACTCACCTTTTCTGGTAATATTTAAATAATGTATTGTTTGCTATATGCATAATTTATCCTGCTTAACTCCTTCTCTATGATTATATGGCTACACAAGCGATCACGTAGCTTAATTCTGTTAGTAACTATGATATCACACATCAGAGTTACAAACATCTCACTTGTTGACGTAAACCTTCATTTACCATTATAATTACATGTAAATACTTAACTATTTTCGGTGTAGTCCTAATTTTACTGCTCCATGGCAATACGATCGGAGAGTGGAGACTTAACCTTTAGAGGGAAGTACGTCAGTCAGTCAGTTATGTTGGGTCAGCTTAAACTTTTTCGTTTGAATTTTTATAAATAATAAATTGTGAGCGTGTCGGGGAATCCGTACATTACGGTAGATTAAATTATGTGTCCCTTGTAACAACATAAACGGAGTTGGAGGTGGAAAAGAAAGGTAAGGGGCTTTTTAATATTAATTAGGTACCAGATTTCGTATTTGGTTCCTTTTTTACACATTTTGTGAATTTTGTGAATACTTTTTATAACTAAATACTGAAATGCGACTAAGGGGAGAAGGATAAAAATGTTTAACTTATTGAAAATTGAGTATATAGTTGGCTTACGTTGGGCCCACTTTCCTATTTATATTCAAAAGGTTCGGCCCTAGTAGTCTAGTCATAGAATGCTCAAAAGGGGCGTCTAGAAGAAAAGTCAATAAATTTTTCGCCAAACTTGTGTCTCAAATTGGAAAATTTGTTGCGAAAGGTTTTTTTCGAAAATTACCGATTTTCGAGAGCGCATATCTCATTAACGGTCAAAAAATCAACTTTCCTGCTAGAATCATTCGTTGACTGAGCTACAGAGAAAATTTTATCATGTAAGTTTTCGTTTCACACCCCGTTTTGGTAGAAATCGGAGATAAATTTTCAAAGTGCCTAAACTGTCCATATATCCTTAAAAGATATCCCAACATCCACAGGCCATCCACATTAGATCCATCGGATTTTGATAAGATGTGCTAGGCACGTCCAGTTAGCGCAACTTGGGATGTTAAAAATACATCCATAGTTGGATATCCTGTGAGTGTCCTTTTATAACACTTTTGGACGTGTAGTGGAGCTATTTCGTATAATACCTAAGATTAAATAAATCCATCAATGTTTCTACAAGGTCTAAATCTCACAACTAATGCATTTACAGAAAGAAGTATAAAGTTTATAAACATGTATCTGATTATGCAGCTTTGTCCAATCTGCGTAATCAAATTACAAAGCTAAAGGTCGCTTACTATAAAAAGTATCTATCGAGTATCGAGAGAAACATTAGAAGCGACCCAAGACAACAGAGCAAGTGTAACGTTCTACCGAATTCGATGTACCTACTTAATTGGTAAACGTGCCGAAAATCCCAAAGATTGTGTCAATTTGTTTCAAAAGTGTTTTAAATCTGATTATGAAGGAAAATAATGGTAAATCACAACCCAATTCTTCAATCCAGTCGACATTTTGTCAAAAATTACATGTTGTCTCTGACCTACCGAAAAAAATTAAAATAAACAAAAATATAGTGAACCCGACGCAATACCCTCGTATATTGTGAGGATGAGCCCTCATTCTAGACAAATAATGACTTTACTTTGATATAAAGAGATATTAAGCCATGTGAGCTTAATCCGGCTCTGGATCCATGAGGCACAAATACCTATATCGAGAAAACGATGGAAGGTAGGTATCTATAAGGCCAGGATTGAGATGATAGAGAAGAAGCAGAAGACATGTATCTACTGAATCCAAAAGAGAAACTAAGAACATAAACAGCAAAAGTCATAAGAAAGTATAGAATCAGAAGGAATTCGTTGGTACATGTTTAAACCATCAGTTATGTTTATAAAATAAAGGAGCCAAACTGTATGAGTTGATATTATTAAAAAAATTGAATTGAATGACAAAGTAAATTCAATTCACGAAATTGTTCGGATTTTTCCAAAAAAAGTATCTCCCTTCTTGTCGATATCTTCTGTGGGATATCTCAGGTGACTCTCAATGTTTGTTTAGCTCTAGTATATATCGTACTGTGATCAGTGTATATTATCACAGATAAGTGTATTTTATCTGTGATATTATGTATGACGATAGGAGCTTTTCAAGCTCCAGGGAATATGAATCAAAAAAAGGATTCTTATTTCTGTTAATCTTTGTGTT
Source organism: Pyrocoelia pectoralis (assembly GCA_036250285.1). Classification (NCBI taxonomy): domain Eukaryota; kingdom Metazoa; phylum Arthropoda; class Insecta; order Coleoptera; family Lampyridae; genus Pyrocoelia; species Pyrocoelia pectoralis. The sequence goes on from CM070078.1 coordinate 48,907,100, forward strand.
GGATGGAATGTAAAAGGATGTAAAAACAAGTCTACATTTCCGTATTTGTATAGTAGAAAACGTGCACTGACGAACCCAAAAATAATGAACGATATATTGTTTATACGCGAAAACACGGGTAAGAAAAATCGCTTTCATTAGTAAAACTTATTCCAGCCAGGACTTTTACCGTTTGCGGGGGAGTGAAAACTGACATTGGACATTTGCATTAATTACCTTTTTTTTCTCAGTAATTTGAGTTAGGAATCCAATATAGTATGTTTAAGTCAGAATTACATCGACTGTTGACTTGATAGCAAAATAATTAAAGGAGGCGAAGAAGCAGAGCGTGCACTTACTAAAAGTGTCTTACAATAACAAATGAGACCTGCAGAACCGATTATAAAAGCTGCCCGTTAGATAAATTGTCGATAGCGTCAAGATCGATACCTTAAATTACATCGCTCGGCGCTTCTAAATTAAAAGCGAGTTAGTCTTAAGACTGCCGTTTCGTACACCTTTTTCTTTTCAGTTTCGCTTTTCGCAGGACCGGTGGCGTGGTACCGGTACCCGAATCCGAGACGTTGAGTTATAGTTTACGCGGCGGCGTCGTTTTCTAATTTTCAATATATGGGTTTATATAGAAACCTCGACTACTACTTTGATAGAATAGATTGCACATGTCGCTCCTCCATTGTAACTCGTTTCTTATTTAACTTTATTCACCCCGACTCATCCTCACCTCATTTATCTTCGTCCTACGTTGATAACATCCGGCTGGTGTCTGGTTAATTTGGACTTGCTTCTGATCTGACTTGGTAAAACTGATGATCGCACTGTTTGCAGGTGAAAGTAATCTTTGTCAGTTTCCGCTTGATTTAGAGATTCATTTCTTTGTGCACAATCTTGCCTTCAAAATAACATATTCCGACGGCGTCTTCATTTTAGTGCCGTAGTCGAAATGGACGAAATGTTATGGCGTGTTACTCACTCGTTCGAAGTAATTTTTCATCTTTCCGAGCATGTACAACACTTAAAAAAGGAAGGGCTACTGCAGTTTTCCTAAGATATTAATCGCGCTAGCGAGAAGCGCATCTGGCGGATTACCTTTTATAGCATCTAATTTTGCTAGATAACCGTTATTGCAAATGTAAAATAATACCGCAATGATTGCGGGACATTCCATCTGTACGTGACGATAGTCAAACAGGGGTAAGGGAGGGTGATGGAGTCCGTGTTAAAAGGGATGTTTTCTGTACAGAAACGTCCAAATATAATTACCGACGAGGTTAAATGAAACCAACAGGTCGGACTAAATGTAATAACGCATTTTCTACAAAACACTAATTTTATTAAACGCTAGGGAATATTGACGTTTTAATGGAAATTTAATTTGCCTCGCATGAAAAATCAAGCTAATATGGAAATTACAGACATCAAAGCAATTTGCTCAGAATGATTTAATTGTCAGACGACGACGACGAACATTCCCATTAAAGTTTTTGAACACGTTCGCGTTTACAATTTATTCAACAATCGTAATCAACGGCAACTACAACTATCGTATATACCTACAAAACCGTATAAAACACCTTGCAGATATCTAAAATTAGTGAGCGCTTCTCTCACGCTCGAATTAAAATACACGTCAAATCGCTTTTATAAGCCATTTTCCGTACTCGCTGTACATTATTCAAAATAAACAAAAGCGCTCTGTTGTTAAATTCCTTCGGCGTCCAGCTTTATACACACGATTTTATAACTTTGTATCTAAAGAAATTTGATCACACGAATAACGTTTAACATTGTTCGTCAAATTAACTCCGCACAAATCCATAATATTGAATTTGTAGAATGGTGCTTACCCCAGATCAATTCAAGCTTTGTGGCGGTGATACAAGGCCTTGGTTAGATGCAAGTTAAAGTTAAAAACAAGTAATTCCACTAATTTTTAGTTTAAATTTAGTGAAATTATTTGTGTTTATCAGTCTATCAAACCTGAATAATGTTGTTCCATTTGTGTCCATTTCTTCAACAAAAAATTTATAATCTGGATTTCGGGCAGCCCATTCCTCCTCATTTCATTTGCAATCTTTATTTGTGATTCATACAGGACTCGTCTCAACAATTCTGCCTTGAACAAGTTCATCCTATGAATTCACAAAGTGTGGATGTGCTTTTTTCCTGTAAGTAGACATTTTTGACATTCTGACTTCAAAATTTAAGACATTTTTGTATCGATTTCATCTCATCGTGAAAGTGGTCAAAATGGCCGTCGAAAATATTGTTCATCATGGCAATGCATATTCTCATCTGGTTTATAATTGTCACCACTAAACTTAACTTTGTAAGAAACTCACGGGTTCATACAGGAACAGCGCCACGATTTTGAATTTTGGTGGGTTTGTGGCAAGGAAGAATTGTCACTACTTTAGTTTGATGGGAATTGGTTCAATAAATACAATTTGCAATCAGTCTACAATCACTAGAGTAGTGATCTTGTATGGGATGGCTAATAGGTTGTGGAACACGAATATACAGGGTGATTTCTAACCCCCTGACCAAAATAAAGTTATTTTATTAATAAAATTCTGATCAAATTTTAATAATAAGAAAGTTACAAGTGTTTAAAGTTCTTAGAAACGATTGAGCTTTTTTATAAAATATGGTAATAATTTACATTTTGAATTCAAATTTGAAATACTTGAAAGTTAAATAAACAAAGTTCACTTAAAATTTTACTAAAATTTCATTTATTGAAAGTCGCTTATTTAATTAAATTTTCTACGACTGTAATATGTTTATTATTCGCCAGTTTTGAATAGATAATAACACCTATTACCCAATGACCCATTGCTCACGGGTTCAATTAATTATATGACCCATGCCTAGTGACAATACATTATTATAAGCGCTAAAGTTATCTAATTTATTTGTATTCTTATAAAGAACATTCATATACACTGTGTCCAAGATAAGGAGGGCCACTATGGGGATTTCGGAAACGGTAAGAGATAGAGTTTCGGTTAAATGGGAGAAAAGTTGGGCAATTTTGAGTTCACTAAAATGAAATTTTTAAACTGACGAAAGTTATGCGACAAAAAGCGAATTTTCAGGATTTCGTTTTTGACAAATTATTACTTTGTCGTAGATGTTAACTAAAAAGTAAAAGAAGCTTCTACAGGTACTTGTTAACGTTCTTTAACATGGCATACAGCAAATTGGAATCCGACGTTTCATCTTCGAGTAACCATCATCAACTTTGTTTTTTTAAATACGATCCTGATTTTTTTATGCATAATATTAGAAGAGCTTTTTATTCTGCATTCAAGCATGTATCACACTTTATGGTTTAAACAAAAAAATGTTAGGAAGTCGGTTCCCCACTCATTTAAGACCGCCTGGTGCCTACAACTCGCATAGCTTGTTTGGGTTTATCATATGCTGTAATCCATGGAGTATCCTTGCACTGTTGACATTTGCCTGAGTTTTGCACATGCCCTTTTGGTGGCCTTCCTCCCCACAGTTCTTTCACCTTTTCCATGTAAACCCCAGCACTTGGAACCCTTACTTTCTTCTTCTGAACAGCGTGAGCCATCGGGCTAGTTGTCGGTCACGATTATCTAGGTTTTTCGGCCAAAATCCAATTCTTTCATCGGTTTTAATGAGATTTTTCTGTTTTCTGATCACTCAACCCTTTCTTGTTTACCTCCTGAGCTGCGAGGTCCATGTTAGTGTTGCCTTCTTCGTTTATAATGATCGCGGTTTGTTGCCGCGTTCCCCGATTTCCCTTTTTCGTGTCGCCCTGAACTGAGTATTAAATGGGTTTGTTGTAAATTCGGCCAGCTTGGTCTTCCTTTCTTCCTGGGAACCACACAAACGGACTTTCCAAGAAGACAATCTGAGCCCAGCCCTCTTTAAAATCATACACAGCGTTAAACAAATGGAAGGAGGCCATAAAATGGGAGACAATGTAATAAAAATAGTTTGCTATAGATATTTGTTATAACATACGCGGCCGAAACTCAGGTCCAAACATCCAAAACAAGATGTGTGATAAGATCAAGACAAAGAAACCGAAGTAACCATGTTGACGGAATGGGCGACAAGAACACACACCTATACATGAAGAAGACCCCCTGGTAGACCACAAAAAAAGGTATAAAAGTTGGATTTCGTATCCCTCGAGGCCTAAAACGAACATAAAACACAAGACTATGTCTCAATAAAAGCGAAATAGAAGAAGAAGATATTCCCTTCGAGTATCCACGCCCTTGGATCACCGAGTGACGTTTAAACTATTTTATAGATAATGATTTTATGATACAAGGTGATCAAAATATTGGCGCGTTACAGCAGCAACTTCCTAGCCTAACTTAAATTTCTTTCTGGCAAGGAAAGCTTTAGTTTTAGGAACAGGTGAAAGTGACACGGTGCTAGACCTGGCGAATAGGGACTTCCTGAACAATGCCATTCTTGTGATTAGGTGCATTATTCAGGTTTTTTAATTATAACGGCAGCTGCCTTCAATTTTCCCAAACGGACAGCACAATGTGAATCATTTTTCAGTTGCGCATAAAGCTTTCCTGCTGACATTTGGCTAATAAAAATGTGGTTCCCTGTTGGAAAAGCACCACATTCTTTGCAGTGTCGCCCAATCGTCCAAGTAAGAAGATTTGATGTAAAAATCCGTACCAGTGATGACTATAATTAGGGCAACTTCCTCTGCAAACGCCCTCAAGTGCAGTTTACGTACGTGGTGACTTGAATGATTATGATAGTGTTAACGACACTACAATCACGGATGAAGGTGAAACCTATTGTACGTATAATATTATGTGCGCCTTTCAATTCAAATAAGTACAGAATCCAGAAATTAATTACTTTGGCAAACATGCCATATTCCACCTTTCATGGTTTACACGGCCATTTTCAATTGAATGTCACAAAATATCTATTTCTCGACTCTCGAGATTCAACTGACAATTCCAAAAATCAGAGCTGTCAATCTCATAAAGAAAAAAATTACACGCAATTCATGCGAGAAGTTCATTGAAAATTATCTAATTATCCATCTAAATGCTTTACATGCTCCAATCACTAATTGAACATAGGTTATTCAATGACGAGATTTCAAAAAAATCTGTACAGAAATAAAGAAATAAGAAGAAAATTACACGATAAGAATCTAAACTAAATATAAATTTTCTTTGAGATAAAACAGATCTCAATGAAAATATTTCGTTTGAACTGAACTTGCTACCCTCTAATTAAGTACCCTTACAATGGTTATTTGATGAGGCAGGATATGTCGAGAATAAAAGAAACTTTTGTAATGGCCTTTAATTATCGTTGAGCAATATTAAAAAGTTACTAATGCTGGTTTTTTTCCCGGGAAAAATAAAATTATAAAATAATTTAGCGTATAGTTGCTAATCCATAATGTAAATTGGAATATTATTCAATCGCCGTTGGCAAATAGAGTTGATTAAATGGATTAATAAATAGTCAGTAATGGCGAAACTAATTTCAAGCACATATTTACATATATTTCGTTATTTTCAGAATGATACACAGTTTATCCTCATTCTATCGTTCGAGTGGGAATTTTGAACTCTCCAAATTGGGGTTGCATTTCGAGCCAAATTATTATCATAAAATAAAATAGTGCGTCCCGAGGGAGTAGTAACAATCCTTTGTATTTATCGAGTGAACGATATTGATATAAATCGTCAAAATTCTATATTAGGTATTTACACTTAGTTTGGCATGCTTTAAAGGACGTCATTGATTTCATACATCCGAAGTCATCCGCTCGTCATCCGTCTATTCAATATTGGCGCCCCATGAATTATACATGGCGTGAAGAATTGGAAAAGTGCTATTGACTGAGCTTTACATTCTACGATTCCAATAAAAAATTCCTACATTTTTTGCACCTAGCGGCACTGCTTTAAAATAATATCTTCGACGGCTATAAAACTCAAAATTCAAATTTATTAAAATGCGAGCGAAAATCTGGAACGTATTTAAAAAAAAAAGAGGAAACACGACGCGAATAATAAGAAAAAAAAAGGTGTACAAAGCTTCTATTCTCTAAATGCACAATTGTAAGAAAATTGCAAATAAAGTCGTGTAAAAATGTTCTTGAGGAAAGATATGACTTTTTCTTTCAATAGCTTATACAAAGAATTTCTGTATAAAAACCTATAAAAATTTATAAATTCGTGTAGTTCTTTCGTAAAATATGCTGAAGAAACTTCATTTTAACTTTATAGAAAATACTTTATAATGAAGTACCTTTTTTTAGTTACCGCACAATGAACGCATTCCTTAAAAAAGGATTCTCCGATGTTTTGTTTAAATATATAACAGAATCTTGGTAAAGCTCCTTAAAATTATACTTTTGAATGCATTTATTTATATTATAGACTCTATCTCTAAAGTAATAATTAAAAAATTCTTCGAAAGTGTACTAAAGAACAATTTTAAAGACACGTTATTAACAGGATTGTTTTACGAAAGTTAAGTAAATGGTATTAAGGAAGGTAATTAGATAAATATGATCTCTTCTCTTTATAACAAAAGATTTGTTTCACCATTCATACGCTCTTATAGTTTCTTTCACTCATTCTGTTTTTATTTTCCTTGTTGTCTATGGTGTTTTTTGTTCGCTTTACCTTAAAAAAAAGTAAAATTAAAATAGTTTTTAAGGTAGTTCCTCCGCGACAATCTCAACCAAAAGTTTCGTCCCATGTAACCATAGTAACTTCTATTATTAACCATTTTTGTCACGCCAGTGGAAGTATACTTTTTGTTCGGACTGTCCGCGTTGTCATGGAACAGATTGCGTATACAATCATTCGCTTGCCTAAACATATGTAATAATACCAAAAACGTCATGTTTCTCAAGGCTATATCTTCAAAGTAGACGGTAAACAATTCTCAAATGTTTTCACAATATTCGTATAATCCCTCTCTAGCATTCTTTAGTTTTTCATTAAATTCTGACGTTTAGTTTTGACAGTACAATTGATAATGTGTCAGTGCCCACATAATACGAGATCTGTGGCCTTATGCGGACATTCAGAAGTTCTCAGAATGTCTTTCGGATGTCCTGGGGACTTATGTGGACATATAGAAGTCCTTAGAATGTCTTTGGGACGCCTTTGAAAGATATGTGCTACGTGGGCGGTGTTTTTTGTATATGGGTTATATGTCAATTATGCCAATTTTAAGTGTAAATATCTCGACTTAGGGACGGTAAACCTCATTTAAACTCCACGGATGTTTGGATAACGTATTTAATAACGTATACGCCAAGTTTGAACAAATTCTGTCGCAAATCGTTCCGCGGAGGAACTACCTTAATTAAGCCACTATGGAGACGAAACGCTTACAGTAGAACAAATGCAATCATTTAGTCCATGGAATTGGTACATTTTACCTTGTATCAAATGAGGTAATTCTAATTTTTTTATATGTTGTATGTGATGAAGTTTATCTCGAAACATGTCACCATCAGAACACCTCTTAACGATTTATCTTCATTTTCATCAAATTGTTGTCTCTAATTAAAGAAGTTTATGATGGGGAGTTGTAATATTATTGATTACGACCCCCTTTGTGTGTTACGAACTACCCAAGATACTACTTAGTAAAGTGGACGGTGGGTAATCACACAGTTGTGGTACTGTAGATGACGGAGAAGGACGAAATGGTAAATAAGTGGCGTTGATGAATTAAGAGAGCGGTGCCTTTAATTGCACCAAGAGGGCTCTTGCCACCTACGGAGTCAAAATTGGAAAACGAAAGCGTGCCTTAGAGAAAAATTAAATAAACGGGAGGAGGAACTAAGTAGTGGAGCATTTCAGATACGATTGCGGGTCAGCTTCAATGATTTCGACGATTAATCTATATATATATATATCGTGCTTAAGGAGACGAAGGGACCTAGTTAATACATAGGACGATTATATCAAAGAAAATCAGATTTATCTGAGACTTAAGAAGTAGCTAAATCATTGATGGTTGGAAAATTCATATGATCCATATGTGAAGAGTTATTTATATGTTTAAGGCACTGGTAGCCCTTCAGAAAGTTATTGGTTCCGGAAATAATGCGCATGTTGGTATGGCTGTAATTAAGTTTAAAATTGAGCGGTGGCAAATTGGTTTTTTTGTATCTGTTTGAAAAGAAGTTGAAGAGGAGGAAGAGTAGGAAGGTGGACGGACTTTCTTCGGCTTCTTGGAAATCCAAAATAGAATTAAACTACCCCCTTATTGGCAAACTTATTGGATTAATACTCGTTTTGCAAGAAATGTTAGGGGTGGGGGCTACGGGAAAACTGACGGAATGCATAATTCCACCTTCTATAAACAAAACTAGATGAATTATTTCGCTTTGTTTTTATTAATTTTAATGCACTGCATCGTTTACAACCGTTTTATTCTGTTACGATATCGTCACTATACCCATAAAGGAGACGCTTTTATAAATAAACAAAAAATGATCATAATATTCAGCAAAAATATATCTACTGACGAAATATCAAGTACCTACGTATATTTTATGGCTTCTATCGAACAAATTTACAGCTTGTTTCACGAAAGAGCGGCTACATAATATTTATAAGATGCAATAAAAAGTACTGTGCTTCAAAGGTATAACGTGTATACAAAGTAGATTTTTTCATGCAATTAATTACAGAAAGGTATCAATTACAACAAGTTAAGTAAACGTAATTAACAGTAAACTTTATACAAAATTTATCGCAAGTTGTTTACACGTAATCTTCAATGTATAATTTCCTACTTAAAAAAATAATAAAAATGTAAAGCAAAGTATAACCTACATGCAAATGTCACCTTATCTTATGGAAAATTCATTAAACGTTGGATAACGGTAAGTATACCGGTCAAGAAATAAATCAACATTATCTTGCAGTAAGTACTTAAAAAAGAAATTATTTACTGCGAATTTAGTTATAATTATTAATTTTTTGTTAATATTTATATTTACGAATTTTACACGAAACGCTTTCAAGCGAAATCCTGCTTTCTAATGACCAGCAAGCATACCACGAAGGATAATAAGCGTCCAAATGGAATCCATGACCATGACCGCAAAAGTTGGATTAAGTTTAATTTGAAGCACACTTGGCAGATGCCGCCATTGCTTATCATAGTAGCTGTGCTAATGTGTGGGGAAACACCAAAGGAGTTTAATGCCATGCATTATCTCAACATTGCCTTACAACTATGTTCTTCCTTAAATTTACAAACGAGTGGTTTGTTCACTATACGTACCGCATGATGCACCGTTCTAAAATTAATAACAATGCAAGTGTACCTAATTACCTTTCTGATAAATCCATTACTAATAAAGAAATGCTATTTCTTCTCCTTATTATTTTCTTTCACTTTCATTACAAAGTTCGGAACAACTGATGTCACAGGACCAAAATCTTCATAATCCCATTTCAACCCACAATGTCTCCAAACCGCAACAATTTACATAAGGAGTGAGATGCAGCTCCTGCGAGTAGTATTCAAGTCCAGATTCGTGTCTTTCACAGTCAAAAATCCTAGAGGAATACGTATCCAAACAGTTTTACGGACGTGATAGTTGAGCAACCCCAGAGGCAGCAGTGGGAAGGCTGCGGGACACTCTCCTGAGGTTGGCTGGATCGAAGATTAAGAAGTTTCTCCCGTACCCAAGTAGACGATCGTTTGTAAGGAGGGGAACCACCGTTCCAAAAAGGATCGCTTGCAAAGTGCCCGTCTGCAGTAAAAACCAAGCACACCGTACAAGTGGATTGGCTTGAAGGCGTTAGGGTCTGCGAGCTCAAGAAGAAGGTATCGGTACGACCGGAAATGCAAATTAGGGACGATAGGAAACCAAAGGCAATTAAACTTTACAGTTAAAAAAATCCGAGACAGGATCAAGGGGTTGAAAAAAACCTATGCGCACTTGGCCTACACGCCACCTACAACTTCTACTGTTTGATAAACGACGCATTTTATAATGTCGCCACGGAGATAAAGTGCGACGCTTCAGCGTAGGGTCAAGCAGGGAGACCCATTACTATTTAAAGCGGTGTTGGAAACCTCTCTGGCAGCACCGGAACGCGGGTATACCATGAGTGATGATACGACAATCGGTAGCGAGCAACCCGGCCTTCGTGGTCGATGTCATCCTTGTTGCAGGATTGATTAATTGAATTGAAGCAGCACTTAAAGGAGGTAGGTATGAAGGTATCGTTACCAAATGGCGTTTGCTTCCAAATGATCTCGAATAGACCTCACTGATCCGGGGTTGATGCTAGGCTAATCCCACCTGAAAACTGTCTAAATTATCCCAGTATGCCAATATCCACCTGAGCCCGCCCGACCATCTGGCAGAGGCGCCACGTCGTCATACCAAAAGGAAGAATCTACAAGAACTTAGTCCCGCACTAACTGTTTCGGATAGTATTCGCCACCTCGGCAGCCGATGTGCTACGATAGCTCAACCAAGAGCTATGGGTACTGGTTTTTAAGATCTTCAACTTGCCGCAATATACTACTTCGCTCTACTGAAACAAGACAGGGAACTATACGTTCCTAGTCTAAAAACGCTTGGCACCTCTGTCACCCTGAAAACTGGGATTCAGTCCTTGTATCGTAATGCTGATGCGAGCCATAGCATTTGCGCTTAACATAATTAATAAATTAAAAAAGAAGAGCTCGCAAGTTGGGCGCCCTTAGGCTTTGAAGGTGTGAATGAGTTGGCCATGAGCCGTAAGTGACAGTGTTACCTGCAGAAGGTGCCGTGTTCAACCGGAGGTACTGGCACACATCCTCGAAAAGTGCACACACACAACGCTCAGCTGAATACGGCGATGCAATGAAATTTGCGACCTCACTGTGAAAATATATTACAAAGCAGCCGCCATCGATAATAGTAACCAAAGAGACGATGGACCGAAGGTGGATACCCGTAAATATCAAATCTGGCAGAACCCGCAGAACCTTTACAGATAGGGCTCTTATAGCCGTCATTGGAATAATGCTTAGATCCCTCAAGGTAGATATTATAGGAACAATTCAGAAAATATAGCCGGTTACTACCAACCCTCAGAGGGTGAGATTGTGGCGTAAATGGGCGAGAAAGCCGAGGTACTCGACGTCTTCCCGGTCAAAACCCCTAAACGCAGCCCTGGTTATCGTGCTTTATGTGTACGGGCACCGCCTTGAATTGGAGACGCACTGTGGCCGGCATAATAGGAAAGAGTCCCCAAAATCGTGAAAGATTAAATTGAATGGTGTTGTATTTCAATAATACTCGGAATACATCAAAATCTCGGATCTACTTGTAGATCAAAGGTGACAAAGAACCAAGGGTACCTTGTGCTAAAAACTAGTATGCGGAGAAATGGGCTATTCTTCAAAAACAATTTGCTGAAATTAGTGTTGCCTGTGAAATAATGAATCTTGTATTTGAATATTACGTTAAAAACCCAGAATATTTAATCAATGTTTCGCGTAACTTTAATATTCGCTTTAGAGACAACGCTCGTTTTATTGTTACATCGCTTCCGCATGTGGAATTTGTGTAGAATACGAGTTTGTAAAAACATCACACAAATTCCGTGTAAATTTTCATTGAATTTCTCGATTACGTCTTAGTAAGGACGTTTTTTCATTCCCTTATTACCTTGGAGCAGCTTCCACGTTTTACGTATAATTGCAAGCAGTTGTAATGAGCGCAATAGACGCTGCTGGAAGCACTAGTTTTTCATTTCGCGATGCACTCAAAGTTGTATAGTTCTGGAACACTTCACATTCTCCTCCTTTAGAACGTTGTTTATTTTCGAAAGTAATGAATCCGGCAAAGCGTAGCACTAAGTATAATATTATAATTTTTATTCGCTAGATTTTTCGAGTTGTAAACTATAGTTCCGGTAATGAGTTTTGAAACAAAAGCGCCCGGCAATTCGGCATTAATTCACCGTAGAAAAGTTTTTCCATCGTAAATACGGGCACAAGAATACCTTTCCTAGTTGTGTTAAAGTTTAATCACTGAAGGTAAATTCCGAACAATTAAGCGCGCGAGAAAATCGCTTCTCGTTTTAGGCATATAGCCGGTTAACAATGAATTTCGAAATAAAAATAAAATCACCGAAAAGTCTTCCACGGAGGTAATGACCCAACAACGACTTAACAATGAGATATAATCAAGGTAAAAGCTGAAACACAATGATAACAGTTAAAGCGAAGGAAAGTTCGCAAATTTTCCTATTCTTTCGAATCTGAAGGGGTATTATTAACGTGTAGAGAAAGCCAGTCGAATGAAAACGTCGAAAGAAAGTATCGTCGTCACCGACGTCGCCGTCGCCGTCGGTACTCCTGATGCATAGCGAAGCTTACAAATCTCGTCAGTGAACAACGAGGATTCGAGTGTAAAACAAACATGACGATATAATAAGCTAAATTAAACATAGAAACAGCGTCATATTGAAATTAAATTATAAGTAACTATACAGTTATACAAACGCTTGCGCCTGTCATGCAAATTTAGACATTATTTCACGGTACAATTATTTTCTGTAGATACAAAAGTAAACTTGTAAAATCTGGGCGTAATCAAGCCTGGAAATTTCCGCAACAATCGCTGATAACGTCGAGTATAATTCCATTAATCCAGTTAGAAATTCGATAACACCGGCTTCTTTCAAACTACGTAATCCTTCTTTTATGGCAGTCTATAAAATAAAATAAAAAAAAGGAGCTCCGTAAAAGAGGTAAAAGCCATTAAAACTCCGAAATAATAATTTGGATTTAGAGTACATTAGCATCTGCATAAAGCTTAGCGAGAGGTCCGGGTGGTCCGGGAAAGTCGATCTGTTCCGGAACATGCAAAGTGCATCCTCTCGAGAGGAACCGAGAAGGGCGAAGGGGTGCTTTTGATCGGCATAAAAGCACAAATATTTGACTAGTAAACACTAGCTCGAACCGTGGCGATAGTAATTTATATTTAGATTTCGAATTCTGTGGCCGCATCAAGATGGAGCCGGCGTGCAGCACGCACGATTGGACGCCGGTTGCGCTCATCAACCGCCATATAACAAGAAGCGCTTGATGGGCGTCCAGAGAGTCCGTAGATGACCGGACTTGGGCTAACGTAAACTCACCAGAATACTAAGTAACTTTCCGCCTTTACAGATTACCATCCTTTTATTACGCTTACTATAACATTTTTAGTGTTATCACTAAACCACCGATTTTAATAAAGGGCCGCCCGGTGGCCGATTTCATTAGCGACTTTATCGGGTGTACTCTAAACAATTAAGCCCCCTCGATGATGACCACCTTAATTAACACCGAACCTAAACATTTTCCATCAATTTAATTCATCATTATCTAGGAGAACATTTGTCGCTTGGTGATTATTCTACTTATGTCACATTCCCTTAATTTTTTAAAGCTTATTAGATTTTTTTTGCTTGCTGGTTGGCTTGCAACAATTCTAAAAGCCGGTAAAGAAAATCTTAGTGTGAGTTATTCGAGAGTTACTTCTACACTTCGTTTGATGCATCAGTAATAAGATAATTCCCTCAAGTGGTGAGTTTTGCAACTAACTCAAGGTGACTTGAAGATGAAATGGTTTTTGCGGTTATCTCTCCTGATATCCAGGTTACTGTATTGACTAATAGGGTTTCGGTCTTAGCTCAAGTGCGACAAGGTTTTGGTCTCATTTAAACAGCTCGCTCATATTTTTACTTACATAAGACAATGTGTTTGGCGGGTGTTGATAATATATTTGTTGGGCAGGTCAACTTGTATCTACTGTGCTTCTATTTGGATGTGTGCCTTCAGTAAAACTCTGATCCAAACCAAACGACAATTTTGAAATAATAACCGACGCTGCCCATTTTTTAAAATATGTAATAAGGTATCACAATATGGTCGATTTATTATTAAATTACGGTGGCTCGTTCCGCGAAATTTTGTCATGCTCAGGGTATCGGTGTTTGGTAGCGTTCAAAACATCCAAAAACGATAGGAACAAGCGAGGTTGCTTTACGATAGAGAGATGAAGACGTTTGCGATTGAAGCTCTTGAGGTTCTTTCGTATTAAATGTTTATGGTTACCAAGATACAACTGCCAGAGATTCCGACAAATTAAAAGATTGTGTGGTGTTGGCTGATACTGGAGTTGCCTTGGCTGGGAGGGCATTGAAGATTGTAGCACCAAGAGTGACGTGATTGTTGCTTACAGACGTGTTATGAAAACGTCCATCAAACAACACTAAAACCACGTTCTAATATACAGGCTGTTAATACCCGAAAACGGCAGTTAGAACTCATTGAAACAAATAACTTTTGGATTTGGAGCTCCAGTTCATAGTTATTGGCGTTTTTTTCGTTTTTCGAAAAGATCGGAGCTCCGGGCTAGCCACGCAACAGAACCTCCTCTCCCATTCCACTTATTCGTATATTCTCTATTTAGTAGTGGTATGACTTCTTGGGTTGTGTGAGCCGGCGCTCCATCATGTTGAAACAGAAGTCTTCGTCTGATATTTAGCAGTAAGTCATCGAGAAGCTCTGGCAGAACATTATTTTAGAAAGTAAAATAAGTTTGGGAGAATGTAGGGTCCAATAACGTGCTCCCCTACTATTTCAGTCCATACATTTACTGAAAAACGTCGTTGATACGCACAAATGAATGTAGCGTCGGGATTTTCTTCACACCACAGGTGATTAGTGCGAGAATTGAATACACCGTCCTTTGTGAAACAGGCTTCGTTTGTAAATAAAATAAAACTTCAAAACGCTTCTGAAGATTGCAACGTTCAACAAACTAATGACAAAACAACGACCTTGAGCCTGGAAGTCTTCAGATCTCAAACCTTGCACTTTTTGTCTATAAAGTGGATGGAGAAGTTGTTTCTTCAGAACTTCCCGAACTGTCACGTGATTTACATCTAATCTATTTGCTGTTACTCTTGCCCTCGTTGATGGCTCATCTTCAACAATATTAAGAACAGCTTCTTCAAATGCAGGGGTTCGACGTAATCTATTAGAATTTCTAGAAGTTCAAGTCTCTGACAAACGTTTAAAAATACGCCAACTTGGTTGCTAACGATTTGGATATTTTCTCCGACAAATTCTGCGAGCTTCTTGTGCGCATTTCTCCTTGCCTCTCCAAAAACCAAAAGCATGTTAAGAAGATCGGCGTTTGGATAATTATGCATTTTTATATGCAAGTCAAATTATGCAAACAACTTTTCAAGATGAAGCGGTAAATAACATTTTTTTAAATAAAGATGTTTTTAAAGAAGAACAAGATCAAAAAGTATTTAAAATTGAAGTTTGAAGTACGTATGTTAAACTTATCTTGTACCAAGGAGTATCCTTGCTTGTACCTAATTTAATATGAATAGAAACTTTTTTTGGACAGATCGAAAAGAATATTATAGTAGATAGTTTAAGAATTTTATAAATGCTTTATTTTCAAAAATCGATCGAGTGGTTTTCAAAATATCTTGTTTTGAAAGTTTTGATCGGTCGCCATTTCGTTATTTGATGAAATAGAAAATAATTATAGCTACAAATGTTTTAGAGAACCGACAGCAAATGTTGAAAGTTTTTGTATTTTTTAAATAGTCCTTAAAATGAGGGAGTAATGAGAATTTTTCAAAAAACATAAACCCCAATAACTATCAACCGGGGCTCCAAATCAAAAAATTGAACTAAGAAAAATTATTTGGTTCAATCAGTTCTAACTGCCGTTTTCGAGTGTTACAACTTAGTATTAACACCCTGTATAAGTATAAGCCATTTTCAGAGCTGTCAAATTACAGTAGGCTGCTTGTTTTGTTGGCACACAAACAAAGACGTTTTTATAAAGGATCAGATAGATTCTTGGTTGAGTACAAAATAAAATATCTACCAATTTTGTTCTAAATCATTTATTAGTACAGGCGATTGTCATTTATTGTATATTCAACACTTTTGACATCTCCCGAATATGTCGTCGTTTCCCATGACGAAATCCAAATTGCCTATTGATTAAGCCAGTGTTGTGTCGGAATAATTAACACAGTATCACAATTATTATTTCATATTACTTTAAAAACGAAAATACAGAACACTAAACATTAACGTTTGTAAAACACATAATTCTATGACATGACATTCGTTCCGTTACCTAGCTACGGTCATAACAGTTCTCCCAGGTTTATTTTAAACGTAATTTTGAAGGTAACTTGGTCGGTGTCGTATTCTTCCTGTTCGCCTTGGTAGTATGGGTGGAGTGGGCGGTGGTTCTTGCTCCTGGTCAGGCGGTGGCTGTTGGTTAAATGGCGGCTCTTGTAGGGCAGGAAGTGCCCCTTGAATTCCCGGTGGTTGTTGTTTTTGTACCATTGGAGGTGGCAGCACTCCAGGAGGTGTCTTATTGATTGGGGATGACCGTGCTGCGGACGGTACCTTCTGATTTTGACTAGATGACGCGTTAGGTCGGTCGATCTCTGGGACTTGTGTACTCCTGAGTTGGTTTATATGCCGTTTTAGGCATACGCCGTCGTCTAACTTCACCTTGTAGTGAAGATTACCAAACTTGTTCAGAATTGTGCCAAACTTCCAGATGAGGCTCCCTTTGTACATTCTCACTTGCACTCTCTCCCCTACTCGTAATGAGCGCACTCTCGACGTTTGCACTGTGCCGGTACCAAATTCAACATTGTGAGGTCGGATTGTATCTAGTTTAATTCGGATTGGTCGATTGAGGTATAACTCTGCAGGCGATTTCCCACAGGCGAGGGGTGTGGCTCTATATTTTAGTAGAATTTCTTGAACTTTTGTTTGAATACTCTTAGGATCATCTTCCATGGCTTTAAGCCTATGCTTCAGCGTTTGTACGTTTCGTTCAGCTAAGCCATTTGTAGCTGGGTGCCCCGGTGCTATAAGTTTTTGGAATATTCCATGCTGTTTACAATACGTCACAAAAACCTCACTTACAAAAATAGATGCATTGTCTGAAACCATTGCCGCTGGGAACCCATGAAATGAAAAAATGCTGTTTAATAAGTCAATTGTTTTTTCGGATGTTGGAGAGTGTTTTATGACTTTGATCTCAGCCCATCGAGATTTTGCGTCGATAACCAGTAGAAAATGGTGGCCCTGAAACGGGCCTGCATAATCGATATGGACTCTGTCCCAGTTTGAATCCGGCATCTCCCAATGGTGCAGTGGGGCCTTGGCAGGAGAAGAACGAACATTTGCACACGACTGGCAGGATCTTACAACTCGCTCTATATCTTTATCAATGTTTGCCCAGTAGCAGTACCTTCGAGCTAGTTGTTTCATCTTGGTTATTCCAATATGGGTGGAGTGTAGCTCTGTTAAGACCACTTGTTGGAGCTTTGCGGGAATCACTACTCGCTGTCCCTTAAATAAAATGCCATCTTCAAGTGTGAATTGGTTTGGTTTAGGATCGCTAGATGACATAATTTCTGTTTTGATTCTTGCTAAGACTGGATCTTTTACTGTTTCACTTCTTATCGTTTCTGCATTCAGTTCTAAGCTAGCAATGTTCGAGATAGAATAAAAGCACAGTTCTCTTACCTCTTTGTTGATTAAGGTATCAGTTGAAGAATGAGGTTGTATGACTGATGCTCTTGATAAACAATCTACGTTCACATGATCTGACCCTTTCTTGAACACTACCTCATAATCAAAACCAGAGAGAAATGTGGCGTATCGTAGGAGTCTTGCTGTTGTCATGGATGGCAATTTAGAGTTTTGATGAAAAATTCTTGTTAAAGCGTTATTGTCCATCACTAACTTGAATTTTCGCCCGAAAATGTACATAAAAAAGTGATTAACTGAAAACGTGACAGCAAGAGCTTCACGGTCTAGTTGGCTATAATTTTGTTCACTTGCTGTCAGAGAACGCGATCCGTAAGCAATAGGTTTTTCACTACCGTTTATGACGTGTGATAAGATCCCGGCTACTCCAGTGGGGCTTGCGTCACAGGCGAGTACTAACGGGAGTTTTGGGTCGTAAGGTGTTAACACTCGATCACTTGACAATTCTTGTTTTAATTTGATAAATGACGATTCGCATGCTCTAGTCCATCTAAATTTCATGTTCTTCTTTAACAGATTTCTCATTGGATAAGATAAACTAGAGATGTTTGGAATGAACTTAGAATAATATGTAATCATACCAAGGAAACGTCGAACGGCTTCAACATTATCTGGGCGAGGCATTTCCATAATTGCTTTGATTTTAACAGGGGACTTAGAAATAGTGTTTTGTTCAATAACGTGGCCCAAATATTCAATTTTAGTTTCAAAAAATGCACATTTAGATTTATTAAGATGAAGATCGAATTTTTTTAGACGCTGTAGACATGCTATTAAGTTCTGCTGGCATTCGGCCTTCGTTTCCCCATGGCAAATAATATCATCGAAGTATGAGTGTGTTTTTTTTAACCTCGTAGTATTTGATCAATAATCCTATTGAATTCTGATGGAGCTGTTTTGATCCCGAATGAAAGTCGATTCATTTGATACGTTCCCCTGTGGGTCGAAATGGTTTGGATTTTACTGCTCTCTTCGTCTACCTTCAGATGTAAGTATGCTTTATAAAGATCAAGGCGACAAAAATATTTTGATCCCCTCAAATTTGAAAGAATGTCGTTTATTTTGTTTATTGGGTAATTTGATGAAACCAAATTTTTGTTAACGGCTATCTTGTAATCTACACAGAGTCGTACCCCTCCATCTGATTTCGGGATTACTACCAGTGGTGAACCCCAATCACTGTGATTGATTTTAGAAATGATTCCATTGGCCTCTAGGTCGTCCAGTTCTTTTTCGACTTTCTCTCGTAAAGCGTACGGCACATCTCGTTCTTTAATAAAAACTGGCTTACTGTTTTCACGAAGTATCAAAGAGCATGTTAAGTCTGGAATACATCCGATTCTTGGCTCAAAAATCTGAGAAAAAGATTTCAAAATATTTGATATGGAGCCAGATGTAGAATCGATATCATGAACTTCCGGATACTTTTGTTCAGATTGCTGGTTATCGAGTTTTTAAATATCTATGTTAAGGTGGCGAATCCACGAACGTCCCAGAAGTGCTGTATATTCTGAGGGTACTACAAATAATAACTCTTTTGATTCTTTCTCATTAAACGTAACCGATACTTCCACAGTGCCTAGTGGTTCAAAAATTTCACTAGTGTATGAACGAAAACGAATGTTTGTCTTGACCAAAGCGTTTTTTATATTTAGCCTTTTGAAGTCTGATTCAGGTAGAAGCGTATACGCACAGCCACTATCTACCTCAAAGGTCTGGTAATGATTGTTGATTAATACGGTTACTGCGTACTTTGAATAATCTTCGACTTGATTACAGAACATGTCTACAACCGTGTTTATACTATGAATAGGATCAAGGTCATCGTCAGGCTGTTCTGGGTATGAATCTTCCACATGGTTAACTTTCCCACAAGCTTGCATTAGTGATTGAATGCAGACTCTTTTTACGTGACCTTCGCGTTTACATTGCTGGCAATACAAGCGTTCATACTCAATTGTACAATTCTTTGCTCTATGCGAATCTTTGCCACACCGTAGGCAGAGGTTATCAATACCAAGTTTTTTGAAATCGATTTGTGATCGCTGTCGATTGGGTTGATAATTTTGTCTTTTCTGAGATTGCTTTTTGTAATCTTCCATTTTACCATTTGAATGTTTTCGATCTATCTTATTTATCTCAGCAGTAGGAGTGCTACTACTAGCGTTAGAGATTTCCTTGTTATCTAATTTTGATGCTTCGATGGCCAGGGCGTTTGAGACTATTTTGTCGAAATCTTTTTCGCTTGACTGTAATAATTGCTCACGAATTGCATTATCGCGGAGCCCCCTGATAAATTGTGCACGTAAAAAAACGTCTGCTATGCTAGCTGTACATGAACAATTAAAATCACATTCGATTGTACCTCGTTTTAGCGCAGCCAGATATTCCGAAAGTGTTTGACTTTCTGTTTGATATGTTGATAAGAATCTGTGTTGGGCTACTAAAATGTTTTTCTTGGGGCAAAGATGCTTTTCTAAAATTTCGATTAGCTTGCCATAATCAAACTCTTTAGGTGCTTTAGGTGCAACCAGGCTCTCAAGTATTTCGTAGCTGGTTGACCCAATTGAATTCAAGAGCAGCTGAGCACAGTACTTCTTATCTGCTAAAATGTTTTTCAACTCTAAATAGTTTTCAAATCTTTGTTTGTATGAACGGAAACTTTCTTTTAAGTTATAATTTTCGAAAGGTGGAATAAAATAGTTTGATGGTACTGTCTGAACTAGTGGTTGATTAGCATTTTGATTGGCGCACGCCTGGATTATCTCTTGATGGTTAGATTTTATCACTGACAAAAATGTCGCAAACTGTGACTCATTCATGCTTGATATTGATTTTTGATTGACATTTGATGATATTTATTTAATTACTTACAAGTTTTGTTGTTACTTGTTTGATTGATACCTAGTCGATGACGTCAGCTTTGATGTTGATCCAATTTTAAAAAAAAATTCGTTGTTTGATTATTTTACACTTAACTTTTAGCCTCGTCGCCAATTGTTGTGTCGGAATAATTAACACAGTATCACAATTATTATTTCATATTACTTTAAAAACGAAAATACAGAACACTAAACATTAACGTTTGTAAAACACATAATTCTATGACATGACATTCGTTCCGTTACCTAGCTACGGTCATAACAGCCAGCAAAACAAATTTTCGCTGCTCCTAAAATTAAAACGTAGGTACTATACAAATGTATTCTCTAAAAACCGTGTTGGGTTGTATTTAAAAATAAAAATGTTAGTGGAATTATTTGTATTTATTTCTACAATTAACAAATGAGTTGCTGTAATGCTGTATAGGTAACAGTCTGCACGGTAAATGTTAATGACTTCATGACTGATCCCCAATTTCACAAAGCCTCTGTATATAAACAACCAATCACGTTCCTTAATGCGGTCAATTAACTAAAATGACTTGGATCCGCCTTTGTGAAAACACAACAGAAAATTTGCTATAAAAACTGATATTCCATTTTTCGTTTAAAGTGTTTTACGTTGGTTTTATAAAAAAAGTATAAATCTTTGAGAAAGTAACTAAAACTGCACGTTCATATACCGGGTGTCCCAACGATTTGGGGGTGGAAGATTACGTCTATAGATACTGTTCTACGACTTACGGTTCCTACGTTACTCACAAAAATTAGTCAATTAAGTAATCTTTTCTCTACATATATAGGATGGTTCATTTTGCTCAATGTTATTTTTCTCTTTTTTTTTTAATTGGCACACCCTGTATTTTATTAGAGATTATTTGAATAGCTTCCAATTGATACCCACTTTGTACTACGTATTCCATTTTCCTACTACACCGGCCATTATGAAACTTCGAATTATGAGGTTTTTCGAGTTATTCGAATTGTAATTCATTGTGTTCATTTATTCTTTTAAAATTTATAATTATACTGTTCTACTACTATAATAATTATTAAGCGTTCGCCTTCTCCAATCCAAAAGTGTTGTGTTTTGTTACAAAACCTATCGCTTCACAGTTTTATTGCAATTAGCATTGTTTTATTTTTGTTTTTCTGTTAATTATGACATTTTCTTAATTTATTTTATAGCCCCTATTGTGACAAATTCAAAAAAGTAACATTTTATAATTTTCAATCTCATCAGTCATCACTAAATAATTCAAAAACGGAATAGGTAGTATATGTACATAGTGAGTATCAATTGAAAGCTCGTAAAAAATGCTATTCAAATCTGTAATAAAATACAGAGTGTGTCACTTTAAAAAATGATAATAATAACATTGAGTGAGCAAAATGGACCATCCTGTATATATAGAGAAAAGAGTCTGCAATCTGAGTGCAGAAGTGAATACTAAACATATGGGAAATACAAATTCCAAAATTTCACTTCGATATTAGGTATTAAAGATGACGGAACAGGAACCTACTTAATTTAATTTTTTTACATAAAAATGTCAATAACTTAACAACCGTTAGTCGTAGACCGTAGTATAAAATAAAAATGTATAGGCTGTTCTATTACAAGTTTACAAGTTTAATGTAGTGCTTGAAAATCGGCTGTCATTCCTGTATAAACACAAAAATATTTTTACAAGATGCTCCTCGTTGTTGACTATAATAATCTGGTATAAGATTTTTTCTCAAATCAACAGTATAGGCGTAATCTTCCACCCCCAAATCGTTGGGTCACCCGGTACATATACAGTGTAACTAAACAATAACACTACAACCATTCATTTGATATCGCTAATGCTATTTCCAAAATAGTGTTCATAAAGTACAAAGATATATAATTGTACACATGTGTAGTCGTTTTGCTTAATTTAACATGTGTGTATTTTTGAAATACGAATAATTAATCATTAATACCAATATTTTATACAAAATATTCCATTTTACGTGAATCACTGCCGATAGGTCACCTGCAAGCTAACCTTTTACTCAAACGTGTTACTGTTAGTAATCCTAACAAGTTTTAACAAAAGAAAATTGATAACGACCACTCGTCTATATAAGACTGTCGGAAGTTAATAACGATCAGTAGTGATCGGGAGTGTGTTTAAATTTAAATAAATTTCGAATGTGGCTCTCCGCGTCGCGAGTTCGTGTTTTTGAATTTTGAAAATCTGTGACTGTGCAATTACTTAATTAAATAAATCGCCTAAACGTTGTTTAATTAGAGTGCTGGATACCAGGAAACCAGTTGATAATCACGCCACTAAGGGTAAGTGAGTGATATAGAAATTCTTCAAAATTTGCTAATTTCTATCTTTTTTGCATTGCAGACTGCGCAGTGGCGTAAAGGTAGGAATTTATTGCTATTCTCGCTATATTTTTTGAACTGCTTGTTAAATTGTAACGAATCCAGATACTGAGGGAGCATAAAAAAGAATACAGTGTGTCCAATTTAAAAGTTTCTACATGGAAACCCTTTTTTATTTGCTAACGTTTTTGATATCCTTATGTAGGTAATTTGAAATTTTTTTTAAATTAGATCAATATGCAAACCATAAAAAATCGGACTTATTAACGTTATTTTGAACAATTAAAATATGAATTGGTTAGGACTGTTAGACTTATACTTCTAGTTAAATTGTTTAATTGTACGACTGTCACTGGACACACTGCATATGAAAAGTTAGGTAATACGATTATTGCCTGCCCTCATTTAAAAGCACAATCGAGTATTTGGGCATATTTATGTTTTTTGTATATTATTTGAATGTATTGACAAATTTTGCTTTACAGGTAGCACAAGGTAGGTCATTATTCTTGCTATGTTTATTGAATTGCTTTTTATGTTGGTTAGCCCAAATATTGTGCATATACAAAATTGAATATTTGAAAAGTTACAATTGAAATATTTGAATGTTTTTTTGTATTACAGCATTACAGGCTATACAGGGTAATTTTATTGTTATAACCTCTGTATTTTAAATGTGGTTCATAGTATTGAACTCAAATATTATGCGTATACAGAAATTAATTTTGAAAAAGATTACAATTGAAACGACATTTTCATATGTTTTTGTTTTACAGGTTGTAGCGGTTAAGTTAATAGAACATTTTCGTTTGACTTAAGAAAACGCCATTTGATTTAAAAGGCATGCGCGAAAGAACGTTTTTGTTCATGTAGAGACGAGTGTTGACCGTTGTACGAGAGAGACGTGTTAGTATAGGAGTAGTAATAATAGTATCCAATAAATTAACGTTAAAATATAATAGTCATTGTGTTCTTTGTGCTACCACTAGCAAAATAACCCTAACCACAGGTTATACAAGGTAAGTCGTTTGATTGTTATAACCTCTGTATTTTTTGAACTGTTTTTTTAAATGTGGTTCATAGCATTGAACTTAAATATTTTGCGTATACAGAAATTAATTTTGAAAAAGGTTACAATTGAAACGACATTTTTATATGTTTTTATATTACAGGTTGTACAGGGTAAGTCGTTTTATTGTTATAACCTCTGTATTTTTTGAACTGTTTTTTAAATGTGGTTCATAGCATTGAACTTAAATATTATGCGTATACAGAAATTAATTTTGAAAAAGGTTACAATTGAAACGACATTTTTATATGTTTTTATATTACAGGTTGTACAGGGTAAGTCGTTTTATTGTTATAACCTCTGTATTTTTTGAACTGTTTTTTAAATGTGGTTCATAGTATTGAACTCAAATATTATGCGTATACAGAAATTAATTTTGAAAGGTTACAATTGAAATGACATTTTTATATTTTTTGTATTACAGGTTATACAAGGTAGGTCGTTTTATTGTTATAACCTCTGTATTTTTTGAACTGTTTTTTAAATGTGGTTCATAGTATTGAACTCAAATATTATGCGTATACAGAAATTCATTTTGAAAGGTTACAATTAAAATGACATTTTTATATCTTTTGTATTACAGGTTATACAAGGTAGGTCGTTTTATTGTTATAACCTCTGTATTTTTTGAACTGTTTTTTAAATGTGGTTCACAGTATTGAACTCAAATATTATGCGTATACAGAAATTAATTTTGAAAGGTTACAATTGAAATGACTTTTTTATATGTTTTTGTATTATAGCTTATACAGGGTAAGTCATTTTATTCCTATAGCCTCTATATTTTTTTAACTATTTTTAACTTGAGTTCAATACTGTGAAACCCAACTGCATATACTAAAATGAGTATTTGAAAGGTTGATATAAGTTACAATTGAAATGAAGTTTTAAGTACATCTACAGTTGAACGAAAACTAAACACAGTTCACCATTTTTGATAACAGTGTTAAACCGATTTTTCCGCGATATTCTCGTACTTACAAGCTCCAGGATAATAATAAAGATTTTCTTAACAAAAGGATTTGGCTGTAAAAATCTAAAGATATTGATCTTTTTGTTGGGAATTTCTCTCGACAAAAGTGCCTTCAGCTTAACCAAATCTTCCACTGCCTTATCAGTTTCTTCTTAATTAATTCAGATGCATATTTTCCCACATCATCGATTTGTAGATCGTGTTCTTCTGAGGTAAACGATGCATTTTTCTTAAATCAAGCTCATGAATTAAGTGAGCAAAAATTGAACTAACACTTTACTCTCGCACGCAATTTAAAATTATTTTCGTGTCAAATTACGGTTTTCGCGTTTTTTTCGTCTGATTTTACAAGTGATGTGCAATAAGTGATAGAGCAGAAGTTATTAATTAATTACTTCTAAATTTTGATTAATCAAAGTAAGTATGGATTACATTGATTACAATATTATTTAAAGTAAGTACAATTATATTAAATTTTGTTTATTGTTACATTTAACAACACCGAACAGGAGGTTAAGAGCAATCGAGGCTTCTTTGTGCCAAAAGAAGCCTTCCAACTTCCGTTAGTCACATCCTGGTTGCTTGGAAGTGCAACTTACGCTATGGTTTGTATATATGCCCCCTGAATTGTTATGGTTGGTAAGCTAAGGGGGAATAGGGGTCAGGCAAGTAACGTGACAATTCTGTTTTGTTTGACAGCTCTGGGGGTAACTTTTTTTATTCGTAGCAGTATTTGCGTGTACAGGTCGCGCGCGTTAAGGAAACCTGAGACTGGGACGCGCAATAGTCATTTTAGCCAGCGTGAACTGAAAATACGTGTTTTGTGTCAAAGTCACGTGATTGCCCGACCACTACGGTGTTGGTATTTTGAGTACAAGTGGACGTAAAGTTATGTCTAGTGTGTTACGTCAATTTTGATCATTCTAGTGATTCTGCATTCTTACTCTATCTGTGATCACCATCTATTCACTTCATTCTCATGAGTACTGTCTTGCACACATCTTTTAAAATTACTTTCAGCTAATCTGCGTATTAACACTGTTCGTTGTAGAGATTATTTGAATCTTCTACACCGTTTGTGATTTTGGAATTTGTCGTTTATTTCATATTCGTAATATGACTAATTTGTTTCCAATTTTTGAAGTTTTGGAAATAAAACACTTTGCGCAACGCACTAATTTCTTTGGTCATATTCCCATGACCTGGTTCCGGTAAGCTTAAAAATCGCGTTTCTTTGTTTCGTCTTAGATTGCGCAATCAAAAACTTCTGACCTCCATTATTATTCTGTAAACAACTAAAGAATGCCTTTAAACAACTTTAACTCTTCTATATTAAACGAAGAATTTTCACTAGTTAATTGCTTTAAAATTATCCATCACACCGAAGATATTTTCCAATTTTCAAAGAGTTCATCAACCTTAACGTTTCTACATAAGAAAATGTATATTTTCATAGGGACATACACGCCTATTAGTAAGGCCAATCTTAAATAGTTTACTACCTTTTGTCTGATCTCGCACTTGTTCTCTCATTTATTTTTTCTTCTAAGTCTTGGCCCATGAGTTCTTGGGTCTTCCTTTTCTTTTCCTTTTCATGCTCCTAGTCTCGTATATTTTCCTATTAAATGCTGAAAATGTACGCCATCCACCTCCATAGGACAGTACAGCAGCTATCAAAGTTCATTTGGACGTTACGAAGAATATCTAGGGTAATTTTTTGTCATTCACTTATACTTTTATAGTCATTCTATGATTCAGGTTGGATGGTACAAGATGCACTCACGAAAATAATTCGAGAAGATTCTAGCGAATAATCTTACAAATCTGAAAGCTGCATACAGGTAATGCGTAATGAGGAGAGATCCCGTCTTGACACATCAGTTTTTCTTCAGGTTCCATTTCCATAACTTCGATCAGCGATGGATTAACAACACTCTTCAATAGGACCAAATGTTTATATCCATTTAAATTTGTCGGTAAGATTAATTGTCCAATTAAAAGATCACTAAAAATAAAGGTCAACATTTTTAATTTGTAGAAAGTCGAGTCCAGTATGTACCTCGTGGTGGATCCTTGGATTCGTATCGGACCAACATGATGGTGCCATTGAGGAAATGAGCATTTTTGTTCTAGAAGCAAACGTAAATTAGTCATTAACGTGTTTCAGAAGACAAAAGTCTCTTTATAGTGGTCCACGCTGATCTCTCATTCTGTGAACATTTCTCCTCCTGTCGTTCCATTCGTGCAGCCAACGGGATTTTATGGTGGAACAGTGATGCAATCGTTGTGAGGGCACACGGCCAAGCGGTTGTAGTTGGTGGCTAAAAAGGCCAGGTTCATCGGGTGATTCTAAAGGCAAGTTTTTTTGATCATTTACACTTTACATTTAGCAATCCTAACTGTCACTAAATGCATCTATCTAGCTCTATTTCCATCTGCATCTTCATTACCATTTGCCCTATTACGAACCCTGCATTGTGTTGCGTAACATCTCAAAAGCTTTTACCACACCAAGACCTATACAAAACGAACGTTCCATAATCATCAACGTTACAAAAAATAGACTGTACACATACTCACTTAGAGACCACAGTTCCAACTTTAGCTGTAATCGACTAGCCGTTCTCCTTAGAAACCTCACCCTTTTCGGCGTACATGGATTATCCATATGCGACCAGATCCTTGACACGAAGAGATTTCCGTAATGCCAACTGGGAGGCTTTCCTCCAGGAGGCAAACCTCCAACGATGTTGATATGGCCATCGATTCCATAACTCCCTCATTCCTCAACACAACATCAAGACAGAATATAATGGTCTCAACGCGATGATAAGGAAGGAAACCACTTGGAACAAGATACTTCACTACCGAAGCGAACATCAATCAAGTCGGAAACATTATCCCTGCCGAACAAGACAAGACCAGTCTCTTCACCTCGCATTTTCAAGGATCATTCCAGTTGTCTGTAGCTTAGAAGAAATCATCGTACAGCGTCATTAGCACGAAAACAACACCCACCCTTTTCCCTCTTAACTGGTGATTTTAGCGAGTCTGGCATTCCGGACTAAGCCACAAGTTAAGACCCAGTCGGAATATCGGAATTCTGAACTCCGGACTCCAAGAATTCTCCAGCTGGATTTACCGTTGAAGAAATCGAATTAAGGATCAACCGGTCCAAAACCCTCCAGTACACATACAAAACCCTGATCCGGCTGCTCATCTACTCTATTTAGCACAGAACTAGAACAAATCTCCACTCATCGACTACTTTACATATACTCTTCTGCTCTTACCATCTAACATGCAAACATGACATGTATCACCAAACGATGCCCAATACTACAATACAAATCATTGCAACTATCAGCCTAACCCCAAACAAATCCAAATTCCCTCCAACCAGACTCGCCCAACTGTTTCGTGATTCCCCAAAAAAACAATATTTTCGGATTACTACCGTTCGTTATTTATGTTTCAGAGCAAGCGGACTTCTGCCGACCACCCTCTACAGTTTACAATTCCTCAAGCAAAAGACCAACTCGAACCCCAAGGATCAAAATTCAAGACCATTAATAAAAGCAATTTTACTTTTTCCTCTTTGTACTTTTATTATTTTGCTGAATTTTGTTCTCTTGGAAATGTTTTAAATGATTCACTAAACAGAAATTTTGCCGCCAAATTTTAGGGATGTACGTTTCAATTTGCATGATTTTCATTAAATAAAATTGTCATTAATCTGGCATGTTCATTATTTGTTAAATGCAATTAATCGTTTCCGCACTCCCTTCAATAGGATAAAAAAGTATCCACTTCCTGATTGGTTGTAATAAAGGCAATTTTATGCACGCAAGCATTATGATGGAAGGTCCAACTTGTAGCCTTTCATCAACGATAATGGCCGGGTATTTTGATAACAAAACTTGGGCATTATTTATTTTGACTGGAATATGCTGGTTCTTTTTATTCGTAAAAGCAATGTGAATGAACATGTTTTCCTTCAATTTTTTTCTCTAATTGTAGATTTTGCCTAATGAAATCTGTAGTTTTTGTGTTGCCCCTTTTTAATTATCGCCTATTAGTGATAACGGTGATCCACCAATGTTAGAAGTTTAGTTTTTTCCCTAAGAAAAGACGTGTACATTTCAAAGATCATTCATAATTATTCTGTATCACTCTTGTTATAATAAAACGTTCAGAATGGGACGATTGGAGTGAACGAACGCGCTAAGAACATTTACAACATTCCTGAAACCACATTAGAAGTGTTACCATAAAGTGGCTTTAAGATGTTTCGTGTAATCCATGAGAAAAAAAAGGTGGAGCAATTGCAGTCATCACATGTTGCAATGCTGAAGCCCGAAGGAATGCTTTCTCCCTTCATTTTAATACTTAGTGGCCAAAACACTTAGTTTATAGAAAGATATTCTAAGCCAAAACATGATTTTTGGATGAAATTCCAAACAGTTTTTAGAAAAATCAGCGTACGTTAAAAAATGGCATATCGCAGTTCTTATTTAGGAAATCGGCAAGGATTAATTGCAACAATAACTCCACATAAGTTAGGAATATTATGAAAAATTTGATTTTTCAAAAGAAAAGAATTTTTTCAAAGACGATTTGAAGCTATTTCGTTTTTAAATGCTTGTTTTTTATTATAAATAAGTTAACAAATTAAAAAAAAATTTAACAAAAAGACAAAAAAATGACAATTAGGTGAAAGGTGGCTAATAACTTAATTTCAAATTAATAAAAAAAAAGAAAATGAACACAAATTTCTTCTTGATTTCCCTTTCAGCAATAACGAGTATGTCCTCCGTGGGCTTCAATGACCAGCTTGGTAACGTCTTTGCATGGTGGTTATGAGATCATTAAAGTTTTCTTGCGGAATCTATTGCCAGAGTTGTGGAAGCACATTTCTCAATATTGTACCATTGTTTGTGGTTGGAGATTATGATAATCCAAAGCTCTCTGCAACTGATTTAAATCCGATAGAACATGCTTGAATGTTCTATCGGATTTAAATCAGGCGATAGAGCAGGTGAAGATAAATGAGGAATTCCATTGGTTTCAATTGCACCCATAACTGCCTTGGATCAGTATGGACGATAGTCCGGGAGCCGGCCACCTTTTTTTTACAATAAATTAATATGTATACTTTTTATACTTCGTAAGCAGCTTCATTTTAATGAGACGGTAAACTTTTTCCTCTGCGAAAATGTTCGCAAATGGGCCCTACGGGGGTGCACAGGGGAAAAACACGTTGATTTGGAAATGACAAAAAAATTGATGAATGTCATGGGAAAACGGCCCAACTAGTTTGTGGGACAAAGTGGGCATTTAATTATGCAAATATTTACTAAGCTACAGAAAAAAAATCAGCTTGATATTCATTATTTTTGTTAATGTACCTACTAATACCTACATGTCTTCAGATGGGGACACTCTTGATGGACTCATTTTTGTTGTGGGACAAATGTTATTTTGAATTACTTACAAAAAAACTTCACAGTTAGCTAAAAAATTAAGTGATATTAATCAACTTTTTGTAATTACCACATCAACGTGTTTTACCCCTGCGCACCCCGTAGGACCCATTTCGCAGAGGAAAAAGTTTGGCGTCTCGTTAAAATAAAGCCGCTCACGAAGTATAAAAAGTATATTAATTGATTGCAAAAAAGGTGGCCGGCTCCCGGACCACGAGCGTTATCGTCCAAAAAAAGGAAACCAGAACCTACAGCAGCATGACACTCTGACACTATGCTCTTGATCACTTGATTCAAGTATACTTCTGAATCCATGTTTCCCGGAATAACCCGCAAATTGGTACGCCCATCATAATAAATGCCTCCCCATACACAAACAGTGCCTGCTTTGAAAGGTCGAATTTCTTGTACTGATGGCCAGTGTCATGGTACCAAATGTTGTGCCCAGACACGCATATGACGACTATCCGAAAAACGAACATATCGCGATTCATCAGTGAAGAGTACCAACTTCCACTCTTCTGTCCAATTGACACGCTCTCTTGCCCATTCTAATCTTAGTCGCCTATGTTCGCGACTCAATGGTACACTTCTAAAAAGTCGTCTTGAACGTAAATTGACATCCCATAAACGTCTTCTGATAGTTTCAGCTGATATTGCTGTTCTTGAGGCTTCTGCGAGTCTCCTACTCAACATTGGACATGTGTTCAAAGATTCTCGCCGTGCAGAAATGGTGACATATCGGTCTTCAACAGGGGTAGTTATTGATGGGCGCCCAATTCTAGGTGTTTCTTCAACAGATCCAGTTTCTTGGAAACTGTTAAAAAGCCTAGAAATGACACTTTGTCGTTGACCACCCTGCAGCAAACCACTTGCTCTATTTGCTTCGTCAGATGTTAATTTACGTCTAGGGATTGGGAATTAGCAACGAACAAAATTTTGATACCAAATTTGAAGAATAACTCAACAAATTGACAAGTAAACCAACCAACAATTGATTCGTTAGAACGGGTTTGAAAGAGAAGAATTTATCCGTATGGCACAGGTACGATAACTAGCAACTTTAATAAAGTGTCAAACATGACAAAAAATTTAAAATTAAAAAAATGAACAGATTTTCATATACAGGGTGATTCACGACTATTCCCTCGGTCTCTTGTGCCTAAAGGGCACAAGATATCAGCTTCATTTTTAATTAAGTTTTGATCATATATCTAATTATCAACTACAATAAAAAAATCATTGCCTACTAGAATGCAAACAAAAACCATTTTCATACAAATTTTAGAGAAAAATCTTGATAACTTTTTAATCGTTGATTTTAGACATATCTACTACTCATAGTTTTTGATAGAAAATGAAAAGTTAGTCAACATAGAATAAAAACATACAAGGTGTTCCGTTTAAGTTAAGTGAGTTTTTGATTTTTGAAAAATATAAAATATGAATCCTTTTTCTAAACACCCTGTACAAAGAATCGAAATCCTACGTAGTGAAAATGAAAGCCTTAAAGGTCAAGATAAATCGATATAAACCTAATTTTAAAATATTACAATTTTGTGAACCACCCTGTATAATTGCAAATAATTTAAAAAAATAGTCGATATCAATTTACATATGTCACCAAAAAATGAAGCTGATATCTTGTACGCTTTAGGCATAAGAGACCGAGGGAATAGTCGTGAATCACCCTGTATATCCTTAACTTATGTGGAGCAGTTTATTATTGGTTTATGATAAACAACAATTGAGGCCGCCGCTTTCAATTATTTCTAACTTCTAGAAAATATATAATCGATTTTATTTTAAATTATGCCTTTACCTCTTAAACTTGAAGACCTTTTTGTACTAAATGATATTCAACTCAATATTAATTAGGTGTATAATTATAATTTATCGCATCATCTCTAGACGTTAATGATTAATGCATAATTAACAGCAATTTGGTAGTCACAAAATTAAATAGTCAAGTGTCAATCAAAATTATCTACGTTTACTTAAATTGAATGTCATTCTACCTTTGATTGATATAGAAAACGCACTCTTACTACAACCAACCATTTCCTAACCATAATTTTACAATCTTATAATCTGAAGCCAAAAATGTTGGTACAGGGTACAGGTATGTACGTTGAATAAATTAAAAGAGAATCGTTAGATAATTATTTCAAGTGGAATGAAAGCATCTTTAATAGAAGAAAAGCACGTGATTCACAATAAACTCAAATAGTTATAACAATAAAGAAAACCACAAGAAGTAAGAAAATCATGGCAGAGCTTTCTCGAGCAGTGTGTGTGTTGTACCGTAAAAAGTACA
Source organism: Pyrocoelia pectoralis (assembly GCA_036250285.1). NCBI lineage: Eukaryota > Metazoa > Arthropoda > Insecta > Coleoptera > Lampyridae > Pyrocoelia > Pyrocoelia pectoralis. The sequence goes on from CM070078.1 coordinate 48,939,799, forward strand.
CAGACTTAAATGAAAAGACGATGAACAGCAATAAAAGACAACAGACGAAGCTTGAAAAATCAACAATAGACGACGTGCTGTTCATACTAGTGAGCTTCGAGCTTTAAACTACTTGCTTTGGATACTAAATTCGATGTTTATAAATCTTTATAACAATATAAATATACAATTCACGTACTAAAATTTTCATGGGCCAAGTGTTCTAATTACAATTACTCCGTTTCGAAATTAATCGAAATAAAAAAGAAAAGCTCACGCGCACGCGATGGAGAAACACATAAATCTTACATTCAGAAAACGAAACACTTGATTAGAGTGAACGAATGCGACGGCCTGCGGCGCGTCGTTGTTGTCGATGTCAAAATGTCTAAACGAATTGACCAAACACTAAACATAGTTAAACTAGCCGTTTCCTGAATTCCTGAACCAAAGCAAACAAGCGCCTAAACTAGCAACACGGCGAACGAGAAAGTATCTGCTCCCCTTATACTTTTCCGTCGAGGTGCAGGCAAATTACATTTAAGCCCAACACTTGTTTATTCATTATAATAATTTGCCATCGTAGAGTGCACCATTATGTAAATATATCTCTCCCGCCGCGGTTTCGTTCGGGAACCGCCACGATCTCGTCTATCTATTTTTCTTAAAATGCATTTTCCACACAATTTCCACTAGATCTATTTAATTATGAGAATTCGCAACGGGAAATCGTTTTACTAACCCCTCGAATCTCAAATTATATACATAACGAAATTAAATGGATACAATCTCGTCAGCAGGAAAACTTAATAATGGATACATTAAGTTTTTGATGCTAAATTGTATCGATAAGAAAGCTTGAGAGGGATTGAGCGCTTCACAATGTCACATACAGGAGATTTTTCTATTTTATATATATGCGGTCGATCCCACCAAGATGTCCGCGGGAGATACACAAAAAAGAAGTACACAAAAGCCATAAATTTCTTTTATTAGATCCGTTTACGTCTATAATATCAATGCAGCTTTAGAAAACCTTTAGTTTTCATCTGGATTAGTTTCATTGGTGCATTACAACGCCGATCAAACGAATCTTAGAAAGAAGACAAAAACGTTACCAGAAATCGATAGCAGGCATCGGGACCTTACTATACATAGAACGCGTACGTGCCTTTACTCCTTAATGTGATCAAAGATTTTTAATGCGTCAGGGATAAATCTGTATTTATTATTAACACTGACGTGACGCCACAAGCCACTGATTTTGAGAGGGACCGACTATATGTACCGGTCAAAAACTTCATTAAAAATTTAGCATAACCGGATCGGTACATATTTATGCAAGGACTTTCCTTGTTTCTTCTCTCCGCTAACCGTCCACACTCAGATTCAATCCATCTGGGCTTTTAGATGATATTTAAGTATGTTCCTTTCCTACAACAAAATATAAACTCTATTTTTGGCTAATGGGAAACGAATTTCTTGGTTGTTACAAAAGAAACACGCAATTTCCGTGTCAAAATTGAATAAATGACTAGAAGAATGAAACTCTGGTTGCCATTGAACTACACACCAAAAAACCACAATGTAAATTTAGGTGTCATCATCAGCGAACAACAATTGTTCAAACGCGTTGGATTTAATAAATTTGTATTGTGGGTTTCGGTGATTTCAGTGTTTTGTTGAATAGTATAGTATATTTATTTGCATTATAAAAAATTATATATGTACTTACATTGCAAAGATTCCTTATCCATAACCCTCCCCCAAAATATATAAACATAAGCCAAAACAACAACAACAAAAATTACTTATAAAATTCTGACCATTTACCATAAAACTAAAAGTTTTTCTTTGTTTTATTCCCCTCCCTCCCGCTCCATATCCATCACTATTCTTCTTCTTTCCTCTACCTCCTCCATCCACCCCAACCCTTCCCCTCTCTCATTTAAGATCTCCCTCCAACTTCTTCCCTCCAATTACGATCTTGGTTTTATCCCCCCTTACCTCTAGCACTCTTTTGTCTAAAAACCCCTTGGCTATTCTCATCATCCCCCTCATCTCATTTCCCGTTTTAGCAATCAAGACGATATCGTCAGCATACGCCAAGGCCCACACCTTTCCTCTTCCAATTACAACTCCACCACACTGCGCATCCCTCAGCTTCTCCACCAACCCCTCTATATATAAGGAGAACAACCTTGGGCTGTCTTGAATAAATGATATTAATTTGTTTCGTGCTTGCACAATGCTAACGATCTCAGGGTTGTCTTTGAGTTCAAATAATTCTCCGTTACGTTCTTCTAGTGACAAACCCTACAAAATTCAAACCGAAATTCATATGAAACCTTACGTAATTCAAATGCACTTGTAAGGTGTACTTATACAGTGTGGAACAGCCAAATGGAGTAAATTCATTATTTCGGTTACTGTACATATTTATTGAAAATCCCGAAACACGTCAAACTTAAATTATAAATTGACATTCTTCAACGTGAAAATGTGATCCGTACCTTCAACCCCCTTCGAGTGACAGTTACAACCCCTAATTTTTTTAATGGAAAGTATGGGCTTGTGATGTATCGTTTGAAATGTCTCTTCATTCTCTATTCAAAAATGTTGTCGTTTTCAAATTTATTGCCAAAATTAACACTAAAAAAAAATAAAATCATCTGATGAGAATGAGAGTAACTCTCATCATTCATTCAAGTTCAACAATAAATAAGTTAAGGGCAGGTAGTGGTTTTGTACTTTTATTATTCAACATCCCCCTTTATGTGATCGAACCTTTCCATAATGGTACATAATTAGTTTTTGAATGTGTTGTAGCGAATTTCGGTAATCAGATGATTTTTTTTAGTGTTAATATTGGCAATAAATTTGAAAACGACAACATTTTTGAATAGAGAATGAAGAGAACTTTCAAACGATATATCACAAGCCCATACTTTCCATTTAAAAAATTAGGAGTTGTAACTATCACTCACAGGGAGTTGAAGGTACGGATCACATTTTCACGTTGAAGAATGTCAATTTATAATTTAAGTTTGACGTGTTTCGGGATTTTCAATAAATATGTACAGTAACCGAAATAATGAATTTATTCCATTTGGCTGTTTCACACTGTATATAATATAATATAGTTGTATATTCAAAGGTATTGTGGAATACAGTGACGGCTTAGCCCCCTTGAAATTAAGTCCACGCACCCTTAAGGGGCCCAAGCAGTTCGTTTGACCAACAAGAAAGTTGGGAATTAAAAAGTACAAATCAAAAACTTTTTTATGTGGTCCAAATTTTTGCCTTTATGTTCAGGAATATTGTTTGCTAAATAAAGAAAAAACGCATGTTGTCCATGTAGAACTTTTGAAAATGTTTAGGAAACTTTCAGCGAACATTAAAAGCTCTTTAAGCAAACCGAATTTAACTTCATACCTAATTCCAGTTATCGTTTATTGGTCCTATCGGAATCAAGCCCATGTGACCATACTTGATCCTAGTACACGCGAAAGTACGATGACAAAAAAGGAAAGAAGCTACGATCTTCGGTCCTTCCCGAAGATTTTTGAAAAATATAAGAAAATTCTTGAAATACCTATAGCACATGGTGTTTTGACTCTAAATGGTAACCTTTATATGTAGGTATATACCTTTATGAGAACTTCACACTAAAAGTGACCCTGTTTCATCATCTAATGCTAATTGATTATAACTGTAAGCTTGACTTAGATCGAATTTTGCACATGCATAACTTGCCAGATTCCTTTTGAACCGGCCGACTTATGCTGTACTCGTTCTATACATGTTGATGATCGTTGTTGGCTTCTTTCTTTCCATAATGTCGCTGATTAGCATGAAATGGAAATTTACACTTATTCATAGAATTAAATAAATTAAAGAAAACTTTTTGACGGTTTTAAAAGATTTAGAATTAATTCTTTGCTCGAGTTCATATTATGCATATGATTGATACGAAAATAAAAATATGCATTCAAGAAACTTCAAGAAACTTCTAGAAACTGAGCATACTGTTTGCCATATAAGTATATCCATGAAATTTGGTCCATAGTATGAACAAAGTGTGGTTACAGGTAAAAAAAAAACTGTTTGGAATTTCACTTCACACCTAACGTACACTTTTTTATTGGAACAAGAAAACGATTTAGCCCATAAATTAATATAGGACGATATTTACGTGAGCCAATCAAATAATTTGGGTTGAACTTTTCGGTCAGTTTTCAAATCTAATAAGGGGACGTTACAAAATTACCACATACGGAAATTGAATTAGCAGGAGCGTGCATCTCCTTGGGGAGTTTTACGAGAAGTTTGACTTCTCTTTTAGTAGTGATTTTGTCAGTGTGATTGAGGGATAGGCGTTCATATTTCTTTCCCCTCACGTGTACGTGTTAATCATTGAAGTTAAAGAAGTTTAATTTGCAGTTGATAAGTAAAACCGTAGGTACATATTTATCTCTATCTTGGCCTCTCCTCGCAACACGAAAGTGTAATTAAGAGCAATCTCCGCGTGGATTTGATTGTCGAACTTAGGTTAATTTCTCCAGAGAACAGTATTCGAGAATTACGTTGATCCTGTTTATTCCAGCTCTAAATATATTTATTATCACCAATTATAAAGTTGCAACGAGCTCTAATATCTACGCCACCTTAAAACAACCGGCTCAGCGTTCTTGAACATTTGAACTTGTCAGTCGGTTAATATACGAGATATACGCGAACGCTGAACATAAATTAAGCTGAAATAGCTGAGAGATTAATTACACGAAGCTGATGTGAGTAAATCGTCTAAAGTATGCAATAAAGTCCCCGACTTTTCGGAATGGGGTTGGGTTGGGGATGAGAACTACTATCATAGAAACGAAATTCTTCAAATAAATTAACTCCAATCGTCTAGTCTCGAATAAGGATCACGAATCGAAAAATAACCGAGATTGGATTTAATCAAGTAATATTTGTCGGTAATCGCTTTCCCGAGCTATTTTCGCATATAATCAGGGCTAAAATTTAATTAAACTTTGGCAGTAGAGTACGAGAGGTAAGAAGAGGTATACTGCAGCGCTAATTCCTCTTATACTCAATTTTAAACCGATTAAGGAAATTTTAACCCAAAGTAGCTACAGAAAATCGTCGGGAGAAAAGTACTCGCGCTTCTATCACATTAAATTTTATTAGGGATCTAGCAAATATTCTTTTCTCGTCTTTGCAGCTAATAACCACTTTGAACCACTTCACATCCGCACGATTACATGCCCTATATTACATATTAAGACAACTGCTTTTTACACCATTCAGCTCTTCCGCTTTTATTATAACTGTACTATATGACATTAATTTCTAATACGTTAGCTTTGTAATTTTGTTACAAAATTGAACTGTCGTGTCTGGCTTGACTATAAATTGTTTATTATGATCTAAAATTTTATAAGGAGTGCGACTATACTAACTGTCCTTCCTCACTTTTTTCTTAAATTAAAAGTTTATTGAAAAAAGATTTTATTTTTTATTTATTAAGAGACAAAAGTACTGTATTTAGAGTTGTTACTATGCAAAATTGCAAATTAGTGATAATACTAGAATTACACTGCAGAAAATTTCACCAGTTTTGATTTTTTTGTTCATAACCATCGACGTGGCTCACTGTTGAAGATTTCCAGCTTTAATTTGAAAAAGTGACCTTTATGAGCTCGATCGTCTGTGCGAATGGAGTATGTCGAGTCTGTATTCAAAACATCGATTTCACAAAATAGAAGTAAAGAGTATCAAGGGCTTTAACATTTATGAACATCAAACAGTTTCTGAACAAAAATCCCAGTAGATTAGTTTGGCAACAGAATAGTGATGTAACTCGTAAATATTATCATTCAGTAACATACTAGAAAATTAACGATTTTTAGGATAAGAAACCTGCGATAGAGCTTATACAGCGTTCGACAAGGATGCATTGGAGATTTTTCTCCCAACACACTTTTCGGGATCTTTAACTTTCGGACCTGGGGAATATTACGTACAGTGTGTCCTAAAATTGAATTAAATTAAATTTGCTAATTGTTCGCTTGTGGTTGTTCCGCTTATATTTTATAGGTACTTGAAAAAAGAGTTTGTAACAAATTGTGGAATAAATAAAACAACTCTAAACCCGATGAAATTTAATGAATAACGTCGAACTTGGAGGAAATATGAGTGTTGTTATGTTTTTTGTTACGTACATAAATGTACTAAACACTAGCCCCAATAATTGGCAACACTAGCGGACTTTATTTAAATGATTAATTGGCAGCTCCTCGTGAGGACATCAACGTACGTCACGAGGAGCTGCCAATTAATCATTTAAGTCAAGTCCGCTAGTGTTGCCAATTATTGGGGCTAGTGTTTAGTACATTTATGTACATAACAAAAAACGTAACCTCACCCATATTTCATCCAAGTTTGACTTTATTCATTAAATTTCATCGTCTAAGGGGAGGTTTAGAGTTATTTTATTTATTACAATTTACCCCCTTTGTGGTATCTGACCTTCAATGGATTTTAACTTGAGGGATAAAACGCTGTATGAAAATTTAAAAGTGCAAACGATTTTTGGTTAGATAATGTATTGACATTCCAAACAAAATTGATTTCTGCCCCAGTATTCTTTAGTGATTGAATGAACTCTACGTACACAAACACATATTGCACGGTGACAGACAAGTCTCAACTTGTGAAAATCTCGTATGAGGCGACGCGGTAACTGTTCAGGAAAGATCGATGAGATTTTGTATTTGGATCATTTTGACCTATTAAAAAAAATCCGAAAATTTTTTATGGCAATTTTTCGATATTTTCGAAATGTCCTTTGGGGGCACTGCGTGCTACCACGTGCCCCCACAATTGACAGCCCTTATTTATTGCTTTTTTTCCCCCACAAAAAAAGCCCTGTTTGTATGTACCTATTTCTTGTGATTGGTTGAAGGTGTCAAACTCCCGAGAAGTCATTTTTGATCGATTACGTTAGCTGACTATATTTTTGCTAATTAATCTACAATTCAAAATAAGTAAGTTTTTAAATAACACCCGGTCGACATAATTTTATGACTTAGCGATTTGTGTCCAACAAAAGCCAACCGTGGTTTAAGAAACGCACAGACACAGGTTTTTTTAAATAAGGAATGTTATAGCCGAGCAAATTACAAAAAGCTTCCCTTGGGAAGATCCCGACTTTTTAGGAACACAGGTATAATGAGAGAGCAAATTTAAATCTGAAAAATACAAATAACTCAATGGTCACAGTACGCTGTAGGAACTTGGACCGTGTCACAGTTTAAGGAGCAAATTAGCACAATAGTAGATAATGGGTTACATAGACAGTCACATGTTGTTTAGGTGTTTATTCAAACAGCAGTGGCCAGGTGGCTTGTGACAATTTGGATCTTAAATTTTATGTTCGACTTGCTTAATTTTAAGATTTACTCCGCTAATCACTGTTTGGGTTTTCTAAGAACATCTTAAAATGTATCTGTGATGGGATTTTCGGCCAATGTCGGATGTACTCTTTTGCCTAAACCTCCTTTTTACCGCAGGGCGGTTCCACATGGGGTTTTCCACTTACAGATCTCATAAGCTCATCCGAAACCTGGTTACTTGAGATTTCCAAACGTCCAGGTTCTCACATTAGTGTGATAGTTCTCTTATAGTAGCCACTCTCCAGATCTCATATACCTTGGCGTAGAACACAATTCCTTTTTGCCCCCAGATTACACAAATTCTGTAATCACATCCATTCCTCCTGTACACTCTAGAGTCGGTGTCCTTAGTGATTTTGATGCCACATGTGTAATATTCCATTCAGATTCCATTCGGCTTTACTTTTCTGGTCAAACAAATCGGTGATTGTTGTCTTAAACAGTTTAGTATCACAAACTGCTTTGATTATCTTCTCAGTTATCCTGCTGAGGCTTTTATCTCTAGAGATTTTGTCGAAGATGGGGGAATGCATGCATTCCAACGTAAATACGTCTAAAGACTCTTTCTTACGGTTACGTCAAAGAAAAACGTCGATGGTCACTTTCGAACAAATTGTCTTCAACAGAATGACGATTTTCTGCTATTTCTAAATTCACGTGCTAAGAAAAGGGTCTTCACAGAGATCATGGATTAGACCAAATGATTGATATTTTTTTGGAAGCGAAGTCCGGAAAGTGACATTCCTTTACACTTCTTGATCGTTCTTGCTGTAGTGAGGGCTTTTTTTTAAAGGACTGTCAGCGACCAACCGAAGTGTTTAGGCGGATTTCTCAAACCATTTCCCTGCAATCGCAATCTCAATTGCTTCGCCATTTCTCGCATTAAAGGTACCTAATTTCGACGATCAAAAATCCCTTCTGTCCTCCAAAACCGTTCCAACGTTCTATCGACATTTCTTCCCCCATGACTTGTGGCCTCAACGATCTCTGTTAGTTTTTTTTTCTCTCCTATGCAACCCAATGATTTATAAATGCGTCCTATAAGTACCGTGAAATTCGTAAATTAATAAGGAACCAAATAAAAACAAGGTCACCTACTAAATTTCTGTATGATCTACAGAAAATTTAGGACAGAAGTTTTTCACGATATACATGAACCTGGTTCTCATAGTAGAAGACCATATTATAGTCAGTAGGTACGCAACAAAATTTGGAAAGCTCACTTTTACCATAGAGCATGTAAATATTACATTCTCTATGCTTTTACATTGCTAACTATTAATAAATTAGATAAAATAGGTAGTGAAATGCAAAAAAAATATTTAAATATTTGTTAAACACCAATTTAACAATGAGAAAGGATAGATTCAAATGCTTCTACTTCAAAGAATCTTTAATTAAGCATAAATACCATTTACACAACCAAATTGACAATGTCACCATAAAATAAAGGGTTATAATGCAGTGCTGCTACTTCCCATCTCAAACAATGTTTAATTAAGCGTGAGTTCCATGTAAATAATCTAAGATGCCAAGTACTCCAAAATTTGTAGTAAATCTGAAACTTTACTGTCTACGATCTTTATGACTTTTATGAGGTATTAGTCATACGTACTTTAAATGGTGATAATCATGGAACATTGGCGTTGAAAAGAATGGCAAATAATAACCGCTGTGTAAATGTAAAGTTAGCATAAAGGTCATACAGGCCCACAAATAAGCAGTGGCAATATGTGGTCCCATTATAAGTATTCCAAACGTAAAGGGAAAAACATTAGAAAATACGAATTCAAAGGGATGTGCATATATGCACGCAATTGCTATTGGTGCAGTCCATTCGTGATGTTTCTTGTGGATATGTTTGTAAATCATCTTATGATGTAGAATCCTAGAAATTTTCACAATTTAAAAAAATACAAGCAAAATAAAAATACCTATGAGTGTAATAGAACGTTATTTCTAGGACAATAATAAAAATGACTATATTAAAGAACATCCAATGAAACGTAGGCAACTCTCGAAATGCTGGATATGTACGCCATTCCACTAAATAATATCCGAAACGCAATATCAGTAACAGAATCATTAGATTTATGCTCACATTATCTAGAACCTACAGAAAATTGCAAACCATGAAGACACAATCGTTTACAAACCTTTAAGACACTCTTCATCTTAATTGGCTCGTTCATGCCTGGTTGCACTTTATATCTCATCACTATAGCTGGTTTGTTAATAAAATCAAAGATCGTGTATAATCCCCCTAAAACCACGTATACACCAACAACCAATGCAAAAGTGCCATAAGCCCATAGAGTTATGGGATCCTCCCCAAATGTATCCAATACTTTATACCACTGAGATTGCCAAAAGTTGCCGGATGCTCTCCAAAATTGTCGACAGTGCCTAAAAAATAGTACCTTAAATATACACAGCTATAATTAAAAACTGTACTTACCATGTTATATTACTTCTGGTAGGCTCAAGTATTATTAAAATTGAGCAAACAGCAAAAGCAATGTTACGAGGTAATAATACATTTCGATGATTCCCATTTGGACGTTCGAAAGAATAGGCTGAAAGAAATCTGTTAATTTCAGTGCATAGTCGTTTTTTTGTGATTTTGATACGGCAAAATTAGAAATTAAAACGAAAAGTAGGTATCCCAAATCGTTTATTAAAACTATTTACCTTCCTTTTTGTTATTCCTTGCTTCCATAGTCTTAACTGCACCCATTTTTCACTAAAGTATGGGTGAAGTAGTAATCTATTTATTTATTGTAGATAATAAAATATTGCGTTAGTACTTGAACTTTACTACTTTTAAATTATTTATCATTATCACATTTATATATGTAAACGTACAATTTAAAAATAACACTGATATTGTAATGAATGCCAATTTTTGATTCACAGGACACAACATGGACTATTACATATTTCAACACAAAATGTTCAAGGTACAACAAATAATTTATCGCACGGTAATTTTAGTGCATTCTACCATTTTGAATATGTGTTTGTTACTAGAAACCTTGATGAACTTTGACTTTAGGGTTTATGACAGAAAAATGAACGCTGTACCAAACGTCTCCACTATTGCCAAGAACAGGAGACTAGTGAGTGACGTTTTGAAAGATTTTTCCATTTCCTATTTAAACATACACATTTCTTTAAATAAAAGCAATGCTCAATCGTGGGAAGTAATAAAATATCTTTATAATCGCATACACGATCACATATTAACATATTATTATGGGCTGAATTTTGTTGGTGATGGCAACGTCTTGTTTTGCCTATTTCTTTTCTTTTGTACTACAAAAATAGTCTATACGATCTAAGGGAGAAGAGAGAAGTAGTTGGATTGCATTATGAACGTGGTAGAAATGCCAAAGTCGCTGCTCACATTGTCCAAAGCGGCGCCGGCGCTATTAATGTTCTACTATTTGACTATTATAATTACTATTATTTGCATATCGGGTTATTGGACAGTTCCATATTGTTCAGGTATTTATTGTCAATTCTGTGACAATTTCGGTCGTAAGTTTTATATTCGTTCAACGTAAATAAAAGGTGGACGCTACAAAATCACCTTTTAGATTTCCTAAGAAGATCTGTCATGGGATTTTCGGCGAATGTCTGCAATGGTCTTTTGTGAGTATTGCCTAAATCTTCTTTTTCGCCGTCTTATACATGTAATTATAAGGATTATTATCTTTTTTTCAAAGTTCTGAGCTGTACCTCGGCTTAGAACACGATCCTTTTTTGTTCGAAGCTTACAAGAAAGTCTGAAGTCACGTTCATTCCTCCCGTGCACTCTAGAGCTGGTACTCTTAATAGTTTTGAAACCATCTGCGTAATACAAGATTTCATTCAGCTATACTGAAATTATTCACCCAGTCAAATCCATGGAGCATTGTTGTCTTAAATAGTTTTGGTTATTCTCAGTTATCCTGTTTTTATCCTTAGAGATTTTGTCGCTGATGAACTAATCCATGCATTCCAACGTAAATACATTAGAGGACTCTGGATAGTTTTTGCTTTGGTATATGTGATGTTTTACCGTCAAATTCAGTCACTTGTAACCGCTGAAATCAAGTTAAAATTCCCAGGAGTGGCTGGGTGGTAAATGTGTAATTATTGACCCCTACAATCCACCAACGCTTACTGCCCGTTTTAGTAAAAATTCCATATGATCATTATTGTAATTTTGATAATAAACTAAGGCCCACTTTAATAAACTAATATTGGGGTTCAAAAAGGTTCCAAATTTCTATAAGCGTCCAGCTATCCCCATAACGTTCATTTTAACATTGCTGTTTACCTTCTTCTCTTTTATTCGTTGCTTCCATTGTCTTACCTGTACACATTTTATACTATAGTATATTTTATTTATAATAAACGACTTCGTCAGTACTTATACTTTGCTACTTTAAATTTATTTGGCAGTAAATGTAAAATGTAAAGAAAAATTAAAATTCGCCTGTTTTTCATATGAAAAGGGGAACCCTGGTCATTATTATGCTAATATAAATTATAAATAACGCTAATATAGCAATAAATTCGATCAAATGACGTAAAATGTATTCCATAGGAAACAAGCACGTACTTTGAAATGTATTTCAACATAAAATGTTCAAGGTACAAGAAACGTGCAAGATTTATACGGATGGATATTTTTTACTGCCCACCTAATTTTAGTTAGGTTAACTATCTGATGGGCTAGAACCCAATTCCCACTAAAGGGGACTCCACAGTTATTGGTTAACTTTCGTCAGTTTTAGTGAGGATCCTTGGGTCCAAGAAATGTAATTGGAGCAGACGGTCCACGGTCTCCTTCGAGGTCTTCTTCAAATAACATATTCTTCTCTATATTCTGCTCACAGTACGCCGACCACGAATCTCCTCGTTCTGCCTTTATAGTTGTCATGTTCGGTGAGTGTGGGTCGGCATGAACCCCACTGTAACAGATACTCGCAATTGAGAGAATTGCAGATACCACCAGACCATTGTTCTTAAGGTTTTTTTTCTTTCGTGGGACAGCTTGCTTCCAAAGTAGCCATGTGAAGGTTTGCTTCAATGACCTCCCAGTTTCACGGAATAATTGGCCTTGGCAGGACAATTCTTAAGTTGATTTCCCTATAAATATCCCAGTTAGGATTTCTGTATAGCACTGTTACCGTTTGGTTTGATCCAATCTCAAAACGCCATAGGGAGATTGCCGTGTCCACACATGCATTTGTATACTGGACTGTAGGCAAACACGGTTCCAAATGTTAAGTCAATTACTTTCCATTGGTTGATCCCAATACACAAAATTGGAATTCTGTCTAGGATTCAGATTTTAATTTTTGCTATTTTTTCCTCCAACAGCGCTTCCTCCAGGTCTTCATTCTGAAATTTGTTGTGGCTTCACTCAAGGTTCTGGTGTCCTTTTGGGTCTCGATATTGTCCATGTTGCAATGAATTCTCCCCTCTGATCGGTGTCGCTTTTGCGTTGCAGTGTTTGAGGCAGTCCCCGTGGGCGAAGAACTTGCTTGCTTAACACCCTCAGGTATCCTCAATTTGGGACACGAGGAGAAAAAACATTCCTCGCGTGCTTCCTACCAGAAAACATTTTATAAATCTTGCGTGCTATTAATCTCCATCTACATATCTACTAAGTATTTCATTTGGTAATGCTAATGCACAATGAGCATGAATTATCGGGTTTTCTTCAGTTGTTTTTTATTGTATCAACGATGAGTTAAAAACATTCTCCAACAAATCTATATACAGGGTGTAGAATTCGCCGATGCACCATAGGGATTTCAATGTAAAAATCTTAATATTCGATTACTTATTTGCTTCCCTAATTATTTTATACAAAGTCTATTTAACTTTTTTGTGGAGATAAAAATTCTGAATCGACTGATGTTATCTACTTATTTTTCAGAAAGCAAATATTTAGTCAAATAAAAATTTCCACTTTCTCAAAAATCAGTGATGCTTTGAAATTGTTAACAGGTATTAATTTAATAAAAAAAACATTTTTTTATTGTACAAATAAGATTAATGGCCTTTTTGTCTAAAATAATTAAAGAATTAGGAAATCGAATATTAAGATTTTTTATATTGAAATCGGCCATTCCTACACCCTGTATGTATTTCGATTTAAATTTCTTGGTAAGGAAAATGGTTCAATTATACGATCCCCAGAAATAATTGGCCAAACTTTTCATTTTGTTGATTGTCGAGTATGAACCTCGCGGTGTCGAAAGCTACCTCGGTGGTGGTCTAAAAGTAGGAGTATTTGTGCTACCACCAAATATTTTCTCCATTTAGAACTTTTTATTATCTCAAGATGCCTTTCATGTTGAAAGCAATCTTCCTAAAAAAATTTCGATCAATTTATATTCCAATCTACAGAAACTACAGATTTCTTTTGAACCTTTTAATGATCAGCAAAGACAAGTGCACATTTTTAAGGATTTTGGCCACAATCATAGAGTATATAAATTTATATAGTCCGATTTAAGTAGATTACGAAGAAAGCAAGGCCATCAGCAATAGATTTCGCTTGCTCAAACTATACTAAACCAATGCCTTCTTTCCCGTGTGATTTAGTATCGGTAAAGTCAGTCCAAGACAAGTGGGCATTCGGTTGGATGGACTCGTTTGGTGATGAAGACGTTAACTGGCCCAACACAGTTTCATAATTTTTTTAGCGCAGTGAGGCATAGTAAGTTGAAATATATGATGCAAATTTGACAAAGATAGAATGAATGCAAAAATATTTTACAGATAAATTTCAAATAAGTTTAGAATTTATTCTATACGAATTATATTATTTGGCTGTATCAAAAGACCGAATATAGTTTCAAATATATTTGACAGTGAAATAACCTACGAAGAGATTAAAATAAGCAAATGTGTAATAAATTGGCAGATTTGACCTTAAAAGTTTGTACGAACTACAAGCGGCGGTCAACGTGGGGTCAACATGGAAGCCCAACGTGGAGTGTTTAAAGCTTTTTCTAAACACGATTCCTCTCAAAATCGATGGCATTGTAAGATATATCGTTATGCACTTCTCAAGGGGGATCGATACTAAACCTTATAGGAAAAAGAGCAGGAAGTTACGTTTAAAAATGATACGTTTCTAACTACATATATCTTATTGTAAAATTTGTTACAAAATTTCTCATAAATCAATCTTCCATTTACTTTTCTAATAAAATAACCAGATTTAACTGGAAAAGTTTTAGAAAAGAAAGAAACAAATTTCATCATTCGTCAGTAAAAAATATCACAAAGAATAAATTCCACGACTGGTTTCCGGACGAATTTATTGGAAATATTTCAATCATTGTGAAATATAGGCCGATTTCTTTTTGCTTTAGAATTGGTTTTCGTGTGCCCTACACCTTATAACACGGCGTTTTTAAAAAGTTCGAAAGTTATTCTTTTACCGGACTTGTCACTATCTTGGTCTTTTAAGATAAGTTATAAAAGCTTATTGTCTGTATCAATGTTGCAATAACGGCGGGTACATAGACGTTCGAAACAATCTCTGATAGCTCCATCAAGAACCGATTCAAGCTGAAACAATATCCTTGCAATAAGTCTAGAATTTATTTCAAATAGAAACGTTTCTTTGATAGAATCTCATCCCGCTTAGATATTTGTGTACTAAGGAGATTCTTATTACGGGTCGCCCTTCTTGATTCTTACAGATAAAAACCTCATTTCAGTTAAAATGTTTTTAGCTCCCCAAATCAAATCTTTCTTGGCTATTTCCTCCTCTTATTATCCGACACAAAACGATTTTAGACTATACACCTTTGACGATTAACTTTAACCGGCCAACGTGCATCCCCCCGCACCCCAATAAACTCAATCATTTCACTTTTAACTGTTTTAAGATAAAAGTTTTACGACCCCCCGACAAACTTTTAATTGTGAATATGAAATTTTCATCTTGAAATGATAATAAAAAAAAAAGAAACACGCGCCGTAAAATACAAACGATGTAACAAGTAGCACTGAATGACAAAACGATGAAAAATTTTCAAAATAAAGATGTTCTTTTTACTGTTTATTTTACTAACACTTTTTATGCGGATGAATATAACCCTTATTTTTTATTTTCGGCTTATTGTTCCTACTAAAAAAGGTACGTTCAAGGGGTGCAGTAACTTTTAGTCGCTTTCACTATTTGAATGAAAATGAGGACATTAAGTAATGTTTCATTTTAAGAATTCTCTGTTACTTACCAGTTAAGCGTAATAAAACGCTTAGAAAGATGAGAATTCTATTCATAATCAGAGCTGGCAGATTAGCAATTTATGATACTAGCATGTTAGCAATTTCTGCCTGTTATAAATTAGTAAAGAACGCAAAGATGAAAAAACAAACATGTTGCAGAAGTAAATACGTTGAATTTTTTGCATTTAATGTCAGAATTTTTATTTATACAACTAATTAATACACAGCGTACAATGCAAGTAACTCAAAAGTTACAGTTCGAACAATTAGTCACATTGCTACTGGGTTTTCGAAGCCAAAAATTACAGAGGGGTGAAGTTGGCTCTTAATCCAGTACCTACCAATTTCGTGTCCCAGATCCAGATAATCTTAAATAAAGTCTTTGCCTGTCAGTTGCCTGTTTTTTCTGATAAACAATATTACTTAGAATATTTTTAAACTCGTACCAATTTGTGTTTTTTGTGTGGAGTTTTGGTGGTCTTGTTCTCCATATAACATTTGAGCTCAAAGTTACCAATGGCAATATAAGGTGAATGGTCAGATGACAGTTCGAAATATTACTGAATGATTAGGTGAGTATTGACTTTAGATTGACTCTAGTACGCAAAAGTCTATAACATGAGGAGTCTTCCTTCTATCTGAGGGCCAGTAGGTCGGTTCACCAGTTGACATTGCATTGCAAGGTAGAGTTGCTTTCCTTTTGGTGTAAGTACGTTTGATCTAGAACCCCACCACGGATGCTTAGCATTATAGTCACCTGTTGCTATAAATTTTCCTTTGAAGAAATTTGTATATTGGTTCTTCTTGATATTTTGTTTTGGTGGTGAGTAAATTGCTGACAGTGCTATGGATCCAGAGTAATCATCTATTGTGGTGGTGGTTGCCTGTAAATAGTCTTGAGCAAGTTTTTCATTTTCATAGTGCTTGATTGAAGCTTTTACGATTATTGCAGTTCCTCCACAAGCGGAGCAATCTGGATTCTGGGTGTCATATAAGGTATAACCTGGTAGTCGTAGGTAACTTTTTTTTTGTAAAGTGCGTTTCCGCGATTAACGTAATATCAATATTATGTTGTAGGATGAAGTCTTTTAATTTTTGGCTTCTTTGAACCAAGCCGTTAGCATTCCATAGCCATTGCTGGATTTGGCTAACAGGGCTATTATAATATTGAGCATAGAGTCGATTCTTTGAGTCAGTTTACAACTCTTCTAATCTCGTGATACCATCGTTGTATGGATCAGAGTGAGAAGGGGTTTGTTGTGTTGCTTGAAATTTATAGAGTCCATAATTGTTGATGTTGGTGTGAATTTCCAAATGGGGGAATCGTAATTCTCGGATACAAAATCACAAAACCCTCCCCATGAACATTTATTAAATTAGTAAATTATTTGTAAAGTTGGATTAATGAAAGGTTGACATAATTAATTCCTAGAATACTACATGTTCCGATAAACAAATTGTCATCTTCAGGCTAAAATTAAGTAAAGCAATAAAATTGAAGCTTTTTTTTAAACAATACTTACTATAACTTTTTTCTTAAATTTGTGGTGAGCGGTGATTTATGGAGTAAGGGAGGGTAAATGATGTGAGGTTACATATGTATTAAAAATGCATTTCTGAAAACCGAGGATCAGTTTGAAAACCTTAAGTGTTGAAAACAAACCTTAAAAGCTAGATTATAAGGAGAACAAAAGTTAAATAAATTAACAGGAAAAATCAACAGACCATGCTGAAAAAGAAAGGTTAGAAGGAGAAAAAACTTACTTA
The DNA here is from genome assembly GCA_036250285.1 of Pyrocoelia pectoralis. Lineage (NCBI taxonomy): Eukaryota > Metazoa > Arthropoda > Insecta > Coleoptera > Lampyridae > Pyrocoelia > Pyrocoelia pectoralis. Next base: position 48,957,252 of record CM070078.1, read on the forward strand.
GAGGAAAAAATTTTAAAAATAAGGTAGAAACATAACCCATTAACAGGGGTCTCCCATAGGTAGAATAAGTTTAGCGATTAATTAAATTGATTTAAATAGTTCAAACACACACGTGGAGACCAGAAATGGCAGAATACATTATAAAATGCCGGATCAAGACCTCGAGTGGGAGAATGAACAGAGAACTGTAAATAGAGGTTAAATTCAAACCAAAATTCGAGGAAAAAACAGATACGGGGTTCAAACGAAAAGTGAAATTATAAGATGAGGCGATTTTTATTAATATTAAGGATTTCATTCAAAGAAAGGGAAGGGTTTTTGTTGAAGTGGGTAATTATTTAATTTCTAAAAGTCGAGTTTCGTCCCTTTATCGCAAACGTGTAGGATATCGTAGTTAATAGTGAGATCAAAGGAGTGACCGCGGTCCAGGATATGATCGGCGAAGGAAGACCTTGTATAAATGTTATTGTTCTTTATGCAGGCGTAGTATTCGGAAAGTCTAGTGCTAGTCTTAAACTTCCTCCCAGTTTGCCCGCTGTACGCAGCTCTACAAGTTTCGCACGATAATTTGTAGACACCACATTTCTATAATAATATATTGATTTTTATTGTGGACTAAAGTCTTTTTAAGGTTATTTTTGGAAGAACAGGAAATGTTAATGTTGAACTGTTTGGAAGCGGGGCCGATAAAGGGGAGGGAATGATAATTGTGTACTGCGTCCTCAATATAGTGTGTGTAGGGTAGTGTGATTTTTGAGATGAAACTTACGGGAGATACGGTTCTGAATCAAAACTTTCGGGTGGCCATTACGTGCAGCAATTTCGAAAATCAAGTTAAGTATATTCTTTATTGAAATTTAGATTATTAAGGGGTAAATTCCAGAGTCTATTAAAAAAGAATCTAAAAGCAGCCAATTTGTGAGAGAGGGGGTGAAAGGAGCAAAAAGAGATGACGTGGTCAGTAGTTGTGGGTTTCCTACACAAATCAATGTCTAATCTATTGACAAGTCTAGTAATTTTAAGGTCTAAAAAATTTAGGGCTCTATTGTGTTCTCTCTCCAGAGTGTGGGGGTGAAGGGTATTAAGGAAAAGGAAGCACTCATGTATGTCTCGATCGTTACCATCAAAAATGACTAAAATATCATCTACGTACCGTTTGTAAAAAAAGAAATGTTTAGTCATTTAGTGATTAACTTGTTGAAAATTTAGGTACTTTCTAAGGAGGCCAAAAATAACTCGGCCAGCAAATGGAAACCCCATAGTTTGTGAGTAGATGACATCGTTGAATTTAAAAAAGTTTTGATTATGACAAAGTTTTAAACCCTCTCTGAGAAAAGAGCAGACATCGTCTGGAAGGTTAGAAGAAAAAACGTCTAGACATTCGTCGAAGGGGACGCTGGGGAATAAATTTACTATATCGAATGAAATCAATTGGTGGTCATTGTTGATTTCTAATTTGGAAAGGGTAGAGGATAAATCTGTGGAGTTCTTGGTTGAATGCGGGAATTGAAAATTGAGGTGAGTTCGTAAAGTGTGGTCGAGCCATTTTGAAAGTTTTGATACCGGAGGAAAGGAAGCGATCGGACGCATGGGTGGCTTTGTTTATGTATCTTGGGGAGAGCATAGAGGGGGGGGGGGCATGGTTCATAAGTATGAGTTTATAGTCATTGCAATCGAATTGATCTGTTTTTACTTCCCGAGTACGAAGTAAAAGGGAAGTATTGTATTAGTTTTCCAAAAACAAAAATTTGACCTATGCAAATTTTTACATATCTTTGCGTTTCTGAACACGTAGATTCAAAATATGAAAAAAAAATTCCATCTGTCGTCTGTAGTCAGTATAGTCTGTAGTCTGTAGTCTGTACGTACACATTCCTTGCAACGCTCTAAACTCAGAAACTATTAAAGTTATTGAAATGCGGTTTTCGCCAATCGATTACATTCGGGCCAAGGACGAAAATGCTGATATTACCTTTGATTACGCCACTTGCGGTATAAGCTAAAATGGCGGCACTAATTTTTTTTATAAGATAAAGTTGCAGTTTTTTTTTCTGTAGTTTAAAAGAGTGATTTTTCTGAATTCGGCAATATTATATTATGCTATACTTATTTTTTGAAAAAAGTGGTAAAAAAATCATTTTAAAAAAATGACTGCAACGCTCTATACTCAGAAACTATTAAAGTTATCGAAATGCGGTTTTCGCCAATCGATTGCATTCGGGCCAAGAATGAAAATGCTGATATTACCTTTGATTACTTCACTTCCTGTGTAAGCTAAAATGGCGGCAATCATTTTTTTATAAGATAAAATTGCAGTTTTTTTATGTAGTTTAAGAGTATTTTTTTCTGAATTCAGTAGTATTTATTTTTTGGAAAAAGTGTTAATACGAGGGAAGTCTCGTGGCAACTTGCCAGAATTTTTTCCTCGTATTTTGCTTTGAATTTAACCTCTACTTACAGTTCCCTGTTCATTCCCCCACTCGAGGTCTTGATCCGGCCTTTTATAATGTATTCTGCCATTTCTGGTCTTGTTCCCACGTGTGTGTTTGAACTATCGCTAAACTTATTCTTCCTATGGGAGACCCCTGTTAATGGGTTATTTTTCTACCTTATTTTAAAAAAATTTTCCTGTAAGTATAGTTACAGCGGGTGTTTTCTCCTTCTAACCTTTCTTTTTCAGCATGGTCCGTTGATTTTTCCTGTTAATTTATTTAACTTTTGTTCTCCTTATGATCTAGCTTTTAGGGTTTGTTTTCAACACTTTTAAGATTTTCAAACTGATCTTCGGTTTTCAGAAATGCGTTTTTAATACATATGTAACCTCACATCATTCGCCCTTAATTACACCATAAATCACCGCTCACCACAAATGTAAGAAGAAAAAAGTTATAGTAGTATTGTTAAAAAAAAAACTTAAATTTTATTGCTTTACTTTGGTCTTTAGTGTTTTTCTCCACGATGGAGACCTTCTGAAGGGGTTGTCAAGTGGGACAGTTAATGAAACTTCAAGTACGTCATTCAACAGTGTGTAATTATAGTACAGAATAAAATACACAAATTTTTGAAATATAGACATTTTTCAGAGATTTTTCAAAAATCTGTGTATACGCTTGTATGTTGTAAATACCTACCTATTGGATTTTATAAATATTTTTGTTGTTTTCTTTTTGTTCTAGTTGTTCTAGTCTTGTTGTGCTAAATTAAATTCGCTTTTGTTGTGACCGATGTTGCGGTGTTAAATTAATTCATTGTTGCTTAAGGTTAGCTGTCAACCAGTGTCGGTCTGGCGGCCCTTTGGGCCCTCGGCTGGCAATGTTCGAGGGCCCCCTTCCTCCGATAAAAAATAAATAGCGATCTTCCCACCAAAAAACTTTACTTTCAAATTTCGACCCCTGAATAGTTTCAAATTTCAACTTATAATTTCAACCAAAAATGTTAGAAATAAATTATAATGAAAGAATACTGCCAATTAAAAAAACACTAAATCACTACATAGGTGAAGTCCATTCACTCCCAAGAAAAACTAAATGTAAACACAATGACGCGGTATTCGTGTGATCGATAGAAAACATTGAACAGGGCCGCATTAAAAGTTAAATACATTGATCAAAATATCATCAAATAATCAAAATAGACCAATAAGAACCGTGCTGTCTCCCTGGAAACGACTGTTCACGCGTCTGTATGTATTTGTTTTAGTTTTTCTTGGGAGTGAATGGACTGTAGTTACTAGTAAACATGATAAAATATAAATTAGATGGGCCTCATAACTAATAAAGTTTTAAAGAAATTGATCAAAATAATAATTTTTTTTAGTTCTTTACTGCTATCTGCTGCCGATGACTAATTTTTCGGCGCATGCTCAGTCGCGCGCGTTCGTTCAACCTTCTCTTCTCTATTGCCAGTAGGGGAAGAGAAGGTTGAACGAAACATAAACATTTGATTAAGTAAATACTATTTTTAAGGTGACTCAATAACTCTAAATTTTCCTCGATATCTTGCAACATTTTTCTCAATATCCTTCCTAATTGTTCTCAATATTTTTCGAAAATTTTCTCTATATTTTTCTAAATTTTTTCCCCATACTTTTAATATGGGCTCGCTGGGCCCCCTTCGCACCGTCGGGCCCCCGGGCCCTCGGCGATCGCCGACCAGCCGACCTGGCCAGACCGACACTGCTGTCAACTTTGATTGTCCTTTCTTAATATGAAATGCAGTGTCCTTATCACTCGCGATTAAAGAACCATACGGCGACCTCGAGGTCGCGCGTTATCGTACACACTTGATATCACTAGGCACGCAATTAATATATAATAATTAAAAACCGTGACTTGTTGCACTCTCTAAGCAGTTTTAAAGATACTGATTAGTTCATTACCATGTAAAAATAATTGTTTATTCAAAATAGTACAAAAACATTAAAAAAACATTGTTTCAGTAAGTATTCAATAATGATAGACTGAGTTGCTTAATCGCTATAGTAATGATACTAAAGGAATGCCATTTTACAGGGCAGAATATGCACATATTTGTGACAAATTCACATTTCAAGAGTGTTGACATTCGGTTAAGATACTTCAACGCTCTATAAATTGGAAAACTACCTTTATTTTCAAGAGATTTTGACAAATTATTCCTTTGAACATATCAGTATTTCTGGTAAGAATTTGAAGGTAATGGCCCATTTTGAAAACTGGCAACAACAATATCATTTAGAAGGTGTCAATTTTACTATTCATTTTTTTTACCGTGTACTTGAGGGTAACTCTGAACCACTCTATTGAATATAAAGCACTTCTTATGTCAAATAGTGCTACGACTTTTCCAATTTCTCAAACTACACAGTATAATAAAAATCATTAACAAGAAGCCTTTGAAAACGGTTGGAGAATTTGCAAAATTTAGCAAACTTTACCGCCAATTTATGTTTAATTATTCAAGCGGGATGAATATTATCCATATGGAAAAAATAAAAACTGCTTACGAAATTGAAGAATTTAATCTTCCTCTTGTTATATAAATGGCGACCAACGCGCGAAGGGGTTACGTTTTATTTTCTTTACTTAATACGAGCACCACCGCGATGTACACCGGAATTTATGTCATAATTAATTAATAAGCTTTTTTTTAGTTGGCGTAGACGTTTCAGCGTTTATAAAAGAGAAAATGATCTTTTTCGTGACATAAATTGTAGGTTTTATAATTCATAAAGCTTTCATATTATACGTATACAAAAGCTGCAATTATTATAAACGGTCACATATTTCAGAGTAAAATGCGAGATGAGTATATTTTTCACAATTGTCACTACAACATGTGCGCTTTATAATTGACCGTTTCAGTTTAGATTACAGGACTAACTTTTGTTGCCATATTTCGCTTTATTGCTTTGCATGAATTACGTTGTTCGTACATTTTAGGGTTGATTTATAAAAGCAAAAAAATCGAAAAAAAGGAGGGCGTAATATATAAATATGATTTAGTTACGGTATGCGCCGTTGCGCTAGTGCATTTAGCACTTAATTGGGTCTCGCTGCTATTTAAGATAAAAACTAGAATGAACGAACTATAATTTTTCCCGATAAAAACCCTATATTGTCGAATTAATTTGAAGAATGTCGATAATAAATAAAAACGCCCAATAAATCACGGGATTAAAGTTTTGTTCACACGCTCAACGCCGCCGTCAATATAACGACGACGATGACGACGACGACGACGCTCCCTTAATTATACAACTCGAACTAAGAAGCTTGTAAAATTTTTTAATAGATAACTTTACAAGTAACTGATAAGCCGATAAATTAAAATACTCCCTATAAGCCTTATCTTTTAATTCTGAAACTTTTCGAAAATATATTGAAGTTAAATCTTAATCACGGTATCTGCGAAGAAAATTAATGAATAATTAAATCATTTCGTGTTTCCGGATGAGATCTAAAAAAAGCGTCATTCTAATTTAGGGAGGCGGTTACACTAAAGCCTATTTGATATTTAGATGCTATTTTCGATCACAACAAGCTCGAGACCCTACCAAAGAAACTCATTTAACCCACTGAATAGCTGAAGAGGAAGTCAATCTCACTTCTGATTTAGATAAGAAACTGACGAGAATAAGAAGATATACCACCATCTTCTTACTGTTATATTTGTGTATTCGTTTTTTGGATCAACGCTTTACAAAAGCTGTGCCTTTTTACGCAATAAGATAAAAGCTTTCAAAGTCAAATTTATTTTCTATATAAACATGCCTTTTTAAGTTGAAGCTCCATTTGAATTATTTTTGGATTAAAATACATTCATAATTTCAAGACGTTTCGACAATTAAATTATCGATATCAAACTTGAATTAATATGCAAAATTTTCAAGTACTAAATATCGCTTTTTAGTACTGTATGCAGTATTTTTATAACCAAAGTTAAATTATCTTCTCAAGACTTTATGTTGCACACGTCACCTGAGCTGATTTTCTTTGTTACTACTTACTGGAATGAGCGTGTGAGTTACTTATTTCCCAACTCTGCAAAATGGGGTAGTCTTGGGTAATTTTATAGTTTAAATTTATATATTGGGTAATTGTCTTCTCGCTCAATAACTGAATTTTCTAGAATTTTTGTACATCCTTATTATTATTACTTATTGGGTTAACTGCTGATGGGAGTCGTAGATAAATAAAAAGTTCTCTCACACTTCTTCTTTATATTAAAACTTTAATTAGGTACCTTTTCTATTCAATTTTTATTGAGTAATACAATTATTATAGAGCTTGAATCCATAGTTTGCGGTCAAAAATCACAAAGGGGTTGATCAAATAAATCAAAATACGACAACCTCCCTTTCAGCAAATATATTTAATGATGGAATGAAAAATTGTAATGTTTTTAGATTATAGCACCCGAAGGCACTGAAACTACCAGTAAAGGGCAAACACTGGCAGGTGGTAACATTTTGACTGATGTATAATTATTGAGACACCAGGTGACTAACCTTAACCAATGGTGAAACAAAATTAAATAATAACAATTAATTAAATGGGATTAAAATAAAAGGGCGATATGTTTCGAAACTAACTAGTTTCATTATCAAGCATAAATTTAAAATTAAAAAGTTATCGCTATGGGATTACATGTGGGAGCTAGAACAAAAGGTAGAGATTAACCAGAGCACATGGTTATTACAAAACACTCACCTTAATGGGGAAAAAAAATTTAAATTTATGCTTGATAATGAAACTAGTTTCGAAACATGTCGCCCTTTTATTTTAATCCCATTTAATTAATTATTATTATATAATTTTGTTTCACCATTGGTTAAGGTTAGTTACCTGGTGTCTCAATAATTATACATCAGTCAAAATGTTACCACCTGCTAGTGTTTGCCCTTTACTGGTAGTTTCAGTGCCTTCGGGTACTATAATCTAAAAACATAACAATTTTTCATTCCATCATTAAATATATTTGCTGAAGGGGAGGTTTGATTTATTATAGAGCTTGTTGAATAATTTTTTTTTACACTCCACTTCTTTTTTTTATATTAAACATCCCTCTCCATAACAACCAACACTAAAATGATTTTTTTATATGAGGCGTTACAAACAAAAAGAGGAATAAAGCGAAGAGAACATAATATGATATCGATATCGAAGGGGATTGTTAAAAAAAGTATATTTTAATTAATCAACAATGAATTGATATAAAGACATGTCTATAACAATTATTCAAATTGAGGACTTCCATTTCCTAAACGTATATCTAGCTACCCTCTGAGCCACAAAATATTGCCAGTTAATGTCATTTCTAAGAGAATTATTGATAGCTTTAATTATTCTGTTCATTCACACTTCGTGCGTGTCAGCGTGTCTGGTTTACCATTACATACTATCTATTCGGGATTTAAGGCAGCACCACAAGAAAAAATCCTAAAGGTGATAAATCAAGTGATCTAGGCGGCCACTGTATAAGGTCTCCTCGTCATATCGAACTTTTTTGTTATTTGCCTTTGAAAATGTGCTGGTGCTCCATCTTGTTGGAACCACATATTTCGTCGAGCTTCCAAAGGTATACTTTTATAGCCATATATAATGCGGCAATAAATGTTTCACGAAATAAAGATAATTTGCTACTCTAAGAGGTCATTGAGTAAAATGAGGCCCGACAAATCGCACCATATATGTAGTGAAAAGCGATGTTAATGATTTCGTACCACTATGTCATGTGGTTACGATGCGCCCAAGTGTGTGAGCTGCTGGTGTTGTTAAAACTGACAATAACTCGGTGTTCTAAATCTGCAAGACGCAAATCCTGAACCTTTTTGTAAATGATAGAGATAACGAATTTTCCATACCTACGTTACTGTAAGACAATCCAGTATTCTACGAATACTTGTAGAAGAACCTTGCTTTAAAACTATGTATTTCGATTTTTTGACGATTCCCATTTCCCTAATGATTTAAAAAAATAGGTATGTACCAAGTGGTGGACAAACTCGCAAGAAAGAGATTACGGCCATCCCTATTTTATTACTTTTTAATCCAAATCCAAATCTGGGGATGGTATAGGGGAAATATCTGAATAGTAATAATAATTAAAAAGATTTTTTTTAATCATTAGGACTACAAAGTTACAGTTGAACGTGTGTCAGGATGGCCTAGTGTAGCGGAAGAGCGAAGCTAGCGCTGGGAACGATAGATGAGTGTGGCGTGACCCCTTACGCCCAAATTTCTGGTTAGTTTGGTTATTAGTCGCATTTGAACTGACTCCGAATTCTTAATGTTAATCACAATGTATATAATGTTCATTTATTTACAGATATTTGATTTACACGGTCAGGAAAAGCGAATGAATGCTGTTAGGCCGTAGGCCCGTAGGCGATCTGAATCAATTTAATCTTCATATTGTTGGGCAATATATAAGTGAGAAAATTTGGTTACACGAACCATATATAGATCAATCGCTTTATACGCCCTTACGCCTTACGTTGAATGTTATGTAGTTGCAAACTGATTTAAAGCCAAATCGTGCATTCGTTACCTGCATCTTGCACTATTTGTAGTTTCGTAGTTGTTAAATTACACGTTACACTTAACTTATATAACTTTACGAAAACTTAATATAACTAGTCTACTAGTTGAATAATCACGAATCTTCTAGGTGCTTAGGTGCTTTTCCATTGTGTGTGCCTCGGTTCCCTTTTTAAGACTTTAAGGACTTTAAGGAAAATGTTGAAAATTTCTCATTGTAAGGGGAGGAATTAGTATTAACATTGTATTCTCCGTGTTGGTGTAGTTGTTGCGGTAAGTCAGATCTCGTAAAACTAGTGACGTTGAATTCAAATGTAAAGTTTGTTGGGGATAAAGAGGCGAATTGTCCGCGCGCCGTTTCTGAATCCATTTTGCAACTGGAAAGTCTGGATGGCCGCAAGACAGACGGTAGTAAATGAGGATGATTAGTTCATTTGCCGGCAAAGTGAGCAAAGTTAGCATGGCAATCAGTCTGTCTTGGCATACCTATCAGTCAAACAAGCGAAGCATAGCGAGTTTTAATCCTCTATTCATATGCAAATAGGTTTTATTGCTAGTTCTGAGTTTATTAGGACAAGGGAGGCCTGCTCAGCACTATGTATGCTAATCTTTCACCCGGCCCAGCCGCGGTTAGTTAGCAGTGTATCTTACATATACTGTTTCAATTCTCTATGTAAATCCGGGATGTCGCCTATTCTACTTCCCTGCGGCGGCGTATGAATGTAAATATACACAAATACATTCCTAATTGCATCCAAGGACACAACACGATAACTAAATCGTAGTTAACAACAATTGCGAACCGAGATAACCCACAAAATTTAAATGACGTTAACGCGAAATCCATTACGCCTCGGCTTCCAGCTCAACTCCCTTATATTTTATGGTTAGGTACAGAATTAAAGGGTTTTCCATATAAATCTTATTAATAAAATTTTCATTCGGTTTTATGTAAAATTGTCTACCCCTAACTTATAAAATTAAAATATATTAAACGCCTAAAATTGTATATTTTAACTTTACACTTTCATCAACCGTCGTATACCTCGCGCCATTTTAAAATTCAATTAAGAGCTGCATCCCTTAACATTTTAGAAACGGTTACGTAAGATATTTCGAAATCTGATTTCGGAGGACATTAATAGTTTCCGAACGCTACAAGTCGATTCAGCTAACTAGTTGTTGGACTAAAACCCTTTTCTTGATCTAGATTATCCTAAACACACCAAATTAGCAAATGTATTCCACGAACCCGGTTAAAGCCGCTCCAGATGCTTTCCATTATAAAAATCTCTACAATTGAGCCCGTTTCCTTAACTTTTTTACATATAAAAGGCCAGTAGTGTAATTAAGTTTATCCTTAAACTGCACATTTCTTTTTTTCTAATGATAATAGAAACGTTTAACCGTTTCGAGAGCTTATGTAGTCAATTTTTTGTAGTTAGTGTTTCCTCGTTCAGCTATGTGGTTTCTTGAAAAAGAAAACATAATGTTATAGACTTTATTTTTATTATTATAATACGGTTTAGGTTAGTTACTTTGTTATGCTCAGTAATCGTTACATTATTTATTTGTTATATATTAATTATTATTATTATTGTTATTATACATATTTCAGCTCGTCGCTGTAAAAGTTGAGGAAAAGGCGTGAAAATGTATGAAAATGTAAGTAATTTTTACGCCCTCAGAGCAAAAAAGGCTGTTATTAGGTGTTGTTTCCAACCGGCTTGCCCCGAAGAGAAGGAGGGTGGCAAAAATGTGACATTTGAAGGTAACACAAACAATTTTATTATGTTTTACTGATTCAAAAATGTTATTGTTGCATAGATGAAAAACTCCCTTGTGACTGCTATGTATCTTCTCCAATTCTCCCTTCTTTCGTTGTGTTGCAGCCTTGTTCCAGTCTAATTTCATCCATTTTCTCCATTTCTTTTACATGTATTAATCTTCTTCTCTGTTCCTTTGTCAGAGTCCTACGTGGGGATATGTATCTATTCTTAATATTTGTTGACATTTATCTTCAGTTGGTTATACTTATGTTTATTTCTCTCTATCTTTCAATAATACGTTCCCTAAGGATTTAAAAGATTTTTTCATATTCCAAATATTGCTTTACTTAGCCTCGTTCATTGCTCCCCTACTACGATCCAGAGCCGGTGCCCTCACTAGTCTTGGAACCCTAACACATATACTTCCATTCAGTACTGATACAAATTTTGTCAGTGACATTGACATATAGTGGCAATTACAGAAACCATCCCTTTGGGACATAAAGGTATAGGGGACTTTTCATTATTTTTATTACGATTAGATGTTGTGGGAGGGGGGGGGGGGCTTAGTATCGACTGTTACTAGCTAAGTAGCCCACTCAGAATGGAAGTGTATAGCAATGAGAGCAAAGAAACTATTCAAGAGGGTAACAATCCTGATCAGGTACAAACCCCAATAGCCGGTACAGGCTCCATGGATTCTGGGAGGAGCCAACAATCATTGCCATATGATAACAGCCACAATGTGATGGATCACTTGTGCCGTATTGCTACAAATGAAGACAATGCAATCGAGATAAACCAGAAACTGATGAAGTTTGTGGAGAGACACGGAAAGACGCTAGAGAACTTGGGCTCTTTTATGCAGCAGAAGAAAAACCTCAACAAAGAGATCCAACGGTGGGTTCCCATCATGGTGGTCGCCGACTGCACGTACGCAAACCACGCCGACCATAAGCCAAGAGAAATCAACTCTCCAATAAGGAGAGGAACGGTGGAGCCATGGACGTAGACGGTACCTCGACGCCTGGACGAGTATGCAAGGCAAAGAGGAGAAAGCGAGGTACACCGACTGAGGGAAAGGAGAAATTATGGTATGGTCAATCCCAAGGACAAGGGAGGCCAGAGATCAGACTGCGAGATATCCCAGAAGTAGCCTCAGAAGCCTCGCGAACGATTCACTCTACCCAACACTCTCGTCATCCAAAAAAATGGTGACGTGAGCTATGCGGGATCTTGAGTCGTATAAAGAAGGATCCGGTGTTCAAGGATGTAGGTGAATGCGTCGAAAAGTATGTAGAACGAATGCGGGAAATCTGCTGATCGTTCTGATTCGACCAAAGCACCGTAATTGAGAAGCCAATTTGAAGGTGCTCTTGGTGAGTGAGCAATGGTGCACAGTACAGTCCAGCAAGTTGATCTGGAGATCAAGAATTTGGAAGAAGGTGCGACGAAAGAGGAGATATAGGCGGCTTTGCAGAGAGACTATCCAGGCACGGAATGCTCCTTGAAGTCTCTGCGTAAAGAATATTGCGGGACACCGATTGTGGTAATACGACTGATAGTGCCTGCTGCCCGGAAAATTCTGGATACAGAAACCATTCGAGTCGGCTGGTGTAATTGCAGAATCCGAGAGGTGGTGAAACCATTAAAATGCCGGAAATTTGGACACATACCACGGAACTGACTAAAGACTGCATCAAATGCTGGTCACAAAGTTGTCGAATACGCAGTAAGTGCAAAGTGTGTTATATACAGGGTGACCCAGGGCAGTGTGATTGGTCCATAACTTTTTTGCTATTCAAGATATCGACATGCGGTTTTCACCGACAAGTAAGCACACTTATACTGCACATTATAAAAATATTTTGATTATATACAGAATGTTCCTATACAGGGTGGTAAACCAAAGTTATGTTTTTTGAAATGGAACACCCTATATATTTCTACATTATTAGTTTTTACATGAAAAAATAATGGCACTTTGTATAGGTCACTATGGGTCTAGCTCTCTCCGTTTCGGCGTTATTCAACGTTTTGTTCGAAAAAAGACTCATATTTGATGGGTCACTGCCCAGTAGGCCTTGGATATTTTTCGAAAAACTTGCCACAGAAAATTTTAGAATAACTTGGAATTTTAATAAATAGTCGACTTTTGGTCCATGCATGCACACACTATACAGGGTGTGCTGATACGCAAAAAGTCGAATAACTCTTTTTTTATAAATGGAACACCCTGTATTTCTGTTCACGAGTCGATTAAGTTTTTTATAAGCTTTCCACTGATATACAATTTGTATGGTCAATTCTGAATAGTTACTGAGATTTTCCGGAAAAACTTTTGTAATTATGAAAAAGTTGTGGTTTTTTGCAAGTAGGCTGCTGTCAGCGAATATCGCAAGTGATATGACAGTTAATTTAGATGCTAGTGTGATAATCTACATTGTTACTGTTGCACATTTTTGCTCGACTAAAATGAATTTCACACATCAAGAATTAATCAATATGGTTTACTGTACAAGGGCGTCGCCAGAAAATTTTCCCAGAGGGGGGGAGCAAACACTATTGGGAGTTCGTGACTCTGGCGTTTTTTCAAGATTTCGTACAAAATTTATTTTTATTTTTAATAACTTGCCTTTTTCTTTTTCCCAGGAGAGGCGATGGCCCCCTGGCCCCCCCTTGGCGACGCCCTTGTTACTGTATTGGTGAAGTCGATCGAAATGTTTTGTTAGCCAGTAGAATATACCATCAAAAATCTCCCGATACGAGAGTACCACAAGTCATTTCTTTTCAAAACTTAGAAATCGATTTGAAGAATCTGGCAGCATTAAATATGGAAAAAAAGAGATATTGGTAGGGAGGATTGATGAAGAAACTCAAGTGGATGTTTTACTCGTGTTGCAAGATATCTATACACTTGCGATATTCGCTGACAGCAGCCTAATTGCAAAAATCTACTTCTTCATAATTACAATATAGTTTTTCCGGAAAATCTCAGTGTAACTATTCAGAATTGACCATACAAATTGTATATCAGTGGAAAGCTTATAAAAAACTTAATCGAATCGTGAACAGAAATACAGGGTGTTCCATTTATAAAAAAAGAGTTATTCGACTTTTTGCGTTTCAGCACACCCTGTATAGTGTGTGCATGCATGGACCAAAAGTCGACTATTTATTAAAATTCCAAGTTATTCTAAAATTTTCTGTGGCAAGTTTTTCGAAAAATATCCATGGCCTAATGGGCAGTGACCCATCAAATATGAGTCTTTTTTCGAACAAAACGTTGAATAACGCCGAAACGGAGAGAGCTAGACCCATAGTGACCTATACAAAGTGCCATTATTTTTTCATCTAAAAACTAATAACGTAGAAATATATAGGGTGTTCTATTTAAAAAAACGTAACTTTGGTTTACCACCCTGTATAGGAACATTCTGTATATAATCAAAATATTTTTATAATGTGCAGTATAAGTGTGCTTACTTGTCGGTGAAAACTGCATGTCGATATCTTGAATAGCAAAAAAGTTATGGACCAATCACACAGCCCTGGGTCATCCTGTATGTAGAAGAGGGAAATGGAGCACCTACACCCACATCACAGGTAGCAGCCGATGCCCAGAGTACACGCGGGCTCTTCAGGCTCTCCAAAAACGACGCACGCTAATGAGAGTACTCCAGCTTAACCTATACTAGCTCTAGGCATGGTTTGGTGTGGTCTATGATGAGCTTTTAAAGCCTTATGAAACAGTTAATACTAGCTACTACCAACAACTTTTGAACCGTTCGTTACTCGAAAAAGGCAACATAAGATCATTTTTCTTCATGACAATGCTCCATCACATACGACAAAACCAGTTTGCGACACGTTGGAACTGGAGGACTCAGCTGGGAAGTACTAGTCCATGCGGCTTACTCACTTACTGAGAAGCGCTTTGGTTCGTACGAAGATGAATGGTTCGCGGCAAAAGGAAAAGTTTTATACTGGCATGGTATCCACAAATTACTTGAAGATAAGAAAAATGTATAACTAGCCATGGTGCATACTTCTTCCAAATTTAACGTGTTTTAAAAAAAAAAATTTCATACTTGTACACCTATGTATCTAGACGAACTTTCACCATCCAACATTTGAGAAGGCGACCGATGATTGATATAGCAAACCCCATACTGAGTTTACAATTATCATTGTCATTGCGTAAATTTAATGACACTGAGAGATGCCAGAAATTGCTAGTAACTAGTAAAGGAACATTATCGACAAATTGAAAATGGTTACAGACGAAACAAACGCAAGACGTTTCAGAATTGTTATTAGGTAGACAATTGCGTGCAGTTTAAACAATTCATACGGTCTGAAAAAGTTCATAACTAAGCTGTCTTCAGCAGAGTACATCGTATTTAGGTGAATTTATTCATGCGAAAAGGAAGGAAAGGAATATTTTATTAGGATTTAAAAGAGGGCAGTTAATCTAAATATTCGAAATCGCTTAGGTTAGTTTATACGCGAAAGGTTTCGAATTGTTGGTAGATATTAAAGAAAAAGAACCCCCCCAAAACTTTAAATCTTTAAAAGCATAAATCATGTCAAAGGAATTTAATATTTAACGCGTTTTCATATCATACCTATAACATTACACTTTTATTTCCTATTACGTGTGAATGCGGCGGTATTAAAATATTTAAAATGAAAACGCAGTGTAAGGAAAATAATACAGGAGCGCGGTATAGCAGCACAACTTCGAAATAAAATTATTATTCAAATGAAAACAGGGGAAGGTTATTCGATACGAAAAGGAAAAAGAAGTTGTATTTTTAACTTCCTGCACCCATTTCCTTAACAACTTTCTTAGTGTAGGGCTGACCACAAATAGGAAGACGGAGGATAATAACATTTAAATAAAAGAGAGAAGTAACCGAAGGATGTGTATCTCTACGCTATTTGATTTCCTCTTTTTTCCGTTCCGTTATCGATTAAAAAACGTTTTTTTTATCGTTTTCGCATTCGTCCATTCAAAAATTCAAACTAAATTATGATGAGAGCGCAATTTAGGGCTAACGAGACCAACTTTCCATAAGAGTTACACGCTTTTGCCTTTTGCTACCGTTTCATGAATTGGAAATGTAATTTTCCTTTTAGAAGAATTTCAACATAAAACCTGTCGTATAAATATACTTTTTATGTATCTTATGAATATAATTATGACCCATTTTTACCCACTCCCGTTGAAGATACACAAACTGGGAAAACGCATTAGCAATGAGAGCGTCGCGATGCTACTTCTCCTATCGCTGTCTGTGCAAACATCCTAGAAACTTTCTTCCTTTACGCAAACTTCACATTTTCCAATTTTAATGATAATCACTATTTTCGTAAAGGGTAATATTTAAAACGTGCCCCTTTACCTTCATTATTTTCAGAATAACAAGGGATATGGATCGGTTACCACCGTTTGCTTGAAATTTCATTAGTTAAATTCCACGTTCGTCTTGTAGGTCATTCAAACCACTTGCTTGCGAGCATTTAATTATTAACGAATCTCTAGATTAAATTTGGATTGTGTAATAATTGTTTGAATGACTTTGTTATATGACAGAGAAACGTTGAATAGGTAAGTCTTAATAAAATTGCTTCTAGGGTCGAAAGTTTACGAGAAATCTTACAACGTTTATGAACGCCGCCGTCGTCAACTTGTATATATAGAGCGTACCAGTTGTTTCAAATAAAGTGTCTTCAGGGGTATCATACTTTCTTCGGTACATATTTAAGCATTAATTCACTTAATCCAAGATAAATGGTATAAAAATAATTTATAAATCTCCACTGCCTTTCAATGTTTTAAGTTGTTCATTAAATTCATCCGCATATTTTAGGTGCTTTTGTGTCTAAGCTTGTTTGATTGTAATTAAATAATTAACAAGTACAAAATTGCTCTCTTGTTACCTATATTGGTATATGGTATTGGTAAGGAGTTCTTTGCATGGATATATTTCTTTTATTTTGCGATACAGTTGCATACAGAGCGAACCAACAGTGTGACATTTATAAAAAAAATCTATTTCGATACTAAAGCGGTCCGAGGACAGAACCCTGAGGAACTCCTCCAGGCACTCTATACGTCTTCGGCCCATTCTCTATAACGTTCATGAGCCCCTATTAAGCTCTAACGAGAAATTAGTGTCTCTCATATAGCAATCTTTTAAAAAATGAGCCTGTTATTTTAAAGGACTCCCATTAAATTCTTTATTTTTGGATTCCACTTTTAAATATTTTAGAACGTGAACATATGGTGGAAAAAAGTTTTAAAAAATTGAATCGTTGAGACTGCATTTGGTCGTATCATACAATCCTTCGTATTTTGTTCCATAAATAACCAAAAATGAATCCAATACAAATAGGTACATACTGTTTGTAGTATAACATA
The DNA here is from genome assembly GCA_036250285.1 of Pyrocoelia pectoralis. NCBI lineage: Eukaryota > Metazoa > Arthropoda > Insecta > Coleoptera > Lampyridae > Pyrocoelia > Pyrocoelia pectoralis. The sequence continues at coordinate 48,974,468 of CM070078.1, forward strand.
ATTTCGTATTTCTCGTTTCTTGAACTCAAAATATTGTCAGAAATTATATGACAAGGACTTGGAGTGTCGAAATTTCGAAATTTTTGAAAAGAAAACAGTATAATGCAGTGTAAATCATGGCAATAGTGCGCGACTTTTAAACGCCACACCAGCACTCTGGAAACATTGAAATTATCCACAAATTTCATCAATTATTCACTTTTTCCAGATTGATAAATGAGTTTTAAATGCATTCAAACTATACTCCAAGTATACCAATTCAAAGTATATTCGAATTATTGAATTATTCGAATATATGTAATGTATAGCAAACTGTCATTATTTTTTTATGCAGAATCACCCCTTAATGTTTGTCGCATTTATTTACTAACACCCTGTATATTCAAATAAGTATTCGAAAGCTTTTAACAATTTTGTATCGATTTTAAAACTAATTTTTGTAATTCGAGTCCATTTTGATCCTTTAATAGACATATTAACGAACGCGACGTCATCATCTGCGATGTCCTTATGGCCCTTAATTCACGGAACATTTTACGAAAATTTTTAGGTTGGCAATGTTTTTAATGGGGAATTATCTTGTCATGCATAACAGTTTAAATTACAAAATGTGTCAAGAACATTCTGGATTTATCAGGATGCTGCGACCGTATTTTTGGCAAGTTCACGGAACTATTTCAGCGGGCGTACATACAAGATTATCTTGATTATTTTCCATACTCGTGTTTTGTGAGAGAATATGGATAACACAAAAGGCGACTAGATCAAATTTTCAATTTTAAAATTAAGAAATTACCAACCACCACAGAAATCTCTAAATCGGCTAAAGTAAAAAATTTCGACATAACTTAAAGCTTCTACAAGTCGTACAAACAAATGGAAATCCACAAAGAGAGGAGTCAGGACTGTATGGAGTGTGAGCGCTCGTTTTCGTGAAGGAGGATTGCGCTTCTGATTGATTCCTTTCATCTTCTTGATCGAAACGCTGGTGTAACACTCTTTGGGAAAAAGGTTGTCCGAATTTTGTGAAGGGCACGTTTTTGTCTTGGTCAAGCTATTCGAAGATGGTTGCGTTAAGGTTGACAAGCCTACGTAAATTGCCAATCAACAAATCGCAGCTCGTCATAAAACCTCAAGCACCCTACAATACAGACAGAGGTATAGTTGGAAATAAAGAATAAAAGGTAGCCATACAAAAACACGAGGAATTGTGAAATCATCCCATAGCCTTAAATTTATGAGCTCACAGAGAATGCCTCGGTTTTTATTTGTGTCTTCTGCTCCTAATACACGTTGTTATTTTGTGGTGTTTTTATTTTACTTCAACTTCCTGTCTTATATACAGTGTGATTTCAATCTACTACCAATAAAACAAAAATAAATTGGAAGGTTCGTTATTGGCGGAACAATAATTGCTGATTAATGTCATGCTTCTCGAAATGAACTCAAATTAAATACAAACGCTACAAACAATTTTAAAATTTTTTTTACACTGAGTACCGAATATTTTACAGGGTGTTTTTTTGGGAGCTTTAGTTAGACGCTTTGATTATATTCATATATAATCAAAAGTTAGACGTTTCTGGGAAAGTTTTATAGATAGGTTTCTAAAAATGTGTACTTGGGGGTTACTCTGAAAGCTGAATCAATGTAAAATATTTTCAAAATGGTGGCACTTCCGGAAACGCCGATGCTCCACACGAGAACATTTACGAAAAAGAGTTTGTGTTTGGAACATGAAGACGCTCATTTTGAGCACGTGTTGAGGAAAACAAGGTTTTAAATTGATTTGAAACCTATAACAGGTGACGGATTAATGTCACTTGATTGGTTTAAAATTCGTTTGCCATAAGGTCACGGTCAACTACTTAAAAAATCCGAAAAAAAATGGTATCAATGCAATGAAATGGGAATAAGTCAGAAAGTATTAAAGATAGGGATAGGAACATGTATTAAATGCAATAGTAAGAAAATGGTCATTTCATTTTTAAAAAAACTGAGTTTTTAGTCTTTGAATTTTCCAAAATTTGGAGCCCCATAGGTGAGGTCGTATGCAACATAACTTTTTTTAAGTACACCAAAAGAAAGTCCTATTCTTCTTCTATGTGCTGGTGAAAACTCGGTTGCCTTAGCTGCAACGGTTTTCAAGTAATGAATTGTTAAAGTACTGTCTGCATCCGCCATTTTTTTAAATAAGGGAAAATAACTTAAAAACCATAAGATGTACATATTGACATGCAGTGGCGTACCTAGGGGGGTGCGGTGGGTGCGGTCCGCACCGGGCGGCAAGTACCTAAGGGCGGCTTCACACACACCGATATTATCGTTGTCGGTGTCGGTATCGTGCTGCATCAATAATGTATTGTTTTAAATGGTACACAGCCAACGATCCGGTAAAAATGTCGGTTGTCGTATCCGACATGATGTGTAAATCGGGTGGTTCTGTTGATATCGGTCAGTAAATGTAAATTATCGTTCGGTTTTAGTACGCAATGCAAACCAAATACACTCTGATTCACACAGACGAGTCCCAACACATCGGTATCGTTGTGCTGGCTTTTGCATTTCACTGAATTCAGTGTCGTCTCAGTACAAATGTAATCAACTACGAATGCTGTTAAATTTAATTGCCTTCTCTTAGTTTCTTCTTTCGTAAATATAATAATACAATAACGACAAGGTTCTTTTCTTCATATTAAGTCACTCTAGTACAACTGAATTCCATAATTTTTACCTATGGAATATTCACAAGGCGCAGCGACACTGGTGATGCTAACAAAGATATAACCGCTATTTCAATTTCGACATACTGTTTATCGGTGTGTGTGTGAAAAGCTGTCCTATACCGATACCGACATGACACCGACAGTGTCGGCGTGTGTTAAGCCGCCCTTAACTCTCGCTGCCCGAGCGGCATTTTGGTTGCTTGGAATGTACGCAAGCATTTATAAATATAAAATAAAAAATATTTAATGGTAATTATTTTTTGTAAATTAGGTTGTCTCATAGGTGGGGAACCTTCGGCCTCCGTAAGATTCTTGTGGCCTTTAAAAAAGTATCTTGTATTTTTATAAAGGTTGCATTTATGCCTCATGTGTCTTCCTTTATTACTGCCTAATTTAAATATTGCATGCAACGGTAAAAAAGTTGCCTACTTATAGTTCGTCTCAATTGTAACTATTTATTTATGTTTATTAATTTATAAAAACCACCATTTGATTGACTTAGAATGGGCGGCAAATTGGAGACCGCCCCGGGCGGCAAAAATTCTAGGTACGCCACTGTTGACATGTGGATATCAAAAGAACTGAAATACAACAAAAATAAAAAAAATAGGGGTTGCCATTTAAAATAACTAAGTTACTAGCTACTTCCGACATTTCCGGAAGCGCTGCCATTTGGAAAATATTTTACATCGATTCGGTTTTCAGAGTAACCTCTACCTACGTACAAATTTTCAAAAACCCATCTATAAAACTTTCCCAGAAATGTATAGCTGAAGCTCCCAAAAAAACACCCACCACCTCCCGTGGCTTAACTTCAAATCAGGTACAGGTTCCTACAGCTAATTACCTGGGTTGGGAGACGGATTTAAGGTTTTGCCGCCTGTAGGCGAACTTCGTATACCGCCTAGAACACACTGTACTTAAATAAATACACACGTAAAAATTTATAATAGTTAACTCATTAGAGTTAAAAAATTTGTCACCGTCTAAAATTTGCCGCCGTCCAAAATTTGCCTATTCGGAAAAGAGCTCAGGTGGCTATCTTTTCGAGGAGTTGAAAAATGTGGTCTGTAACCTCTCACTAGCTCGGGAGGCTGCACACTCAGAAGTAACTTAGGGAGACCCTATTCCAAGACTCCGCAAGGCAACGAACTCACGGTCCTACCCACTCAAAGTCAGAGTGTGATTGATCTGAATCTAGTCCAGTCTTGACGAGTATCTCTGACTATATAAGGATCTGGTGGCATAACAGTTGGTTGGTCAATGGTCCTGCGCACTCCACAGAAATCTGTGGAGCGTACGGTGCTGGTACTGTTTATTTTTTAAATTTCCATAACCGCTCTTGTATCTAAAACATTTATTCGTCCATAATTGACAGACTGTGGTGGTGTTGAACATTCTTCCCTATGTCCATGGAGGCATTTTTCTGTTTTATTGCATTTCATTGTTGTAAAGTCAATTTTAAACCGTTTAAACACCTCCTAGATTCTGGAATATAGGTATGTGCGCCGTGCGGCCCTCTAAACAATGTATTGCGGTTGGGCCGGTTGGAGTTGTTTCAGAAAAACTTCTAAGCTGAAACACTTTGTTCATCCTTTTTCAAAGATATGCATTTAACTTGCACCACACAGACCTTCTCTCTTCATATCTTCTCTCATACGTAGAACTTTTTCATCTCTAACACTAATTTTACTTTCAATTTCAATTAACAGCCTTGCGTTCACTTTCCTGCATTCTTTTACTTTGCCATTCTTTCAAAGGGTATGAAGCGGAGAGTTACTCCTATGTCTTATCGTTGAACTAGTTTTTGCTCTTCTCCTCCTCCAGAACCCATGGGCTAAACCGTTATACCTGCGGTGTAGAGTTATAGGCCATCGATCTTACTCACCATGGAGGAATAAATTCTTACCACTCAACTTACTTATCAACTTACTAACACAGCGCTTAAGGAGACATGAATAGGATCGCCTTTTACGATCTCTACAACAGAAGCGGGGCCAATTCTTGATTCGGTTCGCTCTTTCGTTGTTGTGGGCCTTCGCACAACAGTGTACATTTTTAATCAACTTCACTTTACTATCATAAATATTTTTTCCGCTCCAAAACTCGTTACAGGGAAAGTACGTGAAATTTGTGTGGCGATACAAACAAAACTTTATTTCTCTAGCCACTTTATCGAAAAAGTAAACAAATATAAATCGGAACATAAAATTTGTCATAAAACATTACTGTTATACCCAGCTTATTTGTGTATCCGAATAAAAAGGGGTTGAAAAAAATATTAAATTCCTTTAAAATACATTTTCTAGTATCAACACAATTTATGCCTTTTTATTCCATAACTTCCTTCAACTATATTGTCATCCCTCTCTGCTTCGACTAATGAATTTTTAAATAATGGGAACTCCGCTTCATACTAGCCATTGTAATACGTATGCTATTGATGAAGTATTTCAGAATTCCGTGAGATTTAATTATAACGCGCCTTTCAGGCTTTTTTTTTATATTTACTTGCCGCGAGTATCTGTTGTTCTCGAATTATTACGATGTTATTATTTTTAGAATTCCTGTTTTAAATAAGAAAATCGATTTTCTGTAGGTTTCAGATTTATTTGTTAAAGAAAAGGTTATTGGAAATTAATTTATATTCTGTTTATCTACATCGTTCTTGGTAGCTTTAATTCCAGTTTTTCGAGCGCATTTCTATTATATAATTCTGCTAAATTTGTATTAATCAAAGGAAATCCTTCTCTTTTTTTGATTTAGAAACTAAATCTGAGCACCCTTGTTACTTATTTATTTATTTATTACGCTTAAGAAACCGGTGGCATATAAAATGTTTTACGCCTCTTCTTCTGTGTGTTTGCTACGCTAAGCTCCCTATTTTCTTCAATTTACCCACTCAATTGACGAAGTGACGCCCACCAACACAAAATGGAAAAGAATTTGATCTTTGTACATACTCACTAGGTATTAAATGATTATTAAAAATTGTAATAATAAAAGCAAGTAATTCCAGTAATTTTTAATTTTATACTCGAATGTAACCAACGCGTTTCGACACATCATCAAGGGTAACAAATTGTTAATGTAATAATAATAACAAAAATGATGACACATAGTGTGGAAAAGAGTTACTTGCTTTTATTATAATTATCTACTTATGGAATTCCACCAAGTTCGTTTTAAGAAAATGAATTCTATTAAACTTCTGTAAAGAGAGAGACGGCTGAGTATTTCCGCTAAAAACTTTTCATTGCTTAAATTGGCAATTGGTGAACTTCAGGGATCGGATATTACATTTTATGGAGAGCTTATCTCCAATTAATTCGAACAAAGAGAATTGTATAGGTATTTTCCAGTGGAGCCACTTGGAACATTGTGCTCCACTGGGAAGTTTACATGAACGCCATTATCGAATACACGCCCTTTTTTTAAGGTTGGCACCTTATTTTATTGATTTGGTCTTTTATCTGGTTAATTAAATAACTAATATAATTAAAAAACTTAGAAAGAATCAACACCAATGTTCTGTTTATCTACGAGTTTCAATGGTAATTTACAGTCGTGTGCGTTATATTATGTCAGAGGGTATCTTCAAAGAAAAACCTGCAGGATTCGGCCCAACTAGTTTGTTTACAACGCTAAAAACTCCAAAAAGCGCAATAAAATTTGATCAAATAGAACGCATTGTTCGCTGATGATGATAGCTTGACTGTCGAAACGCGTTTGATTTAATAAACTTTTATTATGATTCTTGGTGTTTTCAGTGTTGCATCGGCCACAAGAGTTCTAGTTTTGTTTCCTTTTCCAAAAGATCAGAAAATATATATGAAACATTATAGTTTCATAAACTTCCCTCGTAGGTCGACTTATTTTGATTGCGTAAATTTTCTGGAGGGAATCTACAAGTTTGTAATTTTAATTTGTATTCGATTAAATTCCTTTCGATAATCTTCTCTTTCAGTTCAGTTGCAAGTTTTCCAATAAATATACTTAGGTCTCGTTTCAATTTCATTAATAGCATTTGAACTGTTTAATAACTTTCCTCTCTGCATCACCAAATTGTAAAATAGTTGAAATTCCCTTAAATCTTCGTTAAGTGTTTAGACTTTAAGTTAATATTCGTTATAGAAGATTCGGTCAATTTTCGATGGAATAGTTTAAGTTTTAGTAGTTACAGTTTTAATAACGAAATGCGTAACTTTACCCTCCGCCCTTGAGACTAATATACCTTAATAAAAGCTTTCGTTGCCTAACAAATGCGAGTGACGGTCTAAGCGAACTGTGATTTCAATTTCGGTTGCTTTCTGCTCATTCCTGTTCGCATTTATTCAGCTAACAGCACCAGCAGCAGCAGTCATAAAGCTGTGTTTACTTAGCCGATTTATATCCTGCCACTCTGTAGCTTCAACCCCTTTATTTAAATGTTCTTCGTCTTTCGCATAGAGATGCCAGTATAATGATGTACCTACTCGACGGTTTATGAACAGACTGTTAAATATTAACGTTTCAATATTTTGTTTTAGGCAATCCTTTAAGTCCACATACTTGCCTCTCTATTAACCTTTAACTACTCGCGTGATTTTCCAAAAATCTCAAGATGGACAGCATTTTCGCAGTGACTTTCAAGTCTAAATCCATTTGAAACACAAATTTAATAAAACTCGTAAAATATATAAAAGTGTTGACTTCAAACAAAAGTTTTTCTAATTCTAAAAAAACTGATTAGGGTCATTATACATGATAAACGCTAAGAAAGATCCGATTATATTCTACAAATGCCCTTTAACAGTTGGAAAACTGAAGGACATGAATAAGTACAAGAAAGACAGTAATCTAATTGCACATTGTCCAGTGCCGGTTTTACATGTCATTTAGTAGTACGCACTAAGTAACATTGGGCCCCCCACCACTATCCACCCTCACAACAATTTCCATACATAGCAAAACTTCAAATTTGGTACAAACCAATCTATTTTTTTTCTCTACCTCCGTTGCTTTTGAGACGATAAAAATGAAAACCATTCAGACTAATATATTTTAAATAGCTTCATAAGATGAAAAGGGCAAGTCTGAATTCTTAAGAAGCTTACAATACAATAAATACGGCGCATCTGTCTTTATTTATGGTTGGTACGAGTAGAAAGAGAAACAACACCGCACGTAAACGAAGTGTAGGCCGAAAATCATGGCAATAAAAATTTTGGTCCATAATTGGAATGTATCACATTATTGTTAACTTGCGCGGAAAATAAATATTACATTTTGCAATTTTTTTAAAAATACGTTTTCAGCAATTTAAGAGGAATGTTTAAGAAAATACAAATATTAGTGCGGTAACATCCGGGTCCCATAGATCACAGGCCCGGGTTCCGCGGGGGTGATAGTTACCATGATAGTTACGCCCCTGATTCACAAACCCCTCTTGTATCGGCATAATTAAGTACAAAGGTTATTTACTTAGAAAGGGACGAGGAAATGTTCAATCTGCAATAAACTCTTTTAAAATATATGACCAATAAATTTTAGACTCAAACGTGTTAAAGGGTGTCTTCTTATTATTATACCTTCTTTTGAAATTTTAACTTTCCTGTTATATAAGATTGTTGTATCTTACAGTATTTATTCTGAAGGGAAGTCGTGAGTGAAATAAATACACCTTAATTCCTTAATATTAAATGCATTGATTGATACCTATTATAATTAATAAACTTAAAACTTTAGATTTATCCGGGCCCTACGCACGTCCGGGCCCTACGCACGTGCGTAGTGTGCGTAATGTATAAACCGGCACTGACATTGTCCTTTTAATAAACTGGAAAATAAGACGAAAGGCAAATATAAATATGATTGGTGTTGTTTGTAAATTATTTCCAAAATTATCACCACATAGAGTCTCTAAATTCTCATTCTTCGGGTGAGGGGGGAGAGTTAGTCATATTAAAAATTATCAAAGCATGAAGACTCGCAAAATCATCTTTTGCTCAAGGTAAAGATCTGCAAGCTAAAACACAAAAGGAAGAATTTCGTTAGAGAATGACGTTACATTGCATTACATCTGGTTTCTTTTTGCAAAGCAAAGGGAGCAAATGAAATTTCTAATTTTGGTTATTTATAATTTTTGATCGCAATTGATCCCATAAACTGCATCATTATATTGATGGTTGTTGCAAAAAAACAGATTTTTAGAAAATACAACAATGTGATAAAAGGCATCTAAAAAGTTAAACATTTGATGTGGCTGCATCGCAGATGAAACTAATTTCATAGTTTTAAATCAAATGGGTCAAAAGTTGCTCAAAACTTTTTTGATTTTTTTTATAGTAAGTGACAAAACTTGAGATAGTACAAAAGGTAGAACAGCATAAAAGAATGGAGAGGCCAATACTTTAGACAAGAAGAATAGACGCAGATAACAGTAGGTATAAAGTGTTTTTTCTCAAAACTGTGCATATTTTTGAGAAAAACAATCAGTGCATAATTAACATTCAAGTAAGAAAAATTATCTGTAGTTTACGATTTAATTAGTAATTGCGTAGATGCCAATACTTTGATAACATTTAGTCATATGATCACCTGATCCAGAATTGTTAACGAATCAGTGTCGTCAAGTCGACCTTCTTACTAAAACGAGAAAGTAACCAGTTTTGCAAATAAATTTGATTTAATATTCAAATAAACCCCTATTCTGTCGTATCTACACCGATTCAAAATTGTCTCATAAGACTGCCTCGGGATCATTTTTAATTTTTTTAAGTCATCTTTTACACACAAACTTTGTTACTAGAACCATTGAATAACTAATAGTTATTCAATGCTAGAACTAAGTCTAGAAGGCCTAGAATTGTATCAATTTTATTTTCAAAATTCTCTTTGGTTGTTTATCTATTTATGAAAATTTATGAAAATAGTGGTTCCCTCTACTATGTATTTTATTCTTCTTCCTATGCCTTTTTTTAATTCATTACTTAAATATCCTCATAGGCGAACATGCTTAATTTTGTTTATATGGCCCAAAATTGTGAGCCTACTCTCGACTGTTTCCTAAAAATGCGCGCCATTAATAATGTTGATCATTTTGGAATTCTCCTCCGTTGCCATAAACAACAAAGTAACGCCTAAAATTCTTCGATTGACCGACCTTGTGGGATATTTGGAGTGTTATCTTCTCTCGATACATAATTAACGTTATTCCCAAGTCCTCTGAGTATAATAGCACGAAGCGTGGTCATGCTATTGGCATCTACAGCCTCTACTCGAACTCGACTAACATAGGGTGCTGGAACCCTAGCCTCTCAATTCGCGCACCATGCTAAAACTTTGTCGACAAATTTCATTTTGGCTTTAAATTTTACTTCATTTGGATAGCTTTTAATATCAGGGGTGTAAAATCCATCGTTGCCCTTAATTTCTGAATGAGACGAGGTGAAATGACTTTCGTGATCCATTATAGTCATGCGGTTTCTCATAAAATGCCTACTCCTCAGAGCCCTGTAACATCCAGGTCCTCTTCCTCGTCGGTGCCCATGGCCGTATTTGAAACACTTCTTGTTTTTTTGAAAATGTACGACTGCCTTAAATGTTCTACAATTCTGTCTTGAACGCTTGTTGAAAACAATTTGACTTTTGTTATATCAAATCACGATTTTTACTTACCTGCTTCATGGTAACTAGGTCAAACATCAAAAGGGAGACATTTCAGGCAAAACTTTTTTTCAAAATTCACTTATGTCCCATACGTTACGAGCCTTAGCCGTACCTAAGGGGAATGGAAGAAACAGGGATAAGAAAGGATGTGAGCAGGAACGCTAAAAGAAGAATAGAGGTGGTAATACTAATAATTATGGGAGAGATTAGTAGCACCAAATACCATTCACAAAAAAGGGATGGAAATATAGAGTTCAGTATTTGGGGTCTCGATCCAGGGAGCTTGCCTGGGTATTTTGAACTTCAATCGAGAGGTAAGGGTAAAGGGGTTTTGGGTAAGATGAAAGAAGGGTACAACATACTTTTATAACATAAAAAAAGTACCTATATTATCTTCTATTCTCAATTAAGTTTCCCCCTCACTGTAAACTTTAGACTGTATCGATAAATAATATTTATGTCATAATGGCATGAAGATTAAAAATGGCTCTATACATATATTTACGTCGAACGATCGCCAGCAACTCGAAATAATATGAATAGGTAATGGTTGGAAATAAACCATTTGGAAAACGGTTTTAGTTGAAAACAAATAAGTGCTTGAAGCAGTCTTATAACCTTTTGTTCGTTAAACTGTAACGATAAACCCTGTAAAATTTTTGTTTGTTATCAGATTCACTATTAGTCTGTTTGGCGGCGGTGGTGCCCAGGGCAAAGCTCGCTATAATATATATAAACTTAGCGAATGTAATTACGCGAGTTTGTGATTAATGAATCTCTCGAGAGGTAATTAGACGCAGAACCTTTCGCCTTCAACTCAGAAGTCCTCCCTTTATCCTTCCTTATAGACTTTACATTATAATATCTACTGTTATACCGTTTCTCGCTATTGTTGCCTTTAAATTTATTACATATTCGACAATTTTCTAAAGACGATTACGTACATTCGAAAACTCTTCGCGATTAATTTAAATTTACATATATAACCCAAACTAGGAGGACGAGTTGAAATTTAGAGCTTAAAAGTGACATCTGTACGGTTTTATGTAAACTTTTCGCTTTTCTATTAAAAATGTAGGATCGCTTTTCTTAAGACTGTGAAATGGCAAGTGTATAGGAAGCATTTGAGGATTATGGAGTACATTTGATAGAAAGTGCAAGTTTCAGATCTTAACTTGGGTTGGAATGCATTGGCATGTATACATATGTCTAATACCTTAGATTCCCACGATGGATTGTTGCCATTTCCACTAGACACCTTCTTCGTAAAGAATAACTGTTGAATTACATCTCTCTACCTTCTCATGCGTTCACTCTTACTTTAAAAAGTAATATCGTACACCTTCCCTTTCTCATAATAGATAGTTGATCATTAATTGGAAACTCTGTTTTTTGTTCATTTAGTTGACAATTAAATAATTACGACCGTTGTTAATTACTTAAGGGTGAACAGCTCGATTAATATCGCTGTACAATTATCTCTTAATTGCTTGAACGTTGTAATATTAAATTTACAAAAATTTCGCTAACATCTGTTGAGTAGGAATTTTTCAAAAATCTTCTGGATAATTTTGAAACGAAACCCTCATGTCTTTGAAACAGTGTAGGTACTGTTTGTATGGAACAAGAGACATTTTTCTAATATAAGTACTACAAAACTGGAATCTTCATTTCCCTTATAAAAAATCTTTCATGAAAGCTACACATTTTTTATTAAATGCAACCACTTGTTTTGAAATGTGGATAAGCTAAACCCAATTTTCCATTACTTGTTCACAAATCAGCCAATATTCCAGTAATTTCGAGTTCGATGTCAGCTCTGAGAGAAAAAGACGACTTGACCTAAACAAAATAGTCCCAGGGAGTCCATTTTTTGAAGTAGGTAATGCGTTCATCAAACTTCAATCTCAATAACTCGTTTGTTTGGCTCGCCGTGTGCTAAGTTGTGGAGTTTTACTTTTAAGTCATTTTCTTCCAATTCCACCATCATAAAATGTTCACCAATTAAACAATTTTTGGGTTGTTATCTTGCTGTTCTACAAGAATCCGAAGATAGAATGTAAAAAATGTCTACAGGAAAAAAGTGACGAACATCTAGATCTAGATCGCCAAACAGGCAAACACCCACACTTTGTGAATTTATTTGATTAACTCTATTATTGTTCATAGAAAATTGTGTTCACTACCAAAGTAATTGAACCAAAAATTAGGCGTCATGGCTTTGGGATGAAAATCAGGTCGTATTCGAACATTTCCAAGGCACCAATGGTGAAGTTATGGTACAGTAAAGGCACTAACCGTTCTAATAAGAGTGCAAACTAAAATCTTTGTGCAAAATGCGCCACACTATCTCTCATTCAAAGATTCGCATGCACCTGCAATACTCTCCAGCTATCTGGAATTTCGCTGTCTCAGTGCCACAGGAGCAAAGTGAATGAGTCAATTCGAATTTTTCGCTTGCAATGGCATGCACAAGAAACCCTACAATGGCATGCACAAGAAACCCTATACTCATATTTGTTATAATTTTTGTTGGTATTAATCAAAAGTATATAAAGAAAAGGGATTTTTAAAAAAGCGGAAACTAATATTTTATATTCCTTCTGGATAATCTTGAAACGGAAGCCACATATCCTTGGAAACTCAGTATCGAGCAGGATTAAGAAGCATAATGTTGATGAAAGAGGACCAGATTACCATTTCTCGCTGACATGTTGACCACATTGAAAAAAAAACCACGATAAACCGATGCTACCGTTACATAAAGGAAACCTTCACTTGAAGTCACATGGGTACCCATACAGTAATTTCCAGGGTGTGGGGGTGCAATTTGGGGAAAATCATTAGCTATATCAACAATATGAAGCAAATTAAAAAAGCGTTTCGTTAAGAAATAATTACTGTTTCGAGTCCAAGTCCAGGCGGAAGGGGGTCACTGCCCTCTCTTGCCCTTCCTTATGGGCGCCCATGCTTGAAAATTAAAGTTTTGCAAATATGACACTGGTAGATATAGGTACCCCAAAACGTTGGAAAATCCACTTCATGCGATAGAAAAAGTTGCTGCAAATTCGCAATTGTGGAGATATTCCAGATGTAGATGCAAATTTTCATTCCTCATATTTAGATACATTAGTGTGCAACACTTTCTCCCAATAATAGAGTTCTGACACTGGTAGATATACGATATAGGTACCCAAAAACGTTGGAAAATCTACTTGTGGAGATATTCCAGATGTAGATGCAAATTTTCATTCCTCATCATGTTTAGATACATTAGTGAGCAACACTTTCTCCCAATAATAGAGTTCTGACACTGGTAGATATACCCAAAAACGTTGGAAAATCTACGTCATGCCATAGAAAAAGTTGCTGCAAATGTGCAATTGTGGAGATACCTAGATGTAGATGCAAATTATCATTCCTCATGTTTGGATACATTAGTGTGCAAAAGTTCGTACACTTTCTCCCAATGATAGTTCTGATACTGGTAAATATACCCAAAAACGTTGGAAAATCTACTTCATGCGATAGAAAAAGTTGCTGCAAATCCGCTATTGTGAAGATATTCCAGATGTAGATGCAAATTTTCATTCCTCATGTTTAGATACATTAGTGAGCAACACTTTCTCCCAATAATAGAGTTCTGACACTGGTAGATATATCCAAAAACGTTGGAACTCTACTTCATGCCATAGAAAAAGTTGCTGCAAATCCGCAATTGTGGAAATATCATAGATGTAGATGCAAATTATCATTCCCCATGTTTGGATACAGTAGTGTGCAAAAGTTCGTACACTTTCTCCAAATAATAGAGTTCTGATACTGGTAAATAAGCCCAAAAACGTTAGAAAATCTACTTCATGCGATAGAAAAAGTTGCTGCAAATCCGCCATTGTGGAGATATTCCAGATGTAAATGCTTATTTTCATTCCTCATATTTAGATACATTAGTGTGCAACACTTTCTTCCAATAATAGATTTTTGACACTGGTAGATATACCCAAAAACGTTGGAAAATCTACTTCATGCAATAGGAAAAGTTGCTGCAAATCCGCAATTGTGGAGATATCCTAGATGTAGATGCAAATTATCATTCCTCATGTTTGGATACATTAGTGTGCAAAAGTTCGTACACTTTCTCCCAATAATAGAGTTCTGATACTGGTAAATATGCCCAAAAACGTTGGAAAATCTACTTCATGCGATAGAAAAAGTTGCTGCAAATCAGCAATTGTGGAGATATTCCAGATGTAGATGCAAATTTTCATTCCTCATGTTTAGATACATTAGTGTGCAACACTTTCTCCCAATAATAGAGTTCTGGCGCTGGTATATATACCCAAAAACGTTGAAAAATCAACTTCAAGCGATAAAAAAAATTGCTGCAAATCGTGGAGGTATTCCAGATGTAGATGCAAATTTTCATTCCTTATACCTTAAGGGCAGTCGGACTCTCCCGTTTCCCAAATTGCCAATGAGAGGAACTACAACGTTGTTTTAATGTGATAGTTCGTAATCGCGTGCATGGCTGTTTTTATTCCAACTTACGTATCGCCCAACCATTACGCAAATTCTTAACCGTTTAAGACAGCAGTGTAAGTTTACATGGATAATACAGAGAACAGAATTATAATCACAGTGCCCATGTTAACGAAATATTACTTCTACGCCGGTGACCTAGATGGCAACTGTAATAGCCTCGAGAACATGCGTGAATAATAGACAACGAAAAAACCAAGTGTATTTTGGGCTAAGAGGAGTAAGCTCTTCGGCCTCTACCTCGAACAGTGGAGCGGCCCAATCATTTGGATCGTTGATTTGATTGAAAATTGTGACGGGCCTCTACAAATTGTGTCATTAAAGGTTCAGGGACCAAACGCCCTGCTCGATAGAGCTGCTGGTTTACAGTCATTGGTTGAAGCTCTCAGTATACTCAAGGTCCGAGTAAGGTATACATGTACAGCGGAGTAACTGGACAAAATATTACTGAAGACAACTCTGTGAAGATTACCCTGGATGTGATGGGAGTCTTTCCTGAAGCTAGTAAGTTCACCATGAATAGAACTTAAACGAAGCAAACAAAGATATTCACGTCTAAAAGGATGCGAAACCACACGTTCGGTGACCATTGGCAACGGGCTTACTTTGGAGAAGAGAGACCGCTGTCTGCAACTAAGATGGGACTCGCGCTCCATTCAGAATGCATGCCATCATCTGATGTCAACAAGGCAAATTCTGAAAAAGTACGTTGTCTCCCTCGGCACCCTAATTGTATTCCTTCCGAACCCATTTCCGTTTGGCCATTCTTTTATTCCCGTTGTATGGCTGAAGAGGCTTTGAAAAGTCTAAGCAGCCCGCCTCCATCACATTAAATACGTTGCCTTCTCCAGCTTCTCCTTTACTTTCATTTCTTTACACAGATAACGGCCCCAACTGAAATGTTGGGGATATCCTGCTTGACCGGACGGGGCTACGATCAAAGCCGTTTCTCTATCTCACGTGTAGAGCGATCGAACTTTCACCTGGGAGGACTTGTCGTAGAGGTAAATTGTCTTACATCCTGTATACATAATGTTTAAGATCATGTGCAAGTTGGCGCCCCTTACGCAATTTCTTTCGATTGGCACCACTGAGACTGACTTGAAAAATTTTGCGTTTGCGCTTTTTCAACAACCATTTTCGTTATTTATTTAATCATTAGGGTATCAATTTAGGAAATTTACTAACATAAAAAATGGGTTTAAATTAT
Organism: Pyrocoelia pectoralis; assembly: GCA_036250285.1. Lineage (NCBI taxonomy): Eukaryota > Metazoa > Arthropoda > Insecta > Coleoptera > Lampyridae > Pyrocoelia > Pyrocoelia pectoralis. The sequence goes on from CM070078.1 coordinate 48,990,593, forward strand.
CTAGACGAAATTAAAGAATTAAACAGTTCAAAAGTTCATATCAAAAACAAAGATCACGTTAATAATCTCATACATGACATAATCTCTAAGGGACACAAAAATCTTCAAGTCGTATCCGATTTCGATCGAACCATTACCAGACAACATGAAAATGGAAAAGTGCACCTCAGTAGTTTTGGTAAGTTTCAGACTTCCTCCACGAATATATCACTTATATCATAAATCTGCAGGTATGTTTAGCCGTTGCCCTTCAGTTCCCAAGGAGTATGCCGAGTCCGAAAAGCGACTAACGGGCAAGTATTTTCCGATCGAAATTAATCCAAACATTGAGTACGAAGAGAAGAGAAAATTAATGGAAGAGTGGTGGAGTGAAACGGAGAAGGCACTGAAGTAAGTCTGTCATGTCATGTGACGTGTAGTTTATTAACTTGTTTAATTTTAGAGGCTTGTGCATAAGTCAGTGTGAGATTGAGGAGACTGCGTCACGCTTGGGACCATCTCTTAGGTGACTACCGTTTCGTTTACGTATCTTCTAACTTATTATTATTATTGTAGGGAGGGCAGCTTAGAATTATTTACCGATTTACATAAGGCAAATGTACCTATTCTAGTCTTTTCTGCAGGTTTAGGTGATGCGGTTAAAGCAGTATTAAAACATTTCAATGTTTACTTACCAAATGTTAAAGTAAGTACTGCTTGCAATCGTTTTTGAACAGGCATAATATTTGTCATTTTTAGATCATTTCAAATTTTTTGAAGTACAACGATGACGGTGTTATTCAAGGTTTTAATGGCGCTACAATACACGTGCTTAATAAAAACGAGTTTGTGTTACAAGGCACCTCTTATTACGATTTAATACAAAATCGCGGTAATGTTATACTAATGGGTGACTCGCTTGGAGATGCGAGTATGGCTAATGGTGTTTCTCACGTACACGCTATTTTAAAAATTGGTTTTTTATATGATCATGTAAGCATCGATAGAAAAATGTCCCAAGTTACAAGTCTTTCGTTTTTAGATTGAGGAGAATTTGCCTCTTTTTATGGACACATTTGATATCGTTCTTGAAGATGACCAAACTATGGCAGTTATAAGGGCTATTTTGAAATATGTACTTTAAATAAATGTTTGTGATATTTATTTCTAGAATGTGTTACCATGTTAACTGAATGTTATATTTAATTTTAAGGAATATTATACCAAGGACGTGTGATTCTTTGGCTTAACTATAGGCATCTCGCATCCCATTTAAATTGAGGAATAAATATGTGCGTTTGTGCAAGTTTTATCAGTTGAGGTTGTGTTTTATGTCATGCACCATGTAGCTAAACTTAGCAGGTCTACAAAAATACTAATTAGTGCTACTTTTAAATTAATTAAACCTCTAATTACAAAAATGCCTCCGAATTTCGTTATGGAAATACAGGCGCTGAACCATTCCAAAGTTCACATTAAGAATAAGGACAATGTGAATAAAGTTATAGAAAATATAATTGGGGAAGGTAAAAAACATTTACAAATAATATCAGATTTCGATCAAACCATAACTAAACAGTACGAAAAAAAGGATGATGCAAAAGTGAAAGATATTAGCAGCTTTGGTTTGTAATTCATAACCTCATTTTTGAATAAGGGCAATTGAATGTTTGTATTAGGCGTTTTTGTGCGATGTCCTTCAATATCGGTCACTTATTTTAATCTTGCCAAGGCACTAACTGGAAAATATCAGCCGATTGAAAGGGATCCGAAAGTACCTTATGATGAGAAAAAGGCGGCTATCGAAGAGTGGTATACAAAGCTAGATCAAGTTATTAGGTTTCTATTGTTAAATATCTTTGTTTCACATACTTAACAGTTCTGTTTTGTAGAGGAGAAAAGGTGTCCAGACGAGAAATAGAGCAAACAGCGTATGAAAGTGGGCCATCGCTTCGGTAAGAATTTTACTAGGTACTACCCGCCCAGTACATAACGTGATGTAGTTCTTTATGAGTGTGATCTTCCTAATTTGGTTTTTAATTCTTTCCCTTTTCCACGTTCTTCTTGATCTGCTTTTTTTTATTATTCTTACGTAACGCCTTCCTCTCCACCTCTTCAATAATTGTTTTATATTTATTGTGTTTATAAAAAAAGAGAAAGATCCTTATTCAGACTCACATAACTCCCAAATGCTACATCTACCCCTCCTTTCCTCCTTTTGGTCGCCAAAACCTAGACATCCATATTATCCCCTTCACTCAACACCCCTCTCCAACTTCCTTCAAGCACTCCCAATTCTCCACATTCCTCCGCCATATGCTCAATGCCTTGTCTTCTTTCTCCACACAACCTCTTATCCCCCTCCCACCAATACTTATTCTCATTTTCCTCATTGCTCACCCTGAATCGCGCAACTGTCCTCTTCCTTCCTATTCCCCCCCCCCCCTCCACATCCAATACCTCGGAATGCCATCTGTTATCAACTCTCCATATTTCTCGTATCTCCCCTCCCTAATCTTCTCCCTTCTCTCCTGCATTTGCACAACCTCATCCCTTCTTATGAGTTCCTCCACCATCCCTCTTCCCTCCTCTCTACCTCTTTTTCGTATACCCCCCCTCTTTCATAATACAGGCTCTTTCCCTCCCACCCATGTCTTAATCTCTTTTCTCATCTCAGTCGCAGCTTTTTCAAATCCCTCCTCCTTCCTTCTTTCATTGCTCTCCCTGCCACGGTTCTAATCTCCTCTAACTTTACCTCCCCCTCTAGTACATACTCCCTGAGTTTCCCTACCACACCCAGCACCCACTTCCAGTACTTCAATTATATCCTCTCCAGCTACTCCCTTTCCTCCCAGCCCCATACTACTGCTCCATATAATAGCACACTTTTTATCAGCTTGTTGAACAACCACCGTTTTGTCTGTATATACCCCCCCCCCCCCTACACCTCTTCCGTAAACTCTACACTTGCCCCACAATTCAGTTTCCTTTTCTTGTCAATTCCCTTATTTGTGCATTGTCCTTATTATCGTACCTTATTATCCTATACCCTAAATATGTAACCTCATCAACACTATACAGTATACACTCCTCACCCCACTTCCATTCCACCCTCACTCTTTTCTTTTGGAATTCTAGTAATTTAGTCTTAAATAAATATTAAACAACTCTACCTCCCCTTAATAATTCTCAGAAGAATTTTATCCATCTTCATCATCCTTCATTAGCCCTTCAGGCCATGGGTTTAGTTTTGAAAACTCGAAACATGTCGCAACAAATGTGATTCTTTTCCAATAATCACAATCTTCGCAATCAAAGTTCGCTAAGAATAAATCAATTATTAAGGGGAGGTTGAGTTTTTTTAATATTTATTCATCACAACCCTTTGTGAGATACGAACTCATCTACAATTATGTCCAATTTAGTCTCATTCTGGTTTAACTCCATCCCAACTTTCTCCACCCTTATACCACTCATCCCTTTCTCACTGGATACCAAAACCATGTCGTCTGCGTATGTCAATACTCACACTTTTTTCCCATTTATCACTATTCTCCCACACTGTTTCCTCTTCAGTTCTTCCTCCAGATCTGCAATATACATTGCAAATAGGCCAGGGCTCAAAGGGCAGTCCTGCCTTAACCCTTCTTAATCAATCTCTCTCAACCTCAATAACATCCCCTGTTTATGCTGTTAAATGCTGTCTTGATCTCGATAAACATCGCGTACACCCTGTCCCCGTTCCCCTCAAACACTGTTCATCAAAGAACAAATGTATGTTTTCGATCGTTCCCCTCCCTTTTCTAAATCCCGCTTGCCAATCTGAAAATAAGTCTCCCCTTTCTATTTCCTCTTCCATTCCCCCTTGCGCTACCCTGGAGAAAACCTTGCACCCTGCGTTAACCACGCTAGTTGGTCTATAGTTTCTTACATCTCTCTTCTCCCCCCTTGTAGGCTGAACATAACATCGCCTCTCCCTACATCCCTAGGATTCCATATTTTGGTTGAATAACCCAGTCAATTTCCATTGTTGCCCCTGCGTTCGGTCTGTCCCCACTGCCCATTGAGTGAGTGATCACCTTTAGATTCGTTACCACATCACACATTCGTTCTCTTCATTACACGTTCATGGCATGCTGAACAACTTTTTATAGTCAGCAGTAACTAACCCTGCCATACAGTATAATCAGTTGTCCCCACTCAATACTTCGCCATTCGGATACTACCTGGAAGTGTCTCCTTGCAGATTTCTCAACTGTGTCCAAATGATTTTGTTGAAGTGTGAAAAATTCCTCATTAATGTTTCTCAACATTTTTCCAAAGTTTATCATGCTTGCTGATGATTTGAGCGATACTTCCTTTTTATGTACCTATTGACCGGTCATACTACAAGACATGTTTTCAATAGAATTTCATGTTTCTTCTTACAGAGATGGTGCTTGTGAACTATTCAGTGATCTAAATAAAGCCCAAATTCCACTTTTAATATTTTCGGCTGGACTTGGTGATGCAGTGGAAGCTATTTTACAAAATTTTAACATTTTATACCCAAACATCGAAGTTCGTATAATAATCAACGATTGCATCATTTGTATACAACTTAACACAACTTTTTAGATTGTTTCCAATTTTCTTAAATATGATGACAAAGGTGTAATCGAAGGATTTAGAAATCATCCAATTATTCACGTATTTAATAAAAATGAGTCTGCGATAAAAGATACAAGTTATTATGATGTAGTGAAACATTGCCGAAATGTAATATTAATGGGTGACTCACTTGGAGATTGTGAAATGGCTGATGGTGTACCCAATTTGAAAAATATTCTTAAAATTGGATTTTTGCATGATCAGGTAGGTACCTACAGGCGTAGTCACATAAGAAGGCGAGAACCGGCGCAACCCGATTCGTGACTCCGAAAGCCGAATACTGTAAAAATACAAGTCAGTTGCGTACCATTAATAAATGCATTCACACAAGTGCATTTTTTCAGTAACTTATTCGAATTTCATTATATATGATTAAAGTATGTAATTATCCAGTAATTATAATTCAATAAATAACATTAATGTTCATATTTAGTGATGAATAAACATATCTACAACAACAAAATGAAACGACACTGACTTATAGCTAAGCGAAATTTTACAAGCAAGCGTAAATTCGTCGTTAGCGCATTGCCGCGCTCGCCTTCTTATGTGACTACACCTGTACCTTTAGCCATTATGTTATTTTAATTGTTACAATGGATACTTTAAAGGTTGAAGAAAAATTGCCAGGATACATGGACAGGTTTGATATTGTCTTAGAAGACGATCAAAGTATGAATGTCATACGTTCTATTTTAAAATATATTTTATGATTGTTGAGTACAATATAAATTATACCTAAAAGCTAGAGGGTAGTACTGTTTTTCTGTCTTCTTTAATGTGTGCTGATAAACAAAAAACAGCCTACAGCCAATTTTACAGATGCCTAGTGCTCTGCTCTCACTGGAGATTCAAATTATGTACTTTGTTCTCTAAACTTAAAATAAATCCTAGTACCTACCTGTTCCTTCCATTGTTTTAGGTACATCCAAGAAGATGGATGCATCAAAAGGGATCTCTATTGCATTTTGGAGAAGATGGTCTGATCCTTTCTATAGGATTGTTTCCTGTTATTATGAGAGTGCCCTATACCTTTCGATCATCCCCTTCATTTTAACTCACAAGACTGCTATCATGACCTGTAGAGATCCAGTAACGGCTTGGGGGGGGGGGGGCATCAGTGATGTCCGCATTGTGTTCGAGCACTCAAAGCACGCAAGTGTTTGCGCATGATTAAGAAGTGCTATGCTTCTGCGTCCCTGGACGATCTACATCCTTTGGGTAGGTACTCCATAGTCTGTCACTGCGCAAGTCCAATTGCCAGAAAGCTCTATTTTGTTTTTCTGTAGCATAATACCAAGGAGTCTACTCAACTCAACTACACTTTCACAGACTCAAAAGTGAAGGTCTTTTTAGAACCGCAAATGAAATGGCTACAGGTTTTTCTTCCTGTGAAAAGAGCAATCTCTGTTTTTGCTGGTTTAATGGACAAATGCACAAAGTATCTCAAATTTTGATAGTTATTAGTCTAAGTATTGAGCATATGTGCAGTCCTCTGAGTTTCAGCAGCTGTATAATCTGAATTTGTAGTAATGTTTAAAAAACCAAAATGGAACTGATGGTAGCATCTGAATTGTGAAAGTTGTCGAACAGTCCCACTGTCCTAGGAAGCTCCCTATGAAACCATACCTAGTATGCTACTTATTGTTTACGATAGCCTCTTTACACCTTCAGGTGTCTAATTGATAGTAGTTCTACATCACAAAACAATTGTTTTGATACCTGATTTACTAATAGGTGCTGTCATAGACCAAAATAACGTCTACTCTATAAGTCATAAGCGAACATTTATTAAACATCGCTACCATCTACAATGTGATATGTTGGTTGCCTAAGTCATATAGTACCCCATGAACATTACAGCTTGACAGATCTAACGATGCGGGTCACACCCAGATGCGCATTAAACTAAGTGGAAGGGAGGGTGCATTTGAGCCACTGCAGAGTGACTGCAGCTCTTCTTTGTTTCTCCTAGTGTTCTCTCACTTCAACTTTGCGCACTCCCACCCGCAACGTTAGATCTGTCAAGCTGTACTTTGTACATAACTGAACATCAACTTTCGCATTATATTTTATTCAAGCATGTCCTTTAACCCATGCAAGCTAAAAGGAATTTCTGATTTATGTCTGGAGGGTGGTGGGGGGTGCTACATTGGGACACATTCTTGATCTGCGCGCAAATACGTACTTGCATGAAAAGTTCGATTAGTATCGAAGGATCAACGATCGACAAGCTGCGTCATCAATGGTACCAACTACAAATAAAGGACTCCCGCAACACACGGTAAGAGTTCTAAGCCACAGTGCTAACACTGTGGCACTTTCCACCTTCGTGCTAAAGTGCCCACTATATGTTACAGGGACCCCATCAATCACCCAGTTCCTCGAAGCACTCTCGTCCAATGGACCCCTATCCACGATCTTGGTGGAAAAAAATTGAGATCCTTAAGATGTGATTTCAACAAAGCGAGTGCTTGGAATTTTCTTGGGAGAAGGAAATCGACCACTGGCATCATTAAAGGTACCAACTCTAAGAAATCTGGCTCACGGGGCTCCCTCAATACACGGTAAGGGCTCTCGCCTACATTATTAATACAATTGTGGCACTTACCATTTCTCAAGAAATCTATATAAAATCTTACCCGAGTACCATCATTCCTTAAAAGTGGATGCTTTGACTCTCCTCACGCGGTTCACCCGCATCACTGGTCGCTGATGGTGGTTAAGGATTGTGGTCGTACTTTCTTGTTCAGATTTTGCTCTAGAGTAGTGTTGTCCGACCTCCTCTGCTCTATCATTAACTTGTTTTTTGAGATTTCAAAATGAACCAATAAAAAAAATAACGTAAAGTATAAGTGGATAAACAGGTCTTTAAAACACTTGCTCTATTTCAAGCACTCCGGCTGCGCCGTCGTGCTTGAAAACTCGCGCGTGTTTTAAAGACCTGTTTATCCACTTATACTTTAATATACTATGTAGTATCCACAGTTGGGTTACCTATATTTTAGAGATCCGACAACATGTACAAAAAGCTGAAAAGCATTGGCAACGTCGATACTTCTGTTTGTACTCTAGTTCCATTTGGCGGGGGATTTTGGTGTAAGGCGTCCTAACCTTTGATTATATATAACTACTGGATGTATAAAACGTGAAGCTAAAAAAAGAGATAGACTGTGTTTTGCGACTTCATAAGCTTGCGTGTATGTTTTTAGTAGTAATTCTGTACCCATCTCTCTTTCATTAATACCAATACCAATACTATTTCCATTTCACAATTTGGCTTCAATCGGATCAATGTAAAGTACTACGCCTTGCTACATCCAGTAGTTATATATAATCAAAGGTCCTAACCTTAACTTTCAGCATCATCTGATTTGAAGCAGCGAAGTAGTAAAGATCGTTTCATTTGTGTTTATTTTTGGGGACTCCATTTTAGTGCTTTCTGCAGGTGAAACGTTTTTGATTAATACATTTATATCTGTCTAATTGAATTGCATTGTGTGTTGTTATAAACTGGTCTTACCCTGAATCTGCATTGCCCCGCTTTTCAACGGGAGTATTCAATTAATTTGAATCTCACATTGGGAGCGTTCGTTGATTATTTTGATGTCGTGTGTAAAATAGTAGAACTATCTATGTAATGTCCAGTTGTTTCATGTTAAATATGTGTTTGAACTTATGGCATTTCCGACATTTAATCATATATGTGTGTAGTTAGAAAAAATATGAAAACAAAACAAACAAATGACAAAAAAATATGAATACCTAAAAACAGACAGTCACAATGAGGAATACTCACGGCTGATTCTGACTTCGATATTATTATTATGGGTGTAGTTAGCAAATGTATTATGATTTTTCCTATTTATTTATGTGTTTTATGATTGATTGAGGGAAATTACAAATGAGTTCAAATTGAACATAATGTATTAAATATTTGTGGATAAACAGAAAAGGCGGCTCTATTGTACTCGAAACCGGACCTAACTGTACCCTTTGTGTATTTTTACCTGAAGTTGAACCCTTTTTGTAACTTGTGTACATGTCTATCTTTTTAAACTCTGGACCCTTTTATTTTAATATGCAATGTATTTTATTTGGTTTTGATTGTTTAATTTAATGTAATTTAATTTGCTTTGTCTCATCCTGTGTACATTCGTCTCTCAATAAGAGCCACCCACTTGCTGGAAGCTTAAACTTAGTTGCAAACGTACTCCCTCATGTATGTAAGAGCCTTGGTGGATGAACTAATGATGTTTTTTTTCTCCCGTGTCAGAGCCGATTGCTGGGCGTTTAATAGCAATTTAGCACTCGTGCTCGAAATACAACTATAGCCGTAAGCATCGCATTCCAGGGCTGCGTGTACCTTTCGAATTGGAGGGGGTTCGAATAACTAACTATTTATATGTGCTTTTACATGTCTTGTGAATGTGGTAGTTGACGAACCAGGGGGGAGTATAAGTAGTGGGTAGTTCAGTTGTGGCCTTGAGTACCGAGTGTACATTGTTTTGCCTTGTATTACATATATAACGGAATTTGATTATTTATTGTGCCATATAAACCATTGCTGCATAAAGTATTTAAATGTGACCGAAGAGTATCAACAATGAAATTATTGTAAATGTTTTGTCTTGCTATTATTTAACAGTCTTGTTGCTATAATTTTGTATTTGAATTGATGTCATGTATGTAATTATGTCAAAGGAGGAGTTTTTTTAGTGTTTACACTTTTTCTCCTCCGAATCGTCGAGTAACTGTCAATAAATGAATTATTTTGGTACAGTTAATGTTGGTTTTGTTTCTCCTTCCCGATCATAGTTCACGACCAGTGTATACCTATTACACGATAGAGGGCCTGCCAGACGATCACGAGCTTATGTCATTTAGGGTTTGCTGTGTTTTGGAGGGAAAGTTTAAATTTTGCCGGCCATGTTTAGGGATACCCGCTCCTTTTGAAATTATTAACGTAAGGGTGTGAAGTTAGCTTCTTCGTAAATGTAAGTTAGTTAAGTTAAGAGGGATAGGGGGGTACATTACAACTATTAACACCCCGTGCCTCAAATAAAACAACTCTTACAGAAAAAAGAGCTTTGGAGATGGAACCAAAGACAACAAATAAGTTATAGTGATGTTTTTAACGAAATTAATCTTAAGTCTTCCGGTGTATGGTGCGCAATATAAAAAATCTATCAGAACAAGGTTTCGCGTTTTTTGTCTCAAATTACATCCCCCATTTTTCCGCATATAACATGAAAGCAAGTGAAGGCTTCATATGGCATAAAGCCGATGGGAGTCGTTCTACCATTTGTATTTTTCTTGTAAATTCTATTATTTAATAGGCATCGTCAATACTGTTTCAAGTTATGTTGTCTGACAATCTTCTCCTACTTTTCTTCCATTTAGCAATCGGTCTCTTGCTATTCTCATGTATCTATTTTTATTTTAGTCATTCTTCGTATATACTGATTCTATTCTATTTTTTCTATTCTCCATTTCGTTCTGATTTCCTCATTTTTATTTTATCTCAGCGTTTCCGTTCCGTTATTTCTAATAATCATGGAGTTATTTAAAGTCGCTGTCGTATTGTTAACTACGCCACTGGATGTGACTATTTGAACTACCAAATGGGTGATGGTTCTACTTTCTTTAAGTTGTTTGATTGGCAAATACAGCAGAAAATGAGTGGTCCAAATCAAAATCTGTACAGTTAGTACTTTATTGATCGCCCAGCTAATACTAACGGAAATTTTTATCTTGGAAAAAAATGAAATGTACATTGTGACTACGACCTAATGTCAATTGATCTACTTTTAACCGCGATAACGTTTAAAAACTACGCGCCTCGCTTATGTTCCCATTCTTTTAAATTTGATATTGTTACTCTCCAAATCAATAAATTCTTTTATTTTATTAATGTGTACGAAATAATAAGCTAATGTTTCAATTAGGATAGTCCAAGAAGGTCACAAATGATCAAAAAATGAATGTCAATAAAACAATAATTTCTAACATAATTATGTTAATATTGTAAGTAAATCCCCCGAATGTTTATTATATAATTTTTAATTAAAATAGAAAATTTTAAACAAATATACAAGTCATAATCTATTAATAGTTATAATTCCGTTCAAAATATTTAATAGGCGAGTCCTCTATTAACTGATCATTAATACTAATTGAGCTCGAAATATTTATCCATATAGAAATAATGCTGTTGAACTATCCTCTAATTAATAATAAATTTAATTTAATAATTTGAAAATTAATCATCATATCGCAATCAGTTGAATGGGAGTTAGTATATCTACCGCTTTAAACACGATTACGGGAGTGGGGGGAAAAGAGACATTTGCAAATTGTAAAAAATTCCAAGCGGGATTTTCGATATGGTAGTCGCTTGGAGGTGTAGTATTAAGTTGCCACTAATTAATTATAATAAATACCAGTTTTGAGGTGCTACTATCTAATTAGTTTAGAAAATGAGTGAAACTTTAGTGAAAGACAAATTGTCATCGCCTACCGAATTAAATAATAACAATTCACTTTTAAATATGGATTTAGACATTAGTTCAGATTGTAACCAAAGAGTTATTGAAAGTGCATCACTTTCTAGTTTTTCGAGTAATAATTCCGATGTGAGCGACGAGGCTGGAGATGAACATGGAAAGGATGGCGAAAATGTAAGTAAGGTAAATTACCCAATATATCCTAATTATATGACAATAATTATGATAAACACCAGAACTTTGTGTACAACAAAGTTCAAGGATGACTAAGTTGTATCTTTTCTGTATTAACAGATGATAAACATTTAAATATTTGCAACTAGGTCAACAAATACTGTGTAGCTTTAGTTAATTATAATCATATTTCTACCGATTAGAAAATAATTGCGCCAATAATAAACTTTTTCTGCCGAAAAATCGATAGGGTTCATTTGTAATTTGAAATATTTCTTCATCCTATGGCAAGATTAAAACTTTCCATTTTACTATTACGAAATTATTAATTAATTGACGATAATTACTGAATCCTATTGGAGCATGACCAAAGGAACGAATAATAATTAATGTTTCGAAATAAGAAAATGAACCCCAAAATCTACTCGCGCTTTGATTCTAATTAGAACCGCTCCAAGTCAATTTAAAAGAGTAGGTTATGGAAGGTTAATAAACAATGATAAGTAGTAAACCAGAAACAAGAAAACAAGTAAAATTATCTAACATTTCAAATTAATTATTAACTTATTTCATAGTTAACCCCCTATTGGATAAAACAATACGAAGGTTAATTTAATTCAAAATTGTATGGTTAAGATTCAAGGAATTTTTTTTAAACACTGCATAAAGACAATTAAATAAAGACGCATTTAAATACTAGCGTTCTTTTTATATAAGTGAGGTCAACAAGTAATTAAATTAATTGATTCGTATTGATGATTTGACCCCCTTGTATTCAGTTGTCGTTGATTTGCAAATTTGTCTAATACACAAATTTTGAAAATGTATCAGAAACGTGGGTACGTTTCAATCAATGGAATCTTAATTAATGATAATAAATTGATTGATTGTTCATTGGTCTAAATAGAATTAATTATGCGATTAATAACGAATATGTTCTAAACACTCACGTGGGGTATAAGTAATTTAAATATTTGACACATTTATGGTGTGTTTACTGTTTTAATTTGCACATTTTTAACGGTTCTCGTATGGCTATATTTTTTTTTGGAATCGGATACGATTATGCGATTTGCAAATGCCGTGATTATGTATCAAGTATCAAAAAAGGCAACCGTCGTAGGTTAATTGATTAATTAATTCAAAAAGCGTTCAAAAACCTTCTTTTCTTCAACAGAATTTCTAGTAGGTAATTGTTAATTAGCACTCAATTTTGTTAGTTAATAGTGATGTTTTAAGCAAACATGGAAATTTCGTAACTTGTTTTGTTGCCTCGCATAATTTGAGAATCGTGCTATTTTGCATTAAATGTCTGAGGTTAACATATTTTCGAGTCGAAGTCCATTGTAAATGATTTTAGTGACATACAAGAAATTCGCTTTGTAACTCGTTCAGGGGATCTACCCGCCTTAGAAAACAATATGCTTTTGGTTATGTCAAATTTTTGAAACGTTACTTTGGTATCTTGTACAGCAAAATAAAAAATACATGGATTTTTTGAAAAACTGCTTGGCAAAAATAATAAGAACGCTGCTATTATCAATAAAAACATCAGTAAACACCTGAAATAGTATAGAAAACAAGTTACTATTTAGTAGCACCGCTCTTGTTTTGAAGAACTGATGGTCTGCCTTCTTCGCCAAATGGTTTTTTCGGAACCTGGTACCGAGCTTTCTGAACTTCGACCTACAACTGGTTCTTGTTGATGATTTTCCCTTTTGGAAAGAGTTCCATAAATTTTCTTTGAGGTTTAAATCAGAGGACTCCGTTAGCCACGGCTGAAAGCTCCAATTTTCTGTTATATTATCTTGTGTGTACGCCAGCATGACGTAATTCCAGAAAATTTCCTTCGTCATTGTCCCTTTGATCCAATGGATGGGACCCACACCTTTAAAGAAGAAGCACTCCCCATATCATGATGTTACCTCCACCGTGTTTGACAATCTTTTTAGTTTATTTTAGATTCGTCAGTATACAGAACCTTTGGCCATTGTTTGTCTTTCTCTGGACCCATGACACGCCCAAGCGTTTAGCTGCGAACACCCTTACGAGATTTGATATTCTTCTTGCTAAGCAGTGACACTTTTCTAGCCGTTCTTCTGCCGTAGCACTTTTGGGCGCGTCGTCGGTTCTTTTTTGTAGCACAGCGTAACCAGTAACCAGCGTTATGTCCCATTGATTTAGACCGATTAAGTAATTTGGCAATCTGCCCGACGATTTTTCCCTCATTTCGAAGGTTTTTCCCTTCTTTCTTCTTCACTACAATGTTCTGATATACCAATTATCAACAATAAAATAAACAAATGACCATGTTTGAAAAACGCCCGTTCTTATTTTTTCTGCCACTGCAAAAATGATTATAGATTAAAATAAATGACAGGACCGTTGAAGAATCCTCAAAGCTTGTTACTTATTTTGCAATTTTACGTATTGAAACAGAATCAAATGTGAGGAGCACGAGCACAATCGTTTAATTATATTTCAGCTCCAGGAATCGTTGTTCTAGTGCAACTTAGGCAGTAGTACCATTGGATTCTGTTACAGTTGTGACATAATTACCAATAGATTTTATTACAGTTTCAAAAAAATGAAATTTATTCAGGAAACGGTATTGAAACGGTTATTGCGGATTCCAAAATTCGAAATGTGATACATTTTCAACCGATTTAAACAGAATCGTATTTTAAATCAATTTCAGTGTTTGTCTCAGAATGGCTCTTTTAGTATCTTAATCACAGAAGAACATTGTCATTATTTTCTGGCATAAGGTTGTGCACATTATCTCGTTATGAGAGGCTAATTTTCCTCTTTCCTATAAAAAGAACTTACAGTTTCAGGGCGTATGTGAGAAAATCATTGAAACAAAATGGAAACTTAATTCGTCTACGTTTCATTCTAAATTATATATTACTTTCATAATTATGGATTCTTTTAAATCGCTCTTGTTTTATTTCTACCAAACCACTCAAGATTCATAAACAAGCATTTAAAAAGATTGAAACTTCAATTCGTTTATGAATATCGTTAGAAAGATTTTTTGCTGTTTCTGAAATGTGAAGAGTAGTGAAATTATGATACTACGAATCATCTGCTAAAGGAAATTTTCTGGAAGATCATTTTGAAAACGTTTCTTAGAGCAAATTTTTTGACTGATCAGAAGAATCTGTACAAAGCAAAATTTACAATGAATACTTTCAATCATGACAATTGAAACATTTGGAATTTGCTAACCAAGTTGAATTTTCATAACCGATCAAAATTAAAAACGGACTTATGAGTCATCACTGATGAGTAGGATTACTCATAGAAAATTAACGTTGTGGAACTAAGTAATTAATGAATTTCCCATTAAAAACCTAGAAAAAAGCTACTTTTCAGTCAACATAAATACATTTTTTTGTTTGATTAGTTTTGCTAATGACTTTTTACTTGAAAGCATTTAATTGGCCCTTATTATTGACAAAAACATATTTTTCTAGTTTATGCATCGTTGCGCTTTTTTCTGACTTAATTTTAAACTAAAACTAACCTGAAGAAGTTTTACAAAAGGTAATCTGCTGCACCATTTTTCAAATTTCAAAAATCTGATTCAATAAAGAAGAAACGTCTCTAACCTATAGACCCGTGAGATTCGTTAATACTGTGTAGGTATATAGTATTTGGAAAATAATGAGAACGTATTCCAATATTTAGATAGGAACGGAGTTTCGGATCAGGAAGGGATGTATAAACAGCTCAAGGAGCTTGACAGTTTAGCAACAATTCGGCAACAATATTGATCAACCTAGACTACTGTCCACCACTTTCCTGGTGTATGTGTATTAAAAATCGTTCCACGGTAATCGTGGAACTTTAATATCCTATCTTCATGTGCTTTTGATGATTCTCTTCTCACTGCCGATTTAAATACAATTTTAGTCGTAATTTCCCAAAGTAATATTGGAATTCTTTGCTATTCCTAGGAGTGATTACAGTTCCTTCCTGTTTGTAGAAACCCAGCAATTTTATATGTCCCTTAATTTGCCAGACTTGATTTTTAGCCAGATTTTGCTGCTAATTATGTGATCCAGAAATTGTACCTACACCTACACTTCCCCTTTCCAAAAATTTTGATTTTGAACAGTTTACTATTATATATTGACATTTTTGGAGTTTTGACAATACTTATTACAATTGCTAAATTCGTACCATTTTTATAGTGAGGCACTTCTATAACTTCATCGAATTTCCTTTCCTTTTCCATCTAACTCTGAATTATTGTGTATCTTCTAACAATTCCCTTATCCAACATTCCTTTTCTACAGCATTCCGCTTTGAAAATACTGTTGGATTATTTTTCTGGCAAAATGGCACCGTTTAATTTTTAATGTACTTCTACATGTAATAGTAGTTTACGTAACAAGTCCCGAAAGTGACCTTTTACTGGACAAGTAGGCAAATTACAGGACTCGCCTGCGGCTGGTACTGTAAGCCTGCGAGTCCAGTAAAAGCACTTTTGGGAGTGGGACGTATTACGTACAATATTTTGTTTTAAATCGGCCGGAAACGGGAAGAACAATTGACCATTCTAGGCCGGAAAGTAAAAAATGAGTCCGGTAAAGTAAAAATGAGTCCGGTAAAACAAAACAAAACAAAATGACATTTTCTGGCCTAAAAATAATCCGGAAAGTACTACTTTCTGGCCGATTTAAAAAAAAATAATGTGCAAGCGTCTTTTTCTTAGAATTCAATTGATCATATTCTTCTTTTTGAACGAGGAAACGCTACCTTAAGTTTGGGAAGAAGGAGCCAATTGGGGAAGATACTGGAAAAAGTGGCGCTTACAGATGTGAAAAAATGAAGTGGATTATCATATCTCGTAGTTTATCTTGCATCATGGCGAAACGGAACCTATCTTCATGGAATCAAGAAGAGGCGGTGTTCTAGAATAAATCGATGTAGATCGCGGCGGAATCGTAAATCGGAGAGAATGAGATGCTTGAAGTGGAAGGAAAGTGGAGATGATTAAACATTTCTTAAGAATACGAACAAAAATCACGGAGAGAGAAACTTAGTGAAGAACCGAGAAGATTATATGAAGCAAAGCTTTACAGGAGCTTAACTAACTTTTCAAAGTCAAAGTTTTCTTTGTAGACGATGACTATGTTTTACAGTGTTTTATTATTGAGGAAGATTTCAAAATACTTTACTGGAAAAAAACACCAAATTTTTATTCTTTTATGTACACTACTTGCAATATTTTGAATTTTGCTCACCGCAGATATTTGTACTTTGGTATTGACTCATTGTGTTTGTTGCGTATAATCATCATTAGCATATCTAAAACTGATTTTATGCATAATTAGCCCATCATTAGTGATCTATTAAAATGTTATTTTGCTTATTTTCCTGAAACTACACTGCACAAAAGTAATTATAATTTTGAATAAATCGTCCGATTGCTATAATTATGTAAACATAGTTTTTAGTGTTCCTCAAAGCAATACCTACCTTTATTTTGTCCAACACTAACATAGAGCTGTACATTTTTTGGAGTTCCAATATAACATCGACGTTTGAAACGCCAATTCTTTCAAAATAAATCCTCCAAATAGGCTTAGTGTCCCCAAAAACTTACTCTTCAGTTCACCTCATTTAGTTTTGTTTTGACTTTGTCATTGACTCTCAAAATGAAAATTTGCGTAATTGAATACGATACGAAAATTAAAACTTCCAAATTGTCCATTCTCTGGATCTTCGTTTGCGTTTCCACAATTATTCGATTTGTAAAAAATCTGGGCTCGTTAACGTAATTATTGTTTGAATAGTAAGTACCTACCTAATCTTTAATTCAACTCACTGGTGCTTGTTATGTAAAACAAAAACAAACAAAAAAGAATAGTAATTCAATTTAATAATAATTGTTCCTAATCTACCACAAAGCGATGTCCACATCAAGATCTGGTATATTTATCACCGGAATTAACTTCCGCGGTTACAAATGCATCCATAAAAAGGTACCTCGTGCCTCTTTTAACGTTATTAATTGTTTTTCTTTTATTAATTAACAAATGAAATATTTCACAGAGAAAAAAACTATTAATCTTGGCAAATATAGTATTATGATAATTTACGATAATAAACATAATTGCTTCATGATGTGACTAAAGTCTGATGTATTCATGGCACGTGCTGGTACTCTATAGATAAATTGTTTAAACAGTTATTAACTATTCCAGTATAGTAATTTTAATTACTAAGCGCTACTGCTATACAATACAAATATGCGCTAATTTTTGGATCTTTCGACAAGTCCTTGCCATTTTGTTCTCGATGCTCTGCATTCAAATTAAGCTTTGCGTCATATTTGCACAACACAAATACAAGCTGTTGCGGAACTTAGAACCTAAAAATTGTAACTTTAGGTTAAATAAATTAAATCACATACTGTGTTTATCAAATTGACATTGTCGGCTGCTTTAACCAAATTCTAATTAGCTTTTGTTTTTGGTGATATCATTATTAATTATCTAACAATGTCGTTAACGCGGTCTTGTCAAAGATTTATTGTTTTAAGAGTTGTATAAGTAGGATTTATAATTAAATTTCTTCTTACTTGAACAAAAATAGATCATTTTGGCATCAATCATAGGTTTTTTGAACAAATCAATTTTTTGAGGAACAATTTTTATTAACTTCGAGTAATTCAATAATTGTGACAATTTATAGAGCGAGAGCTGGCTGCAAAAAAGCTGGCCTATCGAGTAACAGCATGAAATGATTTTTAAAAGCTAGTACTTATACAGACAATCCATAAAATCTTTGGCTGCCTGGGCGGAACTTGTGCAGAAATTCGCCATGCCCTCTCTCCTGAATATTTTTTGGCACGTTACTGTACCTATCGAGTAACAGCATGAAATTACTCTTAAAACATAGCTTTTATACAGTTAAAAAAGAAAAAAATTGTCTGCCTTGTTAAATCTTGTGCAATGCCTAGGCAGAAAACTTTTTTTAATTTTTTTGGCACGTTTCTGTACCTATCGAGTAACAGCTTCAAACTATAACCAATGCTAATGCCTAGGCAGAAAACATTCTCTTTCTCAAAGTGTTATGATACCACTAATACAACTATCATATATAGAAGTACTTTGGGATAAACAAAGAATCATCCAATGAACAATTATAATGATTTCGACAAAACAATTTTATAATATAAAATATTTAGTAATAGTATACAGGGTGTTTTTTGGGAGCTTTAGTTAGACATTTCTGGGAAAGTTTTATAAATAGGTTTTTGAAAATTTGAACTTAGGGGTTATTCTGAAAACCGAGTCGATGTAAAATATTTTCAAAATGGTAGCGCTTCCGGAAATGCCGGAAGTAGCTGGAAACTTCGTTTTTTAAATGGGAACTATTGCATTTTTGGATTCTACGTGAAATTTTAGTTCTTTTAATACCCACATGTCAATATCTACAAGTTATGGTTTTTCAGTTATTTTCACTTATTTAAAAAAAATGGCGGATGCTGACTGTAATTTAGGAATTCATTACTTGAAAACCGTTGTAGCTATGGCAACCAAGTTTTCTCTAGCGTATAGAGGAGGAATAAGGCTTTCTTTTGGTGCACTTAAAGAAAGTTAAGTTGCGTATGAGCTCGCAACTATGGGGCTCCAAATTTAGGACAGTTCCAAAGACTAAAAACTCAGATTTTTTAAATGAAATGACCAGTCTCTTACTATTGCATTTGATAGAGAATCAAAATGAGCATGTTTTGGTATTACATGTTCCTATCCCTATCTTTAATAGTTTCTGACTTATTCCAATTTCATCGCATTGACAACGCCGGTTTATACATTACGCACATTACGCACGTGCGTAGGGCCCGGACGTGCGTAGGGCCCGGACAAATCTAAAATTTTAAGATTATTAATTATAGGTATAGCGCAATGAATGCATTTAATATTAAGGAATTAAGGTGTATTTATTTCACTCACGACTTTCCTTCAGAATAAATACCGTAAGATGCAACAATCTTAAAGAACAGGAAAGTTAAAATCTCTAAAGAAAGTCTAATAATAAGAACAATAAACACCCTTTAACACGTTTGAGACTAAGATTTATTACTGGTCATATATTTTAAAAGAGTTTATTTCAGATTGAACATTTCCTTGTCCCTTTCTAACCTTTGTACTTAATTATGCCGACACAAGGGGGGGGGGGGGGGGGGGGGGGTTGTGAATCAGGGGCGTAACGGTCATGGTAACTATCAGCCCCGCAGAACCCGGCTCTGGATCTATGGGACCCGGATGTTACGGCACTAATATTTGTATTTTCGTAATCATTCCTCTTCAAAATTTAAGTTTTATTTTTCAGCAAGTTAACAATAATGTGAAACATTCCAATTATGGAACAAAATTTTTATTGCCATAATCCCGGCCTACACTTCGTTTACGTACGGTGTTGTTTGTAGTCGTACCAACCATAAATAAAGACAGATGCGCCGTATTTATTGTATTGCATAAGCTTCTTGAGAATTCAGACTTGCCGTTTTCATCTTATGAAACTATTTAAAACATATTACATAGTCTGAATGATTCTGATTTTGATCAAAAGCAACGGAGGTAGAGGAAAAAAATAGATTGGCTTGTATCAAATTCGAAGTTTTGCTATGTATGCAAATTGTTGTGAGGGTGGGTGGTGATGGTGTGGGGCCCAATGTTACTTAGTGCGTACTACTAAATGACATGTAAAACCGGCACTGCGCATTGATACAAGTTTTTTGGATTTTTTTAGTAGTCGACCGTGACATGGACCATGGCAATCGAATTTTGAAAAAATCAAGTGATACTAAACCGTCACCTGTTACAGGTTAACATAAGTTTTTCAATAATGGAAAAAAATGGCGCGCAATGGTTTTACATATTAAGATTTTTGGAATCTAATTGTTATTTATGGTGAAATGGACAGAATCGCGTCACATGCTTGTCATACGTTCATTGAACGATATCCAGAAAGAGTAGAAAGACCGCGTCCTAGTGAACGTACCAACAATTGAAACCGACCAAATGAAATTGTTCGAATATTGGAAGCTTTGTACCTACCACCAAAACAATTACCTAGATTAAGACCCTATGTTGAAGATGAAGCTTAAATTAATTATTAATGTACTTGGATATTTCACGGCGTGCTTCACTAGGTAATTGCTTTGGGCGTTAATATTAGTTGTATCTAAAAAACCCTAAAAAACTGCCATTATCGCTCGATTTCTCATCATAATTGGCATTTGATGCAACCAGTTGACCTCTCAAGACGAATTGAGTTTTACGAATATCTAATGTTGAGGAACCAGGAAGATTCTTTGAGAACCTTGTATGGTCAAACTGGGCCAAATTTAGTAAAGATTTAATCGCCATAATTCGCTTTGCTGATGCGATTAAAATCCTTAGAATCGAGATGTATTTCAAAAGTACTCGAGGTTTATTGTATTTTGGAGAATACTCGGTTGCCACAGCTGCAACAGTTTTCAAGTACCTAATCGATTCCTAAATTACCGTCTGCATTGGCAATTTTTTGTTTAAATAAATGAAAATAACTTAAAAACCATAACTTGTAGATATTGATATTGACATGTAGGTATTAAAAGAACTGAAATGTCACGTAGAATCCAAAAATACAATAGTTCCCATTTAAAAAAACGAAGTTTCCAGCTACTTCAGAGATTTCCGGAAGCGCTACCATTTTGAAAATATTTTACATCGATTCGGTTTTCAGAATAACTCTTGAGTTATAAAATTGTTTTGTCGAAATCATTATAATTGTTCATTGGATGATTCTTTGTTTATCCCAAAGTACTTCTATGATAGTTGTATTAGTGTTATCATAACACTTTCAGAAAGAGAATGTTTTCTGCCTAGGCATTAGCACAGGATTTAACGAGGCAGCCATGATTTTTCTTATAGAGTTATGTTCAAACTATAATTTGGTTATACGAGCCCAGAATCATATCATTTGGCCCAGTCATTGTTTTCTTTTTTATTGTATTTTAGAAGACTTTGATGAACATGAAAAGAAAAATCTATTGAATGCAACTATTGATATAAAATTTTTTTACTAAAACTAATATTAGAAAGTATAAATTAAAAAACCTTTTGAGCTAAAATTTTATTTTTATTTTTCTAATAGCTATCGATTTCGGTCTACACGTAGACCATATTCAGGCCGTGCGGAAATTGACATTAATGAGTAACATATAATCATAATACTCCACTTACCTTGTGACTCATTAATGTCAATTTCAGCACGGCCTGAATATGGTCTACGTGTAGACCGAAATCGATAACCATTAGAAAAATAAAAATAAAATGTTAGCTCAAAAGGTTTTTTAATTTATGCAAATATAGGAGCTAATCATGGAGCAATTCATAAAAACTAATATTAGAAAACTAGAGATATGCACATAACACTAAATTTAATGATAAAACAATGACTGGGCCAAATGTTATGATTATGGGCTCGTAGTTTGAAGCTGTTACTTGATAGGTACAGAAACGTGCCAAAAAAAAATTAAAAAAAGTTTTCTGCCTAGGCATTGCACAAGATTTAACAAGGCAGACAATTTTTTTCTTTTTTAACTGTATAAAAGCTACGTTTTAAGGTAATTTCATGCTGTTACTCGATAGGTACAGTAACGTGCCAAAAAATATTCAGGAGAGAGGGCATGGCGAATTTCTGCAGAAGTTCCGCCCAGGCAGCCAAAGATTTTATGGATGGTCTCAGGTCTGTATAAGTACTAGCATTTAAAAATCATTTCATGCTGTTACTCGATAGGCCAGCTTTTTGCAGCCAGCTTTTGGACTATTAACTCATGTATAAAAAATCGCATTAGCCGCGCAGTGCAATTGTCACTTTTACAGCGACAAATGCACTATATAGTGGTTTTTTCACTTTCATTTTCTAATCAATTATGGCAGTATCCGTGGCCGTATAAATACATAGTTTGACATTTGTCAATAATTAATTGATGGTATGATGATTATGATGAATGATGATTGTGTTATTTTAAGAATGAGTCGATTTGGTAAAGTTACGAACGAATTTATAAATTTCTTGTTCGTTAAATTGTCCTGCCGAATTAGACTCGAGGTTTGTATTTATACCGAGTAAACTTACGTTGTTTTAATTCTAATCTGTTTCCTTTAGCAATTTGACTCGAAAAACTGTCAACCTAAAAATGCTCCACCTTCGGTGTCGCATTTTTATTAGTTGACAGTTTTTCTCATCTAATTGCTAGGCAACAGATTCTTATTAAACAACCCAAATTTACTCGGCAAAATACAAACCTCTTGTGCAATTATAAGTGAGTAAATTATGTCAATATTTTCAAAAATCTGTGGCATTCCCCTCTGGACTGGCAGGGAATGGAGAGATTTTAGAGATTCGATTTTCCGCAATGGAAACAAATGAAAACTCCTGGCATTGAGTAGACCCGATTTGCAACTTCGTATTGGTTAGTGCACCCGCCAGTATTGCGACGAGATAAGTGTAACAATTGGACACGAGGAAGTTCCAGGAAATTAGCCTGTTGATCGTATTGCCAAAGATAGGACTGAGAATCCGTTAGTAGTGCCAATAGGATCCGGTGAGGTTCCAAGAAGTTTATTTATATGGCGGGTTCTAAGCTGGATTGATGTCCTATTAACACCATAACTACTTTAGTCACCTATCGATGATCCCTTTAAGGCACCCAGCTCCTGACCCAAATTCCAAGTTCTCGTACAAACCTCCCTTCGCACTATGTCACACATACTCAACAATTTAAGAGAAGCAGTTATTGCTACCCTCGTAAGCCACTTTAAACCACCCCAGAGACAGACACTCCTTCATAGGGGGATCTTTCGCCTTATCTTACCTTGCTTTCCCTTACAAATATGAACTTTATTATGTAAGGATGGGAATGAATAATTTACATGAAGCCTCTGCTTTTTTTGACAACTCTTTTTACACTTGTTTCATAGCTGCATGGCCAAACTTTAAAACTTTGAAGTTTTGCGGAGTCAATTTACAGCCTCATCGTTAATGAAGAGGTGGATGTGTTTGTCGTCTCACAATAGATATATCCGTTTCTTCAATTCCTGTGATTTTCTCAGATGAGCTTGGTGGTCTTTCTGATTTTTCCAATAAACGAAGAAGTGTGGAAACGGGAGGCCAAACAGTAGTTTAGTTCAACCGATTGTGCTTTTAGTTCACTTCCAACTTGTTAGTCTCTATTTCTAATGGCTCGTCTCCATACTTCAGAATATTTTCCGGTGGCCAACTTCATTTATAAAACACCATCCTTCTCTTTCCTAACTATTCTCTTTGGAGATCAACAAAGAATTCCCTTTCCAGTTAAGGCAAAGAATCCACATTCCCTGACTATATAACGTTATACATCCGGAGATCCGGAGCTTTTTGTTCTAGATTTAGTCTGCACGAAAAATACTCTCGTTATTAGTTAAATTTGTAGGGTATAATGACGATTTTAAAATATTGTTTAAGATAGATATAGACATTTTCTGTAAATCTTCCAGTCACTCTTGACTGCTTATGGGTCTACTTAATGGCCTGTCCTTCCCGACCTTCCCTAATGTTCAGAATTTTAATCTTCGCTTCAATCTCGGCTTAATCCTTACTCTGGTCTGTATTTGTATTTCTAAAGGCATCTTTTACCTTGAACTTCTGTTTCCTTTTGTTACTGCGGTTACAGTACTGGTTTGTTACTTATCTAAATAGCAGATAGGGTCGGCTTGTCTTCATTCAATTGATGTAATGACCAAAATGAACCATTATTGTAGCCTAATTCTGTTCTTTTCTATTTCAAGGGAAAATTTTGAAAACTCCAAATGTTGTTCGTTCTTCTAAAAGTTCCTCCTGGGTTACTTTGATCCACTTATGAACCATCTAAATTTGACTGTTCAAAAATGTGGACAGTCTATGCATTAGAGGTAGAAGGAACTGTTTAGCAAAAAGTTATATTGGTAAAATCGTTTGGCGTTTAAAGTTTAAATTAATTATTTAATTGTGACCGTTGTCTGGACAACTACAAGGTAGTCCAATTCGATTTGCAAAAGTTTGATTATTGTTAGCTACGCAGTACATAATACGTGCAATGGAAAAAATGTATCATACAATGCCACACGACACATTTGTTTAAATAACCGCGATTTAAGTAAAGAAACGTATTTTTTGTTTTAATATTTTAAAATAAGTATACACTGTGTCCAAGATAAGGAGGGCCACTATGGGGATTTCGGAAACGGTAAGAGATAGAGTTTCGGTTAAATGGGAGAAAAGTTGGGCAATTTTGAGTTTAGTACAATGAAATTTTTAAACTTACGAAATTCCGAACCGTTCCGAAGTTATGCGACAAAAAGCGAATTTTCAGGATTTCGTTTTTGACAAATTGTTACTTTGTCGTTGATGTTAACTGAAAAGTAAAAGGACCTTCTACAGGTACTTTTTAACGTTCTTTAACATGGCATACAGCAAATTGGAATCCGACGTTTCGTTTTCGAGTAACCATCATCAACTTTATTTTTTTAAATACGGTCCTGATTTTTTTATGCATAATATTAGAAGAGCTTTTTATTCTGCATTCAAGCATGTATCACACTTTATGGTTTTATTGCGATTTTATACTTACTTTACGATTAGCGGAAAAAATCCTAAGTACGAACCTGTATCCTTCCTCAATAACATTCAAACTGAATTTTATTTATAAATGGACTTTTGCTAACTGTGCTTTCCTCATCAAATTAATGAAATGACACAGAATTTTCAATTTTGAACACAAATTTTATAACCAAGTGTACATAATTACAAACAATCAACTAACACGTCATAAATGAACAGAAAACATTTTATGAAACGAAAATTTAAACATGACACATACCAATAATTAGAAAAAAATTATAATAAATGCTCGCAAAGCCCTCCTTAGTTCTCCAATCGTCAATAGCATCTTCTAACTGTAGATTCCAAAGCATTCTTTAACATTGTAGGTGTTACAGTTTGGAATCGGTTAAGTACAAGCTTTCGGAGTTCTTCTTCTATTCCAAAGGTATCTTTGTAAACATAATTTCTTACGTACCCCCAAAGAAAAAAATCCAGCGGGGTTATTTCGGAAGAACGAGTTGGCCAGGGCGTTTCAGAATTGGCGCTTAAAACTCTTTCGGCAAACCTATTTGAAAGGTAATCCTTAACCACCCGTGAATTGTGCGCAAGTGCACCATGCTGCTGAAACCAACAATTGCGTACTACGGCTTAGGGTAAAATATCAAGAGCATCTTCCAAAGTAGAATCTAGTAAATTTAAGTACAATAGTAAAATAAGTATAAAATCGCAATTAAACCATAAAGTGTGATACATGCTTGAATGCAGAATAAAAAGCTCTTCTAATATTATGCATAAAAAAATCAGGACCGTATTTAAAAAAATAAAGTTGATGATGGTTACTCGAAAACGAAACGTCGGATTCCAATTTGCTGTATGCCATGTTAAAGAACGTTAAAAAGTACCTGTAGAAGGTCCTTTTACTTTTCAGTTAACATCAACGACAAAGTAACAATTTGTCAAAAACGAAATCCTGAAAATTCGCTTTTTGTCGCATAACTTCGGAACGGTTCGGAATTTCGTAAGTTTAAAAATTTCATTGTACTAAACTCAAAATTGCCCAACTTTTCTCCCATTTAACCGAAACTCTATCTCTTACCGTTTCCGAAATCCCCATAGTGGCCCTCCTTATCTTGGACACAGTGTATAAATAAACAAATGAATTTTTAATGAATGGATTATGGGAGTGGCATTAACATGTTTTTTCCCCCCTTACATCTCCTTGTGAGAACAGTCTATTTTAGGTGGTTTTTTGTGCCCATTCTATCAATTAGTTGCTATATATCTTTCAGCTGGGAAATTATCGCGCATTTCCTTGCCATTAATGAATATTTTTGCTTCCTGCTCCCAAGGTTATAGTACACATTGTCCCTAACGTACCTACTATAATACCATAGTACGTATTGTAAAACTAGATCTTATAAGTGCGTATTTTCAATCTCAATGGCACTATAATTTCGCCACCCTCAAAAATAGATCCTTAATAGGGCGAGCTCTTGAAAAATTCATTGAAATATTTTTGGCATATATTTCATTACCAGTTTTGAACATCGAACTCGTCTTTGGAGTTTCCGCCTCTTTGGATTGACACAAAATAGATCATTTTTTGCTTATTCTCTCCCTCTCAATTAGCTTTTATCATTGCTTATTTGAAAGTTATTGCAAGCCTGGTGAAATGATGATGTCGTAAGGTCTTCCTGCCACAGAAGTTGCTTTGATGCAAACTGTCTCCCATTGTGGGAGCAATCATCTTGGGGAGTCTTTGTATTGCATTATTGTCACTTTTGTTATTTCTAGTATCTAGTATCTCCTTTTGACGTCTGTAAATGTTTTTCTTTGGCATGTTTAACAGGAATAAATATTATTATTATTATAGTTAGGAATAGTAAGTAAGCATCCATACATATGGCTTTCCAAAATGGATTAATGTGGAATCTTTCACACGAATTTGTTGCTTTTTTTATTTGATATTTTTTGGTTTTGCATCTGTACCTATTCGGCTTCTCTAATCCATCTGGATATCTGTGAAACGACGCTGCCTTAATTCATTTCATCGATGAATTTCAGAAGTATTTCTTCCTGCTTCGTCCATTTCAATTTTACATCTTTCTTTAAAAGTTGCTTCAATGGATGAGTGACTTCAGCAAATTCTTTAATTTTCTTGTAGTAACACTTTTCCAATCAAAGATTCCAGTTCATAGATATCCTCTGGACGAAGCGACCTTTTTTTTGGTTTTACACGACTAATGATAATAGGATTTTTTCCTTTCAACTTATGCTTTAACTTTCTCCATCATTGCAAATGGTACTCATCTAGATTTCAAAAAATTCGTGTTGCTCGTCTCTGCACGAGCGACAGTTCTTTCACGTTCAGAACTACTTTCTTCAGCCGATGCATCTTTATATTTTGTTTTATACTTTTTTTTCTGGGTCATAACTTTGAACCTCGGTTCATCTTAGTATAGTAAAAACAAGTGGATTTTTTGTTTCTTCAAATACGGATTGCCGATGTGTGACTAGTCTTCTCGCAGATATTCCACATGTTGGACAAGACTTTCCCTTCTTAAGGCTCCTCTCAGTGTCAGCATTTTTAAGGTATTAACGTCAACTTTAATTTACTTTCTTCATGAATGTTAACATTAGTTACTTTCTTCGTGAAGAATTATAACGTCATACCTTGAAAGGATTGAAGAAGGAATTCCTGTAACTGTGTTTCTTTAATTTGTAAATTAACGCTTATTAAACCTTCAAATACCACAAATTTGTAAACAATTAGTGTGTATTATTTTTAAAAAATTGCGTAACAACACGATTTACATGAATGGAAATTTAACCTGAGGTCAAGTTCAAGTAATAACTTCAAGGTAAATACCAAATCTACATAAATCTTCAGATTCTATCGTGACAAACGCTTTGTTGTTGATAGAAGAGAAAATAAGAAGTCAAATGAAATACAATCCATGAATGAATTGTAATAGAATCCCTCACTGACCCTCACCTTGCATAAACATTACAAGAAACATTTATAACATAAAGTAGGATTAATACGAATTAATCAAATCAAAGTAAAAGATAACATAAACAAACTTTGATGTTAATTTTTTTTTGTGAATATCAAAAAAACGGGTACGGAAATATCAAGCTGTTTATTTGTAGAATGCGTATGTTATTCTAACGTTGGCGGATTTTTAATAAATTCTTCCGTTGAAAAGTGTATTATTTGGAATTTTGTAGATCACAACCAAGTTAAATAATCAGTCGAGGGAATTTGCAATTTATTTGTTTTTCTGTCCCATTATTCTGAAGTTGTAGAGGAAATGTTACATATTGCAGTGTTGGAAATATTTGGCAGTAAGTATAGGCAACAGATATTGCGTGAAAGTCGTTCCATAACCATAATGGTGATGGTGAAGAATCTGTTTATGGTTATGATTTTTATCTTCTTTATATTTATATTAAAAATTGGTGTTGAAGAACAGGATCAGCTAATTTATTAAAAAATTGATGAATTACAAGTCTTACAAATCTGACGTTTCGCCCTTCTAAGAGGGCTTATTCATAGAAACTGTAACAAAGGACAACTTTTAAAAATAGGTTAATGGAACATGAAATTATAAAACAGTGAAGTTAAATACAAAAGTAATTAAAAAAAAATTTTTTTTTTTTATTAAAAATGAAAGTCAGTGCCAGATGTTTGTTTGAAGGTATGCACAGGAACAACTTACCAAAAGTGTAAAAGTAAAATTGTTGAGTCATTACGTTATAGATTGTTAGGAGGGAATGGGCACCTCCAGTCATAAGATAAAAAGAAAAAAAAAAAAAAAAGAAAAAAAAGAAAAAAAATTTTTTTTTTAATTACTTTTGTATTTAACTTCACTGTTTTATAATTTCATGTTCCATTAACCTATTTTTAAAAGTTGTCCTTTGTTACAGTTTCTATGAATAAGCCCTCTTAGAAGGGCGAAACGTCAGATTTGTAAGACTTGTAATTCATCAATTTTTTAATAAATTAGCTGATCCTGTTCTTCAACACCAATTTTTAATATAATCCAACAGCTAAAAACTCTACGTATTGTCTTTATATTTATATTCTTCTTTCATACTCGATTAACTGGCTGTACTGAGATTGGGGGGGGGGGGGGGGGGGGGGGGGGATCTATGGAAAAATGAACTCCCTACCCTACCAAGCCCCATTGAACGTGATCCCTTATTTGAAAGGTTTACCAATTTCCTATCCAAACAGTTTTGTAACATAACAACAATAATATTCAATGGTAGAAAATCAAAAAGTTTCAAAAGTGCTGCCTTTATGTAAGTCTTCCAGGTTCAGAGTTGTGTTCTCACACCCTTCTGTAAGTGGGGACCATTTTTACCCGATGTTGGACGATATTTTCGGTTATGCTGCGGTTTTTTTTCATTGATCAGATTATTGAACCATGCAAACCTTTTGTTGGCCGTTTCACCATTACCACTCCAGTTAATATTTCTTTAATGGAATGATTGTTCCTTTTGTTTCTGTTTTCTTCTTTTCTGAACGGTATGTTTTCGTAGTGTAATTTATTTTTATCGAAGAATCGAGAAGTACTGAGGCCTCTGTTAGTATAGTTGGTAGCACTGTGCAAAAATATCGATTATTTAATTGTTTGGGTTGTAATGTTTGTATAATACCTTTATTGCAATTGTTTATTCTAATATTCTTGATTTTCTTCCATGATATAGGGCATCTATTGTATGGAAAAGTGTTAGTATTGATCCTTTTCTTGTTTCACTCTGCTTTAAACTTCTTTCTTTAAGTGTACCTACATATCTTGCTCTTTCTGTCTTTTTTTCCCGATATTTCCGATAGTTCCGGTCCGCACTACCTCTGTGGCTGTCAATTAGGTCTCTACTCAAGCTGCATAACGCCATTGTTTTGAGTGTTTTTTGATTATTATACAGATCCTGTCTTCGATTGTGATAAAAGTAACACATAGCCCCAGCTCCAGACCTGGTTCT
Source organism: Pyrocoelia pectoralis (assembly GCA_036250285.1). Taxonomy (NCBI): domain Eukaryota; kingdom Metazoa; phylum Arthropoda; class Insecta; order Coleoptera; family Lampyridae; genus Pyrocoelia; species Pyrocoelia pectoralis. The sequence goes on from CM070078.1 coordinate 49,020,526, forward strand.
TACACATCCATTGCTTTTGGGTTTTCCAATTTTCATCTCTCGTGTGGGATTTCTTTATTCAAACTGAATTCCTCCACGGTTTACGATATTCACACCATTGTCCTTTCGTGTTTGGGAAGGTTTTTGACTTCGAGAAACCGTAATGTCATTATATTTAACGAAAGTTTACATTAAAATGTATATACTTCCACCCCCCATCTTGGCCACCTTCGGTGAAGGTACAAAATAGTAATACCGGGCGAAACCTCGATCGAATAGAAAAGTTGCACCCTTTTATCACTTTCCGTTCGCTTGGAATACGTATTCAAGTGTTTTCCATTTAGTACTCTGAACCTTCACAACTACTCATTAAAATAGTGCTCTTGGTAATCCAGTTTTTTATAGCCAAAACGGAAAATTACTTAGGACTGTTGTACGACTGTTGGTTAAATTACAGTTGAAGTTGACCAATAAAAATATTTGATTGGATCAATTTTGAACACTCAACCAAAAAGTGGTCATATTCGTGACTTTAGTTCACTTATGACACCAACCACCAACATTGAAACATCTAATGATCTATTCCCAAGGAGCAATGCAATGTTGAACCGATATTGGTTGAATATTGTCATTTATTGGCGCGATATAGTAGCCCAATAATGGACCAATCTTGGAAATACAACAATGAATAATAATGGCGCAATATTGCAATACAATGTTGGTACTGTATTGAAAACGATCACAATGCAATATTTCTGAGACTTGGTAGGTACAATATTGTCCATAAATATAGGTACAATGTTGATATTAATATTGGTTTAATATTGATTTGCAATATAAATACCATATTTTTACGTCACTTTAAGACCTTTAGAACGTTAGTTACGACCGTTATAGGTCGTCACCCAAGTATATGCATAATGTAATTATCAATGCAAACAATTATTTAAGCATCCGTACAAAAAAAGGGAAAAACTACACATTTTTACGTAGAACTGTAATTTTAGTTATTTAACTTAATTTTTGAACCAACCCGTTTTTACCTGAACTGAAAGTTGACGATTTTAGTAGGGTAAGTACAGTGAACACTGTATGTATAGAGTTCACTGGGTAAGTATTATACTTGCTTGAAAGTTTCCCTTAACCAGATTCGAACCTTTATCGGATGGGGGTTCCGGTTCCGAAGGCCGACATTCTACCGCTGCGCTGATGTGACACATACGTACTCCTCATTTCATTCTTCATAACTTAGCGCTGTTTCGCGTTATATTAATAGTTTAAATTATGTTTGAAAAAATACATAAAAGAAATGTTAGTCACGGGGAATTCATAAATGATAAGCCATCATCATCTATAAATTCTATAAGAGAGTACATCTACTATTGAATAATTAGGTACGACTAACGTAACTGATAGTTTTTACGCAAAAAGCTTTGGAAAAAACCGAAATTTAAGAAATGACAATAACTGTGAAGTGAACTCAGTGAACTCCAGTAGAGTTCATTGAGTCAATTGCCAACTTGGTGAGAAAGAAAATTATCAATATCAATAAAATCTATTACTCACTCATATCAGACGTCATAATGACATCTCATAAGTGACGTGTATGTACATTCTTATGAAATTTTGCAATTATGTGCGAAAACAATGTTAACCCAACACTGTGAACCGAGATTGGATTAATCTAGCCAATCTAGGAAACGTTAGACCGGTACAATATTGGTGCATAATATCGTTATACGTACATCCAATATTGGCACTATATAACAAATGTTAAATTGCGCCAATATTGGCATAATATTGAATTCATATTGTACCACGTTTTTCTTATAAAATGTAGTAATTACGTGGAAAAACAATATTGGTCCTACACATTAAGAACTAAGATTGGATCAATCTAGAAAATGTTAGAGCGTGTAATATTGGTACATTATATACAAGCAATATTGGCACTATATAATAAATATTAAATTGCGCCAATATTGGCTGAATATTGAATTCATTATACCATTTTTTCTAATAAAATTTAGCAATTAAGTGGAAAAACAATATTGGTCCCACATTGAGAACAGAGATTGGGTCAATCAAGGAAATCTTAGAACGGTGCAATATTGATGCGTTATATACAACCAATATTGGCACTATGCAATAAATGCCAGCTTGCGCCAATATTGGCACAATATTGTTTATATTGTACCAGCATTTACTTGTGAAAAGTAGCAAGTACGTTGAAAAACAATATTGGCTCAATGTTTTGATGTGATATTGGGTCAATCTACTAAATGCTATAATGGGTCAATATTGGCTCAACATTTTGTATATTGAACCAATATTACCGTGTTTCAACTTTGGATCTGCAACATTAGGCCAATATTGGTGGAATATAAACAATGTTGGCCAATATTCCAATATTGGTGCAATGTGATACCAAGCATTTGCCAATATTCATTGCTACTTGGGTTTATGCTAATTAGAAAGAGCTTACCTGTTATTTATTACACGTCAACAAAATTAATTCCGTTGAAAATCACTTTAAAATTCAAAACTGTGTGCAAATTGAATTAAATATTTCAAAACAAACGATCTCTGAGTACGAGATGCTTACATAACTAATATGAGATCGACTTTTTTCAGATGGTACGGCAATTCACTATTTTTCCTAAAAATTAAACAATTGAACAAGATGTTTCTCACATACATTTAGGTACTTCGTTTTTTTATTTATTATGGAAATCAAATTTATTTTTTGCTTATAAGTATTAGGTATATGTTGCGTTTTAACCCTCTTCTTGGTAATGTATCTTGTTAGATACGTATTCTATAAGAATTAATTTAGCCTACAGATTTCATAATTAGTCACTTCTTTGGCGATGTATCTTCTAAGACACGTTATTTGAAGGTATTTGTGCAGTTCTTATTTGATTAAATGGGAATTTGCTGAATTAGGAACGCAAAGTCTGCGTCTGTGTGGGGTAAATGGCGCGCAAGTGACGTTTGACGAGCACGCCAAGGTAAGAAATGTTGTATTTTTGTCAGTAAAAACCTGTATTTTCTAAAATTTTTTCGATATTTTACAATTTTAGATATGTAAGATTACTATTTGCATAACATTTGCCGTATACCGTGTTTCATTATAATTCAGCACGTCCTATAATAGTTTGTATCTCGGAAGAGACGTTGCCCGTTTACTAGAAATTCGTAGTTGTATCCTACACCATACACTGCAAGTTAAGCAATAAACTGTAATTGTATATTACGATGCACATTGCCGGATTTTGCAGACGCCTTGATACGGTAAATGTTAATTTCTTATGTTTCTTTTCCAGTTACTAAATATGAGCAAGAGAACTAAATTGATCTATGGGCTTGCTAGAAATGCATATTCTCATATTCTGTAAAGAAATATTACAACAATTACCAAGGGCACCGCCAGAAAATTTTCCCAGGGGGGGGGGGGGGGGGGGGGGGGGGCAAGCACTATTGGGGGTTCGTAGCTCTGGCGTTTTTTCAAGATTTGGTACAAAATTTATTTTTATTTTTAATAACTTTTGCCTTGTTTCTTTTTCCCAGGGGGGGCAATGGCCCCCCTGGCCCCCCCTTGACAATTACAGTTGTTACTTACAGAAATGAATCTTAACAAATCTTCATTAGAATTATTACTCTATTCTGTCAGTATAATGTATCACTCTACATGCATTTCCACATATAATTGATAGAAAATATAACAGCCCACGAACATAGCAACGTGTACTGTAACATACAAACAGAAATCTGTCTCTACTGGGTAGTGTATCTCCATAGATACAGGTCAAAATATCATACAAGCTTCTGAAAAAAAATTTTTTTTTTGAAAATTTTTAAAAAGGACCACTGCAGCAGACAGAAAAGATGGAAAAATATTTTTTTCCTGCGCCACAAGACACCTTGCCAAGAAGAGGGTTAAGAGAATACCTCAAGTTGTGTTTCTAGTGTTCATTAAGTGATTACGTTGTGGTATGGTTAATCGGATATTATCCGTAAATGTAATTTGTTTATATTATAAACATTTAGCGTACGTCAAAAAATCCCGACAGTTTGTAATCTCATCATAACATTTTTGACCCCTTCTCGCCAGTCTCAAACATTGTATTATCCTATTTCTTACGTTACCAAATTGGACGATGGTATTTTTTGAGAATTGACTACTGAAATTGGCTCAATTCGACTGGTTGTCTCGCAATTTTGCTGCGACTACTTTACCCTTCTTAAGTATTGAATCGTCCTCCAGATCGCCAACAACGAGAACCGATGCCTTGGTGCCAAGCGTGTTCGAGCCTAGTCAAGACTACCTAGGAGGCCTTGGCCTAGTATACATTTAGGGATATTGTACAACAATGTAGAATATAATTATGAAAATACGAAGAAAACACAAGAAGATTCTGAAGAGTGTAATGTACCACAAGCTGTTTGGTAGCCTCTGTAGAAAACTTTCGTCTAAACTTTAGAAAACCATGACAAAATTGTGGTTTTTAAATGAGCCTCATTTTATTATTGATATTACAACGAAAACGTTCGTGTAAGCCTAATGCTCCTGCGACTTACCATTCCCGAGAATTCAATGTGCTACAAAATCGTCTCTAGCGTCTACAAAAATCAAATTTTGACAATAAAATTTACACTCGTATTATCAAAGGTTCAATTTACAACATTCTGTACCATTTGAGGCAGTAGTTTTGTTTTCATGTAACTCTAATAATTTAGCTATGGCGTCACAAATCCCAGAAAAACGGGCACTTTGCATAGTTCGGCCGTAGAAATGGTCCTAAAGTGCATTTAAAAAAGTTAAGTTGCACCTAAAGAACGCTGAAATAAACACGCTTTAATTTGACTCTAAGCCCATTCATATCGGCTCAATGGTTATTTTTTTTTATTCAGTTTCAAACTCTACTATAAATACTTATTTGGGCCGGCAGTAACTCTATAACGCAAATGATAATTTCGACGTTTCCAAAATTTGACGGTCGTTTTGTCGTTTACATTTTAAATTAATTTGATTTTAGAGAAACTTAATCGGTCACAGCTCAGTGAATTGATTTAAATCAGAAAAGATGATTCAATTAACGTTATTCCGCTTTACAGTATTGAACAATATTGGATAAAAATTTGGCCTACTAGAAACTGGTCTGTGAAAGGAATTAAATATTAGTTTTCGATGCACAATCTTACCATTTAACCGGGAAAATTATCCCTTGTCCCACTTGTGTAATATACATTAGTTTAAAACGTAAACTGGCCCTTTCCGAGTTACACGAGAAATGGGAAAAATTACCCAGTTATTCCGTGAGCCGGTTATATCACCGGAAGAAATATAAAAATATTTAACCAATATCACAAATCGTTTTTCAATAACGAAACGATTATCACTACGAAAAAAACACTAATTACTAAAATTTTTCTCTTCTTTTCAGAAACGTTTAAGTCGTAAGCTGCGATCATTATCCGATGGTCACGCAGTATCTCTTCTCAAATCGTCAGAAATTATCGAGGTGTTCCCAAGTTTACCCGATTCCGTCTTAGAAAAACTAGGTCTTTCCGGTAATGGAGAAAGGTATGGCATCGATATACCAAACTACATCGATAACATTCTTCTAATCAGTCATTTACAGGGAACGTCTAAACGAAGACGAGCTCGAACAAAAATTTATCGCCCTATCACTAGCATTTACAATTGACTCGGCCACTATTACGGATAGATGCGAACGACAAAAACGATACCGCGACCAAACTGAAATTAACTTAAATACCGAAATTACGAAAGTTATCGATAAAATTACGCAAATACAACCAGTCAATATGGACACGGAAAAAGCGGAACACTTAACGGGTTTATTGGCACAAATAGATGTCATCGTTAGGGCGTCCACTCTTGCCAGCATCTCTGCTGAGCGTTTTGGCGCGGTTCAACACGAAGCCAGACTAGCCGATGCAGTCAACTTGATGATTAAGTATGTCACGTTACTTAAACAACAACGAGATTCCGCAAGAAAACAGCTACAATACACCAAGTGAGTATGTCAATCTGAACACAACCCGCTGACAATTCCCTTTTAGAAAGGTTCTACAAGACACGAACACCACCGAAACCACAACCGTAAAACGTCTCAGTCTAGGATCGAACGGACGTTCACTAACACAACGTCGAGCCAGTATAGCTACACTCGCCCAGGACACTGGAAAACCAGTTTCACCACCCGGCGCTGATTCCAAGAAGTTATCAAGACGAACCTCCGATATTTCAACACGTGTATCCGCATTTGCCAGATCATCGCGTCCCAGTCGACTTGAGTATGATCTTTTGCAACATTACGGCAAGTTATCATGAACAAATTTCAGGTTAGGAGTTGATCTCGATAAGATCAAAGAGGGTATAGTAGACGATAATTCCGAATTTGATCAAATGGAAGCTTCAGATGTTGAGGGAGAGAAATTTGGCAGAGAAGCATCGGAAAAAGAAGTAAAACCTCGAAAGTCAAGTACGCCGTTAGTGTAAGTTGGTTGAGGTGGTAATCAGCCATTTTTATATTTCTGTTGTAGAGGTCACATGGCGCTCCGAATGAAAAGATTAGAAAGATACGTTCGGGAAAGATCGAGAGTGTATGCCGAACATGGAGTTTTTCATGACTGTTTTTATATAACCGCTTTTGTCTGTTTTATGATTGGGTTCCTTCTATTAGCAATTTTTTTAATACACACGCGGATTAGTGGGGGAGATAGTACAACGTTACGAGCACCTAAAGAAGATTTTAAAAATAATAGAATAAAACAATGAAATGAGATTGGTCTATTTTTTTATGCAATTGGTTAGAAACATGGAAGCAGAGAAGTAAATCGGCTAACAAGCTGATGGTTTTCAGCAAGTCGAGTAAATTGTTTTACTTAAATTCATTTATGTAACTAGGACCTAATGAGTTCCAATAAACATTGATATGTACCTATAAAGAACAACAATTAGCAAACATGTGTTTTTAATTTGTGCAACTAGTCCAATGAGGGTGGGATGAAATCCTGTTGGAACCTCCACGTCTCTCCTATATTCACCCCACTCAATTGGAGGTCTCTTGTCATAGCTCCATACTGTTTACCATAGTGGGTAACATGCTAGCTCGCTGCATTTTCGAAGAATTGAGGTCCGATGATTCCATCAACCCATAGAACATGGCAAGCAGTTCCAATCTCTTGGTTGAAAAATATCTTTTGGATCCTCTTTACTCCAAATGCCACATGTTTGCTTGTCGGCATATCCATCCACTGAATCAAAAACGAGCCTCATTGCTGAGCAAAATGTTGAGACGAAACAATGGGTCAACCTTTTGATTTTCAATCCGTTCGCCGAATGGAAGAAGCAAATCGTGGTCAGTCCGCTCCAATTTTTGTACGATCTGGCGCCCAGATAACCCTCGCCACTTTCATTATGCGATTGGCAGTCATGGTGGCTCAGCGGATTCCGATTGCGATAGCTGTATTATAATATGGACCTTTGGTTAGAATTTCATTTAGGTGCTGGGATCCAAAAAAGAATTCTGTACAGCCGCAAAAACTCTTCCATGTATATCTCTCCAAATCCTCTTACTATCTCCCTTATATTGTCTTACCAGTTGGCTGTTGGTTTGCTTTTCTTACCTTATTGAACACTTCTCCTGTGCGTTTTCTACTTTTGGAACGCTGTGCACAGCCATACCTGATTGTGGGGTGTCTTAGCAGTTCTGAGAGGACATATCTGCTCAAACAAGCCCATATCATGAAAAACATTCTATGAGTTACGTACTTCCCAGTTCAATATACAGTCAGAGATGCTCATTGACGCCAACGCAGAGTATATTGTATGTACTGGACATTTTTTTAACCTTCCGTAATTTCAGAAGGCCAATTACTCTTTGGTACCTATTTGCTAAATGTAAAAGCTTAGTGTTGTTTTTCCCACTCTTGTCCCTCATGTTTCTCATTTCGGTACACGCAGAGCTTTTGTTCCATTTTTCGGAAGAACGCCTAAATTATTTGTTGACACCTCTAGAAGAGTTAAACGTTAGAACTTGGTTGAGAGAATCTACAAATGATCCATCTTCCTGCTTCCTATGCAGATCATGCAGACCCTCAAACATGTCTGGTCTGAACAGTAGGTAAATAATTCATTGGCTGACATATTGATGTGGCACTCCTTTTACAAAAATCTCTCATATTTGAGTGTATTCATTGCTACTTTCGCTTCCCCCTTAAAAATTGCCAGTCAATAATTCCTCTTAATTAATGTTATTAACGTCTACTCCAGCCAATTTTTTAACGAGCAGGTTTCATTGTCATTGGAGTTTAATTTACACGACTACCTAGTGGAGAGGGCCTCTTAATTATTGCCGTTTGTTATCATAAAGTTCGCACGAGAATGAGACAAAAGCAATTTATTACCATCAGTGCCTCGTTAACAGCAGAAGGTGACAATGTACAACCAGTCATTTTTGGCACGATAGTTTTAGTATACCTACTGACAGTTTGATAGGGTTTTAGGGTGAATGGGCTTCCTCGGGATAGCCACAACCGTACTCATCAAAGAAATGATAACCCCCTGCAGGGACATTAATCATTAATTACATTTTTTATTTAAGTTCGTCCCCTAGTAAGTTGAATACTTGCAATAGATTATGAAATTTATATGGAGTAAATTTAACTCGGCATAAATCTATTTATTCAATTTGTAACACTTACGTAATGAGGCAAATAATTAAGTTAGTAGGGTTAGGCAACCACCCTAACTCATGGGTACAATGTAAGTTGCCTAAGAACGCATTACGCATGTGAACAAAAAAATGTAAACTGAATGTATTTATTGATTGCTTAATATGTACTTCTTGATTTGTGGAACGACATCAAACCAGGAATTTTAGATAGATCCGGATTTACGGCGTAGCACACATTACATTTACCACCCGGTGCACCCGAACATATTTCGGCTCCTTTATACGCACCGTATATAAATGTAAATGCAGCTGAAAGTGATATCAAAAATAACGCTAGTATTTGGTTCGTTTTGTTAGCGGAGGTTGGGAATTGTTCAAGAGCTTCCGGGTTACATCTGTAATAAGATGCCAAATAATTATTGGAAATGGAAAAATCTGTACCAACCTGGATGCGTTCTCGCCATCGTCATCTTGTAAAGTAAATTCGTAATCATCGAGTGAGTTAATTTGCTGTCTCACTAATTTAACAAGAGGACATTTGTAATGTAATATGTCTGAAACTGGTGACGTTTGGGATCTATTGGATGATGTTGTCGGTTCCAGGTTCATTAAACGTCTCCGTATCTTTCACTTCACTAGTCATGAAAACAGTCTTGGCTTTTCAAGCATTAATTTTAACACATAAAACTCGTTTAAGTGTGTAATATTAAATGTAACTTCATTTAATTGTTACCCATTTACTGTTTCTGATTTACTAAAACTTGAATTTTGATGTGACATAATGGCACAAAGATAATTGTCACAAGGATGTGACATTATTACAGGGATATTAAATTTGCTAAGATTTCTATCGCAAACACTATTTTACGGCTTATGCGATCGTAAAATTAATCAAAAAATGTCGGAAAAACAATACATTGTACAAAATGATATACGTCACATTGAAAATCGTGACAAATATACTGGTGAATTATTCAAAGACTTTGAATTTTTAAGAGTACTTAGATAAAAGATTTTTCTTCAAATGGAGTAACTTTGGCCCAAATACAATAGTAATAATATTAGTGATTCTTTTTCTCTTGCCTGTCCTCCTCCCCAAGTCCCCATAATCACTTACACTCCCCCACCTATCCACAACCGTTAAAAAACTGAGTTAAGACACACTCCTTCTTTATGTGCTTCCTGTAGATTAGATGTATATACCGGGGATTCGCTTCTTGGTCCATGAGGTCTTTTGTGACCATTCTTCCTACCAACGGACTATGGCAGTGTGTCTTGACTTTTTTTCTATTTTCCTTGCCAACCTCCTCAATCGGGTCCCACTAAAAGGTTGCGACGCTAACTATTCCCGTACGCCTCAGCCACCCTAAACGCCATCTTCCTTGGTATTCGTTCCCTATTTCTACAACCTTTTCCATTATGATTACTTAGTACAGTATGTCATTGCCCCACCTTTCACCCTTGCAGAACCTCCACAATAATAAAACGTAGCTTCTGTAAACTATTACCAAGGGCTATATCCTTTTGGCATACGGTCACGCGACCGTCCTTATTCCTAATAACCTACATCCATAATGGTACCTGACGGTAGGTCTGTGCGTCATTGCCAGTAAACATCTATCGCCTCACTCTTTATTGCACAAAACTCCTTCACAAGAAACCTACTTGAAAAACTTATTTCATAGCGCAAACTTCCCTTCCTTTTGTTTGTCACAGTAAGACCACCTTATTCTTGGATGAATGACAGCGGCTGTTGGATCCATCTGAACATCAAATATGGGTTTCTCCAAAATCACGTACCGGGACGTCCGCATCCTAACAAACTACCGCTTATTTCGTCTTTTAATTGCTTCAATTAATTTTAATCTTCTTTGAATCTTGTCGTTGTTAACTTACGGGTGCCAAACCATAAGGGTCGGTACGGGACAAACATCAAAGATCTATTGAAAAAAGCATGTTAGCCCTAAGGAAGATTGTCAGAATTTCGGAAATAAGAAGGACCAAATGGAGGAAAGGACGAAGAAGGCGAACAACAACGATGTGGAGCGATAAAATTATTTTGCGGAAAGGGACTGACACAGGGATGTTCGTCGACTCCGAGTCTCTTCTCAGTATATATTGGGGAGTTGGTGGATAGACTAAGTGAAAGCAGAGTGGAGAGGTGGTTATAGGGGGATGTAAGGTGTGGGCGCTGGCATGTGCGGATGTTGATGGTGGCAAAACAAGGTGGGCAACGAGGGTTACGTTGAGGACAGTGAAGGAGTTCCTAGAAAAACGAGAAATGAGGTTGAATGTGAAAAAGATTAAAATTGTAGTGTTTCAGAAAGGGAGGGTGAAAAGAGGAAAGGAGAAGTAGAGATGGAAATTGAAAGGGGGGACAAACACGCCAGGTATCTATCAAATACCATGCTCTTGTGGGGTTAGTTACATAGGGTAAGAAGGAGGCTCCATAGAACAAAGGGTTAAGGAATAGCAGAGAGTTTGTAAGAACATGCATGCTTTAAAGTCAGCTGTCGCGGAGCATGCCTCGGCAGAAGGCGAGCATAGGCTTGCGTTGAGGACGCGAGAGTACTGGCACGAGTTCCGAACTACCTCCCTCGAACATAATATAATTAGAGAGGCGATAGAGATCGAGAAGCATCCACTAAACATGAACAGGAAGGATGGGTTCGGAGTTGCAAGGGATCCTAGGTGGGTGTCCTAAGCCGATCGGGACCAAACTTTGCATGCCAACTCCTTAGCCCCTTTGGGGACATTATGCAAAAAATTAGACGCCAATACCACCCAGAGCGGGATTTAGGGCACTTTGAATTTTCCATATACTTATTACAATACATGTAAGTAAACCGCACCCTGGACGGTATTGGCCTCTACTTTTTTGCATAGCGTCCTCAAATGGCACAAGGAGTTGGCATGCAAAGTTTGGTCAGTTTAGGACACCCACCTAGGATCCCTCGTTAGTAGAACATGATCACCAATGATTCATAGACTGAAGAATTGTGAGAAAGTGAAAGTTCAAGAACAATCACTCCCCTTGATTTCTAGATAAAAGTGACAACCAATCAGGACTGAGACGGTCAGCGAGATTAGCGAAGCCTTCATTCCCGATGCGCTGGAGCTGCAATGTCGCCCTTACCTGGAAGAAGTGGATGAGGATCACGCCCTCAACGTCGAGAGGGTGGTCCGAAGATTCCTGCGAGCCGACCATAACTCCCCCATCCTCCCAGCCACGCCGGAGGAGATTGGTAAGTACCTCAGGAAGCTCAAGAGCCGAAAAGCTCCCGGTCCAGACGGCATACCTAACGCAGCCCTGATGAAACTCACCAGACGGGGCCTCGCCTGGATAGTGCCAATTACCAACGCGGCACTCCGCTTGCACCACTTTCCTAGCTCGTGGCGAACGGCGGGCGTCATCTCAATTCCCAAACCGGGCAAAAATCACAGTTTTCCCCAAAACTACCGCCCGATCAGTCTCCTCTCAGCCCTCGGCAAGGTGGTGGAGCGAGCCATCCTACGACGGGTCCAGAATCACGTGGACGCCAACCATCTGTTGGACAACGCCCAGTTCGGCTTTAGACAACGCCACTCCACTACTCAGCAGCTCTGCAGGGTGGTAGAAAGAATCACGGAAGGCTTTAACGAGCGCGCCTCCACGGGAGCGTTGTTCTTGAACATCGCCAGAGCCTGGCACGACGGTATCCTATTCAAAATGATCCAGGCTGACTTCCCGCCCTACCTCGTTAAGATTACGGCATCTTTCCTTCACTACAGGAGAATGAGGACGATACTGGGAGGAGGAGCCGCACCCACTTCTCCACGTACAGAACTCTGGAGGCCGGAGTCCCGCAGGGCTCGGTGCTCTCTCCGATCTTATATAGCCTCCTTGTTCGGGACATGCCCCAAACCCCGTGCACCATGCTTGCCAAATACGCAGACGATACAGCGATCCTCTGCACTGACAAAAAACCCCGCTTCCTCGTGAGGAAACTTCAACCTGCCATCGACGCCCTCGAAGCCTAGGTGCCGGGACTGGCAAGTACAACTCAACCGAGAGAAGTCGCAGGCAACCTTCTTCTCCAAGAGGCGTCATCTCCCTGACCGCCCCCTCCAGGTTGGCGGATCGGACGTCCCTTGTACCAATCAGTCCACGTACCTGGGAGTCATACTGGACAAGAAGCTGACGTGGGGGCCGCAAGTCGCCGCGACCCTCAGAAAGACACAGGCCGCCAGAGCGCTCCTCACGCCGCTCATGAGGGGAGGCAGCTTTTTGTCCAGAGCAGAGAAGGGAAGATAATTGATCAAGCCTTCATTTCCTATCACTCTGAAGATGCAAGCTGCAATGTCTTCCGAAACGGCAGAACTTTTGGTTTCACATTCAGCAGTCTGGGTTGGGAAACCTAGAATTAACAGCTCACCGCCATCGGGAGCTAAGAGGACGGATAATCATCTCAAAAATCCTTGTTTTGGCTCACAAGGAAAAAGTTTCAAAGCAGGCTGTGGAACAAATATAACGAAGCGATAGTTAACTTGAGAGTTCGAGGAACCGCGAAAGCCTAAAACTATTTATCAAATTATTCATAGTATGGTAAGTTAGGTATCTAACTCAGTTTTTCTTTTACATTTTGTTATATGATCCTTCAGTTTTGTTATTGAAATAACTTCCGAAAGATTTAACAAATTAATACAAATAGAGAATTACGAAATATTCATTCAACTTATCATATAAACAGCTGTGATTATTCTTACGAAATTTTGATATCTGATCAAATTTGATTTTTCGCAAATCTCGTCACATAAAAACCTACCCGCACATTCAAGTGCAAAATGCGACAATACCTACACACGCGTAACATTTTTTACGTTCAATCTTAGGTCACTTTGCTAAAATTACGATGTTATCCCTAATTATGCAATAAATCGTATTCTACCATTATATATAGTGGGGTGAACGTGAACGCAATTTGAATAATTTTACCCCTAAAATGTACAAACAGCGCAACCCTCGATATAATTATTCGAATTGCGCAGGACGCGGTATTTCGTTATAAGCGCGGAATTTGGTTTATAATTTTAGTAGCAGATAGAAAGTTACATCGTAACGTGAACTTTGTAATTAAATAAAATTTAAAGCGAACTTATAAAAGATAATATAGGTACGCATATACCTACCTAATAAATATTTATACACTCACCTCCCATGTAAAATTATGTCAAGATTCTTCGTATCTGACGCAATCAAGGTTTAACATTAAATAAGTTTGTATTGTTTTAGTTTTATGGAGAATAAACTAAAAGCGGCCGCCATATTTTCGCTTTTAATAATTTTTGGATTAATTTCACATACATTACAAACGAAGAAGGTGAATTGCAGGTACTGTACGAACGTAGATTTCGAAAATTTCAAAGTTTTTTTTTTTTAAGGAAATATGTGTATGCACCGGTCTGTCGAGGGGTTCAGGCAAAAAGGGCACTGCCAATGTTTGATTACGAGTCACCGAGGTATGTTTCTCCCAGTTTACAAACAGATTTTTAAAGACAAGCTTACGTTTAGAGAACCCAGAGGAAAACCCATCCTTTCAGACACCATCATGCAGTGGAAAGATAAGGATAGGGTAAGCGAAAAACTTGATGTATGTTAATGACTTGCAAAGCAGATTCAGTCAATTAACGCTACTATAAAATATGCAAATTGTGGGGGGGTGGAATTTTTTTAGATTTTGATCACTGCGAAAAGATATAAAATGTATCGCAAGATCCGGTAAACAAGAACAGGGGTCTTATCCGTGATCGGGTGACGGACAATCATCATCTCAGTTTCACTTACGATCATAGGTCAAAAGTTTTGCGATACGTTTTTTTTTTAAAAAAGCTATCTAATGTTTGTTTATTTTTAGGGATATGATTCGCCTCCACTGCAACTGTTGCTAAAAAAGCTTAACCCTGGAAATTCTGAGTATGAGTACGTCGACAACAACTATTAAATGAAATTGTCTCGGCAAAACTATCAGTATTAAATTTGTATTATATTTATTATACACACTTAATTAATTTATTGTACAAATCCGTCATAATGTAAAAATATAATATAGGTGCATTGATTCATCTTACAATTTTGATGGAGAAATACTTCATCAATCAGGTCAATTTTCTGCTGAATCTACCATAAATGCTTGCATAAAAACTGTTATATATACAGGGTGGTGATTTGAACAACGCATCATAGGACCCAAGTAGCAATGAATATTGGCAAATGCTTGGTATCACATTGCATCAATATTGGAATATTGGCCAACATTGTTTATATTCCACCAATATTGGCCCAATGTTGCAAATCCAAAGTTGAAACACGGTAATATTGGTTCAATATTCAAAATGTTGAGCCAATATTGACCCATTATAGCATTTTGTAGATTGACCCAATATCACTTCATAACATTGAACCAATATTGTTTTTCGACGTACTTGCTACTTTTCACAAGTAAATGCTGGTACAATATAAGCAATATTGTGCCAATATTGGCGCAAGTTGGCATTTATTGCATAGTGCCAATATTGGTTGTATATAACGCATCAATATTGTACCGTTCTAAGATTTCCCAGATTGACCCAATCTCGGTTCTCAATGTGGGACCAATATTGATTTTCCACATAATTGCTAAATTTTATTAGAAAAAAATGATGTAATGAATTCAATATTCAGCCAATATTGGCGCAATTAAATATTTATTATATAGTGCCAATATTGTTTGTATATAATGTACCAATATTACACGCTCTAATATTTTCTAGATTGGTCCAATCTTAGTTCTTAATGTAGGACCAATATTGTTTTTCCACGTAATTACTACATTTTGTAAGAAAAACGTGGTGCAATGAATTCAATATTATGCCAATATTGGCGCAATTTAACATTTATTATATAGTGCCACTATTGGTTGTATGTAACGCACCAATATTGTACCGCTTTAATCTTTCCTAGATTGATACAATCTCGGTTCTCAATATGGGACCAATATTGTTTTTCCACGTAATTACTATAAATTTTATAAGAAAAACATGGTATAATAAATTCAATATTCAGCCAATATTGGCGCAATTTAATATTTATTATATAGTGCCCATATTGCTTGTATATAATGTACCAATATTACACGCTCTTAACATTTTCTAGATTGATCCAATCGTAGTTCTTAATGTGTAGGACCAATATTGTTTTTCCACGTAATTACTACATTTTATAAGAAAAACGTGGTACAATATGAATTCAATATTATGCCAATATTGGCGCAATTTAACATTGGTTACATAGTGCCAATATTGGATGTACGTATAACGATATAATGCACTAATATTGTACTTACCCGTCTAACATTTCCTAGATTGGCTAGATTAATCCAATCTCGGTTCACAGTGTTGGGTTAATATTGTTTTCCCACATAATTGCAAAATTTCATAAGAATGTACATACACGTCACTTATATGAGATGTCATTATGACGTCTGATATGAGTGAGTAATAGATTTTATTGATATTGATAATTTTCTTTCTCACCAAGTTGGCAATTGACTCAATGAACTCTACTGGAGTTCACTGAGTTCACTTCACAGTTATTGTCATTTCTTAAATTTCGGTTTTTTCCAAAGCTTTTTGCGTAAAAACTATCAGTTACGTTAGTCGTACCTAATTATTCAATAGTAGATGTACTCTCTTATAGAATTTATAGATGATGATGGCTTATCATTTATGAATTCCCGGTGACTAACATTTCTTGTATGTATTTTTTCAAACATAATTTAAACTATTAATATAACGCGAAACAGCGCTAAGTTATGAAGAATGAAATGAGAAGTACGTATGTGTCACATCAGCGTAGCGGTAGAATGTCGGCCTTCGGAACCGGAACCCATCCGATAAAGGTTCGAATCCGGTTAAGGGAAACTTTCAAGCAAGTATAATACTTACCCAGTGAACTCTATACATACAGAGTTCACTGTACTTACCCTACTAAAATCGTCAACTTTCAGTTCAGGTAAAAACGGGTTGGTTCAAAAATTAAGTTAAATAATTAAAATTACAGTTCTACGTAAAAATGTAGTTTTTCCCTTTTTTTTGTACGGATGCTTAAATAATTGTTTGCATTGATAATTGCATTATGCATATACTTGGGTGACGACCTATAACGATCGTAACTAACGTTCTAAAAGTCTTAAAGTGACGTAAAAATATGGTATTTATATTGCAAATCAATATTAAACCAATATTAATATCAACATTGTACCTATATTTATGGACAATATTGTACCTACCAAGTCTCAGAAATATTGCATTGTGATCGTTTTCAATACAGTACCAACATTGTATTGCAATATTGCGCCATTATTATTCATTGTTGCATTTCCAAGATTGGTCCATTATTGGGCTACTATATCGCGCCAATAAATGACAATATTCAACCAATATCGGTTCAACATTGCATTGCTCCTTGGGGATTTTCAATACACGATTATTGGTTTCTCAAATTACTGTAGAATAAAAATGTTCTGCACCTATCAACGTAGGTAGGTACTTCTTTGGTTTTTATGCTGCTCAATCTACATTTATAAATTTGCTTCGATTCTTGCTTTTGTCCTTCAATTTATTGATTATGTAGCCCATCCATTCTTTATTATCTTTTCTCTCTTTTTTATATTCTTTCCTATTTTCAAGTCTATTGCTGTTTAACAATGTAAGTCTTACACCATCCTTCCTTTTTATTTTCATTTTCCTTTGTATTCCGCTTCATTTTGTATGCTTCTATTGTTCTATTTCATTCTAATTCTACCTTCCTTAAGAAATGACCACGATGCCTATGTGTCGTCTGTTGACTATTCCTCCTCCCCCAATTTTTTTAGGTTTACAAAAGTAAAATGTTTATGTTACAATTGGAGGTTTAAGAAGTCTTTCCAGTTGTATTCTTTTTTTCGATGACACCTCAAACTTATGCAGAGATACGAAGAGGTAATTAATAAAACGTTTAACACATTAAGATAAAGATGTATTTTATTATTTAAAGAGAAAATGTGATATTAACAAACATTAAAAACCAATTGTTATCATTATTTGAACTGGATTATATTTCTGGTGCATTTAAAACAATTACATTACAATGATTTCTTCTACGATTCAATTCGGCCGTCATTATTTCTAAAATAAATACAATACACGCGATAAAAATACCAATGCCATATATGACGAAGATTCCGTATAAATGCTCAATGCTCAGCACCTGAGGATCTGTCGAATGTCCAGTAGTTCGCAAAACTTCTTTATACATAGTCGACATCTTCTCCGCTACTCTCGTATAGATGCCGTTTTCCTTGAAAGCTGTTATAATCATATCGAGATGATGCAGAACATGATAGTCTGGGATTGGTTCATAACTAAACAGATTTGCGTAATAGCCAAATAGTGAAGTATCAAATATTATTTTGTTGTTAATTAATGTTATATTGCTCTTACTTAGTTTTATCAAAGTGATTGCAGCTCTATTTTCGTTCATCATTACCGAACAATTATTATATTTAATAAATTGTTCTAGTGCTGCTCTACGCGCATCAGGGCCGTTGTCGGTAAATATAATTAATTTCGATTCAAATTTCTCGATAAGTTTGTGGTAGTTCCTATACTTTTTAAAAAGTATAAGGACACGTTTATGCGTGTATATATGAAGAGAAGAATTTGCCAGCTCTTCTAAAGTTTCGATCCCTTTTTCATGTTGGGGTATAGTTAACACTCGAATCAAATTTGATGTGTAAGCGGTTTGAATTACAATCGCGTAAAATGTATAACACAAAAGAAATAAACGAATCACCCTAATCTTAGGAGAAATGCTATGTGATCCCCATAAAGTGACTGATAATATTTCTAAATTGATAAAAATGAAGGAACTCATATTAATCGGTGATCCATGAAGTGCAGCGATCACAACATAAAACACAAGTGCTAAAGCAAACCCAGCAAAAAACATTACCCAAACTTCTTTTTGAAAAATTACTACATATATTTCTAATGCGGACAATTTTTCTGGAACGGGGAGAAACCAAACCCACTTTTCAATGAAGAATTCTTGACTCACTCCATCTAGATAATCCCTGTGATTTCTGTGAAGTAGTAAACGGGTAGAAGAATTGGTAGGACTTCTGTCTATTGTAATATTATAGTGATACTGTTCCTTTAAGACTTCGAGAAGAGTAAATATAAATTTGGCAGCCCCATCTTTCCTATCTCCATGTGCATTTTCATAGTGTACAGGGCAATATTTGTTACCCCTAAAACTTCGTTTGACAGCAACTTTCACTCTGTCTGTACATTTTTGTTCTTGAGTTACATTAGGTGCATTACCACAACCATTTTCCAACGTAAATGGATCTGAATGGTACCATTTCAAGTGACCTTTTCTTACTAATACTACGGCATCGAAAGCTCCGTAGTTCCACATGATCTTGAACATCGGTTTGATATCAATTTGAGATGTTATTACCAAAAATTTACATTTGGGTGCGAGTTTTCTTCTCAACATTCCATTTTCAAGTAAATACTTTAGTTGACCACGTAAACTTCTTTCTGTTTTTGCTCGAATAATGTAATTATAACTAATTAAGTTGGGTTTTGGTGAGTACTTTTCTGTCGAATTTGCATTTAAGATAATTTTCGGTTGGGGAATCTTTAAGAGGGCATCATCATCATCCATATCGTCTGCAATTACATAAATGAATTCACTCTTTTCAAAAAAATCATCAACGATTGTATTCACACATATTTTATATGAACCGTTACTTTTGTCCTCTAACACATGAAATGCGATCACACTTTGTGAACAGAGAATAATCAAAATTACAAAATTCGGAAACATTGCGCGACGCGAACTTCCCCAAGTATCTGAACAGAATGTGACCGATATTCGTATATTTTATGGATAAATAGTAAGTCGAAAGTAGAAAATGAGTTTATAATTACTAGGTGATATTGATTTTTGGTTTAATACAAACAAATAGGGTTCTCGTAACCAGCTTTTATTGGAAATATTTTGATAAATAATTCAGTAAGAAACTTTTGTTTGTATAATGTGCTTTAAAAAATAAGAAATTGGAATTCAATTATAGTTACGCTCAAGGTAGCATTGAAGTAAACATGTTTGTAGTGTAATAACCACAGTTACTAATGTAACGTAATAGGTGTCATTATATTTTTCTAACAAAATGTACAGCTTAAAAAAAATTGGATCGATTCACTTAGAAAAGGAGACTCGATTTCAATAATACTAACAAATTGTATATTTGTACAATTAAACCTTGCAATTTTCGAGATATGCTGTATTTTTTGAAAATGCGGCATCAATAGTACTAAAGCTTAGATTGTACCCACCATAGATTAGTGTGTAATCTGTGTTCCCACCCCATGTTTTCAAGGCAGATTACAATTAAAAATCAAACAACTGTTCTCATGCACACTTTTTCTTCACGCCAAACAAAAAAGAAACCTTTATATAATATTAATTAATAATTTATTTGCTTTGATTACCTAACATAAAATGTGTAAAAATTTTTTCGTATACTCATAAGTAACAAAAAGTGTAGCAGTTGCAGGAATAGTTCTAATTAAAGTTGGCGATAACCCACTATAAAGACCACCTACCCCTTCCTTCCTCGCAATCTGCATTAATAATAAACCTAAAGATTCGTTTGTACTATTGACTTGTATTCGAGATTTGACAACATCGACAGGATACGTAATCGTCCAAAAAACTATACCTCCCACACCTCCAGCTATCATAGTTTTCCAAAGTCCAATTTCATCTTTTGTTTGATCAAGTCGCCTTAATAACTCACGAGTGCCTAAAGATAAAAATCTTACAGATAGGCGACCCACTTTACCACATCCTTACCTTCGTATCCGCCGAAGAAAAAAAAATAACCGGGCATCTCTCTTACTAATGTAGGTACGAAACCTTTAAAAAATCCGGGAACACCTTCACGTTTAAAAATTTGACTAACCAGTTTACCGGGACCAACTCTTTCTACTTTTTTTCCTAATGCTAAATCTTGCTTGTTACGTTCGTACATAGCTTGTAATTTACACTTCACTAATTCGGTTGGACAAATCGCTACCGACGAAAAGAAGGCGGCTAAAAACCCTGCACTTGCATTACTTAACGTACTTAAATCCTCAATTCTTTTCGTATGTGTAATATTTTGCATAAACTTCTGGCACAGTCCGTAACACATGAACAGTACCGAATTTTCGGTCACATTCGAAACTAAAGCGGGTACGGTACCTGCATATAGACCTCTCGCCACACCGTCCGTAATTAAGGTTTCCTTAAAACAATTAACCATACCCGTGTACAAGGTGGGAAACGTTTGCATTTTCACTTTAATTGTATCTAACGGCTGTCCGACGTAAACCAACGCTATCCCGCCTACAATATAAAATTTTAAGATCTAATTACCTGAACCTTTATCATACCTAAAGATCCCGCCGTAAAATCGATAATTCCATCTTTTAAATGGGCTGTACTTGTTGTCGAAGTTGCATGAGACATTGCACAAAACTTTTGTGATTTACATTTAAACTTAACCAATAGAAATATGCAAATAACCAATTACGCAATACTTAATACGTAAAGTAAAGACTAGATAAATTTAATCAATTTTGATAAGAAACTTAGGAAAGACCCTTTTGTGATAGAATGACGAGGTTATGTTCAAGATTGCTGTTAGGCAATAAATGACCATAATAAAACTTTTTGTTACAAATAAAGTTGCAACTTTCGTCATAAAAAATAAATAATAAACTTTGCTACCCATCAAATTGCTGTAAATTAAAGATAATTGATTATTCATTTCATAAATGATTAATGAAGAAAGTTTAAAGGTTAAAGTATGGTTTAAAAATTATACAACGTTGCCGCATTGCCATTTTATATACAGGGTGGTGACATGAACACGATCAGGCATATCAATGCAAGATTCTACGGTCATTGCTCCTCAAATTATTTTAGAATAAAAAATAAAGGTATTATTCTTAAAATTATCCCTTAAAAATGTGTTCCTGAAGAAGTTGTTAAAACGTTCTCCTGTTAAATTGTATTTTACGATATTACCACCTTGTGTGGTCCACACAGACTGTAGTAATTTATTTGTTCCACTACATGCAGTTCGTTATTTGTACATGAATGAGGTTCCTCCTTTCAGCACCAAATTGTGACTTAGACAACCAACATATCACATCGTAGATGCCAGACTATAAAATTAATAAATAACAAAGATGTTGTATTACAACATCTTTGATAAATAAGGGACATTACTAAAGACCATGACTACATGACCTTAAACCGACCCTACTTGGCTCCTACCAATTGCAAGGAAAAAGTTCTTCAGCGTTTCCCTGAATCCGTCTCCGTACCACTGGTCGCTTCCAACCTTCTAACCAAATTGGTTCAAAACTATTTTATATCCATTGTTCCAGATGCCGAATTCCCCCTTTTCTATTTGGGGGATTTTTACTCTGTAGTAAAATCGAAGAAATAGATCTAAACACCACGTGTCCCTTCGGAATTAGTATCTGCAGTTTGTTAGATATTTTCGCCTACAGATCTAACAGATCCATATAGGACTCTGATGGTCTTATTCGTTGTTTTCTCCAAATGTGTTTTGAATGTTAAGGTCTTGTCTAGGGTTATCCTTATGTGCTTACATAACTTATATAACATAATAGGTAACTGTGAAACAGTTACGACTGCGGTTACGACCTGGAAACAAAAGCCACGGTATGTGTACATTGTGGGTATGTGCTTCAGCTACAGCTCCTTCACACCAGTTGCGCAAGGGTGTAAACTACACTTAAGCGTAGTGTAAATCTTACTTTTTAGTGTCATCTGTCAGTAATATTTTGACATTTTTGTCCCCATTTGTAACTGAATGGGGATTTTAATCACTCTTACGTGGAGTATGTAAAATAAACATACGAATCTTTATTTATTCAAAATTACAACAAATTTATAGTAAGTTTGATTTAGCATAAACATTAGGTATTAATATCTAATTGTAGGTAACAACCATGTGGGGGGATTCGGGGCCTGAGCCTGATCCTGAGGGTGGTAAGGGCGGTGATGGCTCAACAGTTACCTCTAGTCAGCAAGAATTTATAGATCTTAAAGATCAATTTGAACAACAGCAAGTTTTGATAGCCCAATTAAAGGAAATGTTACGTAAAACCGAAAATACCACAGTTACCCAAGAAAAAGTCGAAGAATATGCCAATACTCTTACACGTATGAGTGCTCGTGTTAAAAAGAACCGGTTGCAACGAGGTGAACAAGGTGATGAAGCCGCCACCTCGGAGCCTCCGGCATCCGAAAAAATTATGCTTCTACGTCAACAGTTGGAAGAAAACAAGTACGTTTTCTTCCTAAAGTCGGCGCTAAAACTAACATTTCTACTTTCAGATTACGTCTAGCTCAACGAGGAAAATTTCAAAAGGGCATCGAAGAAACTGTGACACAGTTAAAAGCGCAATTAGACGACTCGCAGCAGCTCATAAGTCTTACTCCTATAAAACCATCTGCAGCCGACACCAGAACCAATTACAGTATTGAAACTAGCCACGAAGAATTATTTAATTTACTTGTTATTAAAGATAAGAAAATAACCGATTTAAATGCGAAAATACACAAATTAGAAGCAAACGTTTTAGATTTACAAGAAAACCTCAAGGAGAAAGATTCCGTTATTGATGCGCGAACCAAAGCGATCACATTAATGACCGAAAGTTTGAGTAAAAAGGGTAAAAATACGCTGGACGCCTTAGACGATACGAAAGAGCAAATGCGTAAAATGCAAGAGAATTTTGTCACACTCGAAATGGAAATGAAAGCCGAAAAGGCTGAATTACAAAATCGTTTGGAACAAAAAATCGCTTTAGTTACCGAGATACAGTCTGCAAACTTTACTTTAGAGAGGAATAATGTCGTCTTGCAGGAAGAGATTAGGAGCTATCAATCGAAATTGAATGAAGTACTTGTTGCGAATGTCGATAAAGAAACTGGAGCACTACAGGATCCGGCGGAGCTAAAAGAGAAGGTGATGGAAATATTTCTATTAAAAGAAGAAAATTCTGGTTTAAAGGTAGATCTCCTAAGGTTACAAGACGAGGTTAAAGCTCAATCTGAGAATGTGGAGCCCGAAATGGAGGTGTTACGAAATCGCATAACCGAATTGGAAGCGCTTAATACCGAATTGTCGCGAATGGATGGCTCGTCCAGAGATTCTCCTCAACGTAGTAAAAAAGGTAAAAGAGGACAGAAGGGCAAGAGTGATTTACAAAAAATTATCGACAACCTTAAGGAAGATTGCGATAACTATAAAGCGAAGGTAATGGAACACGAGTTGACAATTCAAGAATTAAATGCGACTGTTGCCGATTTGCAAACGGTTAGTAAACCTGTACCGGTCGAAACCGAAGATGTTGCTAAATTGAAGAAACAAATCGACGAAAGTAATAAAAATATGATCAAAATTAAGGCTCAACACAAAAGTAAAATGAAGGAATTAAGTAAAAAAATGGAGGAGCTGAAGAAAGGAGATGGAAATCAGGATGGTAATGTGGAATATCAAAACGAAATTGCGAAATTGAAAGAACGTATTGAAATCTTGGATAGGAGTAAGGAGGAATTGGTGTTAAAACTCGAGACAGGTAAACCTATTTTATTTTATTTTTATTTTACAGCTTGAGAATCCCTTTCCGGGATTTACAAATTCAACGAGGTGAATTAGTCCATTAAGACATTTCACACGTCACTGATTCACCTTCCTACTCATTTTTCCTCTTCCTTCTTATCCTGTTTTCTCACCACCCTGTGTGTCTCGCCGCCTTTCTCACAATCTCCCTCCAATCTTGTCTGTCGTGAACTTTGGATCTCCAATCACTAGCTCCTAGCCTTTCCAGATCTCCAGTAAGCTGATCCCACCATCTGATCCTTGGGCGCACTCTAGCTCTGTCACCCATTGGTCTCTTCACCATATCTTCTCTGCCTTGCATGATATGGCCCAACCAGGTTATTCGCTGTGATTTCACAAATTTCACCACATCTTCTCCTTTACACATTTGTCATATTTCGTGATTCGCTCTTGTCCTTGTTTCTGTTTTGAGACCTTGGGCCATAAATGGTTCGCAATATTTTTTTCTCGAAAACTCTCATTTTATCGGCCACACGCTGTGATAAGCACAGTGTCTCCACAGTGTAAGTCAAAGCAGGCCTTATCAAGGTCCTGTATGTCTTTAACTTTGTTTGCCTTAACTGCTTCTTGTCCCTTAACGTAGCTTTGTTTGCATAATATGCCTTGTTGCCTATCTGTACTCTTCTTTTTATTTCTTCTGCTCTGTTACCATTTTTGTGTAGCTGTAGGTAAAGCTCTTTCAAAGTTTTACTTACAATGATCAGGTTTTGTCTCATACACGATTTGTTTCTGTTACTTCTCATATATTTCGTCTTCTTTTCATTCACCCAAAGCCTCTTTCCTTTAGCTGCTTCTTCCAATTCTTTAATCATTTTCTTGCACCATCTAGTAAAGTTTCCCCTTTCTTCGCTATTAAGGTTCCTTTCTCTCGTGTTTCTCTGAATACTTTTTCCAGCAATATAATAAATAGCACTGCTGACAAAGCATCACCCTGTATCATACCACTGTCTATCTCAAAACATTCTGTCACCCCTTCATTAGTTGCAACACATGCTTGTGAACCATCGAGCGGCATTCTTATTAATCTGATTAACTTGGCATTGTTTGTATAGCTCTCCCCTTTTTGACCCTGTCGAAAAAGCCTATTGCAAATCAACGAACAACATGTGCAGCTCTTCATCGTATTCCTATAGGTGCGTATTCACCAAGCGCGCAAAATGTTTGCAATTGTTAGTAAATATTTGCAATCTCAATATTTGTTCGGTGGAGACAAAAACGGCGTGCATTCGCAAACGTTAGCAATTGTTAGCAATTATTTGTCCTTGTTCCGAGTAATGTCGGTACATCAAAGGGATTTGTTGATTGTGCGCGCGCGTTGCGCATTTGGTGGAGACGGTCGCATATAAACCTGCATTAATAAAGTTTGGTTAAGTATAAAAATTAAAAAATGGAATGGGACAACGATAAATGTTTGCATTTAATGGGTCTGTATGAAATCAAGCCAGAAATATGGCAAAGTACCCATAAGTTTTATTACAATAAAACAAAAAAGCACGATGCCTGGAGTGAAATTGCAAGAGATATGGAAACCACTATAGATGTTGTAAAGGACATAATTATGAAAGCCGCGGTACTACGTTTTTTTATGGGAGCCATGTCGACACGCGGAACACGAACAAGTGATGGCAAACGTACAGCTGTTTGCGAATATTTTGCTTGTGGAGACGCATTTTAATTTTAAATTGCAAACATTTGCAAGCATTGACAAACGTTTACAAACGTTTGCTAAAAATGATTTTTTGGTGAATACGCTTATGTTTTCTCCATTATTCTCACCACATGTATCTCTTCCCGTCGTTGATCTACCTTCTGTAAAACCAAACTGGTTGTCACCTATTATTCTACCTGCGTGTTCTTTCAGCCTTGACAGTATCAAAGATGATAGTATCTTGTACATAGAGCTCAACAGCGTTATTCCCCTGTAATTGTTATAGCTAATAATATAACATTGCTAGACGACAAGGCGATAGCCGAAATGGTATAAATCGCAAATATTCGAGTTATATTCATGAATTAAGAAAATTTGTCAAAAGTTTTGCCACATTTGGTTGCTCCTGATAAAACTAATGGAAGGTTTTGGTGTCCTCGATTATTATAAATTGTATAATATTCTCGAGCTATATCAGTTTTAATAAATTATTACTATAACTCATATCTGGTTATAGGTAATTAATGTATTACATGTAGGTAACTAAAGTGTTATGGGATTTCTATGATACCTATTATGACCCATATAATTGTACAGAAATGTTTGCAATTATAGAGAGATAATAAACGATGATACTATAAAACCTATTTACATTCTTAATGTTTGTGTACTGAGCGCTTATATTTCTTAAACTTTCTATTCCATGCACATAGTGATACTTTTGTATCATTGTTTATTACGTTGATTACTCTTGCACCATCATTGGAATAGTATTTCTTCGTTTCTTCCAACCTCTTTACATACTCACATGTTTGCCCAACTGATGTTTCATGAACCTGGAGGTGGAGTAGTTTCAAAATCTCGTGGCACTCGAGATGTGCAGCAGTATTTATTTAAACGCAATACTACGATATTAATACGAAGTTCTATAAATAATTACACCTATATTTATTTACTCTACATATTTAGGATGGCATTTTACCTACCGATGTTTCTGGACGTAAAACGTCGTGCCTACTTTTCAAAATTGTTTTAAATCCCGCCGTGCATCTCGAGTGCCACGAAATTTTGAAACTACTCTACAGCATGGCGATTCATACATAATTTTGTACTAATGTTTCATCTGTTTGAAGTTAGCAATAACTTTTCAGTTACACATCATATTTGTAACCGATGTATTAAACAATGTACCTACAGTTCATTCTCTTTTAGATGTTATGTACCAGGTGGTCCAAATTGGACACTTTCTTATGGAAACACCCTTTATTTTAAGAAATAGAAAAAAATAGACCTAGGTGTCTGGAGCTCAGTTTTAATGGGAAAATCACTGGTGCAAACAGAATTCAGATATCTTTAATCGTTTGGCCGCTAGAGGGCGTTTCTAGAATTTGGTCGATTTTTTTTAATGCACCATAACTTTCTTATTATTAAAGATAATTGATTTTCGCAAAATCTTACTTATACTTATAGACAGTTTTATACAACCCACTTGAACAATGTTCATGTTAAAAATTATTTTTGTACCTACTATCGGATTAAAAATCCAAGGCCCCTGACTTTGAGTGGTCATACTGAAAAAAGTGGGGGGTGAATTTTTTTCATTTTTGGGCAGTACATTTATACCGGGAGTTCCTTCTTAAAGTCGAACATAGGAATCTAACATGGTATTGAACGTTTTTGCTAATTGTTGCTCGCCCTATTTGACTTAGAGAAAAGGCAATAGTATCAACAGAAAGAGAAAATGATTGCGATTCAAATAATACTACTGGCAAGACTAAAAGTGCGATTAATTCTTTTAAAATACTAACTTGAAGTATGAAACTTTTTAAATAGTGTTTTTACAGTGTTTCATGAATTATGTCATTTAACCTTTCATATACATATAAATTTCTAATATTTCCTTCAAGATAAGACAAAACTCACAACCTTCTCCTTAAGCTTTTTTAATTAGGTAATAAGCGATTAGTGAATGAGGTTGCGACATGTTTCGGGATCAGCTGATCCCATTATCGAGCGGTAAAATTCGAACAAAGAAAAAATTACATCAAACTGGTTACAAGCTGAAGGCTAACACTTAAATGTAAATTACAAACATATATTACCTAATTAAAAAAGCTTAAGGGGAAGGTTGTGAGTTTTGTCTTATTATTATTAAACCACCCCTTTGGAAGTATGGATTCCTACAATATTTTCTTCAACTTATAATAAAGGTAGATAGATTGTGAAGGGCTTGTTGAAGTTTTCCTTGTTTTTCATTACATCATTTTCTATATTGTTTATTGCTTAACGTTTTTGCTATTATTAAATGATTTTCAAACCCACATTTGGGTCCTTATTTTATTTACTCTTGCATCTATTTTTAAATTGAAGTTCTGGTGAGTTAATGTTGATTTTAATTATGGTTTTTTGTAAGTGTATTAATGATGAGTTAAGTTGAGAAAACTTGAATTTCTTTTTGCAGCGAACTTTGGCTGTGCTGTCTTTAAGTACATTTATTATTATTACATTCTTTTTGTTTAATTCCCGAGATAGCTTTGTGTCTATCTGATCATACAAACTTAACAACAGAAAAGAATTGTGCTCTGATATCGTTAATTCTATCACAAAATTTCTATTTTAGATGCTGCAAATGTTGAACGTGTTAAAGAATTAGAAGCTCAACTGTTTGAGCAATCCGAATTACTAGATACCAAGGATCAATCACTGGAGACATTAGAATCACGTAAGTAGATTGTGTTTGTTCTGTTCTTAAAACGTCAAACATTAAACTTATTCTTTTTTTTTCTTATGCGTGTCACAGAGCAAAAGGTACATACATTTATCATCATCTGTGTTAATGACAAACTCGATGTTGTTAATAAGATTGATTTATTTCAGAATTAAAATCGTACAAAACCGAGTTGCTATCTCTAAGCGAAAGATTTAACAAACTTTCCAATGTTGAAAATGATCAAGTTGCATCCGAGATGACCTCCATACACTTCGAGGAGCAACTTGATAATTTGGAATTGGAGAAAAAAGCTTTGATCGAAAAGAATAACGAAATTTTGTTAGAAAAGGAATCGCTTTTAGAGAAATTGGATAACGTAATGAAGGAAAAGCAGGAGATTTCGAGTAAATTAGATCAGTACATGCAAGAAAATATGGACCTTATCGATAAACTTGAAAAATTAAGCGCCGAGAAGGTGTCGTCGGCCGAAAGTATTGAAATGGTCGAGAATCTTACTCAGCAGGAGAAGTTGGAACTTGAAGCGTATCAACATAGTTTGGAGTTGGCGTCGGGTAACATTATTGAAACTTTGGATCCGAATCCCGAACTGAACGAGAGCGTTAATCAACTTACAGAGGAGACTTGCGACTTGCTTAGGAAAATTGAGTTGTTTACGGAGGAGAGGAAGGAGGTAATGGAAAAAATGGAAACTTTGGCGGCCGAGAATAGTCAATTAAATATGAAGGTTCAAGAAATCGAGAATAACCGTGATGTATTGTCGGAAACTTATGAGCAGTTGCAAAACGAAAAAGAGGCAGTCGAACAAGAACGGACTACATTGAAGTTAGTGGAGCAGGAATTGAACAATGAAATTAACCAACTGAGAAAAGAGAATGAGATTCTCAAGCAAGAAATTAAAAGTGGAAGCGAAAATGAACAGTCGGTGTCATTTGAGAATGTAATGCCATTGGAAAGTGACGACGCTAAGAATGCCGAGTTACAAAAACAAATTGACGAGTACAGAAGTCTTATCGAATTGCAGAAGAGCGAGATAAAAGAATTAAATGCGGAATTGTTGTCGTATAAAGATCTGCCAGCAGCCAATAGGGAGCTGCACGAGAAAATAACGACCTTAGAAGAACAGTACGAGGTCCTAAAGTCCGAGAATGACAATCTGAGCAAAACGGTCAAGGAAACTTCCCACATGGTTCACGAAAGGCAAGTGATGGAGGTCGATTTAAGTGCGGCTCGTAAAAGAATTGACGAATTCGACGGTAAGTTAACCGAAAATCTCGAAGAACTACAAAATTACAAAACGATAATCGAAGAAAACAGAAAGGAGCTCATTTCGAGTTCAAATATAATTGCGGACTTGCAAGATAAAGTACACGAAAAACAGAACGAAATTATGCATTATCAAAACGAAGTGTCACATTTAAATTCTGTCATTGCAGAATTAAATAGTGCCTTATCGCATTTAGAGGCCGAAAATTTGAAGAGTAACGAATATAGTAATACGATAGATATTATGTCGGGGCAATTGCAGGAATTAAAAATTGTTCTCAACGAAAATATTAACCAAATCGATGTTTATCAACAGGAATTACAGCAGAATTCTGTTACGATTGTTAAGTTAAATACGCAGCTGCAGGAGTTGAATAATAAACTCGTCGAAATGGAGCACGAGTTAGAATGTAAGGATGATGAGATCAGTAAATTAAATAAGGAAAGGGATAACAAAGAGGTGATGATCGTCAATCTCCAAAGCCAATTGAAGCAGAAAGAGGAACAGTTCCGTAGCGTTTGTGAGTCACTAAATCAGAAGTACCTTTCGCTGCAAACTCAGATTGAGCAAAATGCTGGGTCTTTGAGTAACATAAAAGATCCGTAAGTAGTTTAGTACAATTCAAATTTACGCACTTATATTTTGAATTTCAGATTATCTAAAATTGAAGCGCTGGAAACGAAAAATAAGGAACAACTTGAGAAAATGAAAAAAATAGCCGCAAATTTGAAAAAGAAATCAACCGCTTACATCGAACTAGAACAGAAATGTAAGGATCTTACCCAAAAAGTTGAAACTCAAGAGAACGAGAAACAACATCTACAAAGTATTATTAACGACCACGAAGACGAAATGAAATCGCACATGCAACATCTGAAAAGTGTGGAAGAAAAATTGGCAGCTTTGGAAACTTTATTAACACAACAATCGAGCGAGTTAAATAATCGGAGTGAGGAAATAGTAAGTTTGAAGCAGAACTTTGAGGAACTGCAGCACGCGAATCGTGAATTCGAATCACAAATAAATGCCCTAAGAACCGAAACCGAACTGCAGCACTCCACCGAAAGTAACTTTTTCAATATCGAAATTAACGAGAAAAACCAAATTATCGAAAACTTAAATCGTCTACTAGAAAATACGCAATACCAAGCGGAAACGAACGCGAACGCCCTCCAAGCGAAACTATCCGAGATGGAGATGGTGGTCGAAAATCAAGAGGCGGAAATCTCCAAAATGAAAGAAAAGGTAAATATGTTGGAGGAGTTCATATCGACAACTGAGGAACGGCGACTATCGCTCGAAAAGCAAACGGTCGAACTGAACGCTCAGTTACTGGAAAAGTCCAACAGCTACGAGGAAATTTCGCAAACCGAAGATTTGTTGGAGCAACGTCTTGCTGCGCTTACGGCGCATGACGAACAAATACAGAAGCGGTTGCACGACTCGCTCAAAGAAAACCAAGAATTGATCGAACGAAACCAACGTTTAATGGAAGAAAATGATGAACTTAAACATCATCTTAGCACGGCTACCGAGAAGAACTTGCAATCCTCATCGAACTTGGAGACTTTGGCAACCTTACAAGGTGAGCTTTCCCATTTAACTGAAGTTATCGCTAGGCTTGAAAACGAAAATAAACATCTTCACGACGACTACGAAAGAAAGCTTAAAGAACAATTGAAGGATATAGAAATGTTAGAGTCGGAGCAACAAAGCCAAGTTGAACAAATTGCGGGAGAACGCAAGATGTTAGTAATACAATTGGAACAAAAAGAAGACGAACTTAGGGAGTACGCCGAAAAGCAATCTTTCTATACGGACGAAATTAAGAGTTATAAACAAAAGTTAGATCAGCAACAGATCGACTTCGAAGAGCAAATGACGGTATTTGAGAAATTAAACGAGGAACACAAGAAAAATCTTAGAATTATTGAAGCACTCAACGCCGATTATCGGGAATTAAAAAATACCAACGACGAACTTGGAGATCTGATACGATTAAGGGATGAAGAGATACAGAGAAATACGCTTGAAATAAGTGAAATTAAAAATCAGGTACAACACCATCTGCAGGTTAATTCGGAACTTAGTCAAGAGAATTCAAATTTGGTTAACCGAATTCAGGAATTGGATCAAAAGCGTGAAGGTAAGAATTTTAATTGTTGCTACTATTACTTAGGATCAATTTTGCATAGTGTTGGAGTAATTAAAATTGTTTTAAATTATCCGCAGCTTAAATTTCAAATTGAATTCTGCTAAGAATCCCTAAAACCTTTGTCCTTTTTTTGAATTTACAGTTACTGCTGCTGCTGTACATATTTTAATATGTAAGTGGTTTCATGTATCGGGTCATTTACACACAAAGTTACTCCTCTTCCTTTAGTTCCCAACACTCCCTCATCATATGCCATATATTTTCCCTCACTTCCCCACACATTCTACATATCCTTTTCTCATCCTCCCACCAGTATCTGTTTTCGTTTTCCTCGATCCCCCACCTGAACCTTGCCACCAATCTTTTCTCCTTTAATTCCACATCACTCACTATATAATCGGCCTTGTCTTCCACCATTACCTCCATATATTTCATTATATCTTTCCTTTTTTCTCCATGATGTCTCCTAATTTCTCCCAGTTAACTACTCTTTATTCTCATTATTCTTTTACTTTAATCTTATTATGTATTTCATTTGTAGAACCGAAAGTTGAAGAACCTGTACCTATCTCTACATTCGTTTGGTCCGATGTAATCGCCGATGATCCATTTGATTTTGTAAAAAAGATTGACGACGTCGAACCCGTATTGCAACAAACAACCCAAGTACCCGTAGAATCTGAAAATAAAAGCGACGAGAAAAGCGAGGATTTATCACTGAAAATGAAATCCTTAGAGTTCCTATTGTACAATACAGAGAAAGAAAAGGAGGATATTTTGGCTCAATGTCAAAAATTAACTAGCGAAATTGCGAATCTTATCTATGAGAAGCAGAATTTAGATACATCCAATGTGCATGTGTGCCATAAGTGTAGATCTTCAGCTAGCAATAATCAAGAGTTAAATGAGCAAATAATAGCTCCGCAGGACGTTGCTATGACCGAAACCGACTTACAACAACTGCATCAGATTGAATTTGAACAAACTAAGCCATGTATCGATACGCCTGACGCAAACTTACGCGAACCGATAACCGAAGACGTCATTCCAATGCGATCTACCTACTTATGTTATCCGTCGTCCCAGTCAGAACTGCAAGAGAGCATTAATCAACCTTCCACTATCCATTTAGATGTGTTCGATGAAAACGATGACGGATGGGGATGCGGAACAGAGGAAGCCAAACTGGAAGAAGTTTACCAACAACAAACCGGTACTTCAGCATTTAATCAAAATCTTAATTTACACATTGAAGAGTTGGATGAGAAGGTACGCGCTTTAGAAATGGAACGGCACCGCCACTTGGAGGAAATTAAACAATTACAGATTAAATCTGGAAAACTAATTAAAAAATTAAAGGAATACAAAGCCACCAATGACAAACTAACGTCCGATATTAAAAGGTTAGATTTTGTAGGCCTCGATGACGCCATTCAAGACGAACTTCAATCTAAAATTCGTCATTTAGAAAAACGTATAAAAGATACCACTGCCGAATTACAGAAGGAGAAAATGGAGAAAAGTAACTTGATTCAGAAAGTGAGCGGTCTACAAACAAGTAACGATCGCATGACAGACGCCAAAGAAAAACAAAATGTTGATTTACTCATGTTGCAAAGGCGAAACAATGAATTGACAGCCAAACTAGAACAATTTGAATGGGGAAGTGAGGGTTTCGATTCACCTGCACATGTGAAAAAGGACTCGCTTCCGGAATCAAATGCATCGATCGATTCCTACGCAAAAAAGATTGAGGAACTTAAGGAGACTGTTAAAGAATTAACTCTCGATAATGACGAATTGCAAACCATGTTAGAAGAGCAGAGAATGCTGCGACTTACTGCCGAAAAGAATAAAGCAATGACAACTGTAGTCGAAAATATGAAAACTGAATCTGAATATTTCGAGGTTGTTACAGAACGAAATCTACTTAAAGATCAGTTGGTGTCGAGCACGGAAGATAAGAAGAGAGCGCAAGAAGAATTGAATAGTTTAATAAAATTAAAAGCAGAATTAGAGATTAACCATGATCGTTTAAAGGAAGAGAAAGCGAATATCGAAATGCAATTAACACATATCAGTGTAACGCTAGAAAACAACCAAAGGCAATCTCAGGAATACCGAGAAATGTGCAATACAGAAGTGCAAGAATCAAAACAACGAATTCTAGAATTAAGTAGTCAGGTAAATACGCTCGAAAATAGTTGTCAAGATCTTCAGTTGAGAATTCTACAAATGGAAGAAAGTGTACGATTGTTAAACGAAGAGAAGGCGAAAATATTGAAGCAGTCGGAGGGGAAGGATGCGGAATTAGGTAACTTGAAGGCGCTCCTTTCGGAAAACGACGTTAGGAAGTCGGGACTAGAAAATGTATCGCAACAAGTACAACAGCTGACAAATGAAAAGATGGCTCTTGTCGAACAAATAAAAATGCAGGAGGTGGAGCTTGCAGAAAAATCTAGGCAATTGGAGGAAGCAAATCTTGAAAGGTATGTAGTAGATATTTGTTTTGTATTATGTAGGGTGATTTAGCTAAAAGAGACAGAGATACATTTGTATGAAACAAATTCTTAAGGTCATAGTTTTGCGAAACTAGCTATAGTCTGATTTAAGATTAGGACATCAAAGCAGGCTTAAAATGAACCAAAAGATGTTAAACAGATTCTTGAATGTGCTCATTATTATAATATTTTATTATATTCCCTTTATTTTGCTTAAAATTACCCTAATTTTTTTTACAAAAGATTCTTATTCTTAACGTAACGTAAACATAATTCCACAAACAACACTCTCCCCAAACAACACTCTCCCCCATAGCCTACTCCCTAACTCTCCTCCCTTTCCCTCCTTTTCCTTCCCCCCTCTCTCCTAAAATCTTTCGTTCCTGTTCCTTCAGCTCCTCACATTCCCCTAACATGTGTGTTAGTCTTCCTACTCAATCCTCTCCATAGGTACTCCGGCACTCCTTTTGCAATGATTTCTCCATACCTCTGATTATACCTCCCTTCCTTTCTACAATGTCCTCTCTTGTGTTCACTTCGCTTCCCTTCTGCACCTCTTTCCTTGCAGACCCTCTCTTCCTATCCTCCTGCCCGTATTTTATTTTTCCTCTAACAGCCTTGCAGTATACTCCCCCCTCTCCCACTCTCCATCTACATAGCAAGCTTCCCTGCCTGTATCTTTATTTTTTCCATTTAGCTTTCTCTTGCACAAACATCTATCTTCCTCTGTACTCTTTCCAACACCTCCCTTTCTTTCCACCCCCACACTTCCACTCCATACATCAGTACTCTCTTCACCAGTTTATGAAATAACCACCCCCTTCTCTCCCCCTCATTC
This sequence comes from Pyrocoelia pectoralis, assembly GCA_036250285.1. Lineage (NCBI taxonomy): Eukaryota > Metazoa > Arthropoda > Insecta > Coleoptera > Lampyridae > Pyrocoelia > Pyrocoelia pectoralis. Next base: position 49,056,126 of record CM070078.1, read on the forward strand.
CCGAACACTCTCCTCCACAACTCCATACCTGTCCCAATATTTTTTCCCCCCTTCTGCCTAACTCCTTAACATGTGTGTTGTGTATCTTATATTAAGACTGTGCTATGTTTAGGACCACATACGCATCATCTCTTCAACAACTATCGGAAGAATGGAGTCAACAAGTAGATCAAAGAGGTAGTGATGTAGCCGAGAGTTGGAAGTTACACTTAGAAGCCCAAGAAACCGAATTTGCGCAAGTCCAAAGTCGACTACAGAAAGAGGTGAACGATCTTGAAGAGAAATGTAATGTTCTGGTAAATGAAAATAATGAACTGAGACGAAATGTAGATGCCGAAATTAAAAATGAAGTGGACAAAATTTCAGCTCTACAACAACAAATTACAAGCTGTCAACAATACATAAATGAATTAACACATTCCCTACAAGAGTGCCAAACAAAGGTCGGCGAACAAGAACGACAATTAAATGAGTATCAAACCTTCTCGGTCCAGGCGAATAACCAAATCCAGGAAAAAGAGAACGAAATTACTAGACTGAACGAAATCCTCAGCTCATTACAAATTGAGCACGCTGAGAAAGTTGGTAATATTGCAGAACTGAATGAAAAGATCCAGTCCATGGGCGATTTGCAATGCCAATTGGATAAGCACGTCTCATTACAAACAAATTTAGAAAACGAACTAATAGCTAAACAATCCACTGTAGATAAAATTTTATTGGAAATTCGACAGAAGGATACAATATTAGCCGAACTAAATGAAAAACTGCAACAGATTGACGTATTAGAAAAGGAAGTTGCACACCTACAATCGCAACAGGAAGAGAAACTTGTCACAATTGACCTTTTGAGCACCCAAGTAAATACACATAATGCAAATGCCGATGATAAAGATAAAAAAATTGTCGACCTCACCAACAAAATTCTTCAGCAGACTACATTATTAGCCGAAAACCAAAAACAAATTAGTGAGCTGATTTCAGAAGTTGAGGGATATAAACAATTAAATGAAATTCTTCAATCGAAAGATTCCACTCTGAGTGCACTAACTCACGAACTTAACAACTTGAAAATTCTACTTAGCGAGAAAGAAAAGGAGTACAACTACCAATTTGACTCATTAACTCAACAATCTTTGCAAACTCAATCCGAACTAAAAGCGCATTACGATAAACAACTTCTATTAAAAGATTCAGAATTGGAAACTGCAAACAGTCAACTTGTAGAACACATGCACGGTATCGAAGCTCTTAACAGAGCCTTGGTAGAACAGGAATCGATGATAAATACCTTAAATACCGAATTACGTACGATTTCTCAAGAGTGTGAGGTATTAAACCAAAAGTTGGCGGAAGAAGAGGCTTTGAACGGTGAAGAAAATAAGCAGTTAACTCAATTAAAGCTTATTATTGAGGAACAAGTGCTTAAAATTGAAGAGTTAAAGCAGGAGTTATTGGAAAAAAGTAAAGATTATGATTCCCTTATCGCCGAGCTCGATTTGCGAAAACCGAGCATACAGCATTTACAGCAACCCGAATCAGTTTATCACGTCCACAGTGAACCTACAGCTGCCAATGTGGAAGGTGGTGGTTTTGAGGGTATAAGTCGAGCAGAGCTAGATCTCGCACATTACATGCTGCATCATCGTGATGTTCGATGTGAGGAGCTGACAGTCGAATTATTGCAATTGTTGGAGGAGCGCGATACGTTACAATTGAAACTGTCTAACGCAATTAGGGAGAAAGAGGAGTTGCGGCGGAAGTATACACCAGAGTTATTATCGGAATCCGTTACCGAGGAAGTGATTAAATCTACCTCTTCGTCACCTAGCCAACAATCGATTAATATTACTGTTCCTACACCCGTTGAACTTACAGAAGCTGGTGACGGGGATCCTTTAGCCAATAAGTAAGTATGTTCGATCACAATCGGTAATGTTCACACTTCATTCTTTAGATTATCGGAGTTAAAATCGGTTGGGTACCGAAGAGATAAGACATTGCTAGATGAGCAGGAACAAAGACAACTTTTACAGTTGTCATTTATGCAGCAGCATCGCGATGTCGCCTCAAGGTTGCCACCGGAAGCTGCGGCAAGATTAGTGCAGGAAGCCAGCTACACGTTATGTAAGTGGAGGTCGTTGTAAATGTAGCTGACTCTTACGTTTTCAGCTCGAGATGTACAAAGTCCATCGAAAGTTTTACTAAACTGGCTTTGGGGTAAAAGTACGCCGAAAGTGAACGACATTTAGGTAATTTTGTTAATTTTTGTACAATATTTTAAAAGGTGCCTTTATTGTTTCCTCGATATTTGTTGTGATAGCCATTTGTCAATGTAAATTGCATTTTTATTTTGTTAAGCGTGATAGGTGCAGTATGTAAGTTTTTTGTAAACTTTGTACAATTTTTAGATAAGACTAGTATAAGTAGAAATTGTACAACAAATAACAAAGGATATACTAAATAAAAACAGCCGCTCCAAATCCTCCAAATATATATCCCCTCTTAAAATACTCCAATAATCCAAATGGTGGATTCTGGATTTCAATGGGAGGGTGGGAGAACCCACGTGCACCTAGGCCATCTATTCGGGCCCTTTGTGCTGCCTCCCTGATTAGAGTCGTCCGACCCCGCAACGTCACTCAAGCCAAGCTTGCTCCAAATGGTGGATAGTTGTAGTTATAATAGATGTATTGTGCATGTTAACTGTTAAATGATTATCGTTATTGATATTTCTTCCATTCTAATTAATTCAACAAATTGAAAATGCCCTTCTTCAAATTAAAAGCAATATTCTACCTACTTACAGTAGTTAACACAAATCGCCATCAGAGATCGTATGCAATAATTTTTTATTTTTTAATTGCTAACAATAAATATTTACAATCTATCATTTAAGTGATATTTAATAAATTATATAAGGTGTTTTCTTTTTGCACGTTGTGGTAGACCTAAGTCAACTCTGTCAATAACACCATTCCTTTTATAAAAATTATTTGACTCAGTTCTCAATAACCCTATTCGTTTTAAAAGCTTTATTTAAGTTTTATATTAACCTGAGGCAGAAATGTCTACATGATGCAAGGCACTTTAATCACGTGATGATTGTAACTTTACCTAACCCTATGGCGATGCAAAAAGAAAACCCCTATTATTGGTGAACTCTATACTAACTGGAATGGACACTACCTCACAGAAAACGTGCCAAGATTGAATTTATGCAACCCGTCGTTATGATGTATCTTCATCTCTTTTTAACCAATAGAATGTAATAGCGGATGTAAGTAATGTAAGATAAGCAGGTAAAACATAAATTAAAATCCGAACACCTAACATCGTTCAGTACCTGCTATGAGCGTAAAAAATATACAGATACGTCAATGTGTTGCTTACTCCTGGAATGAACTTCTGTTCTGTTTACAACCGTCGTGGCCATTTCAGTTAGTATAGAGTTTAATGGCTGTAACATGTGAAAACACTATTAATTAGTTTAATTTTGTTTAAGTATCTATTTGAACCAATTTAGTAGATCGAGTGAATCTTTTCTTATCTTCTAAAGTGTTAGTATCAGCACTGTGTGACACTATTACTTCTTTCACTGATGGTACCGGGATGTCTTGTTGTATCACCCAGTTTGGAACATATCTGCTTGCATTGACGATATTCCGAATAACCTTATTTTGGAATCGTTGCAGAATTTCCAAGTTAGAATTGCTCGCTGATCCCCACAGCTGAATTCCATAAGTCCATATGGACTTAAGTATGGTTTTGTACAGCAGCAACTTGTCCATCGAGAGTTTGTAATTTCTTCCTAAGACCCAATACATTTGCCTATATTTTAGGCCTAATTACATTTGCTTGTTGAGTATGTAAGTTTGCCAGGTTAATCTTCGGTCTAGCTCTCTAGATAGGTGCCCAAATATTTAGCACGCTGCAATAATTTTAGGTTGTAATTGCGTACTTATGAACTCTTGCTTTTAGTCACTACATTTTGTAACTTGGCAGGCCTAGAATTTTTTTCCCAATTTCCCATTTGCTGATTCTTCTGTCTTTGGTTTTCCTTATCCATTCTGTTATTCCTTTATCATGTAAATCTTCTTCAAACTTCCTCATTAATAACAAGCATGATAAGCACTTTTTAGTCTGAAAAGGTCTCCACAGAAATTTGTTTCCTTTCAGTAACAGATTTAGTACGGTTCCGCTAAATTATCATTCCTTTGTGCCTAATAAACATTTAATTAGGAGAGTATCACCTTCTATTCAGTAATCCATTACTATCTCTTGTATGTAACCTTTCTTTTGTTATAGATAAAAATTTTTAATACTATGTATTTCAAAAGAGATATTCTTTTCAGTTGATCAATTCGCACTTTCCATACCCATCATTGGGTTCTCATTAAATATTTTGAAGTAAAATTTGCTTCGATAAGACAATTTATCTAAAGAAATTACAGACAAAAATTGGAAATACTTTTATTTTTATTTGGAATTAAATATGTTCAATATCTCAGTGTACACAGTCTTGAGGAGGTAAGCTTCACTTTTGGTGCCCTAAAAACTGCATTTTTCTAGGTGATAGGGTCCATCGTTCTGATGATAATGTGGGTACACTCCAAATGTGCATAACAGGAAATAATTGATGATCCATCATACTTATTCAAAAGCTGTCGTGGGTTATATTTCAATTGAACCGACTTTGGCAAAAAAGCTTTAGATGGCGGGAGCTACCGTCAAAGCTTTAATTTAACATAGTACAACAAATATTGCATTTAGTTCCAGTTTCCACTTTCTATTATAGCCTGTATATTATGTATCTACCTACCTTCAGGATATGTACACTAGATTCTATGCTTGCACCTGATAATAATATAATGGATTTGTCGCTCAACTTTGTTTTTAAATCCGAAAGGTTCTAGTTTAGAATGTGGAAAGAGATCACTATAATTCAGTAAGTTGTCGAGAGAATATGAAATTATTGTGCTAGTGCACTAAGTTATGGACAATGAAGACTGAAGTTTCCAATTCAAAGATTTAATGGTTTGATGTAGGCAGATGCCAGAAAAACAAGGGTGAAAAGGAACGAAAAATTTTGAACCCTCATCTTTCTCCGGTTCACCTAACGAACTGGGAAATGTCAAGTTTCAACATAAAAGCATGGAAGCCACTGGAGTGGTTTATATAAAGCCTAGATATCCACAATTGAAAAATGTATTTTCAAAAATTTCTTTTCCCTTGCAAATGATTTTTACTGGTTTGGCTGGCAAGGGAATGTCAAAATGCATGCCTTACACGAGTCATTACTACAAACCTGAAAAAACAATATCGTTTTTATGGTAAACATTGTATTGCCCAAGATGAATAGGCATTTACATATGAATTTATGTGCAGCACATATATGCTACATTTATTCCCTACCAGCATCCACTTACTTATATTCCAATGCTAGTGCACAGTCAGAAAGTATCCTAAAAGAGTTGTGGTTCGATGAACAAAATCTTGTTCATCGATGTGACTACTAACCATAGACTGTCATAGGGTAAGTTGTGCTGCAACTCAAGGATTTTTATGACGTGCGATGTAGATGACAAAGGTATGAAGGAACGATGAGGATTTTGTAAAGCTCTTTGCTAGTTCACAAATTAAAAAACGGTCTCTAGAATACGACTGTCCTGCTTGAATGCATCTGCTATTCAACAGCCCCTTTCTTTTCAGTTGCAAGGGTCGGTTCTCGTACGTAGAAATCCACAAGAGCCTCCATAACTACTGTGGAGTTGTCCATTTTACATCTGTGTACTCAAGGTTAAAAAGTGCTATAGATGTGGACAGCTCTCGTTCTTACCTCGTCGGCGATTGCTCAGTAACAAACTTTAGGTAGCGCGCTATTCATAGCAGTGCAGTTTTTTTTGCACTTTCTTCAGTTTCTCCTCTATAACTTTTTTTCCTTGCATCCTACGATATAGACCACTCTATTCATTTTTGTAGAGCGGTAAATTTCCTATAATTCGCGCTGGTCAAACATATATTGTTGACCCCATATTTAAGGAGGTACAGGGGTTCAAAAAAGTGCACAATTTTCCAAATTGGTTAAAAATCGCAACTACACAAATATTTAAAAATTTTAGATTCTTTCCTGTGTTTTTATGTCTACTGTGATGATGTGTGATAGTAGATAATTAGCCAACTGATCCCAATGAATCAACTGCTCTATTGATTGGTGGGGTAGTCTCCACCTCCTTTACATACGACTCTGGTCATTCTGAGAGCCGTTTGCATGAGATTGTCCAGAGGAGTTTTTTACTCATCTGATTCATATAAATATGTATGTTTTAAATTTTTTTCTTTCACCGATTTTTTTGCAGTCAACAATTTTCCTTTACCATCTACTATTTTGTTACCTTTATGGTACAAAGATACACACAATCTATTTAACTTTGCTTATGCACTGATGTTAATGCTGTAAATATTTGATGTTTCTGATACCTAAGCTTGCCAAGTCTGAAGAGTGCCGAGATTCTGATTATTTTGTTCACTTACCTTGTACAGGGTGTACAACTAAGAAAGGAGGCCGGCCATAACTCGGAAACTATTTGAGATAGAACAGTGAAATAAAAAATCTTATAATAAATGTGGTCAAGAGAAAATGCTGGAAATTATTTTCAATTTCCTACCATTGCCACCAGAGGGCGTTTCACTGATTTCAATTTGAAATTCCCATTTTGTGCGCAATTTTCCTCAGTAAGGTATTTAAAAAAATATATTCATTGTAAACTAGTGATCAATATGTAAAACTTTGTTTAATGAATTTTTACGATTGCTGTCGAAATAAAGGGAGGGGGAACTAAATTACGTGTTACTAGAAAAAATCGTGTAACTTCCAAATGGGTTGTTTGAATTTGTCAAGATTGGTCTCAATCACAGACCACTAATCAATGGTCTGTGGTCTCGATGTAAATAGAATGCTTGATATTACCGTTGATTGAGGAATCTTTTAAACTCTTTAGTCAATGATATTACCAAAAAATCCAAAACCACAACAATTTCTTATCTCCGTCTACCAATAGAGGGCGCAACTTGTTGAAGGAACAAAACGGTCGACTTTTTTAAAAAAATTCAAATGGTAGCAAATATTTTTTTCACTGCTATTGGAAGGAACATTAATAAGGGAATAATTAAAAAAAAATTATGTCAATAGCTCTCATAGTACCAAAGTTATAGTCAAAAATGTGATAATATAAGAGACAATTTGAGGTATAAACAAATGAAAACGCTTAAAATGAAAACTTTATGTCAAAGCTGTAAACTAGATAACAAAATGACATTAAGTGTGTTTCGGTTGTTGTATTATAAGCAAAAATGTAAATTTCCAATGGAGAAGCATTGCAGCATATTTTGAATGCATGCAAAATGCAACTGTTGCAGGACCACTGAAATTTTGAAAGAAATTAAAGTTCTCATAGCCTACTTTAATTTGTGTTTATATTAAGCTTACAATTTGTTTATACCTCAAATTGCCTTTTATATTACACATTTTTGATTATATCTTCGGTACTATAAGAGCTATTGACATAATTTTTTTTTTTAATTACTCCATTATTAATTTTCCTTCCAATAGCAGTGAAAAAAATATTTGGTACCATTTGAATTTTTTAGAAAAGTCGACCGCACAATGGTCTGTGGTCGACCGTTTTGTTCCTTCAACAAGCTGCGCCCTCTATCGGTAGACGGAGATAAGAAATTGTTGTGGTTTCAAATTTTTTCGGTAATATCAATAATTGTCTTTTCATCGAGACTAATCTTGACAAATTCAAGCAATCCGTTTCGAAGTTACACGATTTTTTCTAGTAACACGTTAATTTAGTTCCCCCTCCCTTTATTTTGACAGCAATCGAAATAGTTATTTACATATGAGTAGATACGGTAAATCAAGGTTTACGTTAACGAGTGAGATGTTTATTGCCGAAGCGTAGCTGAGGCAAGAATTTCGAAACGAGCAACGTAATCTGATTTAACGTACAAATAATGTAAAACATTTTATTTCATACTGGCCATAGATTCAGTTTTTCTATTAACTTTATATAAAATTTGACGTTTCCAAAGTCATGTCACTTTATGTTGCTATGGGCACCTTTGTATTCAGGTACAAAATTTCTAGTAGGTACGGTAAAGATTCATTTACCAGACTCGTATGAGTCTGGTAAAACACAGATTACTAGTCAGTATGAAATAAAATTCATTAAACAAAGTTTTACATCTTGATCACTAGTTTACAACGAATATATTTTTTTAAATACTTTACTGAGGAAAATTGCCCAAAAAATGGGAATTTCAAATTGAAATCAGTGAAACGCCCTCTGGCGGCAATGGTAGGAAATTGAAAATAATTTCCAGCATTTTCTCTTGGCCATATTTATCATAAGATTTTTTATTTCACTGTTCTATCTCAAATAGTTTCTGAGTTATGGCCGGCCTCCTTTCTTAGTTGTACACCCTGTACAATAGACTGCGTTATTCCTACCTGGAATATATTAAAAGTTCTACCTGGAATATATTAAAAGTTTCCCTATAGTAGTTGAGCGATATAAAAGTTCAGTTCTTTGATTGAATACCTATAAATGCGGCTGCTTTGTGAAGTTGTATGGGGTGCCTCTTCTGCATCATAAAAGATATCGTAAATTGGGAAGAGTCCAATCGCCTAATTGCCTAGCATAGAGTGCACTGCCCTCCTTTGTAGTCTGTTTTCCCATGCATGGTTTAGTCCTTTTTACGTGACGACAAACCCACCATAGTGGCCATGCTGTTAGGTCGCCAGATTTACGATTCTACTTATCTCTTACTTGCCATACTTTCTAACATTGTTGCAGCAGTCAGTTGCTGCATTCGATTGCATAGAAAAAACGCCTTTTGTAATGTCAGCTTACATCAATTAGTCAGGTGTGTTCCATTGTTACTAGTAATGCCTTCAGCACATTATTCCATTGTAACATTTTCTAATTACACTCTGTAAACGCAACATTTGTGCTAGTTGGAAATCGTGGAGCCATATATCTCCATAAAATTCACATTCTTTTGTGTTATATCTGACTTTGCCACACTTATTAAGTGTACAAGACAATAAATTTGTATGAAACGAGATTGAAGGAATATAATGTGAAATTGATATCAATTTACCTACCAAGCATTCTGGCTTGTAATACAATAGCAAGTCATATATGGAGCACATCGAACAATAGTGTTTTTCTATATAGGTAGAGTAACTTTCCAGGTAGAGGCAAAGGTTGATTGATTCAATTGAACTATGACATTGACGTAGCCTTCAATTTTTGTTGAAATTTAATTAACCTACTACTTGATTCGGATTTAATAAAATGTAATTTTTCTTTCAGATCATGGTGCGAGAACAAAATCTCCAATTGCTCTAAATTAAAAATAGCGCAACGGAAAAAGGGTGTCTGACCTTAATTACTTAGTAGGTTTTTTTTATGTCAGGAAAACTGATTAGATTGTCCGATTAATCACCGTGCAATAATAAATACACACTTATGTGATTGCAATGATACCTAACTATCGTGTGATATAATGATAAGTGTATCGTCTCCAATTGTTTTACCCTCTAAGTCCGTACTCAGACTGTATTTGGACGTTTAATAAATAATAGGATGATAAAAACGTGGTAACAGATTTTTATTGAGCATTAACATAATGTAAGGGTTTAATTGTTAATTAATTGGAAGCGCGTTTCAATTAATACATAATTTGAATGCAGGCATTGTATTAAAATACTTAACGCACTTAATATAATTGCCTTTTTTGAGATCATTAGCAAATATTTGCATCGGGATCATTTAATTTAATTGGTAATCTAGATAAGGAGAGTGAAGTGGTTGCTTTTAACATAAATGGAATCAAATCGGCAAGCACGTGAAAGAAAAGGACAGAAGATTACAGTACAGGTCAGGATTTGGCCTTTTTCTAACATGCATTTTCAGATTGAGACAAATAATGAGCATTTTCAATGGAAATTTATGGTCGTGAATCATTTTACAGTTGAAACAATAGAGGTCTTATCTTTATGGAAGGTGGGCGATAAGTGGCGAGGTTGTTTGCTCGGCAAACAAGGCAATTGTTATTATCCCACCAATTGAATTTATAATCTATCTGAAGCCACTCCTGTGTGTGAAGTGTTTTTTTTTCTCTCCTCTCAGCTGAGTTTGAGTAGAGGTTTAAGAAGCGTCAGACCGCTCTCATTTGTCAATCAAAACAAGGCGGAATAGGCAAATCTTTGCCTACCGTATATTATGTTTTGGTGTTTCACCTTTCGAAGTGTTCATCGATGAATCTATTTCGTAGTGCTTCGATGTTTGGCACATAATTCTCAATTCATACTTCAACATGCTGTTTTATCATCATAACAGCACCCACTTTCATCCGAATCTCTATACAAGAAAAGGTAATTTTTCAATTTAACTGCACTTTCTTATCGTAAAGGTAAAAATTTGTTACAGCATCTTTAAATAGAAAGATAAGAAAAGAGACGATGTGTACTTAGCACATCTAACCGGTTTACATTTTTTTATCATCAAATAATTGGTTTAAAATGTCAACAGAAAAGCGTTTTTCGTCGGTTAGCTTTTCGAAATCAGAGCAAGACGTGCAAGATGACGAAAACATTCAGCTGTCGCTCGCTCCTCACGTACAAACGTATTTATCTCAAGTATCGCAAGCTTCCTGTTGTTGGGGAAAATGTTTACCTATACCTTTCGAACGAGCTGCGAGTAAATCGTGGTGGGATCCAACCTTTGATTCTGAAGTGCTCGAAGAACAATACAAAAAAAGTGCGGGACCGAATAATCGATTAAAATTCAGGTGAGTTTTATGGGTACGTATCATGTAGGGGTATAATGTTTAAGCTCTTAGTGATAGGGGAACGAGAGAGAATTTTGTTACTTTTACAGTTTCACTTCTATTCATTGTCATTAATGAGATTATTCAAATTGCAATTGTTTCGTAAAATGACATGCAAACTTCCAAGGCCTGTTATACAAACAAGCCTTAGTCGAAAATCGTATGTAAATATAAAACTGTACAACTCGAGAATATAAAAATAACAATTTTCGTGAATATACCTTTCATGCTATTCAGTGAAATCATTAAAATGTAAATTTAAGCTTTTCTCTTACAACATTTTTATAAATAGTCAAATGTTAACAATTACTATTAAATGCACTCAGTTTGGTTTCCTATTAACATTGACCTGTGGCTAAGATTAATAAGTTTTTTAGTATTGTGTATGTTCTGAAAGACACTGTACTGGGTGGTCCAATTGGACACTTTCTTATGGAAACGCCCTTTATTTTAAGAGATAGAAAAAAAATAGTCTTAGGTGCCTGAAGCTCAATTTTAATGAGAAAATCACTGGCACAAACAGAATTCAGCTATCTTTAATTGTTTGGCCGCTAGGGGGCGTTTCTCGAATTTGGTCGATTTCTTTAATGCTCCATAACTTTCTTATTATTAAAGATAATTGATTTTAGCAAAATCTTTCTTAGAGTTCTTTTTTACGTATAATCCATCGTGATAGACAGTTTTATACAGGGTGTACGATCCTAAACTTCATCAACCAACTTCAAAAAGTTGGTTACTAAATTTGTCCAGATGTCTGTGTGTCTGTGCGTTGGGTCGATGTTACACGGTTTAGAAAGCTGGACGTGGTGTCATCTTATAGGAAATTCTTTACTAATTCCAAATCTCTGGTGAATTTTTTGATCGGATCACCCATTCGCCGCCGGGACGCCATTAAAGTCGAAATATACACCCTTGAATATCTCGAGAACCACACATCGAATTACAAAAAGAAAAGAACGTGTTTCTTTTATTTTTTGAAACCTATTGAGTCATGATAAACATCACCCTCACCCTTTGGGGTGGAGCGGGGGTGAGTTTTAAAAACTTAAATGGGAACACCTATTACTTCCCGAGTACGAAGTAAAAAGGAAGTATTTTTTATTGCACTTTTGGATTCTCCATAAAAAACTATTCTCAAATTGCAAATTTCACCCCCAACTGCACCCCTTTTTTTGGGGGTGGAAAGGGGGAGAAAAACGATCTTTTTTTGCTTTTTTCCTCCAACATTTTTTCATGATTTACAAATTGTCCATCACCCTCTTCGTTCCCATCTCCCTTAAGTAAAGGTGGAATGAAAAACAATGACTCATTTGTGCAGAATCCGGAGTGCTTGTGTCTGCGGGGGGGGGGGGGGGTAGTTATATACATATTCAATTAATGATTATTCGGCAATTAGAATTTGGACCACATCACTCCTGCCAACTCGTTATATACATATACAGGGTGTCTCACGGTGACCACCCATTAGAATATTTCAGAAACTACTATGATCTGGTTGGTTTCTTCAAATGGAACACCCTGTATGTTTCGTCGTAGTCTGATGCACAATTTCATTCTCTTTCGAACGGTACCATGGTTACCTATTTCTTCTAGGTTTTGAGATATCTACTCTTTTTTTTGTGCAGTCAACTAAGGTCATTCAATTTCTTGCAAAAATGGCTTAGCAGAACTTCAAAACAATCGACTGTTCTTTACGGACTTCCTCTGTAATGTCTACTAACATACGTAGTGACCCCCCCTTCATTTAGTATTATTATTACTGTGCATTACTTCCAAACTGTGATGGGTCGGTTAATGACTACATACTAACATATGTACCTTCCCTCCTTTAGTATTACTGCCACAATTCTCACATCAACAGTGTAGTACCTACGTCAGAGGATTCCTAGATTAGATTTTAAGTTTTAATCAAGAAGGTTGGAACTTAATTTGTATTAATAACAGATGGTACACCTACTTGCAAATTTATTATTGTTACATTTAACTAGAAAGTACCTGTCAATTTTTGTTTCAGATACACCATATGGTATGTGCTCTTAATCTCCTTATCATGGTTTTTTTACTTTCTGTCGATGGGACTATTAAATTCAACGGACCTTTGGCCAATACTCTGTGGTGTACTTGCTATAGTTGCGTTATCTGCAATTGCTGTTCTGATCGTAACTTATCAAGATTTCTTCAATGCATACATGGTATTCCTTTCAATTGGTATTGCTCTAATACTCTGCATTTTAAGTTTAACATTTCTCATCGTTATTCCAATGAAGTACGGAACTTCTGTAAATAAAATGGTTACAAATATAAGTCCGGTGGGACATTTTTCAATTTGTATCGAAATTTTACTACTAATCTATACGATACTACCATTACGCTTATACATGTGCATCACAATTGGAGTTTTATACTCGACTCTGTTCGAATTATTAACGTGGCTTACAGACGAACGGAATTATGAATTAATTGCAATAATCGTAAGGATATTAGTGCACTTTTGTATACACTTAATTGGCCTTCACATTCTCATTATGACAAATGTACGAATGCGCGATACGTTTATGAAAGTTGGTCAGAGCTTATTGGTTGGACAGCAATTGAAGGCCGAAAAAAATTTAAAAGAGAGCATGTTACATTCGCTAATGCCTCCGAAAGTTGCTCATTGGCTAATGGACGAAGATGAGCATTTTGCGAAGAACGGGAAAGAAGGACGTAATTCAAACGAAACCAGCGATATGCAAACTTTATTTCGTCCCTTCAATATGAATCGTATGGAAAACGTCAGTATACTCTTTGCCGATATCGTCGGCTTTACTAAAATCTCAAGTACAAAATCTGCGGAGGAGTTAGTAGATATTTTAAATCAGCTTTTTCAAAAATTCGATATTTTGTGTAAACAAAGTCAGTGTGAAAAAATTTCAACTCTGGGCGATTGTTATTACTGCGTGTCCGGATGCCCACAACCGAGACCGGATCACGCAAAGTGTTGTGTCGAAATGGGATTAGGGATGATACAAGCTATTAAACAGTTTGATGAGGAATACAATCAGGGTGTCAATATGAGGGTTGGAGTACATACTGGAACTGTTCTATGTGGAATTGTAGGTACAAAACGTTTTAAATTTGATGTATGGAGTAATGATGTTACGCTCGCCAATCGAATGGAGTCGACCGGTAAACCGGGAATGGTTCACATATCGGAAAAGACTTACGAGTTTTTACAAAACATGTACGTCACCGAGGAAGGTCAACCAGTTTTCGGTAATGTATTCATTAGATACAGTACCTACTGTTAACATTCGCACCAGTTTCTTCATGGTTTGCATTATTACTGTAACAGTTGCATTCCGCCATTTGTTTGCTACTTAGATACTGTTCAAATATAAAACAAAACAACCATTGTTTTGCAAGTGTTTCATTAAATTGCAAACACATGGAAGGAAATGTATTGGCAACTGTAATTATCGCATACGATTTGGTGGCGGTTTATGCAACTACTGTAAGTGGGTAATGTCTTTTTAATTGTCTTCAACCATTGAGTAATATAATGAATAGAGAAACTTTTCCATATGTAAAATGGGGAACGCCTAAACTGAGTGTAATAATAGAGGGAGTAACGGAAATCATCTTACGGCACACTTAGTAACTAATTACCAGCAGACTGATTACCACTACTAATACTTAAGTATGCAACTAGATGGAGACCTTGGAAGACACGTTCCAGAGTCAGTAGATTAATAGAGTACCGCAAGCCTTTGACGCGACAAATGCCGCCCTGGCGGCCATTTTTAGTCCATATACATAAAATATACTTACGAAGTGCGTAATTTTAAATAAAATGCCGTATTGTTGTGCCGTTAAGTGTATTTTTTTTATTATATTCCGAAAAATTTAGTCAAAACATCATCTACTATATCTACTATAAGCGTGTAGTGACTTAGTGAGTGAAGCCCGGAAAGGACTAAAAATGGCGGAGGTTGCGGTACTCTATTAATCTACTGACTCTGACACGTTCTAGAGTCCCTATAGAGAGAGTACCGCAATTGACGCCATTTTTACTCCAGAAAAGGGCGGGAAATTTGAATTGAAGAAAAGGTATTGGTGTGATAGAAAAATTATTACAACTGACAGCTGACAACTGACAACAGCTGATCCCTGACAAACACGTTGCAAACTCATTTTCTGTCCTTTTTCGTCTATAGTGGGCGTTTAAACCTTTACAGCTGTTTCTTATAAATGAAAACTAAGAATTATTGAATCCTGTAGCAGATAATAATATAAACCAATAGGTGACAGCACCTCTCGAGTTAATTTTAAATGGGACACATAATCCTATGAAAAAGTTTCTCTATTCATTATATTACTCAATGCCTCAACTTAAAAAAGGATATTTCTTGCCCAAACTCCTACAAGTATTCCACCATTGTTAATTTTAGTTGCTAATACAGTTACAGTGAACAGATTCTAACACTGTGAGGGATCTTTTTATTTCTTCTTATGTGATTTACTTAAGGTGTATCTCTAATTCAACTGTCTTATGTACATTACGTGACCCACAGTACTAGAATCCGTTAGCCGTTTAATGACAGTTTACTATAAGTTTACGTTAAGGCTCTTCTGTGCTATTTGCAAATCTTGTCCTCTTTTAGATGTTTGAAGAGGGAAGGATTTGGTTGGTTTTTTGTTGGCGATTGTTCAATGACAATAAGATCTTTGGAAGAATAGTGATACTGTCCGCATAAAGTATACAAGGATTCTATTAGCGGCGTAGACCAAAACTATAATCAAATTTTCATTTTCGAAGTAATATTTTCTGTAAGGTGATTGAGGATACTGTACGTAATATTTAATGTCATCAGAATTGGCACAGTGAGTGAGAGCTTTTGTCTTGAATTCAGCAACATTCACCTGCCTCATATTGTTCTTAACCGTTACCCGTCCATCTCATTCTTCGGTTTCCCCTTCACCTTCTTCTAACGTCAATGATCTCTTTTCTATTGCTTAAATTATAATTATTTCGTCATCAAGAATTGATTAGACTACTGTTTCCAATTCACCGCCTCCATTTAATTTTTTCAAAAATGGTTCTCCACTCCACCACTCGCTGACTAATAATCCTTCTTTCGTTTTCACGTGTGGGTGTTTATTTTGATATATTTTTTTTATTTTGCTTAACTTCTTTTTATGATTTTGCACATCTTTTGGAGGTTTCTTTGTATTTCTCTGTACCTAGTCTTGTTTGGTGCTTTATTTTCATGTCAGCATTTTAAGCCTTGCTTCTTCTAATTTCTTGTATTTCTTCATTTGTAGTCTTTATTTTTTCGTAATCTGTTGATTTATTTTTTCTTTATAGTTCTGCATTCTTTTTTCATTTTCCAGTTTTTCTATGTATGCCGGGAAGAACTGGGTGTTTAATTGCAGTTAAATCTTTGTGTCCCCTACCCTTTTGCTGTTTGTTATTTTCCTAAACCCTTTTCCAAGGAACTTTCCCCTGTAATCTGTTTGCTACTGTTGGTTTTAATTCGTTAATTGTCTGACATTTTTTGGTTGTTTCCATTGCTAGTTTAATACATCTTATGGAATCTTTATGTCTATTTTTCTTCGCATTCTTCGTGTCTCTCTCTCTTGGATTTTTTGGGCGTAATATTAATCTATCCATGTATTAGAAATTTTGAGCATTTTGGCGCTTTCCTCAATTGCTGTTCTTCTTTCTCTTTTACCACTTTCATTGGTATGGACCTCACCCTTCCTATGTTGTACCTTCCTAACCTCCTTGCTTCTTCAAAATCTGTTTCAGTCTCAATCTCTACTGTTTTTTTTTCCAGTTCCAGTTGTGTTCTCGCTAGTTTCGAATTCACCTTCATTTTCTTTATCTTCCACCCCTCTTATTACTAGGTTGGTTTTTTTGACTTCTTTCTCTCCTTTCTTCCTGACCTCCCATCTTCGTTTTGATCTCATTTTATTTTTTAACCGTTCTGGTTTCTTAACAAAGGATCTCTATTATTCATTCTCTCCATGCTATCTCTTATTTTCGATGGTATTTTGTTTATTTGATACTTGTTTCTTTTACAATTTCTTTTTCATCCATAAATTCAGCAACTATGTAATTTGGTGTTTAGCATTTCTTTCTAATTTTGTTACATTTTGGTTTGATATTTTTTGGTTTTGTATAGCCTTGTCCTCCATTTAACCCATTTCGCCCACTTTAGCACAATATCATTGCAAGTCATTGTCTTTTCTTTTCATAGGTGAACTGTAAATACATGGTTTCCTTTTGTCAGGTTTTTGTTACATTTTTAGTCTTTTGGCCCATTCGTTATTTGTGAGTCGCATTTTGCACTTTTCCTTGTAACTTATCATAATTATTAGCGATTTTAGGCGGAGTTAACGAAATGTACATTTTTTCCTCTTATTTCTTCTTTTACTCTCACCCATTCAGTTTTCTTGCTAAAAAATAGAATAATAATAAATGGAATTGTGTCCCCATTTCTCAATCTAATTTAGAAACATCATTGTCATTACCTCTACCATGCAGTACAGAGGTGCCTTAAGTATTCATTTAATTATTTGAAGAGTTTGCAAGTTGACTCTACCAAACATATTTTGATGTAAAGTTTGTGGTACTTGTCTGAAGAAGTGATGCATTGTGCAAAATTTATATTTGTTTTCTTTCAGGTTTGAAAACGTACTTTATTTTAAGTCGAAGATATGATCGGCCACTCTCGGCTAATAATAGTTTCAAAGCCGAGAGAACATTAAGTATAAAGCATCAAAAACCGCAAGTAATTCAGCAACAATCACAGCCACCACCTTCGCAACAAGAAAATCAAGAACAGATTCAAAAACCGCAAACTCATTCGCTTCAGTTGATTATATCACCACCGACAACTCCACCAGTAACATCACCCCAGATCCGTCCTCGAGTTCTATCGTGCGACAATTCTGCCACTCAGTTTAAAATCACACATAATCCGAATATGCTTTCACCTGACGTTTGTAAAATAAAAGCGAGCAGTTTACCCAGTATTTTAGATGAACAAGAAATGGACAACGATAAAGATTCGGGTGAAGGAAGTGACACAATTAAAACGCCAACTTCTACTGCCAGTTCGGGACGTTACTCCGTCAAAATAAAAAATTGGAAAATTCCCAGTTTTTTACGTAAATCGGATCCAAGTAAAACTGGAAACGAGACGGATTCTCAAAATGTGATTAGTTGCATTGAACCATTTCTGAATAGTTCGAGTGGTTACCAACAAGTACCCACAATTATAGAAACGCATGCTTCCACTTCACCTCAATTAAATAAAATTAAGCCTAAAGACTCGATCAGTATTGTGAACATTATAAATTACAATAAACAAAGCAGTAATTATTCCGACGAACCTAAAGAGGTCATTGACGTTAAATCGTACATAAGTCAATCTCGTAGTGATATAGGACAATACGAATATTCCGCAAATGATTTATCCAATTTCATTAGATCTGGTAGTTATCGTTCTCAGTACGCATCATCGCCAAATGAATACTCTGTTTTGACGCGAGCCGAAAGTAATCGATCTAGAAGAGGACATTCGCCTAACTTTGATATTGTCCCAGTCGAAAGGAGTAGGAGTGCGACAGTCGCCGTTGCCACACTAGATAGACCAAAGAAATCGTTAGATGTACCTCATCGGTTATCTTCAATTTTTATAGATGATCATCTGAGTACAGCTTATTCTGTTAATAGTCGAAAAGACTCTGGAATAAAGAGCAACAGTCGAAGAAGTAGTATACAGGTATTGTCTTTATTTTTTGTTACACTTAATCTCGTAAGCTTAACAACCATTCACGGATCTTGATCTCTGCATTATCAACAATTGAACCTATTATTGGATCTCGAAATAAAATGTGTGTAATGTATCAGACAGAGACAAAGCAAGATATTATTGTATGTAACATTTTGATATTAAAAACCTATTCTTTTATCTGCACTATCTACACTTTTTTGTAATAGTGTAATTAATGTAACGCTAATGGTATTCATCATAATTCCATGCCCTCTCTGTGTCCAGAAATAAGCACTGTTGACCTAGTTATATTGCATATGCAAGGGCTGTTGATAGACATGTTGTATACTTTTGAGCTTATTATTATTACCATCGAATAGCTACACTACTCAGTAATGTTTTAGTTGATTATTTAAATTTATAGACAGACATCCAAGGTTTACAAAATGACAGGTTATCTGGTGGATGGAAGTGACTCTAGTGGTAGTTACTTCCCCATGAGGACCATGCGCCTAATCGTACTGGCCTGTGTGGCCTCTGCTTTTGGTTTATCGTTTACCTTTTATTTGTGCACAACTCGCAAAGACTTCTTATCGTGATTACATTTTCATTTTCACAATGCAATTCTGTTTATATTTATACATGTGCCTACTTCTATATATATATATATCACAATTACCCCCTCGTCTTTACTTATTTCCCATCCCCTATTAACAGTTTCCTCCTTTTCCATATTCCCTCCATTCACTTTTATTGCCCTTCCTGCCGCCTCTACTCTTACTTTTTCTACTTGTACTTCCTCTATTTCCAGTATTTTTCCTGCGGACCTTCCACCTTTTTTTGTTCGTGCCACTCCCACACTTCTACCCCGTAAAGCACCACACTTTTTATTACATAGTTCACGGTAAATAACAGCTTTCTTTTCCCTAAGTCCATTTCGAATAACCTTTCTCCCACACTCCACACTTGTGCTATCAATTTATTCCCTTTTCTTACTCTTTCCTTTATAGGCTCCCCATCCTTGTTGTCCTGTCTCAACGTATACTCCAGGTACGTAAATTCTTTCACCTGCTGTATTCCTTCCTCTTCCCATTTCTACCCTTCTATTTTCCCTTTGCCCCCCCCCTCCCCCTCTAAATATTAGTATCGCCGTTTTGCTTATGTTTATCTCTAATTCCTTTCTTTTTAGGTACTTTTTCTTTTTTCTCCTTCGCGATCTGTCATCTGCATAGGCTAACGACCTCCCCAGGTCAGGTGCCCTTTTACTGTTTCTTCCACATCTCCCAAATAAATTACAAATAGGCAGGGACTCAGTGGGCATCCGTGCGTCAGACTTTTCCTTGTTACAAATTCCTCACTCCACTCTCCCTTCACTTTCATCTTGCTCCTCGTTTCCTCATATATTTCCTCTATCCTTTCTACCAACCTTTTATCTATCTTCTTTCTCCTCAGATATTCCCATATTTTTTGTCGTCTATTCAGTTTATCAAAAGCCGCTTTTAGGTCAACAAATAGCGCTATCATCTTCCCACCTTTCTTGCCTATTTCTTTGTTCAACATTTGTTTCATAATATAAATATTGTCCATTGCCCTTCTTCCTTTCTTAAACCCCGTCTGTCCGTCCGGTAGTAATACATTTTCTTCTATTACTACCTGCAGTTTCTTTTCCACCACCGCCGCGTTTAATAGCGTTATTCCCCTGGAATTCCCCACTTCTTTCCTTCCCCTCTGTTATGTACCGGGCATATCTCTCCATTTTTCTGAAAGTCCTTCCCCCCTCCATATTTTGTTAATCCCTGTTACTACTTTTTCCCCTCCATATATCTACTCCTCCCCTTGTATCTTTTGTTATTTATATAAGTAAATGGGTTTTCACAATGACGTATTCACGGGAGAGTAATGTTAGTAGGCAGGCAATGTTACCAAGTAGTTTGTGATTTTATAAACCTCAGTAGTTGGATAAATCGCCATAAGAGGTCGTATGCTATAATTAAAGTTTCCAATAGTTCTCTTTCAATCCTATAATAATTCGAAGATAAAACCAAAATTTAAATAATGTTCCATTTAAATTCCAACAAACCATTGTCAATCTGAAATAATTTATTATTTAAGCTGGCATATTAAAAAAAATGTTTAAATAATGTGTTTTTTTGTAGATTGAACATCAGCTTCCACTAGCCGATAACGGACAGCAACGAATGTCGGATTATTTCACTTCTAGTCAATCTTCCATAGCGACACCGCAATACGCGACCATCTCATTTAATTCCGGACCGTTTTACGAAAAATTTGGTACGAGTATACACAATTTACGTAAACAATCCGATTTACAGTTAATAAAATGTGTTCAAAAAAATTCCGAATCGGAACGTTCGTATTTTATAGAGCCACCGCTGTCCAAGTTAACGCTATTTTTCGAAAATAAAAAAATGGAACAAGAGTATCGTGAGAATGTGCATTCCTTATCCGAACAGGAAACTATAGCGACCTTGGCGAATTCTCGTTTTAATACTTACTTTGATGTTTCCGTTTCGGCTGTTGTTTTTATTGTTATTTCCGTTTCGTTATTTATATCGTACGAATTAACGAAGTTATGGTTAGTTGCGTTTGTTATTTTGTGTTTAATACAAATCTGTGCGATTGCGTTATGCTTTCAGAGGTTCGTCCGATTCTCGGAAAATGTGTTTTCTTGTTGTTCGCAGTGGTATCGATGGAACGCTTTTGGTGGAACGTTAGTCAGTTTACCAATTATTGCCGTTTTATGTAATTTCGTGTGTTCTCGTTTATTTTTTACATCTAAAATGTCAGATTATTTATACAGTTATTTGTTGTACGTCGGTATCGTTCATTTTTGTAATTTTACTCAATTAAACTGTTGGATGAAGAATTGTTTGGCTACATGTTTCAGTATACTTTTTATTTGTTTCATTTTAATCGGAATTTGTCCTTGCGATATTCATCACAACTTAGGCTTTGAGGTTCCCGATAATTCGAGTAGTTTAATCTTGGACAAAAATCTAATCAATAAAAGTTTGGCCAATTTTACTAATCTGATGAATATAACGATGGTTACGGTATCCAACTCGTATCATCTCTACGACTTGGAAATTCTCATAGACGTACTGTTACTGCTAGTGCTGGTATGGCTTTTGAATCGCGAATTTGAGATCGCATACCGACTAAGTTTCCATGCCAGTTTCGTAGCGAATAGAGACAAAATTCACGTACAGCAATTAAAAAATCAAGCGGACTGGTTAATTTACAATATCGTACCGGAGCACGTAGCGGAACAATTGAAAAAGAACGCCAAATACTCTGAGAATTTCAAAGACGTCGCAATTATTTTCGCTAGCATCGTTAATTTTAACGAAATGTACGACGAAAGTTACTTGGGTGGTAAGGAATTTTTACGGGTGTTAAACGAATTAATCGGAGATTTCGACGAACTGTTAACGTTACCCGAATTTCATAGTGTCGAAAAAATTAAAACGATCGGTAGTACGTTTATGGCGGCGAGCGGTTTAAATTCAAAAATGCGCTTGGAACAGTCCGATCCTCACGAGCACCTATTCGCTTTAATGGAATTCGCGCTCGCGATGCAAAACGTCATCGATAACTTTAATAGGGACCTTTTAGAGTTTAACTTGATTCTGCGCATCGGTTACAATTTTGGTGACGTGACCGCCGCCGTTATCGGTAATACGAAAATGTACTACGACATATGGGGCGACGCCGTTAATATAGCGTCACGAATGGATTCGACGGGTGTTAACGGTCGAATACAAATTGTTGAGCACTGTCTCAGTGTTTTGGAAAAAAGGTACACTTTTGAGCCAAGAGGCTCAATTTACGTAAAGGGTAAAGATAATATGAATTTATATTTGTTAGTAGATAGAAAGAGGGAGAATGATATTGCGACATAAGCCTGTGTGAACGTGCCTCGTCAATTTTATACATTCCATATTGTTGTGAGAATATTAATTAAATAATAATCAAAGCCAAGATTTCGACCCCCAAAAATGTTTGTGCGATTAGTGTAGAGGTTGAGAATGTCGGAACCTCTACACTAATCTGCAAAACGAATCGCCTTAATGTTACGGTCTACTGTTTTGTATTTAAAGGATTCCCGATGACCTCTTCGAAAACAGTCGTTCTTATGAAACTAGTGCATTGCCAGATCTTGCCCAATTTAGAGTACAAATAAAACGCTTCTATTTGTGTAATATTTATCTATATTTGGTGTACGCTTACCAATCTTTATAGAGTGAATGCTCAGTGATTTAGTGATTAATGAATTCAGTAGTGTTGTTTAACCTTCGATTATTATTACATACTAAGAGATAATTTAAAAAAGGATATGGGTTATGCTAGTCATACTAAAAACTATTATTTGTTATAGTTAATTAAAATTGTGCAGCTTAGAAATTGTAAGGTAAAGGTGTAATTCTTTTCAACAGTTTTATATACATATATATAATATATACGATATAGAACTTTGTAATTATCTTTATGTGACACTTAGTTTAGATTTTAGCGGTGAGTAGTGTGGTAAAAATGGTATAAGTAGTTAGATCTACGGTATAGGAGAAACGAAACCAAAATTTTTGACCAAATTGTACGGACCATAAAGGTAATTTTGTGATTGTTGTGAGGCTTTACCAATTTATTGTTCTTTAGCGTAATAGATATTTGATATTTCCAATTAGCTTTAATAATGATAGGCTTTTGTAATACAAGTTCCTAAATGTTATTTCGTTCTTTATCAAAAAGAATTTTAACCTTTGCCTTAGCGCTTTACTATTAGAATTTTATTCACTTTTAAACGGTTTCACTGACCAATTTTAATGAGTAAATGTAAGATTTTTATTTATTTTAAATTTAGTTTGTAAAGTACTAGTGTAATTTCAAGTGCCTTCGTCTATTTTATTAAAACTTTAATTTGTTTAATATAATGTGTTGTAATATATTTTGTAGGTAATCATGTATACCGTCCCTGTTGTAAAAATATTATTCATCCTTACATTAAAAATATAAAACCAATCTCTCTTATTACTTCACTTATATGGGTAATTATTTAGAATCCAGGGCCATGCACCAAGCCGTTACATCTTTCCCCATACAAGAGTATTGCCCGACAATAAATAGTAGCAAAATGTCAAAACTTGACCGATTTACCCCTAGGTGCTGTTATCAAAAAGTCGACATTTATATTTTTGTATTCTTTTTTCAAAGCAATTTTGAATTGTGAAACTTGTGTTAACTTTTATTTCTCTTTTATAGGTTATCCACTGCCTTGTGTGTGTCAGGTTGAGAAGCGGATCCACTTCTCTAAAATCTTTTCCATATATTGCTGGCATACATTAGACAGTGTCTTTATGTATTGAATAGTACTTTGCTGTTACAACGAACGCTCCCACGGCCACGCATTGAATAATAGACTGTAACTCTACAATTACGTGCAGAACAAAACAATTTTTTTAAAAATAGGGCCCTTTTCCGCCGACCTATTTTCCCTCGAAGTGGGATGACTCAGAATTCTAAAGTGTTACTCTTATTATATGCAGATTGTTGCTTTTTCGAATCATTACCGGAGTTCACTTTAATTGTTATATTTTTTTTGTTACAGTCGGAAGAATGGATGATTCTGTTAGCGTAGTTAACATACCTATAGAAATTAGGTAGACAAGGACAAAGAAAAATAATGTATGACGATAATTAGATTCACATAGATCATTCAAAATTCTAGATTAGAATTGAAGGGGTGGCTCTATCAGGATTCCCCCAAGTGGATCACCATGTGCATGTTTAGTTTACGCAGTTCCCAGGTGGTATCCTAATTATTGCAGATTCTTTTTTGAAAACTGTGCAGAAGCCCGTTAAAGGCTTTTGGCTTCTCTTTGCATGTCAAAAATCTATAAAGCACATCTAGTTTATTATATAACGTGTATTGGATATTTTGGGTTTTTTTATGGGGTTTACTGACCGTTCCTTTTCCTCACAACTGTTAAGCTCCAGTAGAAGTTCATCCACAACGAAGCAGGGCGCGAGACCTGTCAATATCCTCCCATATAGCTCGAGCCCCTGTTCCTAACATACATCAGGTTATTCTGCACTTAACAACCGCTGAGTGGATTCCCCTGTTTTTTGCACTATTGTCTTTAGAGGGGTGCTATCGAATGCCCTCTCTATGTCTAAAAAGACATTTATTATAATTTCTTTGGATCTAAGTGTTTTTTCACTTTGCTCACTATTCTTCTGACAGTATAATACTGTTTATGGATTTTGATTACACAGTAGAACTTATATGTCATGTGTGGTGCATAGGTTATATTGTTATATAGGTGTAAAGTAAAATGATTTTATGAATGAGCGTGAGTGGAATACGGTCTAAATGTAATTAGATTAGCTAAGTGCATGACTTCTTTTCTTGCGCCAGAACGCCCCCTTAAAAATTTGGAGCCCTGAGCTCACCATACATTCATATGTAAAGTGTTGTTGCTTAATGCTTTGGTTGCGGCTCATTTGGCCGCATCTCCACCTCCCCCTCGGAAGAATTACCAGCCCTCACCTTAAGGGAGAAAGACAAATAGCCTCTGTAGAGGTCGGTCTTTTAGGTTGTGTGAAACGCGAAAGACACACCTAAGCTTATCTCAGTTGGCTTGCGCCTCGGTTTAAGACGCCCTGTCACGTGATTTTTAAATGGAATGAAAATCAAAATAGTTAGCATATTTTAAGTTGTACAGCCACAAATGTATTATTATAGTTTCTTTCACAGTAAATATCACGTGACAGAACGTTCTTATATTGGGCCATCGATACAACTAGTTTAAAATGGGACATCCTGTATAATAAATTAATATGAGGTACAGCCACTGAACTCAATAATAATAGAGTTCAGTGGGTACAGCCTATTGACGTGTGAGGGGTGTGGTCTGTGGTTTTTACGTCATAATCATAAGTGCAGTTTTTACCTGGAGAATTGGAGATCCTTACGGCTTTACTGTTAATGACTAATGTCATATGTAGATTTACTTATATACCAAAGACAATATAATATCTCTGTGATATATACATAAAGAAGGTAAACCGGGTCTAATGTATAATTTTGTTAAGGACTAATAAATTATTATGTATTTTTAGATACAGTTCAGCTGTCCACAGACATGTTTGATGGTTTTTATGTAGACTAACAGGTGGCTGCACTGTGTTTACCATAAATTCTCCGTGGGTGTAGTATTGATGTGTGTCCGCAGAAATTTTATTTGTTTTCGCAGTACCTTTAAAGTTTAATCTGATATGCGAGTTTTCTTTATAAACAATCTGTGAATCGAGATAGGTAAGTAATTCGTTTAATTAATTTCAACTGTAATTGTGTATTAATCAAATTAAATTGTCCCATTTTGTTTATCTGCTGTCTGACAAGCGTTTTGTTTATATTTAAATTCGACTGATTTTACTGATCTAGATAATACAATTTCGAGATACGCGAAAGTAAACAATTTCGCAAATATAAAAATATTGCTAAAGGCACTTTCTAAAATTGTTCATTATCTTAAGTGGAGCAGTACGTAGCCTATATAGTATTTATGTACTTTGTTTTTGTTGAACGCTTCAAGGTTCAATTAGCCTTGTCATTTATTGTGTCAAAACCTTATCTGTTTTTATTTTTATGTTTGTAAATCTGACGATGACGAATGACGATATGCCAATTATATTGCACAGGAAATGAGTTTTTGATCAGATTAAACATTAATCGCAATTAATAGTACAAAGTTCGCTTTCACAAACATAACAGACAATTATCTTTATTTAAATAAATCAGATTTCTTTATGTGGAGTTATAAATTCTAGACTTTCCTCTGGCTTGTACGTATTTTAATTCACTATTTATAACTCTTATTCAGTACGCAAATTGTTGTTTACAATTAAAAGTTGATTGTAAAAATTGATGATTTCGTCACGCACGTGGAAAATTTTCCTATGTTAATCATAAAGGGAGGTCATATGTAATTATGCAGGTGCGCTTAATTGTTTGCAAAATTTAACTTTAGGTACACTTGGAAAAAGTTCGTCAATTATGTTCTGATTGGATTCATTATCCATTGTTAAATATATTGACTAATTATGACGCGGTAATACACAAAGAGACAAAGACAAACTTATTTCAGTGTATTGATAGTTACGGACAGGTTTTAGGGTAGGCGAACAGGTCGTGGGGGGGGGGGGGGGGGCTCAAGCGCCGCAGATAATATGAGAAGTATGTATGTGTATAACTAATGGTAATCTAGAGTATCTCATTTTACCTCACAGTCAATCCATAAATAACGTTTTTTGTGTAAGACCCTAAACTACATTTTTTCATACGGACCACCCTATATATTTTGGAATTTTTGAGAAGAGAGTAAAATTTTCGAGCACTTGTTATACACCGTGTCCAAGATAAGATACTAAACCGGCACCGAATGCACAGCATGGGGATCTTGAAAACGGTACAAGATACAGGGTGGCTTAAATTAGAAAAAAGTTGCGCTATTTAGAGTATGTTCACATGCTGGCCGCAAAAGTTCATTATTGTTTATCGTTTTCAAAATTCTCAAAAAAATGTGATTTTTTGGATTTTCGTTTCTTTTCATTTTTTTATTTATTTTAACTGATATTAAAAAACTACCGGCACTTTCTCATTGCCACTTTTTAAGCTCTACAAAATGGCGTGTTCAAATTTTTAATCCGACGTTTCGTATCCGAGAAACCATCATCAACTTTATTTTTTTATATGGCCTCAAACAAAGAGACACTCTGTATTCGGTAGCATTATTCATTACAAATTCAACGATGTATCACACATTATGGTTTTGAAGCCAAAAAATGGGAAAAACGTGAGTTATAAGGTTTTTTATTTTTTAAATTAGTAGGCATTGGAATAATCGCAATATTTATGTTTTATCTATCACATTATTGTTGAAAACGTAATTTGGTGTTGTGTAAGTTGTTTTTACGGGAATTTGAAGTGTTTTAATTTTTGTTCTTGTTAAAGTTACTTATTCGTTAGTTTGTTGCTTCGTGCCTTTAATTTATTTACAAGTGTTACCATGGAAAGAGAACGTTTCACAAACGAAGAAAAATTTGATATGTTGACGTGTTACATCTTGTGCCGCAAAAAATTGTGTAGCTGCTGAACATATGTACTCTGATAATTATCCTGAACGAAGACAACCTGAAAAATCCATTTTTAGACGTTTGGTATCTAATTTAAAGGAATTTGGCTCATTTAAAAAACCTGTTGTATCTCGTAAAAAACAATCCAACGAAGAAAAGGCGACTACTGTTTTACAAATGGTTGTTGAAAATCCTGAAATATCAACAAGACTAATTGAACGTCGAACTGGAGTAGCTAGATCTACAGCCCATTTCGTTTTACAAAAGAATAAATTTCATCCCTATAAATTTAGAAATTGCCAGCGCTTAGACCTGGTGACGAGAGAAGGCGAGCAAGTTTTTGTGAATGGTATACCAGAAAATGTGAAGAAGATCAAAATTTTCCTTTTAAAGTAATTTGGTCTGATGAGAGCATGATAACCAACAATGGCATTTTCAACCGGCGTAACAAACATTATTGGGCAACAGACAATCCTCATTTAATAAAAGAAGCAAGGCTTCAACATCGATTTGGATTTAATCTGTGGGTAGGCATTTTGGGTGGCAGAATAATAGGATCTTTTATTTATCAAAACAATTTAAATTCCGAACGATATCTCGACCTACTGCAGATAGATTTGGAGAATGCCTTGGATGAATTACCATTACTTATGGTTAACAACTGCTGGTTTCAGCAAGATGGTGCCCCAGCGCATAATTCAAGAAATGTGCGAGAATATTTGTCCCAGAGGTTTCCTGGAAAATGCATTGGAACTCACAGTGAAGTAGCCTGGCCAGCCCGATCACCTGACTTAACCCCATTGGATTTTTTCCTGTGGGGTTATTTAAAAAACCAAGTGTATGACGCCATTTTTGAAAATGAAGAACAGTTATTGGCATTGGTTTTAGCAGCAGTTAATACAATCACACCAGAAATGTTAGACCATGTTTGGAATTCTTCTGTAGACAGAGCATACTTGTGTCTAGAAAATAATGGCAACCTATTTAAGCAATTATTATAATTTTTTGACATTGTGTTTCTGTTATTGTACCAGCGCCTACTAATTTAAAAAATAAAAAACCTCATAACTCACGTTTTTCCCATTTTTTGGCTTCAAAGCCATAATGTGTGATACATCGTTGAATTTGTAATGAATAATGCTACCGAATACAGAGTTTCTCTTTGTTTGAGGCCATATAAAAAAATAAAGTTGATGATGGTTTCTCGGATACGAAACGTCGGATTAAAAATTTGAACACGCCATTTTGTAGAGCTTAAAAAGTGGCAATGAGAAAGTGCCGGTAGTTTTTTAATATCAGTTAAAATAAATAAAAAAATGAAAAGAAACGAAAATCCAAAAAATCACATTTTTTTGAGAATTTTGAAAACGATAAACAATAATGAACTTTTGCGGCCAGCATGTGAACATACTCTAAATAGCGCAACTTTTTTCTAATTTAAGCCACCCTGTATCTTCTACCGTTGTCAAGATCCCCATGCTGTGCATTCTTATCTTGGACACTGTGTATTTACGTTAATTATTATTTTCAATATTGCATTTAATACATTGTTATTTCAAATTAAAAATATTTGGAGCTAATTAAAATTTTCAGATAAGTAACTAAGACGTTGTCGTTTTAAATCATGCTGCCCTTTCTTGTTAACCATGGATACCTAGATGTCTGCAAGCAAAATATTTTAAGCATGAAAATAACGTTTAACATAAATATAACAAATGATACATCAAAATTTAGGAAATTTTACTCTCTTTTCAAAAACCCCAAAATATATTGGGTGGTCCGTATGAAAAAATGTAGTTTAGGGTCGTACACAAAAAACCAAACACCCTGTATAAAAACTGTCCATCGCAATGGATTCTAGCTACGTAAAAAAGTGCTCTAAGAAAGATTTTGACAAAATCACAAATCTTTAATAATAAGAAAGTCATGGAGGATTAAAGAAATCGACTAAATTCGAGAAACGCCCTCCAGTGATTTTTGCATTAAAATTGAGCACAAGGCACCTTAGGTCCATTTTTTTCTACCTCTTAAGATAAAGGATGTTTCCTTAAAAAATGTCCAATTTGGCCCACCCGATACATTATATTTTATACGTGAGAAATGTGGAATATTTTTAGGGGGGCTAAATTGACGTTTGAGAGGGCATAGCCCCCCTTACTTCGCCCATGCGGACGCGACCCCGACATACATTACGATGATGTTTTTCCATAATTTTAATGACGAAATTTAGTAATTTCACAATTCAAAAATTAATGTTTTACAACGATAAGGAAATACTACCTCCATTATTGTCCATTCACCATACACAACAGCACAGATCACCCACAGATAAACAGTGTACCTACTTAGACGAATTGAATTGTGGGAACTAAAAGACGTAGTTCTATTTTTTCTTTGTCTCTTAAAGACACTATTTTTGGCCACTCTGCACCAGTTGTGTTCACGACATGTCTCGGTTGTAGTGAATGCAAGTGCAAAATACTGAATAACAATAGAATATAAGCATAAGGGTAAAAAACACACTTTTCTCTATATGAGATTTTTCAAATTTCAATTTTCTGGGCCCTCTAGCGACCAAACGGTGCACTTGATCCTTGTGACAAAAAATTATCAGTTCATCAAGCTCTATTGGTTCGGCTTAAACCCTGTTTCAAAAATCCAATTTATAACTTGGTGACCTTTGACTCCGGTAAAACCGAATGTGACCCGGTTCATGTCATTAGCTATAAACCATCCCATGTACTTAACATATCTTCCTACACAATATCTGACTTCTAGCTCTTACAGTTTTTTCAAGCATATTCATCAGACAGACTGGTAGCATACCTAGTCTATGCTGATAGGCAGACAGACATGTGTGGACGCAACTTTTAGTACCATATTGATTGACTCGAAGGGTCATAGGTTCAATAACTGCAATAAAAAATTACTTAACTGATAAAGAAATTTATAATAGTATAGATGTATCAAAATACTTAAAAGTTAAAACTAAAAGGTTTCGAAGTCATTTAAGTTTTTTATTTCTGGTACTGTATACACCCCTCTCATTTTAACTACTTAGGGGTTCATCAATTTACATTATGAGATGCCTTCACTTGACAGAGGGCCATCTTGTAGCCTGGAGCGTTTTTGCACAGGACTCATAAATGAATCTGCGCCTACTTGTAGGCATACTTTCTGGGCAGTGTAAAATAAACAGGCACATGTACGCATATGCTTGGTAGAATCACTATCTTGTAGTGTAGTTTAGAGGATGTTACATAGACGAGATGGCACACCACATACTTTGTGAGTGTCGAACTGAGACGATCCATGTTGGGGCCACACGTGACTACGATTAGAGCTACTTCCCCTTCCAACATCCTTAACTTCATCACACGTGTGGTATGGCTTGAGTGACGTTGCGGAGTCGGACGACTCTAGTAAGGGAAAGAGGGAGCACTTGTAAGTAATTTTTTTACTATTACTCTTAGTTTCAATCAATTCAATTTTATTATTCGATGCCTTGGTTTTCTTGTCTTTATATTTCCAACTTCGTATTTTCTTCTTTGGTTTGTTTTTTCTTTGTCTGTAAAATTTGGTTTGAAGCAGAAGAGATACTCCTTGATAATCTAAACGCCACTTTCGCGTTAATTTCTTTCAAGGATTTTTTAATGGTTGCATCATGTAGGTTGTATTCGGCGGAAGGGAGAACAGGATGGCGCCATTTCTTTTACAAAGGCTGCTCAAACACAAAGATAAATGTGAGCTATGACCGTCTAAGAATTTTGTGTTTATAAAAGTACGGGTTGTGGCCACTCTTGAAAAAACTTTTCTTTTTTTCTTCCTGTCAGTTTTCTTCTCTTCCTTTTTTGCTTATTTGATGAGCATTCGCTTGAAATCCTCTGTTCTGTTCTGTTCTTTTAGTTCTAGTTGATGTGCCACTATGGTTTTCAGCGATTTTTTTTTATTTTTGCCGTTATGATTTTTATATTTTTCCATTTCTTGTAGTAAGTTACGCTACGATTACTTTCTCTCATTGGTCATGGTCCATGGATCAGATAAAGTTGCGAAAAATCGAACGCTTTGTCAAGTACACGATAGTCAATTAGGGAATGACTAAAGATGTTACCAAGAAACCATTTCAGTTTATAAAAATTGGTTTCCTTAAAAACGAATTTTAATTTTGGAAAAAATAGTGGGCAAAGTAACAAAAAAATTTGATTTTTGTATGAAAGTGTAAGATTATTTTGGATATTGATGCAAAAGATTCTGGTAATATTTTTCATATTTTATTATTTTTGTTTGTATCTCCCAATCTTATTCAAATTGCTTCACGAATTCTGACCCGATCATTAGGAAAAATCTGTTTGTTGGGCCTATGCAAAAGTGTAACTCAACTGCCCACTATACCCAAAAGGCCTTTCGTTAGCTATAAATTCCAATCTCAAACAATATCTCCAGATAAAGGTAACGTTGGTCTTCTATCATGCTGTTTATTATATCTCCTGACGAATTAACTGTGAATAGGTTCATTAAGAAAATTGTTATTTTTTCAATTAATATTGTTATGCTCCTTGATAAATTTAGATTGTGCCCAGCACAGACCTCTTGTTATTTCTGCCAAACTTGATTAACACAGCACCATGTCAATTCCTCCTGGATCTAGCAAGAATACTGATTAATAGAATTATACCTACACATGTGAATATTTTTTTTGTTTAACTCTACAGTCTTCCTAATGAGATTAATTAATGAAAATCAGTTAAATAAACAGTAAAAAAAACAAACAAGATTTTCTATGAATATTTTAATATGGAAATGAGACCATTTTGTAACATGTCTCTCGTATCACTAATTGTGTCCCTATCTTGATGCTACAAATTGGCCATGTCTAATAACATCCGCATAAAGAACGTCATTATGTAGTACTTTCAAAATAATTGCATACAATTTTCCTCTTAACTCATATGATTGACACCACTACTATGTAGTTTTCAACGTCAATTTACGTTCGTGAAATTTTCATTTGGCAGGTATATAATAAGGTACCCATCTTTATACATATATTTTCAAGTATTTCGTAGCAGTGTTTCGTTAGTGTGGGAATGAATGAAATAATGATTATATAAAGAGTACCCAGTAACCGAGCCAGTAACAGTCTAATTTTAATGTGATGAATAAAAAGAAGGGCACTAGAAAAAGGAAGCGTTGTGTGCAATTTTGTAAGAGGCCAAGTATGTATATTTGAATAATAATTGAATTAGGTCACTAATTAATGTCCTTCAATGAAGAAGGTATTGTTATTTGCCTATTATTTTTCATTTCAAATATTATTTAATTTTAACTTTTATTCTGCATTATGTGGTTTCCTTTTCTCACAGTAGGTAGTGCCTGCATGCGTAATACCCTTGTTTATATACATCAACAAGGGTAATACTCACAATATTGCATTATTGAATAGTACCTACTCTGCATTATAAGAACTAAATGTGGACGCTTTTTAACAAATAATAGGTATGGTCTATACCATTTTAAATGTCCTCTATCGGATTAAACTACCCTAAAGGTAGGACAAGGTAAAACTAGGGTAAAACGTATATGATAACCTTGTCTTCCTTATTACGCATACCTACCATTCATTCATCCCACGTTACTTAATTCCTATTGGAGTTGTACGCTCAATTCACATTCCATACATCCCCCTATCTAATATCTTTCTTAATAGTTTCGAGGAGCTCTGTATTTTGACAAGAAAAATTTCAAAATTACCCTCCGAGATCTCCATGTTTAATTCAATATTTGCACAAATTCTTTTTCAAATTGAATTATGCCAGTGTTTACATTACTCCTCTATTTTCACCTCTTAATATGTTGCTTGTATTTTCTGTACACTTACCTTGTGGTACTCCATAATAATTACAATTACAAGTAATTCCACTTAAGTATTTATTTTAAATAGGACCCAACTATATGTCATTATCAAGGGTAACAGATTGCGACAAAAATTAAAATCAGACAAGGGTTGCAATGTAATTTTGCTAATTTAGGTAGTGATAGTAGTGCTCCCAAGCTTTTAAAGGACAAAGAAGAATTTACATTTCCTGTGAAGAAATAAAATTTGAAAGAATTGTATTTTATTCAAAATTTGAAATGCAAATATGTATTTATGTAATTTTAAATATATGTTACTATGTTTGCATTGAACACAAGATCATTAAGCTTGACGATAATGGCTGTATGATAAATTAACAGAATGTTGTTTTTCTGCTTGTAGATATTAAGTCATGTCATGCCACTAAAGGTTTCAACTTCCTATTTGTCACACTCACTGTTGAAATCTAACTTCTTTCACTCATCGCATACAACTATTACTAAATTGTTATGATCGTTACAAAACAGGAGTTAATCAAACTGCAACATTTCTAAATATGTATTTATTTGTTTATAGTAATAGGTTTCAAGTGTTTGACCTATTTTTTTGTTTAATCTGGAAATTTGATTATGAATACATTTTTTGCTTGTATCAATTATAAATAAAGACTTTTAACAGTTCACCATTCCGAAGGTCAAATGAACAGATTAAGTGAATTCAGTGATTAGATGTTATTGGGGGAAAACTTGCCACACCCATAAATTTATGTAAATCATTAATCATTCATTTAATTAATCATAAATCTAATGGAGCTTTGCGACACTGAGCACTAACAATTCGTAATTTAAATATCAAAATGTTAGTGTTTGCCAGCAGGATTGTAAATTTAACATGCAGCTATAATTAGTTCATTAAGCCAGATAACTGTGTCATTAACACATACCTACCGTAAGGCTGTTTTTTATGTTGATTAATCTTAATTAAACTTATTACTGTTTTAACTACCTACATTTATTTATTGGAAACAATTTTTTAGTACAAATGGTAGGTGATTACGAAGAAGATTCATCCTCGTCGGGAGGTGAATTAACTCCAACCAAGAGGTCTAATACACCAATGAGTATAAGTAATAATCAGCAGAACACAACGATCTTATCTTCGTTGCGTAGTATACTTATTGTTATAAGTACTGCACTTATCGTCTTTGCAGCTGCTCGAAATACAATCACATGGTAAGTGTGTGGTATGATTAATTTTATGACTAAGTCATATTATAATAAAACACTAATTCCCCTAATGCTTAATCCTATGCCTTCTCTCTTGCCTTATAAGGCTCTTCCATCTCTTTCCCTTTCGTCGTTCCATGTTCTCCTTAATCTTCCTTTCTTATTTTTCCTCAACACATGTATCTCAAACACTTTTTTCATTGTTCATACACATAGACATGACCGAACTACCGTAACTGCCCTGCTATTCTTTCCTTTATTGGTTTGGTCTCTAATTTCTACACGAATGTCACATCAAAATTGTATTCATATGTGTTTTAATTCTAACAAAAGCATAGTATAATCGCGAGTAGAGGTGTTTTTACAAAATCTTATATAGTAGCACACATTACTTGACATAAATAAAAACTAAAAAAATTATGGCCCCAATTTTGATCCTTGCGGAACACCAAATCTAGGCATAAACATTTTAGATTGAAAATTTGAGAAAGTAATTGATTTTTTAAGTAGGACCGTGAACAAGCAGGATCCATAGTGTTGATATGTGGTGGGTTATAGTTATACTGAAGTTTAGTGGAATTATGTGTTATTATTATAATATACCCAAACGTTTTTTTTTAGGTATAATTAGATTTATTATAATTTCTTGTAGGCACTGCCAAAAGTTTTGGGGTGCGTCAGGTGATTTTTGGCAGGCGCAATGGGATAAACTGTTGGATATGATAGGAGAAGATCCTGTTACTTTATGGGTTTATGGCTCACTGGTGGTGACAATGATTGTCTATTGGGTTTTTGGTGCGATCTATACAATTTTAGATGTTACTAATAAACCCGCAGCAATAAGGAGGTACAAAATTCAACCTGGAACAAATGAACCTGTTGATACTAAACGATTAATGAAGGTGAGTGCTTTCATATTGAAAATGCACATTCTACCAAACAAGTTGTAGGTGATCGGACGTGTGATACTTAACCAGACAATTGTAAGTTTGCCGGTATCGTACGTCAGTTACTGGATAATGCAATGGCGTGGATTCCCCTCATTTCGTGAGTTGCCTACATTTCATTGGGTGCTGTATGAGTTGGCGATGCATATTTTATTGGAAGAAATTGGGTTTTACTATTCGCACAGGTATGCTTATTTTATTATTTGCCGTAAAATGGTCCAAACATTTATGAAATATGCACAAACCCAATTTAAATTTGTAGTTGTGTCGATCTTTTTTGGACCCGGTTTTTAATGCTCTGAAGAAGTCATTTCCTGTTCCATGTTTCAACTGGCCTCCTTCTTCTGCTTCTTCCCTCCGAGACTCTTTTCACCTGCTTTCATTGTCTAACCTTATAAAGTAGAAATCTACTTAGAGTCTTTCTATTATTTCAGTGTTTCTAATTTTATTTATTCTTTATGCTCTTATAATTCTTCTTAGAATTTCGTACAATTTTGACTTGTTAAGCGCAACTTTATTTATTTTAATTATTGTCCGATTGTTTGTTAATTCAATTGAAAAAAATATGTGGGAAAAATAATAGATTTTCCCTTGTATAATAAATAACTATTTTGAAAGGGGAATTTTTGCCTTTTTTAATGAAATTGTATAGGATTCTCACCTTTCGAGTTTTTTGCCAATTCCCACCTTGCAATTAACATTTGACCTTGGTCATAGTCGTTTTCTTAAAAAATGAAATTATTTTTTGCAGACTTTTACACAGCAAATTTTTCTATAAATACATCCACAAGCAGCATCACGAATGGACTGCACCTATCGCAGTCACGGCAATTTACGCTCATCCGATCGAGCACATCTTCTCCAACTTGCTACCGCCATTCTTGGGCGTATTTATAATGGGATCGCATGTGGCGACGGCGTGGTTATGGTTCTCGTTGGCGATTTTATCGACGTTAAATTCGCACTCAGGTTACCATATGCCATTTTTGCCGTCACCCGAAGCTCACGACTTCCATCACTTAAAGTAATTATTAACCGCCTTTTCTACCTTTCCCTCTCTCAAGTGGAGATTTTTAGATTTAATCAGTGTTACGGTGTACTCGGAGTGTTGGATCGCATACACGGAACCGACATCAACTTTAGAGCAACTCCTGCGTACGCCCGGCATATAATGATGTTAAGCTTCTTGCCGCCACGTGAGGCGTTTCCCGATCCCGTACCTAAACATAAAATGGGAAAGCAGTAATGGAGGAATTTTGAAGTATTACGTTTATGAATCAGTTTTATTTTTTGATATAATGTGTATGTACTAGAGGTATTATTTTATAAACATTTCCCGTTTGTGACCGGGATTTTAAATAAATAATTATATAACTAAGCGACTAAAAAAACGTATGAATGCGTACAATTTCACCAGTGTAACGGATGCGCAATATTGAACTGACTGCATAGTACAGTTTATTTGTGGATTTTTACGTGGGCCAATTTCTACAGGATGTCGCAGAATATTACCGCCACTTTATTAACCCTTTTCTTCCTTGTAAATGCCAAATTTAAGGATGAATGGGAGGTACTATTGTGTTATGTCCTGCAATTTTTTTTTAAATCGAGCATGAACATGAAATCATGGAACATGTTACGAAATATTGATTGTGTTTACGTATATAATGTCGAAATTACTGATAACTTAAAAGTACACACCTCTGCAAGTACATCTGTACTATGATTTCGTTGTATTTTTGTTTTGATAAGTACTGAGAGAGTGTGTGAAAATAAATGTGATAACTCTAATTATATAAGCAATTGTTATGTGATTGGATTACATTTTTCACTATATCAGTGTTATTTATAAACTTTACCCCTGTAACTGTTAGTTATACTTATACATATAGAATTAGTTTATTTTGTAAATGGAGAAATTTAAATTTTGTTTTACATAGAAATATAATGGATATTTACTGGTAATTTTTAAATGCTCTCAAAGTGATAGTTTTTTGCCACACAAAAAAAACCAAATAACAAAGTTCAATTACTGACGTAAACAATTTATCGTAAATAAAAATTCATAGAGGTTGAAGTATAAAATAGTTGCAGATTGATATTAGTTAATGTGAGACAATGGAAATAACAGATAGAAGTGAGGAAGGTAAGCATTTACGTTATAATTTATGTTTTTTCACATACAATATTAATGGATTAATTTTAACTGGGTGAAAGTTTAATACGGAAATTATAAAATGTTTACATTATTATCGCAATAAATAAAACAATTTCGTAATCGATTTCTTTCAGCACATGCCTTTGAACGTACGGAATTAAATAACTCGGTTGAGAATCGTCGAAATGTGATATTATCGTCGCTTCGTAACATTATTGTCGTGATTTGTTCAATTTTAATTGTGTTTGAAGCCGCTAGAAATAGTATAACATGGTACGTATTTTTGAGATTGTAGATGGCGATATTATGGTACCGTTTTCTAGGCATTGCCAACAATTTTGGGGAGCATCCGCCAACTTCTGGCAATCTCAGTGGGATAAAATACTGGATGTAATTGGGGAAGATCCTGTAACTCTATGGGTTTATGGCAGTTTTGCGGTGGCTCTTTTTGTTTATTTTGTTTTTGGGGGATTGTACACGTTATTAGATTTTATAAACAAACCGGCTGCTGTGATGAGATATAAAGTGCAGCCGGGCATGAACGAGCCAGTTGAGATGAAGCGTGTCTTAAAGGTTTTAAAATGATTGTGTTTTTATGGCTTACAATTTTTTTTAGGTTCTGGCAACTGTGGCTATAAATCTTATGATTACATTACCGTTCGGTCGTTGTATACATTTCCTAGTAGAATGGCGTACATATCCCACATTTCGTGAATTACCTACATTTCATTGGGTATTGTTTGAGCTTACTATTTTTATCATTATCGAAGAAATAGGATTTTACTACACTCATCGGTAGATTTATTTCACTCTTATTATGTAAATTTATTCAAATTTCTAGGCTTCTACATCACAAATCTATTTACAAACATATCCACAAGCAACATCACGAATGGACCGCACCGATTGCAATCACCTGCATATACGCACATCCGATCGAACACATATTTTCGAATATAATACCTGTTTGGCTTGGAATATTCATAATGGGACCACATGTTGCCACTGCATATTTGTGGATCGGCCTTGCCTTTCTATCAACTTTACATTCACACAGCGGATACCATCTACCATTCCTTCCGTCGCCGGAGTTTCACGATTATCACCACTTAAAGTACGTATAAACGCTACATCATAAAAATGATAAAACCTTAGACTTGCAGATTTACTCAAAATTTTGGAGTGCTTGGCCTCTTAGATCGTATACACGGTACTGATGTTCAATTTAGAAATTCTCAGGAATATCAAAGACACGTCATGATGCTCAATCTCACTCCGCCGAGAGAATTGTATCCAAATAAACCTCAGAAGTACGAAAAGTACATGAAATAACGCCTTAAAAATAGAATATTGATTTGAGTTGCCTTTGTTACTTAACTGTGTGCTGTGGGTATTACTACCAGTTATTGAAGTAGTATGTTTCATTATTCTTTGTAGTGTTTAGTTATAGTATTTTAGATTTAAATGTTAGTGGTGGTAGTGGGTAAAAAAGGTTTACATACAACAATGGCTTGTTCGTAAAAGTAGATTGTGGTGGTTATTGATTAAATACGCAATAATTTAATTAATTACTTAACTCCACCAAATTCTTTTTTTATGGAACTATTTTCTAACTACAGTTGGCCGAAGCAAACGATGGGTGAGAGGGCGGAGCTAGCGCTGTCGTCTTTTACAGAGTACATTCAGATTAAGAAGTATTTCGGTAAATTTAAATATTTTATTTGTAAATTGGTCCTTGAAACGCAACACAAGGACTTTTTGGTCAACTAAATGTTATTTGTCTAATAACTAGATATAATTAATTGAGACATTGTTGATCCCAAAGAATTATCCATTACAAATAAAACAATTAAATTTAATAAATGTTGGCAATTAAAATATGTTAATTATTAACAGTAATTTCTTTTATCGAATTGCTTTTTGTTGTACCAATAAAAACCTAATTATCAATTTGTTGTTGTTATGAAGTAATGTGGCTACTTTTATGTCCAGTCAAACAATGGAATCACTTATTGAGCAGAAACATTGATAACGTTTAATTAGAATTGAAATTGTAAGTTTATTATTTGTTAGACCATTGCGCCTAAAAAATTAGGGAAAAAGGAATTGTTTATAGTAGGTATGTTCTATATCATGTAGTCTGAGCTTGTGTTGTAGCTTATGGTGACTTAAAAAAAACCGTACAATTTTTCAGTATTCATTCCTAGAAGGTAAGACTTCTTGCTTCTACACTGTCTAATCTATTGAAAATAAATTAACTACAATAAAGGTTGTTGGGGTGTATAAGATGGACAGTGACGAAATATTCAACAGATGGTGGCAGCAAAAATTAAGCAGGGGTTGAAAATGGAAATTGAACAAGAACAGAAAAAATGTAGAAAATCAGGGGCGAATATGAGGGGGGGGGGGGGCAAGGGGCCCGGCCTCCCTCCAAAATGAAAAAATTAACTAATAATTTGCCAAACTAATGTAAACCATTGAGTAAAAATATACTTCATTACTGAAATTACCTAACATAAGATTGGTCTTGGCTCCTCCCAAAAATATTCTCTATTCACGCCACTGTAGAAAATCATTAAATTATTGCTTGCAGGTTCAATCCCGCATCTGTGTATAGACTCCATTTCAGGCAAGATCTCATTTGCTTACCTTGTACCAAATGATGCATCTGGATGGTTTAGTAGATCTATATCTTATTGATATTGAATCAATTGAATCAAACACATTTATATATAAAATACATATAAATTACGTAAGAGCTTTTTAGATTTATATAAAACTGGAAGAAAAATAAGAGATATTTAATGTCAGGATGTCAGCAATTTTCAAAATAATATATGTATATGTCTATTAGATGTAAATTCTTCTACATGAATTTATATACGTTTTATGTATATTTTGTGTAATATTTACATAAAAAATATAATTATAATTATAATTATAATTATATAATTATAGAGCATAATCAAGGGACTACCCATTTGTGAGGACCTTCACAACTGAGTGTCCACCTGCTCTTTTCTAGATGATTTGTTGTATTTTTTCATTAGTGTAAATTCATTGAGTGTAAACAGCTTACGATCTGTAAATATTTTCAACAGCAGAATAGTTTCCTATATGGGAAACCTCTGGGAGATGGCTAAGGTACTATGAGACATTCACTTTAACGAGCCATACTCCATCTGGCCAGAGACAATTATTCCTGCTGTTGAAAATGAATATATTCATGTAGTTTCTATAAGAAATGGTTGTAACATGTTACTGTTACTGTTGCCCATGTTTTATAGGAGCTCTATCTCTTGCAGATACATAACCAAGCAGTGGAGAGAAATGTAAGTTGTTATCCCAAAATATGACAAATATAATTAATCCGTACCCAATATTTTAATGTCTTCTCCATGGGTTCGTTCAAATCACCATCTTGTAGGTAAAAGATGCCATACAGACAAGAAGGCATAGCACATTCTTCGTGATGATCCTCCCTCTTTTACGATATCCACTGTATCTTACTTGACAGTGGCGTTAAATGTTAAAAAAATATGATCGTCCAAAAGAAATTATTCGTGATTAGATTCTCTATAATTTTCATTTGAATCATTTTCCGATCCGACGCGCAGTTACCGACGAAAAATACATGGCGCGCTCGAGACTCTCGCATTTAAAAAAATGTAGCCCGAGTACGTACAAAATTGTTGTAAGGACCTTTTTTTCGTAAAATTACATTCTTTACAACTTTCCCACCTTCACTTTTTCCCCTAAAAGTGATCTTTTTTGAGTGATTGAAAAAAAACGTATGTTTGGCGCCTTTTTTTGCACTAATAATTGGCCTTTTTTTTTACCTTCATTATAACCCAAAAATAAGCATTCCATATTTCCATCAACGGATTGGTCTGGAAATGTTTCCTTTTCAAAATTAATTTCGACTGGTATTTATACCTAAGGGTGTCGGAGCTTTTGGCGTAATTTTTTTTTTTTTTGAAGTGGGGAAGTGGAGTAAATATTGAATGGCATACAAGGAAGATTTCTTGGAAAGGTGGCCCTCTGAAGTGTGCCAGAGGTTGCTCTGTAGGGTGGTTATTTAAAACTTCGGTTAGCAGGAATAGCAAAGTTGCTACGAATCAGTTTTTGCCGGGTAATAATTTGGCCTTGAGCATTTATTAGGTGGCATCGCTTGGTAGGCAAATTGAACGTCTTCCCCATCGCAGAAGTCTAGTTTCGTGGTGGTG
This sequence comes from Pyrocoelia pectoralis, assembly GCA_036250285.1. Classification (NCBI taxonomy): domain Eukaryota; kingdom Metazoa; phylum Arthropoda; class Insecta; order Coleoptera; family Lampyridae; genus Pyrocoelia; species Pyrocoelia pectoralis. The sequence goes on from CM070078.1 coordinate 49,098,358, forward strand.
GTTCCTCAAAAAATCAAGGAGGAGACTGTATTTCGTTTTGTGGATGGCGCCTCCTGAAACGTCCGCTTTTTCTGTTTGATAACATGGGTGATGTAAGGGGGCAGTGGCTTTCGTACAATAGGTGTTTTCTTTTTGCATTTTGTGGCTCACTTAAATCACCTCTGTCAATACACACCATTCGTTTTATAAAAATAATTTGACTCAGTTCTCAATAACCCTATTCGTTTTAAAAGCTTTATGTAAGTTTTATATTAACCTGAGGCAGAAATGTCTACATGACGCAAGGTGCTTCAATCACGTGATAATTGTGCATTTCCCTAACCCTGTGGCACACCTTTGGTGATGCAAAAAGAAAACACCTAATATAACGACAGTTTTGTTTCACGTGGCACACTGCATTTGGTGTAATTCATCATAAACATTTTAGGTGGTATGAGCAGTTGGTATTAAGATTGGTAGCAGTGTAGCACTTATCTCTTGTTGAAGGACTTTTATTGGAAAACTTCTTGTTTACTCAATATTGTTATTATTTTTCCATACACTTGTCGTATGTGTTATTATAACAAAATAAACTTTATGTGCCAAAGTAGCCAAACTTACAGTTTCAAAATATGGAAATTGTTAACATAAAAATCGTCTTCGGAGTATTTATATTTACAACGGCAGTATACGCACAGGAAAAAATTGAAAAATCATCTCCAAAGTCGGAAAATATAAGGAACATTACAGATACTCAACATGTCATTGCCGAAGGAGGTGTAACTGCATCATTAGCATCTACACGAGAAGGTTACGTGGAGAATTCAACCAAAGTGCCTTTAAATATCCCCGTTTCAAATTCAAAAATTGAGTCTGTATCTACAAATTCTTCCAGTATAAAGAGCACAGTTACCGAAAACACTCACAGAACGTTACCTAGAAAGGGTGTACCAAAAGAAACGAACGTCACAGCCGAGGTTACCATTAAACCGAAAAAACCTACCGTTACAGTGCCAGGTAATAATGAATCAGATGTAACATCGCATACTCAATCCGATAAATTAAACTCAACTTCCAAAACACCAAAAGTGCCTAACAACAATATATTGAATAGTAACCAAGATAACACGCAAAAATATATAGTTCCCATAGTAATAGTTATATTATCGGTGCCTTTTGTCGCTATTCTAATATCGGTCGTGTATAAACGGGGCGCAGAGTGGTGGAAATATAGACATTACAGACGGATGGATTTCCTAATTAACGGAATATACGATAATTAATTATATCTTCCAAAATAATGAATTATTGGTGCTACAAATAATACCTAATTTTCTATTTTTTGATAAATTTGAAATGGTGATCACATTTTTTAGATATTATTAACTTTGCTTTCACTTTGAGGGTTTTTTGCTTTGTGTTAACTTTCTAATGTAGTTATTATGAAATGTGTTTCATTTTCATTACATTAATATGTGATAGGTTTGTTATTGTTGACATCACAATTTTGTAAATTGTATTGATAAAAATGTACATACATACATAGATAATTTTTTACTGTGGACAACTAAAATGTAATTTGAATTACATACTCATAAATTATCGCTTTTGTTGTATTTTTTTATTGTTAAGCAAACGCAGCTGCCGTGGTGATTGAAATAATAGTTTAATGTTACAGAAATTGGTCAACAAAATGTAGTCGCTAAAGGATAGTTATAACTGTGATCATTAGTATCTACTTGGTAGAGTTCTAATAATCTAATTTAAATATATTTCTAGATTGACTGCAGTCTGTCCAATCCAAAGAGCACAATTATCGAAAAAAGAAATACTACAATACTTAGGAAAGATACACAAAACACTCTGCATCTATACCAATCTTTCCAATCTGAAGAGCACAGTTATAAAAAAAAGTCATATTACCATATATACACCAAAACACTCTGTATTTGTGAATCCTTCCAATCTAAAGAGCATCGTTATAAAAAAAGTCACAGAATGATACTTAGAAAGAGTACCTAGGTATATCAAAATTGTCGACAATAATTATTACAATGAAAATTCAAATTATTTCTTTTGATTTGTTGGTAACCAAAAACAAGATGCCCTGGTGACGAAAAAAAAACATTGTTATCATAGTAATAGTCAGTCTGTCCTACCCTTCGAACGTTCGAAGGTCCTACCTCCATGATTAGAGTAGTTGTCTGACCCCATAACGTTACTCAAACCAGTCAAACCATATCTCACTCTTTATATATGGTTACCTACATCTGTTAATTTGGACAAGTGAATAAACACACACAATCTGTGTAGCATCCTTTATAAGAATGATGATTCAACCAAGTCACTACAATTAGTTTAGCGGAGAAAGTTAATATCCATCGCCCACAAGAACACTTCCCTAATATAGGTCTTCTGTCATGAAGATTGTGGAGGTCTGAGGAAATGTAACATCAAGTTCCATCTGGCCCTGTAGATATATTTGAAGTTGTAAGAGAAGAACTGATTTGTATGACAATACTTGCTTTGAGGCTTTCTCTTTGCCTTTTATTCCTACATATGTCCTTTCACCCATACCAAAGAGTATATAAATATTATATACTCTTTGCCCATACAAATCTAGAGCTAACTTTGCACTTACCTAGTGTTTGGTAGGCTGCCTTGTCTTGCTCTTACTAGAGATTCTCATTGTTTTGTTCTCCTCACACTTTCTGGTATTCTTGTCGAGGCATTTAACTAGTGTATAAGATTTGGATATTTTCAGTTGGAAAACTGGCAAGACCATTATTATTAGTAGACGAAATTGTTTAGTTGCCTACCTACGAAGTTGAACCAATTTACACACATTGTAGACCGTCCTCTCCCCTCCATATCCAAGTGACCCTTGTACCACCATGACATTTCATGAGGTCCATCTGTTCCTTGAGCTTAATTATGACCGTTAGATAATTTTTCCAGAATTTATAAAGTGTTCACGGATTTCTTGTAGGACACTCCTTGAAGTTTTCCTTTAGATGCTCCGTACAGTTTTCCTAGGTCCCCTCTGTATGTTTCCTGGCGAGAAATTCCTGATTTAATATCAAACCTAAATTACCATGTGGTCCTTGTCCTTCCGCTAACTCCATTGAAAATGCGATTTCATAAGCACGTTCAAAGGCCAAATCATCTTCTGACAATAACTTCCTCCTAATGCCTTGCAATCGGATTCCACAGACTAAACGATCTCTCAGTCACTCAGGAAGGAACTGACCAAACTTACAATACTGCGATTAATTTTTTAACTTGGATAGAAAAGTTTGTTTGCTTTCATTTGACTCTTGAATTGCATTATAAAATCTATAACGCTGTGCTATAACGAGCCTTTTTGGGCTGTAATGACAGAGATCAATTGAGAACACTGTGTGATAGTGAGCTAGGTAGGTCAGGAGCAAGTAAGTCTTTAAATATTCTGTATGCTTCACCACCTATTAAAGTTAAAAGTAAGGGGAGTTTCTTATTGTCATCTTTCATACTGTTGCAAATGAATAGCAGCTCAAGGCGTTCTAAATACGATGTTACTTCCGAGACTGTGGGGTTGAGCCGTTCAATGGACCCTATAGTAGCGACATTTCTTTGACTATTGAAGACTGACCAAGCTAACAGACGGGACCATCACGTTCAACTTTTTTTTCGGAAACGTCGCCAAATTAATGTTGTGTATTCATATATTTACACTATATTATTACAGGAAGGAACACTTTATTAATATTATGACAAAGCGTATTATTTTATATTCTGTTGATTCACATTCCCATTTTTATTACTTAGCCGCCTAAACTATCTTAATATACACCAGACACCACACTCTACAGTAATAACTTACCCACTAAGGTGCATGGATTCAAAAGAAATAACAAACATGTCATTTGAATGCTTCTTTTAATAAAATTGATTTTTTTTTAAATCGGCCAGAAAGTAGTACTTTCCGGATTATTTTTAGGCCAGAAAATGCCATTTTGTCGGACCGAGCCGGAAAGTTACTGTGATAGTCCGGTTACCAGACTCATTTTTACTTTACCGGACTCATTTTTACTTTCCGGCCAAGATAATGGTCAATTGTTCTGCCCGTTTCTGGCCGATTTAAAAAAAAATATTGTACGTAATACGTCCCAAAAGTGCTTTTACTGGACTCGCAGGCTTGCAGGACTCGCCTCTACTTATCCAGTAAAAGATCACTTTCGGAACTTGTTACGTAAACTACTATTTTATGTAAGTGACAGTGACATATGATTAGATTCATATAAGGTAAAATACATAACACCACCCCTCAGAGAGCTGAAACTCTACCCCATGTACTGTCACGAACACCTTGACACAGGTTTTTTGAAAAGGAAATTGTGCCTGACAATGCAAAAAGGTTTCCTCAGCAAGTTTTTCAAGCGATTCAGACATGCTGGGAGTAAATTTTAAACTGGAACGTACAATAGGTTCCAGTGCTTTAGTTGGTAAAAATATTTGGGGGAGCTCACCTTCATTTCAACAGCATCCAGTCAATATATGGTTCATTGCAGTAAAAGCTTTTCCCCCCATCTGTTCATCTATTTTGGTTGCCAAATGCAGCGGTACAGCTTTCTTGAGCTTGAGACGCACGACTTTCACGATCTGCAAGGCAGTTCCTCAGAGGCTCAGATTATCTGCCAGCTGTTTCTGAAGGACTCGCCACAGTTTGTTGTCACAACTTTACAATTAGACTGATGCAGACAGACGTTTTTAAATTTCATGGTTTGCGAAGCCTGAATAGCTTTTTCGAGGAATTTTCATTGTCATTGCGCACATGGATTCCAACACTCTCTGACCGTTCTCCTAACCTGTCAGCGTCAGGTAGTGTCATATACTCCAAGTTCCGTGACCTTAAGGAGTTGTTGAGTGGGATGGTTAATGACTTCAAGTACTTCATTGACTTAGCCGACGTTTCGACTGGTAAGGGTCCAGTCTTTTTCAAGATTCTGAAGAATTAGTAGCTCAAACACTGATAAGTAACGACTCATTTGATTACTGGTATGTGATTAATTAAAACCATGTGATAGATACACATGGAAAAAGCGACAATTAATTAAATATACTGTAAAACGGACTAGTTGGTTGAACGAACAAACAATAAGGAATACAGCTCCTTAAGGTCTCCAAACTTGGAGAAATCAGCATAGTTCTATTTCGAGGAGTACACCAACGTTCTGTTTTGCAGTTGCAGTGATATAAATTACTTAATTCAGTCAGTGCTTAATCACGCATTATTCCCAAATTCATGTGATGATAAAATATTTGCTCTTCCTTCTGAATCTCTTACCATGTCATCTTTGACAATACTGAAGTGTGTTGCTAGTGCATCATAGCTGTCCTACACGGATTTCATAGTATTGAGACTCTATGAGACCCATCCTATGACTAATGTTGCAGCACACTCCAATAGCTCCCTCTGCTTTTATGGGGACGTATTGTACAGTGAAGTTTATCAAAAAAATGACTGGAAATGATTGACATTATGAACATTGTTTTTGGTGTCATGTACTACTATTTCCAATCGATGGTTCAAACCTTCGAACAAAGGTTCAAACAATGGCAAACATTAGGTTTGTAATTTAGCTACAACACCTGCATTTCTTCTGCCCAACATAACTGAAACTCCATCAGACACAAACGCAACAAGATTTTGTCTTAGATATAAATAAGGAACATTGAGCCAAATAAAACACTGCAGGGAACTCTTTCAGACAAATAATAATGATAGATAAATAACAATTAATGAATGAATTTACATCCCACAAGGTAAAGGAGGGATTGTAGCCGCTCCAGTGTTTCAGCACTATAAACTCATTTCTTGTGGTGAGTTAGTAGAGAAAAAGAATAGAGTAAGCTTACAATAGAAGAACAGGGTATATCTTCCAGCACTTGGTCTTTCTTTCCACCTGGTTTTTGGTCTCCTTCTGCCTCTGCAACCATCTGGTCTCTACATTGTCTATGTTAACCTACCTCTTCTGAAACTGGATTGATAGTCGCCTTATTACGGCTCCTTTAGTCTATTTATTATCATAGTAAAACTTTTGATTTTGTATACATTTAGTAGGGCAATTCCCCTTTTTATGGATTGGGAATTTGCTCTTTGGTATGATAGAAATTGAAATAAATTTACTAGGTGGGTATTGATTACCGAGAGGTATTAGTTACAAGTTTAATAGTAATTATGACTTAGAAGTATGAAAGTTTAAATAATCAGTATAATGATACACATACAACAAATTGATATAATAGGAGAAAAGCACATAAATGATTTATTGCAAATACAGATAAAATATTAAGAAAATGTGAAATTCCTATTTCTTTACTACTACAATTCAACTACAAAAGAAACTCTACTCCAACCTAAATCAAGAGAAAACATAAGAAAGAAGTGATAAAACACAATTTAATTTAAGATAATATAGGTCAAAACACGTTCACAAGAGAAAAAGTTCGATTACTTCTCCTCGCACCATTCATTTTCTTTGCGTACTTGTTCCTCTTCGGAAGCGGTAAAATCGTTTTTGATATTGAAAGTTTTACGAATTTCTTCCGGGGTCTTTCCTTTAATCATATTTGCGACCGTTTTACATGTAACATCTAACAGTCCTTTAATATCGAGATAATTTGCGGCTAAAATTAATTCGAAAAGTGTCCCTTGATCCACTTTCAAAAAATCGGCGTCCCACGACGAAATATCGTCGGTACGTTTCTCTTTATTTTCGTCATCTTCGGGCGGTGGAGGGTCGTCCTTGTGGTAGGTGGCCCACTGAATTACCTTTTTGAGGATTGCCGAGTTAACGTTCGGTAGCGGTACAATTTCTTCTTCGTCGTCGTCCATTCCTAGATCTTCCAACATGGTTTTAATAGTAACCGAACATTTTGCTATCTCAACGTCGATTTCGAAGGTTTCTCCATCTGATGATTGTAATTTGATGTTGGGCATCTGTGGGAAAGATAAGATAATGAACCAAATTGATTTTTACAGATAGAATTGGGACGAATAACGACAATTATTGAAAATTATTATTAATTTACCTTTGAATCTTAAGATCGACGCTATATTTTAATACGAAAACTTAAATAAGACAAACAAATAATTGTATTGGAATCAATAAATGGACGTCAGATGTGAATGTAGGTACAATACAGGTTAGGTTAGCGCTTGCGCCATTCGTGTGACGTCATCGATAATATTACCAGTTTGAAATTTTCAAAATCGAAATTATTATTGTAACAATTACTTTAAATTATCAGTTCATATTACAGACATGGAACAGTTTACTTGGTTAAGTGCAGTGTTGGACAGTTATTTATTGGTTTTAAACTCTTGTAAATTGGGTAAGTTTACAATTTTCTCTTATACAGTGTGTTTTTATCGAATTCTATGTATCACTTTTGTTGTCAGAATATTATTATGTGTGTAATTTATTAGACCTAAACTTTATTAAGTATATTAAATCTACTGAATGCAATTTTTGACTAAATTATGTAAAACGTTCTAAAGTCTGTTTCACTCTCAGTTTGCAGTATTTGCAGTACACAAAACCATTTGCTTAATGTAAATTTTATGGGAGTGTTTCCATTGTGTTGCCAGTTCTACAATTTTCTCTTAAAATGATTTAAGTATTGTATGTCACAAAACAAATTATTCTGAACCAAAACCTATATTTCTAGACATAAGTATTTATTGTACAGAAAGGTTAGGTCGTTACAAAGCACTACAAATAAAATGCCAACCTGTACATGTTTAAAAGGGTGGACAGGACAAGAGTGGGGTTTCCACGAAAGGGGTGCAGTAGAGAAGTAGAGTCATATGTTTATTTATTTTATATTAATTTAATACATCAAAACCCAATGAACATTTTCCGTTTTATAAGGGTCGGTAAAACGTCACCGTTACCAAATAATAAAACATGGAGTTATATAAAACATTGCTTGAAATATCTATATCACCTATATAACCCCCTTAAAGAGCTTAAATGGCTGTTTCTATAACGGTTTCCACGACATTTTTTGAACACCTCTATATAAATTCAAGTTATATAAACAGTGGTAACGTAAGTATATTGAGAACCGTTATACCACAACCTTACAAACCTCCTAGAAAGCGGCGTTACTGTTTACGGTGAAATAAAGTGATGTAACAGTTTTATAGTGGTGCTGTAGCTGTAGCAGTAACGCAAATGAAATCATGCGCAGTCTTAGTAAGCCAGTGTACAATGTACACTTTTCTCTTTCGCTCTCACAGGGTATTATGAATAAAATATGTGTGCATGCCGTTTTTCTTTGACGGCGGCCCTGCTTCACAAATACTTATTGTAGTTGCTTTGCTGAAAGTGTTTATGTTATAAAATTGGAAGTTCGTTTGATGGATTCCTTGGATCCAAATTAATATGCCATCGCCACTTTGTCGACTCAAATGTTATTATACTTCGAAAAAATTTAAACGCCATTATAATGTATTGCATTTCACAAGCAATTAAATACATTTACTCTGGCCCGTTTTTACCAGCGGCGTGGCACTTTTAGCGTGTCCAAACTTATTGAAGTAAAATATAAAAACCGAATCTATTTCTTTGTAAAGAACTACATTTGTTTGCATAAAAGTTTGTTTTCAAACATTGTAAACAATTGTTTACTCGTTCCCACCGTGGCGTTTATTGTCTAGAACTTTTTTCGCCGCCGCCTCTGACGTTCGTGTATAAGATGGAATCCATTTCTTCGGAAAGGTAATGGTAATGGTAATCTTTAAATGCCCAAACCCTTCTAAATAACCGCAATAAAACTGTAAGAGCCTCAATATGACTTAAAGAACTTATAGTAATACTACATCACTTTATGTTATGTAAAAGAGTCACAAATTGCTAATAGCACTATGGTTTTATTGAAGTATCTTGAATAATACTAATAAAAATTCAACACTGATAGTGATATAAGCAAAGTGATATACACCATTACAAAACTTCACTACATCACTTAAAGTCACTATTACCAAAAGGTTTAAAAGATAGTTTCCAACACGTTTACAGCACTACAATTATAAAACATGGGAACTATTTACTTCTAGGAGTGCAATATCACCTTTACAAAACAAAGGTTGCCATTAGAACCCTTAAAACACTTCATTTCCACTTTATATAACTACAGCGCAGCTATATATTTCTTATAAAACTAGGTGACACCATAAGTCATATAATTTGTTCATTGGGAAGGCTGGTTGGAAAGTAACTAAAAATTCTAAATTCTAAAAAAATGTAGTCACCTAGCTTTCAAGGTGTTTATTTTACAAAATTGTTGGGGCGAATTTTGATGAAACACGTAACAATCTATGAACTGTTGTTATAATATGCCAATTTCAAACGTTTAGTCGATAGATTTTTGACGCTATTGAATTTTCTTTACAAAAAACTATTATAAAGCTTATGATTTTTCAACACTCTTGACTTTAGGCCTCTATCAATATTTTACCTTTTTCATTCGTGACATCTTTTCACTTATTGCTAAACAATTTGAATCGTCCCCGTGTAGGGGCGGGCTAAGAGTAACCCTACCGCAGAGGCACTGCGTGTCGTAAAAGGCGACTGATCAATAGCAGAAGGGCGGATAGAAGTGGTGTGCGTGTGGAGAACGTTACCACAATGCATGACGCGTTTAGTAATCCAGGTTTTTTGGGTAACCATGCAGTGTAAAAGGACTTATTTATCCGAATTTGACTTTATGGGCATGTTTTTCCTTTATTTGATGATCCCAAGGCTTTTATCTATTTATGGGCTTTGGAACCGATTACTTGACGCTTAAAAATACCATTTTTTTATGTGCTAACGTGTAGCTGTGGGAATTACCAGCAGGTTTTTTTCACCTCCTGTATTTTACACAGCTGTAGGGAATATGATTGATATGCTTTATGATTTATGATATATATGTATATCCTCTGATATGTTTTGGAAAACCGTGTTGCTTCACGACAATTCCAGGGCCGGATGCTCCGACGTTCAAATTTCATCAGACCGTGCGCATGACGTCATTCACAGAGTGAATTTCGTTTGCGGAATACACATTTGATGTGTTTTTCGTCTGTACCGAGTTTATTTTTAGAGATACACAAAATTTCATACTATCAAATTACATGTTAAAAATAATAGGGTAGCTCAATCTCTCTGAGTTAACCTCAAAAATACTTGTATTAGTATAATTACATCTGATGGTGTTTGCACCACGAAGACACAAAAACGGTGCTAGATAGAGGAAAATTGCATATGAACAAATTTGTGGAGCATAAAATTTACTAAAGGAAAGTCCGTGGGATGGTGTCACGATCTTCGATAGTTTAAGAGTTACAGGCGTCCAAAATGATGCAAAACTTAATCGCGCAACTGTGCACACCGCTTTTTCCCAGAATATTGGAGATAGTTAGACTCTCTTCGGATTTTTTTGTAGTATATTTTATGCATTGCAAAATGGGTTCAGTTCATTTTTTCTCTGTCTAAAAATATAGTGGTTTTCGCAGCTTTCGAGGCTAAAGCGTTAGGGGATCTGGGTAATTTCATTGATGGGTTTAAGACAATTTCACACTGAACTATATTTTTTTTGCAATGCACAAAATTTACTGGCAAAAATCCTCTGCAAGACGACTGTATTCTCTAGACTCTAGAGATCTTAAGCAGTCTATTTACCCCGTTTTATGTTTAAATGTGAGTTCTTTCAGTTTTCGGCAAATTAATGCAATGTAAGTATACCCTCCTCACAGTCCTTTATTGCTCGATAAGTCTATAAAGGTATTACAACGAGTTTTCCAATGCACGTCACAAAATTTATGACGTCATTTTACTACAATGTTGACAGACATTCTTTGTACTATTGGAACTATCCAGTGACAGTGTAATTTAGGACAGAAAAGTAAGCAAATTCGAAAAATCGGAATATATAAATGTACGTAAACAACGAAAGCAGAACAATAATATAACCTTAAATTTACAACGCGAATATTAAACAAAGAGTTTGGCATCGTTGGTTTTCAGTACCAACACTAACATTGAAAAATTACTTTTTTAACCATGAATAACGTACCTGATTACGATTATTATTTTGGTATGTCATTTTATTTCGTTAATGACGTGCATTGGCGAACTCGTTGTAATACCTATACCTAAATGGTAGCCTCGCTAACATTTTGATCATTGAACAAGTAGAAAATATCACGTTTGAGTAGTAGGTAACCGTCTAACTAATCTGTTTGTACGACATTTTGAAAATAACTATTGAAACAATTTAACGTTTGGTAGCAACAATCCACGATTAGTTTATTTGTTTCGTGGTAACTACTATAGATCAAACATTAAACGGCATCTTGGGGGGTTCTTCTCTCACAAAGGGGTTCAGGAGAATGCAATGAAAGACTCCAAACCTCCCCTTAACCAAATTTAATGGATGATAAGCCACTGTGTACTTCGTAATTCTTTTGTTCCCCCCGAAGAGGGCTAGGCTTAACTAGCCGAAACGTCGGCCGTTTACGAAGTACACAGTGGCTTATTAACCGGTATAACGAGAAACTCCTCTAGAAGGCTCCTTTATTAAGGACAACAATCTAAAATAATCGAAGCAAAGGAGATAACGTCAAATAATGTTAAATGAAGTTATTTTATCTAGTATTATTAATTAAACGATTTTAATTGCTTTCTGTAAAAGCATCGATTAAGTATACATATAATCAATGGTATAATTGTATCCAGGAGAGTTGGCGTGCACGTCATTACTTGTAATTGTATGTATTAAGATTAAAATTTGAAGTCAATTGAGCGTCTTTTACATATTTAAGAAATAATGACGTCAGGAATGAAATCTGCCAAATCTTAACAAGGCAGTGTTGCAATTAATACTTTAATTACCCACAGGTAGTTGCTTGTACTACTTTAAAATTGTAGTAGTAATATTTTACGTGCTTAATTAATCCATTATGTATGAAATGTATCTTAAAATATTAGTTAGAGCTTACCAGCAAAGTCTTTGTTACCAGCTTAGTAAAGCTAAATGCGGAATAGTGCAATCAAAATATTAACGTCTGCTGCGATTGGACTCTATGAGATTATAAATAATTAATAAATTTGACATTGACAGATAGAAGTCAAATCAGAATCGGTACAATTATAAGTTGAAGCGTTGATTGAAATCAGCTGTTGGACATACGGACATACTCACTTCTCTCTTATTTTCACTGGCGATCACCTATACGCACGTCTTTACTTAAAACACATGCAAACTGTATTGCCATCTTTATCACAAACATGTATTAAGCTTTAATGATTGTTTAAAAGGAATGTCGTGCATTCATTCGGAAACCTATGACGTGAACGCCAACTCTTGTGGATCGAACTTTAAAAGTTTATTTTTTTATTCAATTATACCTGTCAATAATTTCAAGGCACCACCGATTTTTGAGAAAGTAAAAATTTTTATTTGCCTAAATATTTTGCTTTCTGAAGAATAGAAAGTAAAAATATGTATCTAAATCAATCGATTCAGAATTTTTGTCTCTACTAGATAGTGCATCGGCCAATTCTCTACGTCCTGTATACAACCGTCCCTACGGTTACAGCTATATATAGCTAAAAACAATGTAAAAACAGATATTACTTTTGCATAACTTGAAGAATATTATTACTAACTCGTTCATTGTAATATTGCACCTACTGAAAATAAAGCTTTTGAGCAGAAATTCGGCTGCTTTAAAATCTTCAGTGTCTGTTAAACTTTGTAAAGACCTAGTTTCCAGAGGAAAAATGGTTAGGTCATTCCCCAAAAAAGTTCAAAATCATACGTTTAATAAATTTCTCCATTTTTGTGGGTCGTTTTTAATTATATTTAGGATATCGGATATAGGTAAAATGAAACCACATTTTTTAAAATTTGTTTTCTATTGTCAATCGATTTCGGTTTTTAACCATCATCAGGACTAGCAGCTGAAAATTGTAAATCGTGAAATTTGGTACGTGTGAGAATTAATCTCGTTTACCGTCATATGAGGGGTGAAGTGATACTTGAAAAATGGACACACATTTGGTGAATGATGAACTAATTGTTGAAATACAGATTGACGTCGAATTTTTTTTTATTTCAACAAAAATTTCATCATTCACCAAATGCGTGTCCATTTTTCAAGTATCGCTTCACCCCTCATATGACGGTAAACGAGATTAATTCTCACACGTACCAAATTTCACGATTTACAATTTTCAGCTAGTCCTGATAATGGTTAAAAACCGAAATCGATTGACAATAGAAAACAAATTTTAAAAAGGTGGTTTCATTTTATCTATATCCGATATCCTAAATATAAGTTCAAAATCACTTTTGCTTAAAATGTTTCTTGGAGATTAGAAAAGCTATGGTTTTCAAAGACTTTAACAAAAATTTTTTGGCTCTTTTTCCTCTTTTGTTTTAAAATTCAGTTTTTATACCATATTTTTGAAAAAGAATCTTTGCTACACTGTTTCTTAGTTACATTAATTTAATTCTCTGTCTTTATAGAATCCTTAGCTTTTCAATTGAAGTTCTCACTTCAATTGATCTTTCTTCAAATATAAAATTGAAGGTTTCTATTTTTTTTCTAATTATGATGTTATCTCCCCCCCCCTCCGCCCCCTCCCATCAGATTTAAAAGTATTTAGAAATATATTTTTTCTTAATCGTGATGCAAGAGAGAATTCGTGCAGTCCAGCGTAATAAATTTTTGAAATTTACAAGTTATCTTGATCATTACAAAGAAAGGTACGAGAGAATTACATTGAGTGCCAAAAAATATAATAATAACCTGTAATACATGTGGAATTTAGCCCTACGCAAATAATGTACACTAATACACAACTATATAGTTACTCCCCCTCTAATGTCAACTAGTATCTTAGTAGGTATGTACCTAAGTATAAAGGAATTTCAACCAAATGATAAAATAATATCGCAACAACGATTGCTTCAGTTTGATTTATAACTTGATTGATCTACAAATAGTTTGTTGAAAATGGAAAAGCAAACTTTTCAAAAAAATTGTTGTAATAAAAGTATAGAAATTAAAATTCATTTTCTCGCTAGAAATCTATGTCTAAAGATCAAATCAGTATAGGTAGTGTATTGACATCAAAACTATAAAATGTAGTTCAAATTCATTGCACGTGCGTTTTGAAGACATTCGAGAAAAGAAAGTAATATATTGTAAACTTGGACGATGTAAATGTATCCCCGCCATTAAAAACAAAAATTCCCTTCTAAAAAATTACAATATTTGACATTGGGCCAAAGGGAGTGGTGGAGGGGGAGGGGGCGCAGGGTAAAAGATGAAAAAATCGTTTTCGAATATAGCTGACGGGCAAAAATTATAAGCTGGGACACGCAGTCTGGCAAGATTCTCTCTTGACATACATTTTATTTTTGTAACAGAAATTCTTCCTCTATGTATTATACTTTTCATTTCCGATTTCGTAAATAAAAAATAAAGTGACTGAACCGGACTCGATGATATTTCACCTGATTATAAAATGTAAAACTGACGCAATTATTACCGGTCTCGCGCGCGGTATCCAACTTTTATGCATGTTGTGAAAGTTATATTCGAATTTCGTATTCTTAATTTAATTGTTATATTATTAGTGAACAAACGTGAATGGATTCCCACTTTTAAAACGTGTATTTTTACATACAAATGCCTATAGTCACACTTATCGAGTAACCCTGATCTTGATTTTTGTTCTAAAACATTGTTTTTAACGTGAGGAAGGGGCGGGGGCGCAAAATAACACTTTTGTGTCCTAGAGGGTGTCGTGGCAGTGAATAAATACAAATGAAAACGACTGAATTATAAAATTAATCTATATCTTACCGTTGATTGATAATATTTCAATCAACGATCTTACATTAATTGACAACATTTAGGAATTAAGGAATATTAGGGAGATCCAAATTTGAGAAAATGTTGCTTTTTACAGAATTTTTCGTGCATTCTTCTGCCAATTTTCTAAGATTTTCAGCCCCCATTACCTACGCTTTATTTAGAAATACTGCCCGTTACCACTGTTTTTGTACATCATGAGTGGCCCGAACTCTTATAGTAATGCATTAAAAAAATCTCAAAATATGCATGCAATATGCAACATAAATATGTTCCAAATAAATATGTACGCACTTACTTAACTTTATGTTCAAATAACCAAAAAGTAAAAAAACCTCAAAGGGTTTTTTTGCGCCGGAGTAATCGTCGGCGAGCGATTACCTTCTTTCGCAAAAAAGGCAGCGGGATGGGAGGGAAACGACCTTATAGAGTTCGATCTCGCCTTCTCGAAAAACTCGCCCTTCCGAATGAGGAAGGTGTGCGAAATTTAAAATTAATTAATTAACAAGTACGAACTGTGCAAACTAAGCGCATACTTTTCGAAAAAAATGTACTTACTTAATGTGGCAAGAAATAAGAAGTTTAATCCATGTTGTAAAATTACCCAAAGAACTTATTAAAATTGATGCCGCATTTTTGTAGAATACCGCATATCTTAAAAATTGCAAATTTTAACTGTAGATATTATTGCCAACTATTGTTGAAATCGACTCTTTCTGGGAATTCAACTGAATCGATCCAATGTTATTGTAAGCCACCTTGTTAGAAAAATATGTCACCCATTACGTTACATTACTGCTGTGATTACACTACAAACATTGAGTTTAGTTCAATGCTAGATTGAGCGTAACTATCATTAAATACTATTTCCACTATGTTATAAGTGACAGTATACAAACATAAGTTTGTGATTTATGTCAAATATTTCCCATAAATGCAGGTTACAAGAACCCTATTTCTTTATATAAAAACAAAAATCAACATGACCCAGTAGTTTCTATACTAATTTTTTTACTTTCCACTTACTATTTATTCATAAAATATACGAATATCGGTCACATTCCTTTGTGGTACTTCGGGCAGTTCGCGTCGCGCAATGTTTCCGAATTTTGTAATTTTGATTATTTTCTCTTTACCAAGTGTGATCGCGTTTCACGTGTTAGAGGACAAAAGTAACGGTTCATATAAAATATGTTTGAATACAATCGTTGATGATTTTTTTGGAAAGAGTGATTTCATTTATGTAATTGCAGACGATATGGATGATGACGCCCTCTTAAAGATTCCCCAACCGAAAATTATCTTAAATTCAAACTCGACAGAAAAGTACTCATCAAAAACCAGCGTAATTGGTTACAATTACATTATTCGAGCAGAAGAAGAAAACAGTTTAGGTCGTCAACTATACTATCTCATTCGTAATGGAATACTTAGAAAAAAACTCGCACCCAAATGTAAATTTTTGGTAATAACATCTAAAGCCAACATCAAACCAATATTCAGGACAATGTGGAAATACGGAGCTTTTGATGTCATAGTATTAGTAAGAAGAATGTTCGCAAAAGGTAATGACTTGAAATGGTACCATTCAGATCCATTTACGGTGGAAAATGGTTGTGGTAAAGCACCCAATGTAACTCATGAACAAAAATGTACAGATAGAGTGAAAGTTGCTGTCAAACGAAGTTTTATGGGTAACAAATATTGCCCTGTACACTATGTAAATAGACTTGATAAAAGTATGAAAGGTGCGGGTGCCCAATTTGTATTTACTCTTCTCAGAGTCTCAAGACAACGGTATCATTTTAATATTAAAGAAGAAAATCAAGATTGTGCCAATTTTTCCACCCGTTTAATGGTTGTGAAGAATCACGGGGAATATCTGGATGGAGTGAGTCAAGAATTCTTCATTCAAAAGTGGATTTGGTTTCTCCCCGTTCCAGAAAAATTGTCCCCATTAGAAATATATGTAGTAATTTTTCAAAAAGAAGTTTGGGTAATGTTTTTTGTCGGGTTTGCGTTAGCACTTGTGTTTTATGTTGTCATCTCTGCACTTCATGGCTTACCGGTTAATATGAGTTCATTCATTTTTATCAATTTAGAAATATTATCAGTAACTTTGTGGGGATCACATAGCATTTCTCCTAAGATTAGGGCGATTCGTTTATTTCTTTTGTTTTTCACATTTTACGCGATTGTAATTCAAACCGCTTACACATCAAATTTGATTCGGGTTTTAACTATCCCCCAGTATGAAAAAGGGATCGAAACGTTAGAAGAGCTGGCAAATTCTTCTTTTAACGTAAACACGGTTGAAGGTGTCGCGAAATATTTTGAAAGGTATAGGAACGAACACGAACTTATCAAGAAATTTGAACCGAAACTAATTACGTTCGACTTCAACACTTCGCATAACGCACTAGAACACTTGATTAAATATAATAATTGTTCGGTAATGATGTTCGAAAATAGAGCTGCAATCATGTTAAAAAAACTAAGTAAGATGAATATAACATTAATTAACAACAAAATAATATTTGATACTTCACTGTTTGGCTATTTTGCAAATCTGCTTAGTATGGATCCAATCCCAGACTATCATTTCCTGCATCATCTCGATATGACCTTAACAGCTTTAAAGGAAAACGGCATCTATACGAGACTAGAAGGGCAGAGATTGGCTAACTACAAAGAAGTTTTACGAACTACTGGACATTCGACAGATCCTCAGGTGCTGAGCATTGAGCATTTATACGGAATTTTTGTCATATATGGTATTGGTATATTTATGGCTTGTATTGTATTTATTGTAGAAATAATTATGGCGAAATGGGGCCGTAGAAAAATTTATTCCCCTGTAATTATTTTACATGCACCAGAAATATAATCCAGTTCAAATAATGAAAAGATTTCGTTTTTAATGTTTGTTAATATCACATCTTGTGCACATTTTCTCTTTAAATAAAGTAAATCTTTATCTTATTGTGTTACATACACTTTATTTATTATCTCCATAAATTTGAGTGTCATCGAAAGAAAAAGGAATGCAACTGGAAAGACTTTTTAAACTTTCAATTCTAAGACAAACATTTTACTTTCGCAAACCTAAAAAAACTGGGGGAGGAGGAATGGTCAACAGACGACAACATAGGCAATAGGCATCATGGTCTTTTATTAAATCTATGAATCTCCCAATTCATTCCTACTTACCTTTTGTTTAATGCACAGAAGGTTTAGACGTAAAATAATACACTTAGGGTTAGGGTTATAGTAAGGTGTATCGGCCTAAGACAAATTTTTTTTTAATTGGCTCAATTTGGTCGGAAACATTTGAACTTCTAAAAAAAGTTGGCAAATGAAAGTTTTTTATTTTTTGGCCGATACACACTACCAACCGTAGCTTTTAATCTTAATGATGGTTTCAATACTTCCTCCGATTGATCAAAATGTACCTATTCGCATTACATTTTGTAATACCTTTCTTGTGCAGGTTAATTCTTTTCCGAATCTCAAATGCACGTCCCAGGATTTTCTTCTAACAATGTACCGACTTATTTCAATAACGTTGGATCAAATCGCCACAATGCATTGGGTTATTCCCAACAAATCCACGTCCGCATACAAATTTCCAATATGATGGGCGAAAAGTCTCCAATCAAGAAATAATAGGGAATTGCTGCGTACAATCAAAGACTTGCGTATAAGAGGTTTGCCCTCCAATCGGTTAAATAGTATAGTTGTTATTAACGTTTAAATTGCCAAAACAGCTCTCCAGGAAATAAATAGGTAACTCCAAATGAACTGACAAAACGCGAACAATAACATTTTTTTTAAATTTTTTCAAAAATGCATTTAAACACTGTAGGTGACGCAATCAGTAACGCGATTGATATACTTACGAGAATTTAAGGGTAATAGACGGAGAGCCAGCAACGTATTTTGAGTTGTCATTTCAACAGTCATGAAAAGTCACTCAGTGAATCTCTAATATCTGCTGAAAAATAAAAGTTACTTCTGCCAACCCACTCCGGTCGGGTTGTACTACCCTAAATGTTCAAAGGGGGTAAGAAATAAGGCTCAATGTAGTTATAGTATCAGTCATGAAATTTCAGGAGGTTATTCCCACTTATATTCTGGATTTATCAGCATGTTGACAGAACATTTCCCCCCTCACCTAATTGCTGACAGAACGCCCTAAACTCTAAGTATACGTATATAAAACTACATTTACAAAGAGGGTAACAAATAAAGGATCAATATGGTTAAAGTATCAGTCATGAAATTTCAGGAGGTTATTCTCACCTAAATTCTGGATTTATCAGCATGTTGACAGAACATTTCCCCCCTCACCTAATTGCTGACAGAACGCCCTAAACTCTAAGTATACGTATATAAAACTACATTTACAAAGAGGGTAACAAATAAAGGATCAATATGGTTAAAGTATCAGTCATGAAATTTCAGGAGGTTATTCTCACTTAAATTCTGGATTTATCAGCATGTTGACAGAACATTTCCCCCCTCACCTAATTACTGACAGAACGCCCTAAACTCTAAGTATACGTATATAAAACTACATTTACAAAGAGGGTAACAAATAAAGGATCAATATGGTTAAAGTATCAGTCATGAAATTTCAGGAGGTTATTCTCACTTAAATTCTGGATTTATCAGCATGTTGACAGAACATTTCCCCCCTCACCTAATTGCTGACAGAACGCCCTAAACTCTAAGTATACGTATATAAAACTACATTTACAAAGAGGGTAACAAATAAAGGATCAATATGGTTAAAGTATCAGTCATGAAATTTCAGGAGGTTATTCTCACTTAAATTCTGGATTTATCAGCATGTTGACAGAACATTCCCCCCCCCCCCCCCCCCCTCTCAAGGTATACGTATATAAAACTAAAAGTCCTGACTGACATATCAACGCCCAGCCCATACCCCTGGACCTAGATGGCTGAAATTTGACACAGAGGTTGGTTTTATGATGTAGACAAGGGATAAGGCCGGATATTTCAAAATTCAACCCCTAAGGGGTTAAAATAGGGGATGAAAGTTTGTATTTTAAGTTAAATCCATAAAAATTGGTATATGACCTTTCGGTTAGAAATTAAGACAGGCGTGATTCAGGAATTTTCGAAATTCAACCCCTAAGCGGGGTAAAATAGGGGATGAAAGTTTATATGGAACTTCGTCATTCTTTAAGTTAAATCAATAAAAAATTGGTATATGGCCTTTCGGTTAGAAATTGAAAGACGTGTTTCAGGATTTTTTGAAATTCAACACCTAAGGGGGTAAAATGGGGATGAATTTATTTCTACTTTTCTACGAAGCGTGGTATTTCGACAATCAATTGCAACAAATGAACAAACTCCCCTCAGTTACAATTGATTTCTGCCAAATCGTGACGTTACTATTTTTGTGGTAATTTTCTGTAGGTAATTGCAGAAAAATTTGAGCCAACAACGTATTTCGAGAAAGCCTAAAATACGTCTTTCTTAACTTGTAACAGAAGGTCCAAATTCCAATTTTTATGTATGTACCTTAAAAAATGACGAATTTCCGTGTAAAGCTTTATCCCCATTTTACCCCCTTAGGTGTTGAATTTCAAAAAATCCTGAAACACGTCTTTCAATTTCTAACCGAAAGGCCATATACCAATTTTTATGGATTTAACTTAAAGAATGACGAAGTTCCATATAAACTTTTATCCCCTATTTTACCCCCTTAGGGGTTGAATTTTGAAATATCCGGCCTTATCCCTTGTCTACATTATAAAACCAACCTCTGTGTCAAATTTCAGCCATCTAGGTCCAGGGGTATCGGCTGGGCGTTGATATGTCAGTCAGGACCTTTAGTTTTATATACGTATACCAAGAGTTTACAGCGTTCTGTCAGCAATTAGGTGAGGGGGGAAATGTTCTGTCAACATTCTCATAAATCCAGAATTTAAGTGAGAATAACCTCCTGAAATTTCATGACTGATACTTTAACCATATTGAACCATTATTTGTTACCCTCTTTGTAAATGTAGTTTTATATACGTATACTTAGACTTTAGGGCGTTCTGTCAGCAATTAGGTGAGGGGGGAAATGTTCTGTCAACATGCTGATAAATCCAGAATATAAGTGGGAATAACCTCCTGAAATTTCATGACTGATACTATAACTACATTGAGCCTTATTTTTTACCCCTTTTGAAAATTTAGGGTAGTACAACCCGACCGGAGTGGGTTGGCAGAAGTAACTTTTATTTTTCAGCAGATATTAGAGATTCACTGAGTGACTTTTCATGACTGTTGAAATGACAACTCAAAATACGTTGCTGGCTCTCGGTCTATAATATTTGTGATTCGGTTGTAAGATGGGAACTACAAAAATTAACGCAAAGCAAAAGTTGTAATGTCGGCGTCATCCTTCAACTCTTAAATGATATATTATAGGCACTTTTTCAGAAAATCGCATTTTATGTAAAATTTGGAAAAAATACATTTTTCGCCATTTTGGCCAAGGAGGCACTCAATTAAAATGCCCGTCAAAAATGGCGACCGAAACATTGTTGTTCAGGAATGTATCTCTTTACGCTGGTAGAAACTTTGTCGCCTTGTGTGTCATTTAAAAATATGATACAGACATGCAATGCTTACAAAGTAATTATTTTTCGGATAAATAGTGTATATTATGCAAAAGGTAAAAAAGTTTGGAAGGAGCAGTCGTTAATTTTTGGTCATTGCTGTGTGGGGGTTGATGCCAGAAAAATAAAAATATCTACTCAATTGAAGTAATATTACATGAGAAAGCAGAAAGCAGCAGTACATACCTACTATTAAAGTTTTATTTAGGAAACACGACTTCTCGGGAGCAGCCATTGTTTGCAAAACTTTTACATATTAGGTGTTTTCTTTTTGCACGTTGTGGTAGACTTAAGTCAGCTCTGTCAATAACACACCATTCGTTTTATAAAAGTAATTTGACTCAGTTCTCAATAACCCTATTCGTTTTAAAAGCTTTATTTAAGTTTTATATTAACCTGAGGCAGAAATGTCTTCTGACGCAAGTCACTTCAATTACGTGATTATTGTGACTTTACCTAACCCTGTGGCGGTGCAAAAAGAAAACACCTAATATATCAAATCGTTAGTATGTATTATATGATTCCATTGGTTGGATGTGCACATCAGATCATTCAAATTTTGACATCTTGGCAAGCAGGTTTGGAGCTCACAAAAAGGGGTCGTGACCAGTGAATTTCAAGTAATAAAACACACAACCTCCCCTTTTTCAGTACCCCTGTACAGTACACCCTCAAAAGGGGAGGTTGTGTGTTTCATTACTTGAACTTCACTATTCAAATTTTGTGCGATTCACGCCAGTTGACAACTTACGAGGGCTATTTTTTTTCAACCTCCGATTGGCTATAAAGGAAAGACGCGTGAATATAAAAAACGATTTTATTACCAAAAGTAAAGTACAATCAAGGTAACTTCTCTACATAATCACCTTGATGGTTGAGACATTTGTCATATACGTGAACAAACTTTGCAACACCCTCTTCATAAAATGTTGCCGCCAATTATTTGAAGTGAGTTGTGACGGTTTCTTTGTGCTTTTCATCAGTTTGGAAGAGCTGCCCACCCAAGCCACTTTTTCAATGCAGGGCATTGTCATGGATCAGAACAATTCCATCAGAAGTTTTTGGGACCAAAAAGGTGTGTTGTTTGTCGAGTTCAAGCCGAAGGCAAAAATTACTGTAGATTCTTATTGCGAAATTTTACAGCGCTTACGAGGATCTATTTAAAACACAAGAAGAGACCCGCTGACTTCTGGAATTGTTCTGATCCATGACAATGCGCTGAATTGAAAAAGTGGCTTGGGGGGCAGCAGACCTCAGAGAAACCGTCACAACTCAATTCAAATCATTGGCGGAAACATTTTATGAAGAGGGTATTGGAAATCTTGTTCACATGCTCAACATGAAGGTGATTATGTAGAGAAGTAACCTTGATTGTAGGTACCTACATTACCAGGTGCTATTATTAGTATTATACCTTATTTTTTAAAATACAAAAAACATAATTCTAACCATAATCATCTCATCGTTTTGTAAATTACAATCGCATTCTCATTTTACATTGTTAGAAAGGGGAGGCTGAGTGTTTTATTACTTTAATTTCTCTGTTCTTCAACCCCTTTTTGTGAGTTCGGAACCTGTTTTTCATAATGACTACATTACTTTTGATAGCTACTCTGGCTTACTCTTAATAATTTTCACAAACTCGCCGCAATTTCTGCAATTAATAATCTTATCGTCCTCATCTTCTTTACCCATACCACGATACACATAAACACGGTATGCTCATGCGCACCGGCTGACGTCATCTTCGATGGAAACTCACGTACACTATTTATAAAGCATGCAAATTGTGGACGTAAAGTGGGACATCCATATACCTACCGAATTATATAACAATAATGTCACTGTAGTAAAATATAGAAAAGTTATGCTCGATTTTATGTGAAAATTGACAGTTTCTGGTTTTTTCGATATATCAAGTTAAGGGTTGACTTTTGAGAAATTTTCATACCGACATAAAATGCTCAAAAGATAATTTTCTATAATATTTATTCACATGTTTTCCCTCATAAGTTACAAATAAAAAAGATACGAGCGATTTCATACTTAAGGGTTGCTTACTTTCAGAAATATCGAAATAACTTGTTAAGGGTTGCTTTCTGTGAAAATATTATATATATCTAAAATATTGATCATATTAATATCTACATCTTTTACTTGAATAATTTTTCTGAGAAACGATAAACAAGAAAATTATGACCGATTTTGTAATGAAACTGCAAAAGCAGTTTTTTCCATATATCTCGATGAGGGTTGATATTTGTGAAAATTTTATTCTTATATAAAATGTTCCTTATAAGAATTCCTAAAACTTTTATTAATATATTTTTTTCAAAAAGTTGTAAAAAAAGGAGTTATCGTTATTTAGATGTACCGCTACGACTACACCGAACGCCGTTACTTCTCGGGTGACGTCATGGGCTAAGCGAACACCTTTGAACAAATAATCAGCATACCGTGTTTATGTGTATCGTGACCCATACCACATAATATGGTTTGTTTACTAAAATATGCTTTCACTCCGCAACATATATATGTGCCGCTTTTAATGAATTGGAAGAGATGGTTTCCCTGAAAAGTCGATTTTAAAATTACAGTGCAAACGAACGTAATACAGCTTCAAAGTACAAACATTTGTTAAAATGCATGCAAAATTCCTGATTTTTATGGCGTTTTCATAATTTTCTGGTTGCCACCACTATAAATTAAAGATTTTAGTAATTTGTTATTAAGAAAATTGGATCTGAAATGTGTAAACATTTGTTAATTATATTATAGTCGGGAAAAAAAAATAATCTTATGTATGTACCGTTACAATCTACAATGATTAGGCGTTCGAATGGTGAAAGAATTTTGAAAAAATATTAAAAAATGGCGTCACAATCGCGAGTTAAACACAAAAAATAGTTTTTTTAAGATCATTCAAAATAATCCGAAAATATTTTTTTATTCTTTTTTGCAATCACGAATTTAATGGAGCCCTCCGGATTTGAATCCGTAAGATCATTCTCCACACTGTACATATTTTTTAAAAAGTATAT
Organism: Pyrocoelia pectoralis; assembly: GCA_036250285.1. Classification (NCBI taxonomy): domain Eukaryota; kingdom Metazoa; phylum Arthropoda; class Insecta; order Coleoptera; family Lampyridae; genus Pyrocoelia; species Pyrocoelia pectoralis. The sequence goes on from CM070078.1 coordinate 49,122,936, forward strand.
CTTCGAGTGCACAGTACATGATCGAATTTCGGAGTGCTGATTCCCGACTATTATTTGATGCTATGAGGATGATTATGAGAATGAAAATTAAGATAAGTATCTCTAACTTTTTTGATACCAATTACCAATCAAATTTTAACAATAAGTTATATGTATGTACATATAAAAAAGCAATTTTGCTGCTTTTTTCTAATTCTACAGTAAATAGCCGGATTAATTAAAGGTTTCTAAAATTTTGTTAATTTTGCTATGCTTTTAAGTAGGATATCATCATAATTAAGGTATCTAAAATAAATGAAGGAAAAAAACTTAAATTTTGTGGGTAGATAATTTCAAATAGGTAACCACATCGCACAACCATAATTTTGTTCCCAAAAATCATCATTATGAAATTTGGAAAACGTGGTATTTAAACACAAATTTATTCTTTCGATGAATTGGTTTTTAGAGAGATTTTTTATTAAGGATTTTCTCAATTAAGATGATTGAAATGTTTGTGTATAGTGATGTTAATCTAAAGATAAAAGGATATGACCACTTTTACTTTTTACTGAATTGGCTTTTTCTTTAAAATCAACTGATAGAGAAAGATTTCTTTCCTAATGTTGGACAGGAACTTTAATAAATTGTAATTTGGAGAATTTGTTGAGGATACTATAGACATAGACTGGAGTATTTGGTCTATGCTATAGATCTAAAGTTCGATTTTCTTTGTGAATTTTTGATAAAAAATTTGGTTATATCTACTTATATTGTACCCGTTTTTAATGATAATGCAATAGGTCTTTGATTATATTTTTTTTTAAATCTTTTTTGATTTTATCGTATATTAAAGTGTCACTTTAGGTGTGCCAATGCCTTTGAATTGTATTCATCTTTTTCCAAAATAACCGTTGCTTGTCCCTTATCTGCGGAAAATTGATATTCTTTTAGAAATTTCTTTGCTTTGGAATAAATTGTCCTGTAAAATTTATTTTGTTTTTCTTCTAAATAAGATTCTTTGTTTTGACCTTAAATTTGAAATGATATTAAAATTGTTTCAGTAATTGAAACTTTTAAAACTTCCATGCAAAATTCTTGTCGGATATGTTTAAAATTAGTGTCTTCATTAAACATAGAGTATTTGAATTTTGAAAATGAAATAAGATTTGCAGTAGATATTTTTTGTTTTCCATTGGGCCTAATTTTTCCACCGACATTAAAACATTCTGTGACCGGATCCGTAAGTGGCCTCCATCAGATATCCAGTTGCATTAATATATGTAGTTTCATAGTTATCTGCCTTACAGTTTCCATTATATTGTACCATACTGATCATAAGTAGCATATTAAAAGTATTTCTGATAATAAAATTCAATATCTGTACCCATGGAGATTTTTGGAGGCAGAAAGATCGTCCCCGAGTATCAGAAATTCTCAAAAACCAGGAAATCATTTCAAAGCGTGTGTGTACATTTAGTACCGTTTGCCAGCAGGCAACACTGTATGTCATAGGATAATAAGAAGCGAATTTTCCTTCATATTTTCCCTCTCCATTCGTGGAAGAGACGTTCAAACTTTACAGTGGTGAACGTATACGCATCTATGGCAGTTACGTTTCTAAAATTGCTTGTTCGTGCACCCAAAGTGATGGCAGTGCACTTCCGTGAGCAAGTTAGATGTGGTGACAAATAGAAAAATATTTCACAAGTATGCTCTATAGTACTTTTGCATGCCCAACATTCGGCATCCTTTCGGTCTCACTAGGACGAAAGTCAAACCTTTGAAAACTTCACCGACAGACAGTTTAAGTTGAAGTGTTATAAATACGATTCGTAAAGGAATAATATTTTGAAACATTTCCAGTTTCCGTCAGATCTTCAGTTTGGAGATGCTTCATCCGCCTAACAATTTGGAATGTAAGTGGTACGCTGGTAACAATGGTAGTTGATGTAAAGAAAAACTCACAGCCTCCCCTTATAACAAGGGGAGGCTGTGAGTTTTTCTTTACATTAATTCCAACCCCTTTTTGAGTACTACGAACTACATTATGTCAATGGTAGTTGAATTGTCCTCCTGGATACGAACTATCCTTGGTATGGACAACCTTAGGGATGAAACGTTCGAATACGAAACGTCTCTACCTCGTCAAGAATTAGATTGAATACTTCCAAAACTAAAAATCGTAAATTTGCGGAGGTGCGTAGACCTAGTGTGAATCTATTAATTATCACATTAATCTTATTAAAATGAATCGTATACACGATGTTACAAAGATTTCGTCTCTACCTCAGAAGGACGATTCATACAAGAATTTCATGTAATTGAATGAAAGGAAGCGGTCGTTGTTCGCGATTATTATAGAGGAATGTCGTTACTGAAAAATGAGTACTAATACGAGAAAATAAGTAAAATATTTGAAGAACCGTTTATTCGAAATCAGCAACAAAATCACTTCCTGACAAAACAAAGCGAAGTCAATTGCGCAAACTCTTTTCACGAGAACAGGTGAACTATAATATTATCGTACAGGTACAAACGTATAATGCAACTAAAAACAGATAGAGTTGGTATTATAATGAAAGAGGGGCATCCATGCATGAATCGGTAAACGTAACTCTCCTCTGCCTGCCACATGCCTTTCTTGATGTTGATGGCCAATGTCTTTTCTTCTTTTATGGTTAGAGTCACAACCGTTTTAGTCGCGTTAGGTTGTAGACGTATTCGTTTTGTAAAGTGAGTGGTGAATTTATACGATCGAACTTGAAAGAAAGTGACTTTGAACTTGTAGTGACTCCGCTGTATTGATTATACAATTCAGGGTGACTTTTTCCTTTATTTTGAAATGAATTGAAAGTGAATCAATTAGTTCGAGAACAAAAGGTAGGTGATTTATCATTAAATTCAATGAAAATAACTGTGAGAATCTTCACGTTACTCAATTCATCTCAACTTTCACCTAGATTAAGTTCTTGAATACCTTATATAACAAACCACCCCGTACATTTGGCTCTTCTTGCATCGTTTACCGTACACTTGCGAAATGTTAAGCAGGACGCGCACTGAATCCGCTCAGCTCGGCTCGGCACAGCTCAGCACAATCAGCAGTTTTGCTATACATGGGAACAAATGAAGTCCCGCGCACTGAATCGGCTCGGACCGGTACGGACCTTTCCGTTCAGTTCAGCTCAGCACAGATTGCTCGAGGTAGCAACTTTTCTGAACGGGCGGATAGCTTTCAATAGTTTAGTCAGTGCAGTAGGTGCATCGGCCTTAATAGAAATTAAAATTATTAAGAGAAGATCACTGTACGCCAATGCGTTTTGTAAATAAAGACTAAACGTTCCGAAAGGACTGAATCAGTGCGCGGACGGGCGTGAATGCTGATTGTGCTGAGCTGTGCCGAGCCGAGCTGAGCGGATTCAGTGCGCGTCCTGCTTTAGCGTAAAAATTTCTAATTTATTCGGAAGTCTATTAACCGTAAATGACCGAATGTTCATTGACGGTCGAATTTTGAACAATTTCGAAGACTAAATCACTTTCTTAGCTAATTGAAAAGAGGAAATGGGGACGACCTCATTTTTATCTTTACTTATGGGCGCTTCTACTAGGAAAATGTTATTGTGTAAAGTTGTATCAGCAATAATGATGACAAAAAAAATCTTATAATGTATGAGACGGCAAAATTATGTGGATAAATAACGATAACAGGTTTAATTTTGCCCACCTACCAAGAGATCTTCGTTCTTCACTTAGTTTGCTCAGGTGAGCGAACTTCTTTTTCTACTGTTTATTATAACGCGAAAATGCGCAGCTTCTTGCACTGATAACTTTTTTTATAATACAAATAAGATTATTTCCTTTTTGCAATAATTTAATTGTCGTGGAAAATGTATAAGATAAACGATTACTTCTCTAGGTCATCGACATACATAAATAGGTATATACATAAGGTCGTCGATTGAAAAAATGTCTATTGTATGGTGAGGTGTACAGCTGTTGAAAATTCTTTGCAAATACTTCAAACTGCTTTCGAGAATTTACTTCGAGCGGATGCTTTGATCAATTTTTATTTGTACGCCATTTGCATAAATATTCATTGCTAGATAAGACGTTTATTAGCAGATCTTGTTACGCCACAAAAGTCGCAGATTTTCGCATATTTCTATTCGAAAAAATTCGCCCTGTGGGATGGTACTAGAGCTACACGCTTCTACAAAAGTGGTTTTTATTGCCATAATTCGTTAAGGACGTTCAACCAAAATTTTACACGCTTTTTCATCCATTCAACATGCGTACCTGTACTCGTTCCAGTGTTCCAGTCGTATTTTGACTGCACTCCCCTTTTGTCACCTTTCCAAGTTTGTTTTCCCATCGATTTTCTCGAGGAACTTAATTTCCACCGCATTCCTAACGAACCACTCGTGTTTCTCGCCTTCTCTTAATTCCTTTTATTTTCGCTCATTGCTTCAATTTTCTTCTAGAATAGTTTTTTTGTTCGTATTATATTTTGCACTCGGTTCGTCTTCAAATTCTTCTTTTTTGTCAGATGTACTCATTGCGAGAAATTCCCCTGGTAAGATTAAAATGGGACACCTGGACACCCCGTTTGCAGCGCCACCTGTTGCAAACAAAGAAAAAGTTCCCAAATAAAACCGTCATAGTTTTTTATACTCTTTCTGAATCTGCAATAAAAAATAGGGGTTTCCATTTAAAATTTTAAAGTTGTCCCCCGTTCCCGCCCCCGTGGGGGTCCGGGGGAAGCAACAGCATCAGATGTTAACTTTTTATTCGGAACATTTTATTATCCGTCGCAGGGAGATTAAAATGGGACACCCGTTATACTAACGAAACCAATCGAAATTAAACCACGTAAAATTTTTAATAAAATCTTCAAGTTTTCAATTTTATTTTGAATAAGTAATTGTTATTATAAATTTTTCCCATAAAATTTGAGGTTTCCTTTATTTAATTATTGCATTGCTCGTTAAAATCACGACACACATGTAAAATTGTGGTACATAGTTGCTGAAATTCCTTTTGGAACTATTAATATCTTCAAATTTCTTTGTTTTTTCGTATTTATTTGAACATGAGTTAACCATTACATAATAATGATAATGAGCTGGAAGCTCAAATAGTAATGTTAGAACTTATATCTACCTATCGGAAATTATGATAACTCAAATCTTTTGTATAGGGGAACGTAAAAATTGCATGGTCTGGCACTGAGGCTTGAGGCAACATTGCAAAAGGACTCGTTAAAAAGTTTACTCAAATAATTTCGAATTGGTAGGCTTAAATCTTCATTATGCCATTTCACTCCAGCAATATTTATGTAGGCACTACAGGTTGCGAACCAGACTTGCACCATTCGCCTTTTCTTCTTTTTTCTGCATTTGTAGCGTTGTACCTAGAGAAGTATCAAATATATTTCAAATGGAAAAGGGCATCAAGCAAAGCATTGTTGTTTATCATAGCAATGAACAAAATTTTGAAAAATGTAGACAACAGAAATAGTCATATCATAGAAAAGAGACAGGTGAGTTGGTGTGGTATATATGGTCAAGAAGGAAGACAGCTCAATGTTAAAGAGGATGATAGAAACCAAAGGAGAAAGCAACAGAAAATGTGGGGCGTCAAAGGAAGAAATGGATTGAAGAGAAAAATAATAATTGGCTGTAAACTAAAACAGACATTACTTTGTTTGTTGGGCTGATCATGTTCTACTTGTCAACTCTTTCAATAAAATGAAGAAAATGACATAAATACAGGTAGATGAAATACAAAAAAGCACTATAGAAATTAACCTGTACTAAAACAAAAGCCACAAACAGAGAGTAACAGCAGTGGAAGAAAAATATCCGCGATAAAGTAAACGCGGTAGAGAAACCATTGAACATGGCTGGAGACCAAAATATCGGTGATATCATCATTCTTGGAAAAGGAAAAGGACTGATGGAGATATATAGAAATGAGCAGTAGGTGAAGCAGGAGAAAATATAGGAAGTCAAAGAATAGTAATGGATTGAAATTGAAAGAAAAATGACGAACGATTGTGGAAGAAATTGCCGTAAACTAAGGATCTACCCGTAAATCTGACAGGGTAGCTACTAAAAGGATTAGAGAAGAAAAAGAAGAAGAAGAAGAAGAAGAAGAAGAGAAAAAGTGTGACACAATTAAGTATTTTGCTTTGGTCATCGAGGAACAACCATAGTTGCTTTATATACAGTTGTTAATACGAAGACGGCACTTAGAACTCATTGAAATAAATAACTTTTCTTAGATCAAATTTTTGATTTGGAGTCCCAGTTCATTGTTATTGGAGTTTTTTTTGTTTCTCGAAAAATCGTCATTACTCCCTTATTTTAACGAATATTTAAAAAATACATAAACTTTCAACATTTGCTTTCTTTAAAACATTGTTGTAGTTACAATTATTTTCTACTTTACCAAATAACAAAATGGCGAGCGATCAAAAATTTCCAAACCAGATATTTTGAAAACCACTCCATCGATTTTTGAAAATAAAACATTTCTAACAGCCTCCCACTACCTATCTATAGTGCGTTTGGAAAAGAACCGGAGTAATAAATCAACTACTTCAAGTATAGTATGGTATTTTTGCTATACGAGCGGCACATCAGTTTTCAATAATAAATTTTGCAAATATCTGAAACAAAATGAAAATGACGCTTCTTTTGTACTAAGACCACCAAACAATAGAAGACCCTTTAAAAATGACCGCGTTGGCAATAGGAAACCCTCATTAAGCTCCCAGTTAAATCCTTCGGCAAAGGGTTCATTGGCGTAGAAAGTGTGTAATTTGTAAAAGAGTGAACAATAACACTTCATACAATTAATAAATTAGAATTTATTTACAATATATAGTTTTCTCATCTACTACACTGAAATCTGCCTGACAGGCTGATTTATTACTCCGCTTCTTTTCCAAACGCACTGTACCTACTTATAACATTTGTCTGAAACATTTTTTTCGATCTGTCCAAAAAAATGTTTTTATTCAAATTGAATTTCAAGATAAATTTTAACAAACTGCAACAATCATTTAAAACAACACTGAAAGTTTATGTATTTTATAAATATCCCTTAAAATAAGGGAGTTTTGAGTTAAAAGTTAAAATAAAGAATTATAACCAGAAATAATCAATGAATTATTAGGGGCAATAGGAGGATAAGTATTTGATCGGTTTGTGAACGGAGTTCTTCGACATTTCTTAGTTCCCTAGAAGATGCTAAGTCTTCTTCCAGAGTCTACGGTGGGCGTGATGAAAGGATTAAACTTGCTCTTCAATTCTTGTCATATCCATCAAACTGGGCGGGGTATTTAGCTTAGGATCCTCTCTTGCAATCTCACAATGAACGAAATTTTGATTGTCATAAAACACCATCGACACAAGATGACTATTTTGATCTTATAGATTACATTTTCAATCAATGGGTGTTATTACTAGATCTTTTATTATTCTGCACCTCGAAGCTCCATTGTTGTTCTCGGCTTTTTGTCGGCTACTTCTTCGTACTCCTTAATGATCTCGATTACCATCTGTCATCGCAGACGACGCCTGAAGGTCGGCCAAGACTTTGTTCCTATGTCGTTTCCGTTTGTTAGCCCGACAACTCCCAACAGACTCCCAGTGCCTTCATGTCTTCGGGCAAGGTAGTTTAGTTGTTGAATTTCTGATGGCCATCTGTTCAGATTACCACATTACATTTGCACGATATGTCGTATCCCCCTTTCTAAAGGGTTGTTAACAATGATGGCGGTTTGCGTGCTTAGATGCGGTGCTCTGGGCAGTAAAAGACGTTCTAATAAGTTCATTCAAAAGCATATGAAAATTTTTTGAAATTAAAAAATATATTCGAAAATATACATACCGAATGCAACAATTATTGTATTTGTAAGGTTGTTCAAAATTGCCTACTGAGAATTTTCATAGCAATCAAGGCACTTTGAGGAAGACACCGGAACCCATTTCTCTTGAACTATCAGAAATTTGTATCGACTGCTAATAGAGTCTCACAATAAATTTTGTTAGCAGTAATTAAATCCCAATCAATCGTGACAATGTGGAAATAACGTGCTGAATAATAAGTATGGGAAGAACATTTTACGTTTAAATCCAGGTCACGAAATCTCGACCTTCCAGGTGTAGCTAGTAGCAAACATAGGTACAAATACATTCTTTTAGTAGTAAAGGTGAGGTTATTTACTAAAACATTTACGAACAGGTGAAGCTCTCATGTAAATTGGTAAACAAACACGCTTCAATTTCTATTTGTTAACAAAATGAAAGCACGTCTTCATGTAACTTTCTTAAAGCTGGGAAGCGTCGCGTCGGTAGTATTTTTCGATCAGTTGTGCACTTGACCTTTGTATTAAAAAATAATAAAAATTATTATACAGTCAATTCTTGTGTAGTACGTGTTATAAAATGGCTATTACGAAAATATTTATAAGAGAAAACTTTCTCATCGAGGCCTACTTTTAATAGCCGTAAGCGCGGCAAGTCTACATTTTCTTATGGTAAAAATGCGACTTTTGACCATCGATGGATATAACAACACGCGCTTCTTCAATGCGTGGTTTGGTATTGTTAAACTGTGTCAAAAACGAACGTTCATTTTAAATATGATCAGCACAACCGTATATTAACAAATTTATTATAATGGCAACCATAAGAACGGATCTACGAGTATAATAAATTATTATTAATAAAGGTACCTTACTCGTAAAATAGGCTGAGGAAGATTTTTCTTAGTCTATCAAACTGCAGATTTAATTATTGCAATTACGTTAATTCTGTCAATTTACGAAGGTGCTGGGATCGTGATGCAACAGAGTATTTCAAATTGATCCTTCGGGATGAGATTTATTTCAAAATTGATGTTCATCGTAATTTATTCATGTGTTCTAACCGGTTTACATATTATTAAAACGCCCTTTTATCGGCTGAAATATCCAAATAAAGGAAACCATCTTTCAGCTTCGTGAATGGATGTCGATGTTACCGTATGCGGTACGTTTACTCCCTCCTAATGGAATTTTAATTAGTTTATAAATTTCGCTAGACATTAAAAAATATCCATAAAACTCCATGACTAGACTGGTATGGATTAACTCCACCAAATTTAGATTAAATTAGTTTCTTATTTCGCGTTATCGACCATGCATAATCTCATATGTAATGTAGAAAAATGAATAAAACTTGTTCTTTCTGAACGATCGTGGTGTTCGACGCAATAATTAAGGTTGGAAAAAATAAACGCAAGTATAAGTGTTTCGACTGTTGATCAAGGAAGTATGGAAAATGATTTGGAAAATAAAAAGTGTACGGATAGCGAAGACACGACTGCAGGCGGACAAGTAAAACGAAGAAAATGAGATGATACTGAAAACGAGGAAGAAACGTTCAAGGAAAAAGTAAGAAAAAAGTAAAATGAATTCAAGGAGGTAGTAGAACACCTTATAATGCAGGACCAACTTAAAAACGATAATAAAGTTAAATGAAGACCCTACAACGAGCTTTCGAAATATTCGTTAATAAACACACAATCTTCCATCCACACACTGTTGGCTCACCCTGTATAGTGTCTGCGGTGATGAATAGGCTTGTGATTTTTTATAAAAAAGGATCTAAGAAGCCAAAATAAAAATTGCCTCGAAGTTAGGTTCGAAAATAATGTCTAATCAAATTAGAAGATCAACAAGAAAAGAAAAAAGCTATGAGGAGTAAGTCAAAATGAAAACATATCAAAGAGGAATTCATTAATGATGATACAACAGGGAAAGAGAGCGAAACTCAGAAATCAATACGGAAAATGGCACAAGAAGAAAGACGTAAAGGAAACAAAGTTAAATAAGGATAAATTTTGTCGAGTGAAGATGGAAGACCAGAAAAGAAAGTAAATGTAGGAAACTGACAAATGAACATGGCAACGAAAAGCCAAGCAATGAGCAAGTACTGATAATACCCAAAAAAGCATAAAAATATGAACAAGGAAATAAAAATCTTATTAAAAACGGTATCTTCTCTATGACGTCAGTGAGTCCATGTCTACTTGATCCACAGTTGTTCATGTAAACTACGAAAACCGGACTGGTGACTAGTATTAGATCCCTTGTCGTAAAGGTGAAAGCTTGGCAATGGTAGGAATCAAGAAGATTGGCCTATAAGACTTGGGTTCTTTAGGGATCATTTTTTCTCATAACATTTTCCACTGTCTAGGTAGGTACATATTTGAATTGCAACGCTGCAGAAAGTTCTTTGAGAACAGGTTTCATTTAATGATAAGATAACTTAATGACTCAAAACCCTCATTAAGTTATCATTAACTGAAAACTGATCATTTTCACCCCATTTCGAGTGATTACCAATCCTTCATTACGGAATCAAAACATTCCTTGAGAACCTTACCTGTAATCAGGTCATAGTCAGGGCTCTTCTTGAGACTTAAATTCATTTTGGTTTCGTTGATAAGTTCCTTTAAGGTCAGGTGTTTGATTTCTCAATGGTAGACTGTGGCATGTCAATCATTTGACAAGGTATGGCTCGAGAACCATACAGTACATGCTCCAACAGGGTCTACCTACCGACCACGATCAGCTACTGAACTCATACATTCCGGATGAAATATTCAAGGTGAGAATACTTCCAGCTTTAAGCGCATTAAGGCAAGATAGCGTGCTCGGGCTACCCCTGTACTTCCTTTAGACCAGTTGCGTACCCCACAGTGTAGTGAAATCCTTGCTACCGCCGACAGTCTCTAGGATTTAACAAGAAAACTTCAGCGAGATCTTCACATGGACTAAAAATGGCGAATACGCTTAAATCAATTTACCTGTCTACATCACCGGGAAGGCTGTCTCTCAGGAAATATCTCGACATGGTTCTCGATGAAAAATTCGCTTGGAGTGAACACATCAAGTGAAAAAGGTAGGAGTTAGAACTAAGGTAGAGAAAGAAATCTGGCAGCCAATCCGAGTTCAGCCTTGAAAACAAACTGGTGATGTGTGGAGTCACGGTCTTCTTCTTTGATGATGCGCTGAGAAGTCGACTGTCAAGCCCATACAAGGCTTTCAAATTAAAGTCCTACGAAGCATAGTCAGCGCACCATGTTATATTCCAAACGACTGTCTCCGTCGAGATTTGGTAGTGAATACGGTGGACAAACTTTACTTGCGGTTAAGTATAAAGACCCAAACATAAGAACCTGGAGATGCTTCAACTGGTGGGAAACCACTGAAACATGGCACGGCGACTGAATGAGACGAAACCCCTAGATCTTGCTCACCAAACTAACACTGGATGACCAAGGCAGCTACCAAGGGACTGCTCAGTAGTTTTTTTGTCTGTTCTTGTTTGCTTAATGTCACTGTTTAGGTTCCTCATGATTTGTAGTAACTTTGTCTAGCTTCACCCCTTGCTTGTTGTGGGTTTCTTAGTATCCTTGCTGTGGTGAAAATGAATTAAATTATGACACTTGGTACAGGCAGTTTTCATCCAGACAAATGCGTGGTACAAATTACTTTGTAAACGAAAGTGATATAAGACCATCTCATAATCTCTTTTTTACGAATTGTTGACCTATTCAGTCATGCTTTTAGGCCAAATCGTTGATATTGATGTTCATCCCCATTCTTCAATAATTTAAAAGTTTAAGCTCAATTTAATAACGCTCCATCATTGATCGGTATTTTAATTAATTTATAAAGTTGTCTTCACTCGAGAAGGAAAAAAAGGTTATGTTATGGAAACTTCATCAAAGTTACAAAATGGTAATTTATACATTTGTAAATATAACAAAATTTCACTGACATCCTTATACATATATACCTAAATTAAAAAACAAACATAGATGGAAAGAAAGTGGTAAATAACGGGGTGCCGTCTGGCATCTACCATTTATATGTTGTAGAACCGAAAGCAACTTCCTTCCAAGTTTACTCCGTATAAATAAATTAAGAAACGGTGTCATTCTATAGATGAATTTTGCTCTCATCGATAAGGTTAAAAGGTTATATTATGTTATGAGAATGAAAAACGTAATTTATTCTACATTTTTTTTAAATGTAAGAAAATTTCACTGGCATCTTTTTATACATTAAAATGCAAAAATCGGACAAAGAGAGCTTTCAGTGAGAACGAGTGTTCATAACACGGTAAATTCATTTTTTGACTATGATGCCGTGCTGTAAATACTAAATTAAGAATTGAACGGGACTCTCATGATTTCCCTTATAAAAAAATTACAAAAAATTTCCCCAACTCTCGGATCGACTTAGACATAGACATATTAGATTTGAAAATGTAGGTACAACATTAAAAGCACACTGCTTTCCCAAAAGGGTACACGTAAATGTTCGTTTGAAAATGTTAATTTTGTGTTTAATTGATGATTAGTAAAGTAAAAGGATTTGCATAAACAATAAACTAAAAAGTATTCGACTTATTTTCACGATAATCGTCATGTAAAACAATATTGGACGTGTCCATTTCATATGGATTGCCATATAATTAAGGTTAAATTAACTTTTTTTTATGTTATTGTAATGTCCTATTAACATCATTCATTTTAATAAGTGAGAGATTCTTCTAGTGGCATTTGAATATTTGGTTTACTTTCGTTTGCAATTATTACTTTACGCATATATCTGCGGTACGTCAAAGCGCAGGACTTATTTTTGGAAAAATGGTGTTTTTTTGGTTAGGTACCAACAATTATAACATTTTTTTTGCAAATTGAACAGTATTAATCTTCATACAGACAATGTATACATATGTATATAGCTATTGCAATTTTTCTCAGCTTAGCGGAATTTTCGAAAAAGCCTTTAAGTTATATGCTAAAAAAATGGATACAATTCAATTCGACACTTCCAATTTACATTTTTAAAGGGAACAACAAAGAACACAAAAATCACTTGCCGATTTGCAAAAATGAGGCCAATAAATTTCCTAATTTGTGAGGTAATCTCCTTTGATGTAACCATTGTTGTAGTGGTGACTCCTTGGTATACAGGGTGTCTCACGGTGACCGTCGGTTAGAAGTATATCAAGAACTGTAAAAGCTAGAAATTTGAAATTTTGCACATGCGACATGGAGTGTTTAATCTATTAAATAAAAATATTTTCCAAATGGCAGCACTTCCGGAAATATCGGAAGTGAGCATCAACTTCTTTATTTTAGATGCAAACCAGGCAATTTTTTTTCACATTCTGATGTGTCATAAGATGTTTAGTAAGTATGCTTAAAATAATAGGCGTATCAATTTTGATTGTTGAGAAAAAAAAAATTTTTCACTGAAAAATGTCAAAATCTTGTTTAGGAAATAAAATTGAAAGTCGAAAGTGGTAAAAGTTAGGGAAATGGGATTTTAGGTTCTCAATGTCAAAAGATTGAGACACAATTGCCTGTACCGGATAATAAAAAATTCCCCGCGGTTGCTGATCTATTTGACGTTATTTCCAGAGTTAAGAAAAACTTTAAAAAGTCTCTTTTTTTAAATGGAATGCCTATTTAATTATCATCCCATTCGATGCAGAAATAAATTTCCTTTAAATTGATACACCATGTTCCTATACCTAAAATCAATGATTACAGAGTTATTTACATTTTTCTAATTAAATTTATAATTACATACTTTACAAAACATGGTTGGCTTGGAAAATTTTCAAAAAATTTTTATTCAAATGTTTCTTATGCTTTTATGATTATTTAAAATTCTATCTATGCAAGTTCTTGACTATCCAAGGTCTTTCCGCCGAACGAACAGAACTTTCAGGGAAAACATTAAAATATCCCAATACATTGGTTTCTGCAGCGTCATTGGGGACAATTGGCTTTGCCAAACTTCGTGGCGCATTTACTTCGCCAAAATTTAGAAAATTCTTTTCAATCATCCTGATTTTTCGTTCTGTCATTGTAGGTAAATGCGAATATCTTTCGTTAAAGTGTTGAGTGATTCTTTATTCAATAGTTAAAGGTTCTGCAGGTCCGAAAAGTAATAGATATCAGTAGACTCGCCATGAATGTAAAACAAATTTTGAATATCAGCGTTTGTGTATTTCTTATTTCCCAATTAAAAACAAATATTAAGCGCAAAAATCAAAATTCAATCAGATAACAATGATAACAAACGTAAATGTAGGGTAAACTTTCAAACTGATAGCTATAACTGACAACTGTCATCATAAGAAACAATTGAATAAAATTTTTTTGAAAATTTTCAAAGCCAACCATGTTTTGTAAAGTACGTAATTATAAATTTAATTAGAAAAATGTAAATAACTCTGTAATCATTGATTTTAGGTATAGGGACATGGTATATCAATTTAAAGGAAATTTATTTCTGCATCGAATGGCCCGATAATTAAATAGGCATTCCAGAGACTTTTTTTAAAGTTTTTCTTAAGTCTGGAAATAACGTCAAATAGATACGTAACCGCGGGCAATTTTTTATTATCCATGACAGATAATTGTGTCTCAATCTTTTGACATTGAGAACCTAAAATCCTATTTCCCTAACTTTTACCACTTTCGACTTTCAATTTTATTTCCTAAACAAGATTTTGACATTATTCAGTAAAAAAATTTTTTTTCTCGACAATCATAATTGATACGCCGATTATTTTAAGCATACTTACTAAACATTTTAAACACATCAGAATGTGAAAAAAAATTGCCTGGTTTGTATTTAAAATAAAGAGGTTGATGCTTACTTCCGGTATTTCCGGAAGTGCTGCCATTTGCAAAATATTTTTATTTAATAGATTAAACACTCCATGTCGCATGTGCAAAATTTCAAATTTCTAGCTTTTACAGTTCTTGATATACTTCTAACCGACGGTCACCGTGAGACACCCTGTATAGGAGCCTTCTAGAGGAGTTTGGGTGTGACGGTTTAATAAGCCATTGCACACTTCGTAAAGGCTGACATTTAATTATAATATATTATACATAAGTCATATGGTGTTCAATAATAATAAACTGGACCTTGCAGCGGTTTAATTTCACTAATTCTTTTGTTGCCTCGAAGAAGCCTAGGCTTAACTAGTCGAAACGTGGGCCCTTACGAAGTACGCAGTGGCTTTCAGACCCAAACTCCTCTAGAAGGCTCCTATACTAAGGAGACACCACTACAACAATTCCTATTAATTATTTTATTGATGTTTTTTGATGCAGATTTTTACCTTTTGTCAATTGGCTGTCCAAGTGGCATATTTTTTTGCTTGCTTGCTTATATTATAGAATAGCTATTATTGGCGCTGTTTTGAAGCTTCTTTATTCTACGAGCCTTGCACATTATCCTGTGTGTGTTAGACAGTACGGTGCAATACTTCCCAGTGCAACTGAGGAAATCACGTAGAATCACCAAAAAGACGTGTTTTGACTCGAAAGTGAAAGAAATGTAATGATAATTATACGGTCCTGTACTTTGACTGTGCGATAAGTATTAAGAATATAACTTTGCTAACCCCGTAGATATTGCACAATCATTCATATTGTGACACATTTTGGCTGTATTTGAAACAAGTTTGACTTTTTTGACGCGCTTGCGCAATATCTGGTACTATGTGGAAGTAACATAGAATATCACGTTATTTTACATGTTGTAGTGGTCGGTGCAAGTGCAATTTATTTCAAATGTGCAGTCATAATAATTCAAAAGTGTCAACGGTGTGTAGCAATAATAAAAAGGATAAAACGGATGGGAGTGGGCAGTTGCTTTCACCTTCAAGTGTCGATCGCCTACGACGAGATACTCAAAAAAGGTAATGTTTTGATTCAGCATTTTCATTATCCTTCCTGCTCTAGTGTCATCTTCCAAAGATTCCTGCCCCATCCAAAACCGTTTTGAGCAACAGAACAAGACGAATCATTTTCAATGCTTTGGTGAGAAAAAACCCTCTCAAGTATTGAAATTTGATAACAGCTCGAGACTCAATTTTCGTGATTTTTGACATTGTGGTCGTTATAAGAAAATTAATTTACTTTTAACTTCAATTTCGTTTTTGCAAGGTTATTAAGATATTTTATTAAACTATTTTGTTTTACAAAATGGATGTCTTTTTTTGCATTTTTTTCTTTGTTATTTCCATTGAAAATATCGTCTTATGTGCTATAAAGAAACCGTGCCTGTTTAGTGTCTCACAAAGGGTATTTGGCTAATATCCAGATATGACTTTTTGAAAAACTGTTAATGGTGTGCCAATTTAGTGTTTTTAATCATTTATGTACAACATACTTAAAAAATTAGGCCCCTTTTGTTGTCAATTATCCAGTATAAGTAATCAAAACTTTCTCTGATTTTTGCATTTCATTTTTTCGAAGGATGTCAGTGAAATTTCCTTATATTTAAAAAATGTGGATTAAATTACATTTTTCATTTCCATAACATAACCTTTTAACCTCCTGGATGAGAACAAAATTCATTTAAAATGACACTGTTTCTTAATTAATTTCTTTAACAACGTATATATTATAAAGACGGAAGTTTCTTCCGGTTCGATTTCATGACACCCTGTATAATTACCACTTTCTTTCGATTGATTTTTGCTTTTTTTTTAATTTATACAAGGATGTCAGTGAAATTTTGTTATATTTATAAAAGCATAAGTTTTCATTTTGTAAATTAAAAGTTTCCATAACATAACCTTTTCAACTTAATAAATTAATTAGAATTATTTTTTATATGCTAATGTAAATTTTATTACATTGACCTTACGGAAAGAGTGCCTTGTTTTGTTCGTCTAGGTGTACCCACTTTATAAGCAAAAGGGAGGCGTTTCAAGCTTACGAGAAATTAGGTTTTTCAATTTTTTGAAATCTTCTTTTGTAGCGATGTTGGTGCTTTAGGTCTTTTAAGAAACTACAAGCATTTATGAAGAATTACCAATTTTTAGGGCAAAGTGTCACTATAATTTAAATCCGGAACTTGTTAATTTCGGCACATTGCAAATCATCCCCAAGGTAAATAAGCATGTCATTGCCTAAAAAATATCATTTTCCATTTTCGCGTAAGTTGTCTTGCTTTACAGTTTTTTTTTAAATACGTTAATTTAAAGGAACAAAGTGACGTAAACGTTGTAGCTGGGGGAGACAGTTCACTTTCCGAGTCCTCGTTGCAATTCTTCTTTGAAGATCCTTTTTTTGGTCCAAGCTTCAAGATCTTCATCCTGGCGGCTAAATGTTTATTCAAACCATCCACATTTTCGATACAATAATTGTAAAATCTAGTTAAATCTTTTTCACAAACTGAGACCTTTGCCTTCTGCTTTTTATAATATGGAAATATGAGCTTTTCGTGGAAAGATATGCATAGGTCCCTTTCACAAAAAGGAGCTGCAAGAAAATAGTGTAGGTACATTGTCAAAGAATTCTGATAAAGAGGAAGATATTTTCTGGGAATGCTCGGATAATGGGTTAGAAAAGAAATCTGGGGCTGTTGGTAGTGAAGAAGATTACGAAATTAGAAGTACAAAGGAAAATATGAATGTTAATGGAACACAGTCCATCAAATATTTATAGTAGGTACATCGATCTTAACAAGAAGCTCCTTTGCTTTTGATGTTTAATCAAATTATGGTCTATTCAAGGCTGTTTGGGCAATGGATCTATTCGAAACTATCTCTTTCGTGACGTAGGTTAGGATTTTTAAAAAATAGAAAAAGATTTATTGCGATACCGCCAATTATTCGCATGAAACTACGATTCGTGACACTTTTCATCTCATGAAATCAATTATCAAAGTTGTTCAAAAATCCATTACGTCTAAGATCGTATAAATCACACGAATCTAATTGGTTTCAAACTTTCGTGTAATTAATCGAAATACCTCCGAGGAAAGTAGATCAACATTAAAATCTCCGACGAATAGCATTGAGGAAAATTTCTTATTTACAGGTACTTAGCGTGATTACAAAACGACATCCATTGTTAACGTAGCTTATTTAACTCGATTAGGTTACTTGCTTACATTGTTTTCCGAACGAGTAATGCTGTTAATTTTAATTAAACAAGCACAATTGAGATGTCCTAACTGATATTATGCAAATTCATCTGCAACGAAATGAAAATTTTATTTCGGCTAGTGAGCAAATAACACTTAAAAGAAATATATAAATACCGGCACCGGCACTTATTAAATTATCCATGACGAAATCAAACTTACGACTATTGTGTGTAATAGGTAAATGCGAAATAATTTACGCAATACGCCTTTATTCTTATCAGAAATCAAAAGTATTGCGCAAGTATGGTTTCGTTTCGTACGCTAATTACCATAAGTGTATAGTTTATCAATACTGATGTAATTTACCATTTCAGCGCAAAATGATGATGATGGACTATGGGTCCCAATTTACCGGATCGACTATTAGTTCGGATACTATGTCCGGAAGTGTCGGTAGTGTGCAACCGCGTATAAGAACGGTGCGTTTAGTGAGACCATCATCTGGTATGTTACCGCCGCCGAATCTCACTGCAAGGTTCGGACCAAATTTGGGGTTCAGTATTCGTGGTGGAAGGGAACATGGGAGTGGATTTTATGTATCAGTTGTTGAACCGGGATCAGAAGCTCACAGACAAGGATTAAAGGTACGTGTGTGTATTTATAGTCACCTACCTTGTTTAATATTTATTTTTCTTTGGTACTTACACTCCTCCCAACCCAGTGACAGCTCAGTGGGGTACGATTTTTTTTAGGGTGGTAATTTTCGCGGCCCCAAGGATTGTTACTCTAAGGTCTAAGCCCAAGGATTATTATTTTTACCCCAAGAATTATTTTTTCGACCCCAGATTTTTAATTATTTTGATCTCTAGATTTCTGATCTCAAGAATTATTATTATTTTAAGAGATAGTTCGGTGTAGATTTTACAAAACTTTATTTCGTATCATTAAATGACATACCTACCTTGAAGTCTAGTTTAAGCTGAAAAATGTTCTCAGTAGGAAGTCTTACATGGGGTTGCAGTACAGTGGGGTACAGTTTTGCCCCATGTAGAAATGCTTCGCTGTAGATATTATAAAACTTTACGGCATATAATTAAATTACAAACCTTGAAGTGTAATTTAATTTAAAGAAAAGTTTGTAAAATACTTTTAATTTTGTAGTAAAATCGGTTGAAAGTGTTTCGTAGGGGTTCGTGAGCGAGATGCGATGAAAGGATGCTTCACTGTAGATATTGTAAAACTTTAGCATATTGTATTTAAATTACAAACCTTAAAGTATAATTTAAATCAAAAAAGTCTTTAAAACACTTTTGATTTTGTGGCAAAATCGGTAGAAAGACTTTCGTAGTGGTATTGTGGAGTATAGAGCTTGCAAAACTTTATTTCGTATAATTAATTAACTTACCTTGAAGTCTAGCTTAAGCTGGAAAAATTTCTAAAATATTTTTGATTCTGTAGGAAGTCTTACATGGGGATGCGTTGCAGGGAGATACCATTTTGTCCCATGTAGGAATGCTTCACCGTAGGTTTATAAAAACTTAGTTACGACACATAATTAAATTACAAACCTTGTAGTGTAATTTAAGTCTAATAAGTCTGTAAATGCTTTTGATTTAGCAGTAGACTCAGTAAGAAGTCTTACGCAGAGATGCGCTGCAGTAGTGGTACGATTTTATTCTTTATTTTAACCTAAAGGATTCTGAAAACTATTTTGATTTCGTAGAAAACTCGGTAGGAAGTCTTCCGTACACATCCATCTGAATCGCTGAATCACCTCCAAGTGAGCAGACGGATCTGCGGTTTTTTTATGAAATAGGTAGAGTTTTAGGTGTTTAGACTCCATTCTCACTATGAGCCGTTATAAATAGTGTCAAGAAAGTAATCGTTTCTTCCATGCTTTCTCTTGTGTGCCATGTTCTGCAGTCTGAGCTTAATCCATTCGCTTAAGAGTTTGATCCTTTTTCACTACTCTATCTTCTGCTGTATCCTTGAACGCCACTGCATTTATGCGCTAGTCATCCCCATTGCGTTTTATTGAGCATTGCACACTACACTGCTTCACCCACACATTCTCCACGTAGGGCTCAATAGACTGAATAGTGCTTACCTGTATCTTCCTGTTAGTCTGCGCATTTTCATCTTCAAACCAATTGCTTTAATGTAATTATAGTATTTCTGAGCATGAATTTTCTGTTATTTTCTTGTCGCGCTTCTATAGATATAAGATGTGCTATGGGTTCGATTGCATACGCCGGATGCGAACTATTTTTTCTCTTCGTGTCCGCTTCTTCTTTTTAAAATCTGGCCTGTATTGGAAAAACGTGTCTTGCATTTTCCGTCTTTTATATTCCTCACCGTCAGGGTTGTATATTTAAGTGAGTTGTCACAGTTAAACCTGCTATGTGGGGGAGAGTTGGTATCCTTCTTTCCTTGCCTTTTATCCGAACTCGTGCGGGTGGTATTACAAATTCCCTCTCCTGTTCACACCTTAATATTGTGCAGAAGCCTATATTTGATCCATACGCTAACAACCAGGCTTCTCCACGGCACCTAAAACTGGCCAAACGACCTAGGTATTTGGGAGATCGTATAGACTTGACAGTCCGAGCGGTTAAAAGACCATCTGCACAACCTTCCTAGAGCCGCTGAAGTACAAGAAATGGTTATGATGTCATTGAATGACTATAGCTCTAGGTCGTCCCCACGTAGGACATCCCCAATTTGTCACGTCTGTCGTCCGTGTGCATCTATTTTAGATCGAGAAAAAGGCCGTTCCCCACTCGCCAGATGTGAAAACCTCGTTGGTCCAACCGACATTACCGGTCCCGCTCTTTGATTTTGTACCCCTACCGCCACATCTCACGGCCCAGTGGCCTTTGGGCCTTTGCTCTTTTCAGGCTTTTATAGATTTCATTGGATACCTCTCGAATATTTCCGTACATCTACTACGATAATTTGTCAATCAGGATGGAGTCGTGCATAGAAAGAACGACTTTGTGTCCATTTTAACTTGGAGCTTTAGACAGAATAAACTCATGAAGCAAAACTTTGACATCGACCAACCGTAACAAAATCCTTTTGTGAGACAAAAAAAATGTGACAATAAACCCGTTAATAAATAAACGAACGGTACTTATATCTCACATTAGAAATTCCATCACACTTTTAGTCCCAAAATGGAAAGGATTCGCTTAAAAATATAAAAAAAATTGCAATTCATTCCTTTATTCTAACAAAGTAACAGTCGAGGTGCAACGTCGGTCGTGACAATATATTACGGTTCTTCCGATGAAGCGGAGAGCACCTGTTCGAAAAAAAGGAATTTACTAACAAGTAACATAATTAGAGATTTACTTATTGAGTAAATGAAAATAACGAAAGTTACGAACCACTTCAAGCGTTTCAAACATGAACTTTTAACTTTTTTTTGTAACGGTTCTTTACTTTTGCTCTCAACCGAAGATTTTATGTCAATTATATTATATTCTATTACGAAGAATTCGCGCATTGTTCAATTTTGATGATGTCATTGTTTGGTCGTGAGCTTTCTACGTCTGCAAAAGTGTGATTGGCATCCATTGTCTATAACCATTGTGGGCGCTTGATGGTTTTTATCGACGCAGCCCAACACCACCAA
Organism: Pyrocoelia pectoralis; assembly: GCA_036250285.1. Classification (NCBI taxonomy): domain Eukaryota; kingdom Metazoa; phylum Arthropoda; class Insecta; order Coleoptera; family Lampyridae; genus Pyrocoelia; species Pyrocoelia pectoralis. The sequence continues at coordinate 49,144,529 of CM070078.1, forward strand.
CCTATTCCTTTATAGGTACGTTGTGAAGGAACAAATCAAAACTAACTTAACTAACAGTAGTAAAAGGGAGGCACATACACTTGTGGGAATGTCGTCTTCATCATCCATCAACGTACAAGTGATATATCAGCGGCTGATATCCATAGTCCTGACAAGAATGAAGTTCACCTAACTTCACACTCAATAAAATATCAATCCTTTTAATCTCCCCCAACGCTCTACTGCTCGGAGGACCTTCAAAGAGTCATAATCTACTCCTTAAGTAACCAGAAAAGCCACACACACATACAATAGATGACGAAAAAGGCACGAAACCAACGGTTATGAGTACCTAGTGTCACGCTTCGATTCCCACTGTAGTGAGTAGCTCGTCAGAGGAAGAGACCAATCGCCACCGCCACCCCCGCTCAGCTTTTCCAAAGACTCTTCAGTGACTATTTGAAGCGATTTCAAGATTACATGATATACACCATCATTGTTGGGATTAAAATTTTTCACTACACTCCCTAAGTTAACACAAGAGTCGACACACAGGGTAGAACAAAAGACTGTAAAAGTGCAGAGGCGTTTCAGCGATCAGAGTATCCCAATAAAGTGCTCCACTCGTGACTATTTGACTGAATACTTCCAGTAAATCCGACTGAATGGAATGCAAGCAAACCTGGAAGTTTCGTTGCACAACTGCGCCTCTAAATCGTTCTGATGACTTTAGATTTGTTTTGATTTTTATGTTAAAGAATGTGCAGAAAATTGTCTAATTTATTGGTTCATTGGACACCACCAACTATAAGAACGGCCATGCACCGATCTGATAACAATATGCAATCATTATTGAAATTTTCCAGGGCTAAACTCACTGGAAAAAGCAGAATAGAACCAATTATTCTAGATTCTTTGAAGTGCCGAAGATGCTTGGTAGGAGCCGTTGAGGGATTGGCGAGGGAGGTGAGTAATGCTGGGAGATGAGGGGAAGTAAAATAAGTGGAATTTATAGAGAGAGTGGCTGGCGAGAACTCTGATAAATACTGGCTTTATCGGAAGAAACCTTCGATAATACCTATCGGTGCTGTGTTAGAACTCGATTCGGGAGGGAGGGGGATGTTACTACCTCTTAGAAATTAGAAAAATTAAAAAGATTCCCGAATTTTCTGATATTTAGAAACGTAAAGACTTTCAATAAAATCTCCAGTGTTTGAAAATGTTTTTCAAATACTTGTTTAGCCACTGGGTGGTTCTACAGATTTGGACAGAAAGTGTACAGGAGGAAAGCAGCAGTAAGTGATTTTCCTTTAACTGGATGTATCAAGATGATCTAAAGAATTTATAATACGATTTTAGTAGGGAGTTTTTAGTAATAGCAAATCTCATGATGAGAAGGGTTGTCTGAACTTTCAAAAATATTTTTTACGATGCGATTTGAGCGCAAGGGAGATTTTATCAAGCAAAAATTGTCAGCCACTACGCTAAACATCTAAGAGGACGAATTTTGGCTAGCGATGACTTGGTTTCTAATGAATCCTCCAAGTTCTCATGTTCGGCCTTAAAGGTAATTGAACGGCGGCTTCACGTATCACTGATACAAGGGCTATACAGCGTGTTCCTTCTAAAGGGTGTAAGATTATTGGTATCTCGGTGCGTCTGGACTGGCCGAAGTGTTCTTTCCTCCAAGTAATACCTGCATCGACAATAGTTGGCAGAGGGAAAAAATAAGCATTAAAAAATTGAACGATGTGGATACTAAAGTGACTCAACGGAGTTGAAAATTCAGTGGTTCACCTCCTAAACTATTAAACTCTTGGTGTACGGTCTACAAATCATCTGCCAGTAAATCTCTGCTTCAATGTGCACGACAATTTTGGGTAATAATTGCATTTTTCCTTGTACGGTGGGGTTTCAGCTTCATTTTCTTTACTCTGTTCCTTTCTGAGCCATACATTTGCACCTTGGTGCTTTTTGGTAAATGGTAGTGAAAACTGGTGAATTTTTGTTACTCTAAAAGGCAGAAGGTATATCATACTCTTTCTGGTTATGGTTCACTCCACATTTTGGGCAAGAATTGGATTTTTCCTTTTAGGGTTTCGGCTTCATTTGCCTTCCTCGTTTTTTTTCTGAGCGGTACATTTGCACCTTGGTGCTTTCTGGTATGAAACCAGGCGAATTTTTGTTTATCCAAAATGCATATGGCAGACATGTGTTCAGCCTTTTTGCAGCCGAAATTGCATACATCCTGGTTATAGATCACTCCGCATGTTGGACAAGACTTGAATTTTCCGGAAGAAGTCGCTTAACTTTATTTTCATCCCTGATTCTTATCACACTGCGTTGAGTGTATTTACTCTTTATATGCTTCATCAATCTTTAAAACCAGTAAAGGAGTGATGTAAAAACGTAGAGTTTCCTAAGCCTCTGGCAGAATTTTTAAATATTTACTCAAGGAGTAATTTGTGTCGTCATTCTTTTGTTGATGAGCGATACTTAAATACGCTCGTATAAGAACTGTAACACTTACGCGTGATCATATTGTAACGTATCGGTGTTTAAGATAAATTATTATTCATATTTTACAATTTTACGCTAATTTATTAAATCACAGACGAATGTAAATTATGCTAAAAAAAGACCAAAAAACCGGAAATGTTTAAACTGTCGTAGCAATTACTACTGTAGTTTCTAATTTATCCTGTTCTTAGAGCAGAATTTGACCTTAAGTTCTTTCACCTCACATCCTTCGAGACACTAACTTAGCCTTGTGAAGTGAACATTTCAAGTTCAAAGAAAATTATTTTAATTGCAGATGTAGATAACCCAATATAGGTCACTGCCAGAGAAAGTAACTTTTGACCGTCACGATACGTTAAAATTTTTTTTATGCCGTTCTTCTTTTCAGGTGGGCGATCAAATTATCAGAATCAATGGGTTCACTATCGAAGACGCCGTTCACAAAGAAGTACTTCAATTAATCTCCAACTTTACCCACTTGGTCTTGAAAGTTCGATGTAAGTATTTATTATTAACAGAGTACTGCAAGCTTTCTGGACGTTCAAGTAATCGATAGCCTCCTTTCTTTTTTTTATTAAATTGAGAAAGCCGCACATCTTCACCATCTTTAAATTGTATATGATACAATAATTTGTTAATGGTAACTCAATTTAAAAATCCGTTAACTGTTTGATAATTATATACAATTACTAAAACCTACATAGTGTAATAAAGAAGAAAGTCTTTTTGATTTATTGATACCTGAAAGCAAATCTGTCGGATCACTTTTTGACCAGTTGTTCTTCTCACCTATTGTCAGATGTGTTTTTAGGTTGCACAAACGTCTTGCATCTTTTCTTCAATTTATTGCACTTTTTGATATACATAGAACCAAAATATGCAGAACGTGTGAACGAAAATTCATTCATACATTTCCTGTTTTTTTCTTAAATGAAATTCTTTCGCTTCCAAACCTGGTTTTTGACAACATTTTAATTCTTCCTGCTGTAAAATCCAGTTTGTTGAAAAACATATCCTTTTCTTAAAAGATTGGGAAATTTTTATTTTCATTATTACAGTTAACTTTGCTAATAAAACGATGTTCAATTTCTCTTATACGGTATTGGTTTACAGTAAGCGCTTAAAATTAATTCGTATAACTTCCTGATGGTCCTCGTGTTCAATTTTTAATTATGATACCATTTGGATATCGCACGAGTAGTTTTCCTTCGATGAAGTCTTCTCTACTACCTTGGTTGTCTTTCATTCCTTCTCCCATGATTCTCCTGTGTCGTTTTTTTAAGTTAGGTAACGAGTCCTACCAGCAGGGACTACGATTTATATGTGTACGAGGTCGCTTTAGTTTGTCGTGGTGTAAGTTTTCTGTGTGGCCGACTTCCATTAATGTCGGGATGCCTAGTCCGTCTTTGATGGTATTATTCAGGACGTAATGCGGTAATTATTCGAACTATTTGGACCTGAGCTGATCCCGGATTGTTTTGGTCGGTCTTTGATGGATTCAACCACTTTATCCATGTGTAGGGATCGCCCTGATATGAGTTTTATAGTGTTCCGCAGGTATCGTCTGGATCTGTTTTCCTTCGTAAACACCACGTTCACGTGGTCGTTGAACATTACCTGTCTAGGGATTTCAATTCATTGGCAAATGGGTTGTGCTAGTGAAACTCCCAAATGGAAGACCAGGGAGAGCAGTACGTTTTTAGGTTCTCATTGTCGAATGTGACGATTATGGTAGTTTTTCTCTTGCTAATAAGTTCAACTATCCCGTCCGTCACTCTGATACCGTGTACAGTGGATGGTGTTGTGCTGACGTCTGAACCAGAATTGCTCGTGTCTGTCTGTGTGGATTTCGCATTGAGATAGGAGAGTGGAGATATAGGTTCATTGCTGATAGTTATGTGCAAAAACGTGCCAAGTTGCGAGATGTCCTGTGAAGTCCTCTTTCGCACGATGATCATGAGTTTGAGTTATTATGTTGTTTACAGTTAGTACAGTAGGTGAAAGAACTGGTTCTGGACACTTGTTTTAAGGCCAATTAGCTTAACGCATTGGCTTCCTCATTCCTCATTGCCTTTTGTTCCAGAATACTTGGTAACCCATACAACCTGAAGGACTCTTTGCCATTTGCTATACGCGAATAAGAGTTGTTTGACACAATTCGAAAGTGCTCCCCTCCGAGTGTGTGTAAAGCTCTCTTCCGGTAGTGTTTGTTGCAATCGAGCCTCAGCTTTTATATTGTCGACATCACCGGTGGATTTGTTGCCACTGTTTTGACTATCGGTTTGGACCTTGTTGGTGGTGTTGTGTCGTGGTGGTTGCAGTATGCGCTTCGATTTTCTTTTTCCTTTGGCCACTCAGTGTTGGGTCGACGCTCATCCATAGTAGGAACAGTAGGGAATGATATCATTGGTTCCTCCGCGTCGTCTGCGTGGTAGGCTATGTATGATCATGTAATTTGTCCCCTATATTTGAAGAATTTTGTGTTTCTACCACCTCTTTCGAGTTCTTTTCCATTACAATTGCTGTTAATTTAATTTTGTCAGTTGTATCACCTTCCTCTGTGTCTTCCTAAGCCTAAGTAAACGTTTAAACTTATCTATCCAAATTTGCTGATATTCATGTTCATTTTCTGCCAGCAGCATTTCTTATTAAGTTCAATAGTTTTCCGTTTATTTACTCTTTTGTTTGTTTTTTTACAAATTTTTTCTATAAGTCCTTTTTTCGTTCTATTGGATTGCAAACATTGCAAATACCAAAAAAAAAAACAATAAAAACTTATCAAATCGAAAGTGTTTCGAGAGAAAAGCTGCCATCATCAGCGCGTGTGATTTACTACTTTAAAACAAAGAAGCCTGATAGCACTTACTTCTGTTCTTTTTGTACTTTTGTTGTGGTTTTTGGTGTTTGCAGTGTTGTGTTTAACGACCACAAAATTCCAGTTCTTTCAGGTACCCTGGGTTGGTCTGATATGCCTTGTTGTTGTGTTAACTGTGAAAGATGTAGGTATTGTGTTATTATTATTTATTTATTAACAAATTTTTCCGTACCTATTTGTGCATCGAAGTCTCCTACTCCTACTACTAAATCATTCTCTTTCGGTATTCTTTCTATTTCATCTTGTGTTTGTTTATACAATAATTTCCTTCTACTGAGAGGTTTCAGTTGTTTAGCAGTAATTATTTATCGTAATTATTTAGAAGTTGTTGGGGTAGCGATAATCAAATGCGACCAAAGTTGTTTTGTAGCCCAGTCATTGTACTGCTTCAAATTGGGAAAAATATTGCAAATTTTGGAAATTGGCACAGTTGCTCTATGTTTACAACATGTTCCATAAGCTCTAGTTGTAAGGTTTGTTGAACTACTGTAATCTTTGAAACTTGCACTAGGTTTAAATTAAAGGATCAAAACTTGGCGCTCTGTGTATTGGAAACTCCGAACAAACGTTTTATGATATGCAGCTTCGAAATAGTACTTTTTTACTGACGAGCGACTACTTGGATATAGTGCTCAATAGACAAGCTGAGTTTTTGAAGAAATACTGGTCAAACTGGCGAACTGACGTTGATAGTAGTAGAGGTTATGGCTAGGGAGATTCGCAGTGGCTCACAGCGTATTCCCTCTTCCTACCAGTTGTCTGATTGTTGAGCGACTCGACCGAAGGTTGAAAAAATATACCTCAGAGATTAATAGGAAATTAGACCATACTGGTAAATAAAAGCATTAGGAAAGGATCAAAATTGCAGAGAGGAGCATCCGTGGAGCGTTTTGTACGGCGAAGGAATGATAATAGAGTGCCCGAAAAGCTGTTGCTATCGTTTGCTAGGTTGATAACTCCACGACATCACAGGAGTCTGGAATATGTGAAAAAGTGAATACAAAAGAACGCAATTATTTTAGTTTTAAAGGGGGAGCCCTCAGCGTTAACACAGAGCCCTAAACGTTTCTTGAAATGTTTGGATATGGACCGCATCTCCTGCGGTGTCAATCAATCTTACTCATGGCGCACAGGTTGCTTTTAACTCTTGTGGGCCTTAACACAGGCTTTGGTCTCCAATATCGCCCATACGTTTTCCATAGGATTGACATCCTGCGAGTAGGACGGCCATTAGGAAGATGTCAAAAATTTGGTAAATGTCGCTTGTGAAATTCCTTCCATCCACGTCATCGAAATGCTGTTGGACCCGTGGAAGAACCACGGATTCAAGAACGTCGCGCTGGTACACGTTATGGTTGATTTTGATCCCTTGATGCATGAAAACGAGAGATGTCTTTCCATTAGCGCAAATTCCGCCTTATACCATGACGAATTTATACTATCCTATCATTTTGATGAGTGTGCGCTTGTTCTACGGTGAACAACTTCTCGTCCGTGAAAAGAATTCATTGTCATCTCCTATTTTCAGTCCGAATTTGCAGTTTGAAATCGTACGCGTCCACAGTATGGCGTAAAGGTGCAAAAGTGAGCTGCGATAATGGTTTCAAACCACACGCCTATGATAAAAACAGGGAAAAGATTTCTTTCCACATTCTTGGTCAAGACATGGTGGGCCACTTCCTCATCCTTCCTCTCTTCATTAAGTAACAAGAAGCATGGATGAGTATGTGGAAAAATTAAACCTAGAATACCACTTTATATGGGACGATAGAGTTCAATGTAAAAATATCTACTCGCTTTAGAATTAATTTCATTTCGTCTTTTTGGTCATGTGAGATTTTTACTTTTATAGTTAATCTGGCATCTTTTATGCTGTCCAACATCCCCCTACAGTTTTACCTTTCTAATAGTCTTGTCATTATAACCGGCTTACGTGTGAGTGTTTTCGACGTTTTCTTTTGCTTGTCTCAAAAATAACTTCGACGGACATCTATCGTTTGTAATTTCTTCGAGATTTAGACCTTGGTAAAACATTTCATGAATTTTCGTCTCAAGTGAAGAGATCTCGCGGTCAGAGGAGTTTTGGGCAGGAATAATTCCTCGTCTTTGATTGAACCATGACATTCCCTTCCTTTCACAAACAAAATGTACATCTCTTCTCTACATATACTGGGTGTTTCTACTCAAAGTGGACAACGTAATAGAGGTTGTAGAACTCGTCAAAACTAACACTTTTGTTTAAGTAATTTTTTTCATTTTGGCTCTTGTTTTCGAATTATGGACTTTTTTTGTTTTTTTACAAATCGCTATATCTCCATTATTTATAGTCGAATTTCAAAAAATTAAAGTTTCTTAGAATCGACATTTTAATATCTACAACGTTTGTTCAGAACTTTTTTACAAAAAATTTAAGAACAGCAAAATGGTGGGTCCTTTTAATTATAGTAGTAGAGTAGATTTTCTGCTATTCAATTTCCAAAACATAAAATGACCGACGTTTTGCTGTTGTAAATTTTTTGTAAAAAAGTTTCGAACAAACGTGGTAGATATTAAACTCTTGATTCCAAAGAACTTTGATTTTTGAAATCCGACTACAAATAATGGAGATATAGAGATTCGTAAAAAAACAAAAAAGGTACATAATTCGAAAAAAAAAGCCAAAATGAAAAAAAATATTTTAAAAAACGTGTTAGTTTTTTGACGAGTTCTGTAACCTCTATTACGTTGTCCACTTTGAGTAGAAACACCCTGTATAAATGGATAAAGTGATGACTGACTGACTCAGTCACTGATCTATCAACGCCCAGGCCAAACCAATGAATCTAGAAACTTGAACCTTCCCCTAATGATGTAGGCACCCACTAAGGATTTTCGAAATTCATCCCCTAAGTAGGTCAAAATGAGGGTTGAAGTTATGGAGTTTTGATTTTATTAATAATCGTTGTAAACAAAAGCGCAATGTTATTACTGTCGAACTTAAAATAATTAAAATATGGAAGTTCAGACAACTTTTTTATTGGCGGTACGAACTTCGCCGGGTCAGCTAGTTTTTAAATAAGTAGCCTTTTTGGACGGAAGTTATACTTAAGATGAATTAGAATAACAAAATCTAATGTCGGCAATGATCTGAAACCGCTAGTAAAATCATTTTATTATTAAATTTTAAATATTACATTAAAATGCCGTTAATGTATACTTACGGTTTCGGTTATATGTAAATCTTTTTTTTTTATTTCCCGTTGCGTATTACTTAGAATTTTAATTAAAGTAGTCTAATTTAATGAAATTTGTCCACTCCTATCAACGGGAAACTAATTACGATTAGTTCAGGTTGCGCTTTTTTCCTTCCAATTAATCGATAGGAATGAATTATTGTAATCTGCGCTTACGACTGATTGAAGTAACGTATGCGTTACTAATTTCCAAAAAATTGCGGCGATTTGGTAATATTTTTGGATATAGTTCGTTTATGGAGTATCGATGCGAAAAAGTTACGCTCCAAATAACAAAGAACATTATTTTTTGCCTGAAAAGGCAATTTAGAATTGTAAAAAGCTCATTTGAAAGATCATTAAATTTTGAATTCGAGGATTACGTTTTTAGTGCACTTCCAAAATAATGGGCTATTGTGGCCACTTTGTCAGTCCATTGTCCTCCCGCTCGTTTGTCCTATTGACTATCCATTATCAGAGTTTTATTAATGTCTGTGTTCTAGGCTTGTATCAAGGATGGAAATTTTTTAGGGAACTTAACATAACATAATATATACATTGATGATTTGGACCTAATACGTAACGGTTGTTGTTCTGTTTGTTTCTTTGCTGTCGATTAATACATTATTATTGGGGTTTTTTGGGTGATTGTTGTGATGTGTTCAACAGCCACAAGTGCAACAATCCTTCCAGACTGTTCCTTCTTTGGTTTAGATAGAAAAATACCAACTAAAAACTACCAAGAAAAAAATTGTTATATGTATCCTTAAACTTAGTTTGGAATATCGGGAACATTAATTAAGAATCTGTCATAATTTCTTTGGATTCTGGATCAGGTGCAGTTCCTTTGTCCAAATCTTCTGATTCAGAACGCCATTATTAATCTCCACCATCGAATCGTACTCTCGTTCATACTTTCCTGATCAACTTCTTTTCAGAATAGCATCCCTTGTTATTTATGTTTCTTCAAGTTATCTTTTCCCAGGTAATATTTTAGGCTGTCTTGAAAAAGACCAAAAACAGTCCCGCTTGTGCTTCTTTGGGCTTTGGCACCTTGTGGTGGTTCACGTTGCTTCAATTAGGTAGTTATGAATCAATTTGATAAGGGTGTTTCCCGAATGAGGATCGCTTCCGATGCTGAGTTGAAGATTTTGGCATATCAAGGGACAGCACCAAACTTCCTTCATGCACCAAGTACCACTGCTGGCTTCTTCTATTGTTAAAATTCCTACGTCGCTAGTTAACTTCCACTTGGTGAAGACGTACTGCTTTTCAGGTAGTTTCCAGTTCTTTAGCACGTTTTCAAATATAATTTCTAAGAAGTCCAGTAGGTAAACTTGACGGGAGACTATGTTTGCTATTAGGTTCATTCAAAATGAATTGTTTTCACTACCAATGCCGGGATTTTGTCTTTATTTGTTATCTTATTGTAGAAGGGCTATTTTATCTTCTCTATTGGTGGCAGGAGGAGTTCTTCGTGGGTTGAAAACGGTAGGTAATTGGATAACGAATTCGAATGCATTACTCAACTACCGGTGTCCTTTCCTTCATTTTTTGGCGACAATTTGATTTCTTTTGTTCCTAGCTCATCGCTCTTGTTTATATTTTAGGTATTTTTGGGCCAAACAATATTTTAAACGGTAAACGTTGGGCTAGAGGCTAAGTTCTGACTTGGGGGATGTTTTTCTGAAGTTTGAAACGGTTTATTCTTCGCTGAACCAGCTGAGGTATGTAGTGGAAGTGGAAGCACTGACGATTGTGTCTATTGAATACAAAGCTTAGATTGCTATTTACGGTGATCCTTAGTATTTCCATAATTCTGTTTAGGTTGTATGGTGGGGGGAAAAACGTTCTTCTCCTCGCGATCAGGACTGCCGTTTTCAACCTCCATGTTCAGTTGTTTTTTGTTCACCCATCTACTGCTCTTGATCTCGCTTTCGGTATGAACGATGTTGTCGTCGTTTAACTTTCTGTCGTTCGCGTAAACCAAAGTCTCGACTCCCTGGGGTACTGCCAGTTGAAGAACCCTAGTGTCGAAACCTGGGATGTCTCGCCGCTTACTTCCAGAGTCAAATGATGCAGACTCAACTCCACCATCATTGAGTAACTATGGATAATCGTATTTAATAGCCTCCACTATCGCCAAGTGGAATGTATTCATGATTAAAGAAGCGATGATTGCTGTTTCCTTCGTTTTTCATGTCCCTCCCTTAAGATATCCTGTATCCATACTGAATGTACAAAATTGTAATGTCCTGATAAGCGTAATACCATTTCTCTTTCATGAAGATGAACACCATCACGTTGCCCTTCCAGCTCTTCCGATAACGCCCTTCTCTCAATCACCAACTGCCGAAAAAGAGCACTTTTTTATTTAGACGACAATACTGGACAAGAAATTGGAACCAATAGAATCAAAAGGGAACAATTTCTCTGTAAATTGTAGAAAATTTGGTCTTGTTTCTTATTCCATAATTGCTTTTAATATTACATAAAGATAAAACAAAAGGCTAGTATCTTATTCCGCCCGTTTTTTTGAAATGTTTCATTCGATTCTTTAAATAAATTTTGGGCAACTTTGTAATGTTATTCTTTTAGTAAATTCAAATATTTTAGTTTCACCTATTGTAAAGTTAAAAAAATTGTGTACCTATACTTTAACGATTCTATTGCCAAAGAATTGAGGTAACTTAAGTTCAAAACTCCACCGAACCGAAAATGTAATTAGATTATCAAACAACCTACTTTTGTAATAATCTCAACTAAGAAAAAAATTATTTACGAGTACTTTCTGTTTCAGATGTTGGGATGATTCCAGTTAAAGAGTAAGTAAACGAATTCAAGCATCACTTAACCAGATGATTGTATTTACTTAGTAGCTCACTCAATTACCATTAGACACCTACGTAATCTGGGTCAAATATTTTTTTTTACAGCAGAAAAGTCGATCCTTTAACCTGGCACATTATATCCGAAGGCACCTCATCGACAAGATCTTCGCCACAATTAAGCGATAAAATACACGACGTGCGAATTAATATTATGATCGCACCACGTACCAAATTAGGATGCGGGTGAGTACATCTTTGTTATCGAGGTATCTTCAGGTGTCACACCTTTATTTTTGTAGCATTTGCAAAGGTCCCGAATGGAAACCTGGTATTTTTGTACAATTGACAAAGGAAGGTGGAATCGCCCGTGACGCTGGCTTACGTCCTGGCGATCAAATACTTTCATGCAATAACGTGGACTTTACCGACATCCATTTCAGCGAGGTATTCTACCCTTTCTAAACTTACAGCACTATTAAAACCTGCACACTTTTAGGCCGTTAATCTGATGAAAACGGCACGCCAATTAGACTTACTGGTACGAAAATCGGCAGGTTCCGAACTCTTCCCCAGTGAATCCAGCGGTTATAACAGTTCCGCGAGCTCAGTTACGGGTGATCAAAGTCCTTCGTGGTCCGACTTGAAAAGGTTATCGATCGTTAAAGAAGAATCGTTAGAATTAGAAGATCGTCTATCACAACTCGATCGATTGAAAGAGAGCGAATGGGAGAAAGTTGAATGGGAAGATATCGACAATGATAGACGTTATCAGTTTAAATCGACAATAATTAACCTATCGGAAAACGGGACCACAATTACAAATGGTGGATCAGAAGAGTGCCAAAATATAGAAACTAATAGCAATACGTTAACTAGAAATAAGGCAAATAAATTAGCGGATTCTTTGCAAGAGACCAAAACTGTTTTTGTTGAGGTGCATCATGAGACGAAGACTGAAAGTTCCTCAAGTCCCAGTTGTAATAGTATAGCAGATTCTTCCAGTAGCTTATCGAGTGCTATTAGTCAAGAATTATTGAGAAGATCTGAGGTATGTTTCATAAATCTATCGCTTTCTGGCTTAATACGAATTTGCAGCGTAACAAAATCCAGACCAAGCAGTCAATCGACGAACGGCTCCAAGAGCAAAAGATACTAAAGGTAACCGACACGGGTAAAGAAGAACAACACAGAAAGTTAATGGACGAATTTAAAAAAGTACATCGAAAAATGTTTAAATCGACAGACGACTGTGAAAGCAAAGAAATTAACCATGAATTGTTGGTAAGTAAGTGTAAATATTTGCTACTGATTTCACTTTTAAGAATGAGTACTACATTTCTATGTGTGAATTGTTTAAGAACAATATTCGTTCTGGGAGTTTAAAACAATATAAATAATCTACGGTAATAAATATCACGTTTAATGGATTATGCGCCTACAGATAACTCCAATTAATGAGAACTCTCTTAATTGGTAGAAATTTAATTTGTTAATTAGACTAATTAGACATTAAAATCACAAAGGAAATTGATTTAGAAATTTACTACCTACTGAGATATTAACCTATTTACGATTTTTCATTGTCTTCTGCCATCTACTGGTATATTATACTCTTTAACGCATGAAATACATTTGAAAATGTCTTCCAGTGGGCCCCTCTTCTGATGATCGGTTTAACTTAATTTTCAGTTAGAGGAATTTCTTTTTCTGGATTTGGGTGGCCAAAACTTTGGACCCCATGGTGAAAATAATGCGGTCTTCGTTTTCCCTCTTCATCCTTTTCTCTAATTACAGTTAGAGGGGTCGGACGACTCTAATCAGGGAGGTAGCACAAAGGGCCCGAATAGGTGGCCTAGGCTACAGTGACTTTACTACAAACAATGGCGACAAGCGATGTATCGATTTTTATTTAGCCTAACTAGTCACGTGGTATGTTTTGCCTCTTAATGGCGGCCTGGCTAGTCACGTGGTATTAAGAGGCAAATTTTCTTTAATCAGCGTATGTTTTTTATTTGGATTTAGCAAGTTGCTAGGATATCACCGTTGAGTTTATACAAACCCACCCAAAATTTTGCCTCTTAATGGCGGATGGGCGGAACTAATCGCTGCTTGTCGTCACTGTTTGTAGTAGGGTCACCGTAGTCTAGGCTATGTGCTCGTAGACTTCCGACTACCCTCCCATCGTAATCCAGAATCCAGATGCAGTTATTTGCTACTTTTCTGGAATGACAAACATTTCCGGATAGTTCTGGGCTACATATAGCCGTAGAAATGCTAAAAAGGATGTGGCCGTTGAACTACTCAACACCGAAAAATAAAAGGTATAAAGACAAAGAAGAAATTGATAATTTGCTTCGTACAAACTTCTGAAGAAAATAAACAAATTTCAGATTCCATATGAACTTTAGAATGGAAGCGAATGAAATAAGAATGAAGAATGAAGAAAGGGGCACGAACGTATGTGTAGATTGTGGGAATATATGCACGTAAGAACTGGAATTCCTTTTTACATTGTTACCAATATTTTGGTAGATCTGCAATCTACATCAAGTGGGAGTTACATTATTTTAGTTTATCTAGGCCTGAAGTAAAATGAATGATGAGGTCGCTCGAACTCCAGCCTCCTTATAAAGCAAGATTTTCGATACGAGCTATTGTCCATCACCATTTTTGAGGTCTTATCAAGGAACCCAACCCCAGAATGTTTTAATGACGTACTGGAGCTGTTGGGAGCATATTTTCTATGTACCAATCGTAGCGTTCTTATAATTGTATAATGTTGGTGTTTCTTCAGTGCTCATTGGGAAAGGATTATTAACCATATTACCAAGAGAATTGGACAGGGTTAAATGTCTTCATCAATCTTCATGTACTGACAGCAAAATTCTGTTCATCTTCGCCAGAAATAGCTTTCAATCCAATTCATTACGGTCGTTTATAATTTTTGCAGATATTTGTCCTAAAGTTGTCTGCCACAATTGCTCAAAATGCACTTGAAACTTTTTACTTCCTTTTTTGATGTACCAAAATAAACCATTATTATGTAGAGATAATCTTTGGTGACCGGAATACTGCAGTTGAATGTTGATCGTATATTATTTTATCCATATGATTTCCGTGACAACGCAACTTGGACCCACGTTTGTCAAGTTGTCTATACGTCAGGGACTAGCAGGCGTTCAGTTTAAAATTACAACAGTTTTAATAAAGAACGTACTTTGGTTTTAATAAAGACGCTTTAATGATCGGTGAAAATGCTTACAATTTGAAGCGCATCATTGTGTGGAGGTCACAGATTTAACTCGGTTCCGGTTTAAAATTTTGGAAAAAACAAATAAAATGGCAATTAGATATGTAATACTTATACCTATATTATAGAGTTCACTGATGTAAGTAGGTACACTACCTACCCACTAATCTATAACAATCCCAAAGTAACAAAGGATTAAGTATTAGTGGAAATTTCACGGCAAAGTAGGAGGCCACGAATGGTTTCGAACTCCGGCAACTATCATGTTTCGGGTTGGTGCACAAATTCGTTTCCGCATTGCTTAAAATAGATTCGCAATGTTCTGGCAATTCTTCGTTTGAAGAAAATCTTGTGGTTTGGATTCAAACCAATTGTGCAGAGGATCTTCATTATAGAAAGATTCCTGGAAGATTATTGGAAATGGAACGAGGAAAAATGAAAATTGTATGGGGCAATATTAGAAGAATGGGAAGGGCGTGGACCAACATCCGTACCGAACTTTCAGCCGCTTTTGCCATGGAAGCAGTATGGGAACGAAACGGGCACTATCGCGCAGCAAAGTCGCACCATGAAATCTTTCCAATCGTTACGTTTCTTCTCTATATGACGTACAGATCTTGACCGTTTTGTGTAACCTACCTCGTATATTTCATATCTGAAATATCTTTTATGGCGGTTTAATTCCCACGGACCCCCAAACACAAAGTTAATGTAACAGCGTAATTCGCAGAAAACTGTAAGACTTTGTTTCCCTATGTCCAGAGAGCACTGGGAATAAATTCACCTTGAAATCTTGCACAAACGTTTCAAATAACACGAAAATGTATTCAAACTTCACATTCTCACATGCTCCATTCTTGACAATGAAAATTCTAAATTTCCATCGAATCATGGAAAAATGTCGACATTTGACCGTTCATTAAATATCTTCTTTTTCTTCCACCTTCAGTTATATCACTAAATATGATTATTTAATCAATGGTTATATGAAATAGGTTTTTTTTTTCGCTTTCATCGTGGTGAATCCATTTCCATTCTCAACTCCAACTCCAACTCGCTTTAGAATCTTGCACGAGATTCATTGATCTGACATAGTTTGTAGACCTCGTTACACCAACAGTACTGTAATGATGGATTATTTGGCGAATTGATAACTGGATTTGTTAGCACCAAAAGATTTATGTGGTGATCATTCCCAGTAACAATCTCAATACTCCAGCATCCGTCTCGTTCCTGCAGGGATCCAAAAAATTGTGTGGATGTAAGAATTCATTTTGCGCTGAGTTCTTTCATGCTAAAATGACTACAGACGATTTTGAAAATGATTATATCAAATATTTCGGCAATTTGTGTTCCAAAAAAAATTGACCTATGCAAATTTTTACATATCTTTGCGTTTCTGAATACGTAGATTCAAAAAATGAAAAAAAAATCCGTCTGTCGTCTGTAGTCTGTCCGTACACATAACTTGCAACGCTCTAAACTCAGAAACTACGAGGCATGTTTTTTAAGTAAGTACCGTTTTGAAATTCCGCCGCTGTAGCGCTAGGGTGGGAATTCGGCGCATGTGCTCTGTGTAGCCCTATCTTTTACAAAGCCACAGACGCCATTGCGGAATTATTCGACCGTGTTTACGTTTGCTTGTGAATATTTGAAATGTCTCCTCCGATTGAGAATACCGCCGACTGTGAAATACCCCCTGTGATTCGTTTTCTTAGTGGTAAAGGCGCGAAAACGGCTGAAATTCATCCTCAGATTAATGAAGTCTACGGAGAAAACGTTATGAGTGATGGGATGGTACGGAAATGGGTGAGAACTTTAACGGCCGTACGAATGTGCATGATGAAGATCGAAGTGAACGACCTTCACTCATTGCTATGATGACTTGGTGCAGAAAGTTGATGAAAAAGTGAGAGAGAACAGACGCTTTACGATTATCTGATCAGTTTCCTAGAGTTTCAAGAAGTGTGGTTTATGAAATAATGACAAAACGTTGCAATGGTTTTTCAATCAGGCGGCAGATTTCTACGACGATGGTATTCAATAAATCTGGTTGTACGATACGATAAGTGCCTAATATTGGTGGAAATTATGTTGAAAAGTAGATTAAAGTACAGGCTTTCATGAAAAAATAAAATTGTTAGAAAAAGTCTACTAGTATTTTGTATATTTCAAAACGGTACTTACTTAAAAAACATGCCTCGTATTAAAGTTATCGAAATGCGGTTTTCGCCAATCGATTGCATTCGGCCCAAGGACGAAAATTCTGATATTACTTTGATGTTGTCACTTCCGGTATAAGCTAAAATGGTGGCACTCATTTTTTTTATAAAATAAACTTGCAATTTTTTAAATGTAGTTTAAAAGTATTTTCAACCAACTTCAAAAAGTTGGTTACTAAATTCGTCCGGATGTCTGTGTGTCTGTGTGTCTGTGTGTCTGTGTGTCTGTGCGTTGGTCGATGTTACAGGGTTTAGAAAGTTGGAAGTAGTGTCATCTTATAGGAAATTCTTCACTGATTCCAAATCGCTGGTAAATTTTTTGATCGGATCACCCGTTCGCCGTCGGGACGCCATTAAAGTCAAAATATACACCCTTTAATATCTCGAGAACGACACGTCCAATTGCAAAAAGAAAAAAATACGTTTCCTTTATTTTTTGAAACCTATCGAGTTATGATACGTAAATATCACCCTCACCCCCCCTGTGGGGTGGAGCGGGGGTGAGTTTTCAAAACTTAAATCGGTACACCTATTTTTTATTATTTTTGGATTCTACATAAAAAACAATCCTCAAATTGCAAATTTCACCCCCAACTGCAACCCCTTTTTTTGGGGTGGAAAGGGGGAAAATTGCACGTCCGCAGAAAAATGATCTTTTTATACTTTTGTTTCCTCTAACATTTTTTCGTGATTTACAAATTGTCCCTCACCCTCTCCACTCCGATCTCCCTTAAGAGTGGAAAGAAGAACAATAACTCATTTGTGCAGAATCCGGCGTGCTGCTCGTGTGTGAGGTTGGGGGGGGGGGTAGTTATATACATATATATTGTATATAGTATATGCCATAATTAGTTACAGATTTGAAGTTGGTTGAAATTAAAATTCTATAAGAATTTGCGCCTTTTGATACTTGTTTTTTCTGAATTCGGCAATATTGTGCTATACTTATTTTTTGAAAAAAGTGTTAATACGAGGGAAGTCTCGTGGCAACTTGCCAGAATTTTTTTCTGTACTTTCGTAGGTACTATCGTGCCTGGTAGTGTAGTGCAAGGGATGTATTTCCCACTAGGGGAAGGTTGCGGTGTAGTTTGGATGTCGGCGGGGGGGGGGGGGGTGCTTTCAATCGGACTCAATTAGAGAACTGCTTCTTCCGGATGACTATGACCGTGCCATCTTCAAAGAAGTTGGTAGCGTGTATAATATGAATACCAGTGGTGAACTTTGTCTTTTTTTTCTTTTGGGTTTTCTTCGTTTGGAGTTTAGTTAGCTATTTCTTTTAATCAATTGCACGGGGGGGGGGGGGCTGATAGAGGCAAAACTGTATACTCTCAGGAATGAATTTTTTTTAGCTTTCGCACATTTTCGCATAGGTATACATATCTTAGAGGATAACAGATTCACGTGTATCATCCCTTATCATAGATGTTCGCCTCATTTCTGGCGCGAAAACAAAATATATTTTGTGAATTCATGCCGAGAAATAAGAGAAAACTTGAAGAACCGAAATAAAACTTTGGAGGAAGGTGGGAAAGACAGATTGAAGCTGTGAAGAGAAACCTTCTCAACAGTGTTGCATTGCACTAACATCCACTTTTCTTAAATCATGGACATATTGGTAGTTTTTCAAAAAACAGGACAAAAATTTTGGTTTTAAAATGAGTGTCATTTTATTATTGATATTACACTGAAGACGTTCATGTAAGTCTTCCATTTCCGACAATTCAATGTGCTACAAAATCGTCTCTAGCTTCTATAACGGTCAAATTTTGATAATAAAATTACACTCGTATTACATAATAAATACCTACGGATACAGAAGCGACACTACCCGTCTCGGCAGATACCAATTTGCAATGTGAAAATACTTCCTTTTAAGATGGCCGTCGACCTAAAATCACTGACCATACAGGTCAGTGCCTAAAATGAACTAAAAGGAGGTTGCAAACATCACAGAAACAGCCGTATCTGGCGCAAAAATTACTAAATATAACACATTTATAAAAAAACTAGTATATTTTACTTCTGTATATTGGATATTTTATTAAACAGTACCGCTCAAATACGTCTAGCGCTTCAAACAACAAAGAAACTGCCGTAAGTGTCGCTTCTGCATGACTGCCCTGCATCCGTAGGTGTTTCTTCTGTGCATGTGCTCGTATTAACAAAGGTTGAATTTACAACATACTAAAATTTCGTACCATTTGAGCAAGGCAGTAGTTTTGTTTTTATCTCTAAACTTAGCTATGGCGTCGCAAACCCCAAAAACGAGCACTTCGTATGGTCCTTAAAGTGCATTTTAAAAAAAGTTTGCTATACCTAAGCAGCGTTGAAATAAACAGGCTTTAATTTGACACCAGGCCCATTCGAATCGACCCAATGGTTATTTTTTATTCAGCTTCAAACTTGGAGGTATATACACTGTGTCCAAGATAAGGAGAGCCACTATTGACTATGGGGATTTTGGAAACGGTACGAGATAGAGTTTCGGTTAATTGGGAGAAAAATTGGGCAATTTTGACGAAATTCCGAACCGTTTCGAAGTTATGCGACAAAAAGCGAATTTTCAGGATTTCATTTTTGATAAATTGTTACTTTGTCGTTGATGTTAAATAAAAAGTAAAAGAAGCTTCCACAGGTACTTTTTAACGTTCTTTAATATGGTATACAGCAAATTGGAATCCGACGTTTCGTTTTCGAGTAACCATCATCAACTTTCGTTTTTTAAATACGGTCCTGATCTGTTTATACATAATATTAGAAGAGCTTTTTATTCTGCATTCAAACATGTATCACACTTTATGGTTTAATTGCGATTTTATACTTACTTTACGATTATCGGAAAAAAATCTAAGTACCTACGAACCTGTAACCCTCCCAATAACATTCAAACTGAATTTTATTCATAAATGGGCTCTTGCTAAGTGTACTTTTTCATCCAATTAACGAAATGACACAGAATTTTCAATTTTGAATACAAATTTTATAACCAAGTACGTAATTACAAACAATCAACAACACAAAAATGAACAGATAACATTTGATGAAAAGAAAATTTAAACATGACACATACCAATAATTTAAAAAAAATTATAATAAATGCTCCAAAAGCGCTCCTTCGTTCTCCAATCGTAAATAGCATCTCCTGTAGAATCCAACTTGAACTTCTCTGAATCCAAAACATTTTTTCACATTGCAGGTGTTACAGTTTGGAATGCGTTAAGTACAAACCTTCGGAGTTCTTCTTCTGTCCCAAAGATATCTTTGTAAACATAATTTCTTATGTATCCCCAAAGAAAAAAATCCAGCTGGGTTATATCGGAAGAACGAGCTGGCCAGGGTGTTTCAGAATTGGTGCTTAAAACTCTTTCGGCAAACCTATTTGAAAGGTAATCCTTAACCACCCGTGAATTGTGCGCAAGTGCACCATTCTGCTCAAACCTACAGTCGCGTACTACGGCTTAGGGTAAAATATCAAGAGCATCTTCCAAAGTAAACCGGGAGACTTTATAAATCTAAAAAACACATGGAAACATATCGCTTTTGGTCTTTTCCTACTATCCAACTGTCACATCACCAAATTCGGTACTTTGCATCCAGGGAATTTTGGTAGATTGCAAAAATTCAGGTAGCTGCGAAAAACATCATTCACGCACACTTTTCGACCATAAAAATAGTAGGCATTGGGGGTTCTGACAGCTACCCCCCCCCCTCTCTTTTTTAAGCCACGCCCCTCCCCACCACTAAACCCCGACCCTTTGTTCCCATTGGTTATTGTAACTCCTCCCTCTCTTCCTATTGGTTCTGATAGCCACGCCCTCTGTTCCTATTGGTTCTGTTGGAACACGCCCCTCTGTTTCTATTGGTTACCACGTCTCTCCCCTCTTATTGGCTGCCTTGCTGTGCTCCTATTGGATGCTGCATGCCCCACCTCTCTTTCTCCTATTGGCTGACTCCCACCTCTCTTCTCCCTATTGTTTTCTTGTCAAGGTCACTTCTTTTCTAATGAGCGCTGCTAATCCAATTTCTATTGTTTTCCTGGTCGACGTTTCCTCTAACTCAATTTCTATTCTTTTCTTGTCAAGGTCACTTCTTTTCTAACGGGCGCTACTAACTCAATTTCTATTGTTTCTTGACCATGGTCGGCTCTATTGTCTTCCTGGCTGGTGTTTCCGGTTATGAACTTGGCTAGATGTTTCCGGTTGGGAACTAGGCTAGAGGTTTCCGGTTAAGAACTTCATTTGACATTTCCGGTTATGAACTTGGCTAACTCGCTGGCCTCGAAAAGTAAGTAATCAAGGTCAAATGTTGTTGGTCGGCTGCCGCAAGGTCACGAGCTAATTCACTTTGACCTCGTTTGACCGCAAGGTCAAGAGGTGTCCAAGGTCATGTCGACTAGACGTTTCCGGTTCGCATTTCTATTCTTGTCAAGGCCACTTCTATGTGCGTTACTAATTCAATTTCTATTGTTTTCTCGTCCAAGGTCATGTTGACTAGACCTTTCCGGTTCGCCTAACTCAATTTCTATTCTTGTCAAGGCCACTTCTATGTGCGCTACTAACTCAATTTCTATTGTTTTCTTGTCAAGGCCACTTCATTTCTAATGGGCGCTACTAATCCAATTTCTATTGTTTTCTTGTCAAGGCTACTTCAATTCTAAGTAATACAATGGGCGCTACTAATTCAATTTCTATTGTTTTCTTGCCCGAGGTCGGCTAGCCTATTCCTCTGCCTCTATTGTTTCGGTGTTTCCGGTTGGGAACTTGGCTCGACGTGTCCGGTTGGGAACTTGACTCGACGTGTCCGGTTTGAAACTTGGCTAGACGTTTCCTGTGAACTTGACCAGATGTTTCCGGTTGCGAACTTGGCTAACTCGTGCGCCTGAAGGCCAAATGCGCGAGTGCGAAACTCTGCTAACTTGCCCTTAACTTAATGTGTAGGCGTGAAACTCAATTGTCCTTCCCAAATGCGTGGGGGATATCGCAGTTCAAGGTTATTCTCCTGGCCGAAAAGTAAGCGCTAAAATCTTGGGTAAATGCGTGGAGTGTGAAACTTTGCTAACTCGCCGCGTGATTCTTAACTTAGCTATATCAAGGACAAGAAGGAATATGTGAGTGGGGTGATGGCGATATAAAGCGACTTTAATGTACGAGCTCAGTCGTAAATATGTGGTTCGCCTACGCCGAACAATCCTGGATTAAACCCACCAATCTTAGAACGGCTGTAGAACGCCTCAAACAGCAGTTTGCGGCGCTTGTATTTGATGCCGAGCACGAGGCTGTATATGGACGAGGCGAATTTAGCGAGGAGGAGTGCAACGCTCTTGCCAATAAATATATATTGGGTGTGGCCATATGCGAAAAATTCTTAGATTTTAAATATTGTGTCGAGTGCCTCATTAGCAGGTTAAAAGGGGCCGGATTGGAGGAATTTGCGAGCGAGTTAGATGAATGGTGTAGTGAGTCTTCGAGGTCATCATCATCGTTGTCTTCTGGTGAGAACGTGGGCGATGAAGAAGAAGACGAATCAAAGAGGTGTATATAATGGTAGTGAGGTCTTTAGCGTATGGGGGGAGAGCAAGAAAAGGGCCGTGAATAGACATCGTAAAATAGAATTCTGTCGCTCTCCGTCTTACAAGAAAATCGTCTTGTATATAGGATTACAACAGCATCAACGAAGCGCTAGGAACTCAGTCGGTAACACGGAACTAAATGGATCTTAGCACATTCTGCAAGAGCCTCAAAAATGTTAAGGATATGGAAGTGGGGAGAGAAATATAAAGTTATAGGGATTGAGGTGATTAATACAAAATATGGCAACTGAATTGTCTTGGAGACTGCAACTTTTAAATGTGTACCGCCATTACGCTTCGACGGTTACTTCAAGGAACTTGAAACCTCCCAACAGACGAATAAGGATATATTCATTGCAAGCACCAGATTGGCGGGAAAAACTACTAATTTAAAATTTATGCAAATATATGTATAATAAGGGAAACTATGTAATGGAGGGAAAAAATAAATATTTGATAATTTTTTGCTCTCTCTCATTTCAAATAAAAACGGAAACGCGTAATCCCCTTTTTGCTATAACACGCGTTAGTTGACGCACACTATAGAAATAAACTGTACTTAGGTAAAGAGGGGTATCAGCTGTAACTGATGCTTGTAAGTTGCCAGTAACATTTTTGATTTGAAAAATAAATAGGTAGGCGAATCTCTGTGCGTGCGCATGTAAACAAAAATGTTTGAGAGGAAATGAGAAAGGGTTATTACGGATATGACGTATGGAGCGAGCGGCGTGAACTGTTTCAAGTTTGTAAATCGTTTAAATTGTGGGAATGTTTTTGTAATTCTTCTGACTCGCTAAGTAGTAGGTAAAGACCCATTCGCGGTTTACAATGCCCTGTGGGAGCTTATGATCTCTGGAAGCGAATCCTTCAATTAATGATAATTTTCCACAGGAATTTCAGGAGAGCCAATAAACCTACGTACTTCTAATTTCTGTAATATAAAAATCTAAAACACACATAAAGGATCATTTTCATCGAGATTTGGCAAGTAGAACTCAACACCTGGGCGCGCGCGGTTAAAACGAGAATACCGGAAACGGGCATCTTTTCAAGGTTTGTTGTGACGTCATCTCCGCCTAGATAAACGTCGGTACTACGTGAATCATAAAATCCAAACCGGAAACGGGCATCTTTTCAAGGTTTGTTGTGACGTCATCTCCGCTTTGACAAAATTAAACGTCGGTACTACGTGAGTGGTCATAAAAATCCAAGTATTGTTGCATCCGGGAGGGGTTTTGTACGTTAGCTCTAAAAATAGAACACCCTTTTGCCCTCCTCACCCCCTTCAATATTGGAACGACTGAATAAGTAAAATGACGACCTTGTACACTTAAATTGTAATTAAATAAACTTTCCTATTCACGTTGACTTTATAATAGGAGAAATGCTAGTTTTAGTTAAAAGAAAAACTGGAATTAGCGTTACTATTCATATTTGACAACTATTAACAGGCGGTAGGATTTTGATGCTTTTAAAAATCGTCCTTACCGTAAATGATGTACCTACAAGCAATTTTTCGTCGAAAAAGTTGCGTTTTACATTAATACAATTTCATTTTTATAGGTTATTAATAAAACAAAGAGCAATAAAAAAACGGCGTACGTTTATTCGAACTATAAATAAAGTAAAAATCAGAAAATGGACACGACTAAACAAATATACATACGATTTCGATGATCACTATATCTTCATGAGCCCCCAAAAAGGCATTGAAGGGGTGATCGTCGACGGACCCATCTAATATTTTGGTAAAAAGGGGGGCCTGCAGATTAAACATCCGCCCCCCCGTAACTTTAATGAAATTATTCTGAAATAATACAAAGTAAATATAGTGAAGAAATTTTTAAAAGCACTTACCAATTGCGTCACCGCAAGTACATTTTGGATAATCCTGATTTCTAGAACGGAAATTATGCAGTTTTAAACAAAAAATTGAATATATTTACCATATCCCCTAAGATCTCCCAATGCATCAACTGTGACATAGTTGTATGGTATAGCTGTAAATTGAAATTATAGCATGTTTCATTTAAAAATAAGCACCTTACCGTCCATTTTCACTTTTATAAATGGTAAATGCAGAGGGATGAACGCTAATATTTATAGAAAAAGTTTTACGATATGTATATTATGCTTAAATAAAAGGTATAATTAAGGAACGTCACTTAAAGTCATCGATTTCGATTTATTATATACAAATAAAGAGTGCGAGAGATCATTTCCACAGAAGGATAATATTTAAAAATATTTGTTCAATTAAAAGTTAAGTAAGATAACAGCGATGTCGTCGGATTTACGTTCTCATCTTCTTTATATCTAGTAATGAATGCGAGCGAATACGTAAATAAAATAGGCAAATTTTGTAATCACGAATATTTTGCGACTTCTGTTTCAATGGGCGAGGGCTGGGAAATCATAATTAATTGAGCTAATTAGTTAGACAAATAGATCATATAGGAATTTTTAAAATTTTATCACGTCTTGTTTGTTTGTTTACTAGGTATGTACACACTCAATTAAGGGTCTGGAGGAGAAGGCAATGACCTCACACGTGTTCATATTTCTCTCAAGTTTTTCTATCGGAAGCATTATAGGTAGCCGCTTTCAGGAATAGGTTAAAAGTTAACCTCTATTGTAATTTCATTTAACACTCTCAAGACCTCTCTACCTAGATCGTTCTTAAAAATTGAAAAGCTCTGTTTCTATTGAAACTAATAAGTACCTTCTTGTCAAATTAAATTACACACACACACACGCGGCGGCATTTTAAATAGCGGCATTCTTCCAATTTCCTGATTGTTTTCAGTCACTATTTTAATACTTGAAGTATCTTACATCAGCTCAAATACGAGGGGGAGGGAAGCAGCAAACAGCTCTATACCAGGTATCGACGAACTCGTTTATTTAGTGTTGCAAATTCATAGCAAATAGTTTAATTTATACATTAATTTTATCGAAAATATCTATTTACTGTTAATACATCGTTGTTTTACGTGAATATAGAAAAGAAATTGCACAAGAACGTACAAAAAAATGATCATACAACTTACTTGCTAACAAAATCTATATACCTATCAATATATTTTAAGTGATCTTCTACTTCAATTTCCTGTCTGCGCGACGCTTCAAATTCCTCTCTGACACGTGCCAATTCAATTTCCAGTAGGCCGGAATTGACTCTAGTGCGCGCTAACAGGTCTTCATACGTGGGTATCATCCTCTGCAACCATACCAATGACCGAGTAGCCAATTCTTTTGGTGTAGTTGGCGATTGGGATGGAGGGTCAGGATTGTTATACGAGTCCATCATTCGCCCCATGTCCTTTTTCGATAACTGACTGTGTACAAAAAATGTAACGTTATTTTAAAAAGCAACTTTTTATATTAACATACGTATGTATTTGGTTGCTGGAGCCTGCAATTGGTAAGCATGGGGGAGGTCCTTCTACCACGAGTGATATCTGTGGAGGTGACAATTGAACTTCGGACAATTTTGGGGTAGCCACTATACTGAAAGAGATGGATGTATTTAATATTGATTTGTCTACAACATTTCAGCTTTAATTTTTTGCAACTAACCGATCCGGATCATAAAAGCGGTGTGCACCATCACCCTCCAATTGTTGAAGGAGATCCTCCAGTTCAATGCCGATGTGGGAGGGTGTTCTATAGCGTTTCATACAATTAGAATGCGAAGATTACATTTTAGGATAGTTATATAACAACAACAACATAAACAAATTATATACCTTATCGTGTCTTCCGTATTAATTGTTATTATGCTGTAATTCTCGTCTAGTAGTGTAGGGGGCTGTTTCAAGGTTTTACGTTTGTTTATTTGTGAATAGGTATGACATCATCTCCGGTTACTTAGCGTCCAATAAGCAGCTGCATAGTTCAACGTACTCGTGAAGTGCTTAAAATAGTCAGATGCAGAGCCGATAGGTATTTTATGTCACCTCTCGAATCTCGATCATTAAAAGTAACAACTAATAAGTACCTTCTTGTCAAATTAAATTACACACACACACACACACACACACCCGCACACGCCCGCTGCGGCATTCTAAATAGCGATAGGTTGTTATAAAAAGTATTCTTCCAATTTCCTGATTGTTTTCAGTCACTTCGGCTATTTTTAATACTCGAAGTATCATACATCAGCTCAAATACGAGGGGAGGGGGAACAGCAAACAGCTCTATACCAGGTATCGAACAAGTAAAAACAGACCCTGAACTGTTATCTGTTCATCGGATCTGTTTTATCTGTTCAGATAACAGATCCGATGAACAGATCCGATGAACAGATAACAGTTCCGATGAACAGATCCGATGAACAGATAACAGGTCCGATGAACAGATAACAGATCCGATGAACAGATAACAGGTCCGATGAACAGATAAAACAGATCCGATGAACAGATAACAGTTCAGGGTCTGTTTTTACTTGTTCGATACCTGGTATAGAGCTGTTTGCTGTTCCCCCTCCCCTCGTATTTGAGCTGATGTATGATACTTCGAGTATTAAAAATAGCCGAAGTGACTGAAAACAATCAGGAAATTGGAAGAATACTTTTTATAACAACCTATCGCTATTTAGAATGCCGCAGCGGGCGTGTGCGGGTGTGTGTGTGTGTGTGTGTGTGTAATTTAATTTGACAAGAAGGTACTTATTAGTTGTTACTTTTAATGATCGAGATTCGAGAGGTGACATAAAATACCTATCGGCTCTGCATCTGACTATTTTAAGCACTTCACGAGTACGTTGAACTATGCAGCTGCTTATTGGACGCTAAGTAACCGGAGATGATGTCATACCTATTCACAAATAAACAAACGTAAAACCTTGAAACAGCCCCCTACACTACTAGACGAGAATTACAGCATAATAACAATTAATACGGAAGACACGATAAGGTATATAATTTGTTTATGTTGTTGTTGTTATATAACTATCCTAAAATGTAATCTTCGCATTCTAATTGTATGAAACGCTATAGAACACCCTCCCACATCGGCATTGAACTGGAGGATCTCCTTCAACAATTGGAGGGTGATGGTGCACACCGCTTTTATGATCCGGATCGGTTAGTTGCAAAAAATTAAAGCTGAAATGTTGTAGACAAATCAATATTAAATACATCCATCTCTTTCAGTATAGTGGCTACCCCAAAATTGTCCGAAGTTCAATTGTCACCTCCACAGATATCACTCGTGGTAGAAGGACCTCCCCCATGCTTACCAATTGCAGGCTCCAGCAACCAAATACATACGTATGTTAATATAAAAAGTTGCTTTTTAAAATAACGTTACATTTTTTGTACACAGTCAGTTATCGAAAAAGGACATGGGGCGAATGATGGACTCGTATAACAATCCTGACCCTCCATCCCAATCGCCAACTACACCAAAAGAATTGGCTACTCGGTCATTGGTATGGTTGCAGAGGATGATACCCACGTATGAAGACCTGTTAGCGCGCACTAGAGTCAATTCCGGCCTACTGGAAATTGAATTGGCACGTGTCAGAGAGGAATTTGAAGCGTCGCGCAGACAGGAAATTGAAGTAGAAGATCACTTAAAATATATTGATAGGTATATAGATTTTGTTAGCAAGTAAGTTGTATGATCATTTTTTTGTACGTTCTTGTGCAATTTCTTTTCTATATTCACGTAAAACAACGATGTATTAACAGTAAATAGATATTTTCGATAAAATTAATGTATAAATTAAACTATTTGCTATGAATTTGCAACACTAAATAAACGAGTTCGTCGATACCTGGTATAGAGCTGTTTGCTGCTTCCCTCCCCCTCGTATTTGAGCTGATGTAAGATACTTCAAGTATTAAAATAGTGACTGAAAACAATCAGGAAATTGGAAGAATGCCGCTATTTAAAATGCCGCCGCGTGTGTGTGTGTGTAATTTAATTTGACAAGAAGGTACTTATTAGTTTCAATAGAAACAGAGCTTTTCAATTTTTAAGAACGATCTAGGTAGAGAGGTCTTGAGAGTGTTAAATGAAATTACAATAGAGGTTAACTTTTAACCTATTCCTGAAAGCGGCTACCTATAATGCTTCCGATAGAAAAACTTGAGAGAAATATGAACACGTGTGAGGTCATTGCCTTCTCCTCCAGACCCTTAATTGAGTGTGTACATACCTAGTAAACAAACAAACAAGACGTGATAAAATTTTAAAAATTCCTATATGATCTATTTGTCTAACTAATTAGCTCAATTAATTATGATTTCCCAGCCCTCGCCCATTGAAACAGAAGTCGCAAAATATTCGTGATTACAAAATTTGCCTATTTTATTTACGTATTCGCTCGCATTCATTACTAGATATAAAGAAGATGAGAACGTAAATCCGACGACATCGCTGTTATCTTACTTAACTTTTAATTGAACAAATATTTTTAAATATTATCCTTCTGTGGAAATGATCTCTCGCACTCTTTATTTGTATATAATAAATCGAAATCGATGACTTTAAGTGACGTTCCTTAATTATACCTTTTATTTAAGCATAATATACATATCGTAAAACTTTTTCTATAAATATTAGCGTTCATCCCTCTGCATTTACCATTTATAAAAGTGAAAATGGACGGTAAGGTGCTTATTTTTAAATGAAACATGCTATAATTTCAATTTACAGCTATACCATACAACTATGTCACAGTTGATGCATTGGGAGATCTTAGGGGATATGGTAAATATATTCAATTTTTTGTTTAAAACTGCATAATTTCCGTTCTAGAAATCAGGATTATCCAAAATGTACTTGCGGTGACGCAATTGGTAAGTGCTTTTAAAAATTTCTTCACTATATTTACTTTGTATTATTTCAGAATAATTTCATTAAAGTTACGGGGGGGCGGATGTTTAATCTGCAGGCCCCCCTTTTTACCAAAATATTAGATGGGTCCGTCGACGATCACCCCTTCAATGCCTTTTTGGGGGCTCATGAAGATATAGTGATCATCGAAATCGTATGTATATTTGTTTAGTCGTGTCCATTTTCTGATTTTTACTTTATTTATAGTTCGAATAAACGTACGCCGTTTTTTTATTGCTCTTTGTTTTATTAATAACCTATAAAAATGAAATTGTATTAATGTAAAACGCAACTTTTTCGACGAAAAATTGCTTGTAGGTACATCATTTACGGTAAGGACGATTTTTAAAAGCATCAAAATCCTACCGCCTGTTAATAGTTGTCAAATATGAATAGTAACGCTAATTCCAGTTTTTCTTTTAACTAAAACTAGCATTTCTCCTATTATAAAGTCAACGTGAATAGGAAAGTTTATTTAATTACAATTTAAGTGTACAAGGTCGTCATTTTACTTATTCAGTCGTTCCAATATTGAAGGGGGTGAGGAGGGCAAAAGGGTGTTCTATTTTTAGAGCTAACGTACAAAACCCCTCCCGGATGCAACAATACTTGGATTTTTATGACCACTCACGTAGTACCGACGTTTAATTTTGTCAAAGCGGAGATGACGTCACAACAAACCTTGAAAAGATGCCCGTTTCCGGTTTGGATTTTATGATTCACGTAGTACCGACGTTTATCTAGGCGGAGATGACGTCACAACAAACCTTGAAAAGATGCCCGTTTCCGGTATTCTCGTTTTAACCGCGCGCGCCCAGGTGTTGAGTTCTACTTGCCAAATCTCGATGAAAATGATCCTTTATGTGTGTTTTAGATTTTTATATTACAGAAATTAGAAGTACGTAGGTTTATTGGCTCTCCTGAAATTCCTGTGGAAAATTATCATTAATTGAAGGATTCGCTTCCAGAGATCATAAGCTCCCACAGGGCATTGTAAACCGCGAATGGGTCTTTACCTACTACTTAGCGAGTCAGAAGAATTACAAAAACATTCCCACAATTTAAACGATTTACAAACTTGAAACAGTTCACGCCGCTCGCTCCATACGTCATATCCGTAATAACCCTTTCTCATTTCCTCTCAAACATTTTTGTTTACATGCGCACGCACAGAGATTCGCCTACCTATTTATTTTTCAAATCAAAAATGTTACTGGCAACTTACAAGCATCAGTTACAGCTGATACCCCTCTTTACCTAAGTACAGTTTATTTCTATAGTGTGCGTCAACTAACGCGTGTTATAGCAAAAAGGGGATTACGCGTTTCCGTTTTTATTTGAAATGAGAGAGAGCAAAAAATTATCAAATATTTATTTTTTCCCTCCATTACATAGTTTCCCTTATTATACATATATTTGCATAAATTTTAAATTAGTAGTTTTTCCCGCCAATCTGGTGCTTGCAATGAATATATCCTTATTCGTCTGTTGGGAGGTTTCAAGTTCCTTGAAGTAACCGTCGAAGCGTAATGGCGGTACACATTTAAAAGTTGCAGTCTCCAAGACAATTCAGTTGCCATATTTTGTATTAATCACCTCAATCCCTATAACTTTATATTTCTCTCCCCACTTCCATATCCTTAACATTTTTGAGGCTCTTGCAGAATGTGCTAAGATCCATTTAGTTCCGTGTTACCGACTGAGTTCCTAGCGCTTCGTTGATGCTGTTGTAATCCTATATACAAGACGATTTTCTTGTAAGACGGAGAGCGACAGAATTCTATTTTACGATGTCTATTCACGGCCCTTTTCTTGCTCTCCCCCCATACGCTAAAGACCTCACTACCATTATATACACCTCTTTGATTCGTCTTCTTCTTCATCGCCCACGTTCTCACCAGAAGACAACGATGATGATGACCTCGAAGACTCACTACACCATTCATCTAACTCGCTCGCAAATTCCTCCAATCCGGCCCCTTTTAACCTGCTAATGAGGCACTCGACACAATATTTAAAATCTAAGAATTTTTCGCATATGGCCACACCCAATATATATTTATTGGCAAGAGCGTTGCACTCCTCCTCGCTAAATTCGCCTCGTCCATATACAGCCTCGTGCTCGGCATCAAATACAAGCGCCGCAAACTGCTGTTTGAGGCGTTCTACAGCCGTTCTAAGATTGGTGGGTTTAATCCAGGATTGTTCGGCGTAGGCGAACCACATATTTACGACTGAGCTCGTACATTAAAGTCGCTTTATATCGCCATCACCCCACTCACATATTCCTTCTTGTCCTTGATATAGCTAAGTTAAGAATCACGCGGCGAGTTAGCAAAGTTTCACACTCCACGCATTTACCCAAGATTTTAGCGCTTACTTTTCGGCCAGGAGAATAACCTTGAACTGCGATATCCCCCACGCATTTGGGAAGGACAATTGAGTTTCACGCCTACACATTAAGTTAAGGGCAAGTTAGCAGAGTTTCGCACTCGCGCATTTGGCCTTCAGGCGCACGAGTTAGCCAAGTTCGCAACCGGAAACATCTGGTCAAGTTCACAGGAAACGTCTAGCCAAGTTTCAAACCGGACACGTCGAGTCAAGTTCCCAACCGGACACGTCGAGCCAAGTTCCCAACCGGAAACACCGAAACAATAGAGGCAGAGGAATAGGCTAGCCGACCTCGGGCAAGAAAACAATAGAAATTGAATTAGTAGCGCCCATTGTATTACTTAGAATTGAAGTAGCCTTGACAAGAAAACAATAGAAATTGGATTAGTAGCGCCCATTAGAAATGAAGTGGCCTTGACAAGAAAACAATAGAAATTGAGTTAGTAGCGCACATAGAAGTGGCCTTGACAAGAATAGAAATTGAGTTAGGCGAACCGGAAAGGTCTAGTCAACATGACCTTGGACGAGAAAACAATAGAAATTGAATTAGTAACGCACATAGAAGTGGCCTTGACAAGAATAGAAATGCGAACCGGAAACGTCTAGTCGACATGACCTTGGACACCTCTTGACCTTGCGGTCAAACGAGGTCAAAGTGAATTAGCTCGTGACCTTGCGGCAGCCGACCAACAACATTTGACCTTGATTACTTACTTTTCGAGGCCAGCGAGTTAGCCAAGTTCATAACCGGAAATGTCAAATGAAGTTCTTAACCGGAAACCTCTAGCCTAGTTCCCAACCGGAAACATCTAGCCAAGTTCATAACCGGAAACACCAGCCAGGAAGACAATAGAGCCGACCATGGTCAAGAAACAATAGAAATTGAGTTAGTAGCGCCCGTTAGAAAAGAAGTGACCTTGACAAGAAAAGAATAGAAATTGAGTTAGAGGAAACGTCGACCAGGAAAACAATAGAAATTGGATTAGCAGCGCTCATTAGAAAAGAAGTGACCTTGACAAGAAAACAATAGGGAGAAGAGAGGTGGGAGTCAGCCAATAGGAGAAAGAGAGGTGGGGCATGCAGCATCCAATAGGAGCACAGCAAGGCAGCCAATAAGAGGGGAGAGACGTGGTAACCAATAGAAACAGAGGGGCGTGTTCCAACAGAACCAATAGGAACAGAGGGCGTGGCTATCAGAACCAATAGGAAGAGAGGGAGGAGTTACAATAACCAATGGGAACAAAGGGTCGGGGTTTAGTGGTGGGGAGGGGCGTGGCTTAAAAAAGAGAGGGGGGGGGGTAGCTGTCAGAACCCCCAATGCCTACTAAAAATCATTACATAATATTGTTGAAAATTTATAACGGAAAGGTATTCTTCAAGGTCGTTTAACCGAACCAAAGTGTGGTAAAACTAATTATCACATTACTGTGGTGAACTGCGCTCGTGGTTTTCGGGAAAATTCTAAAGGTTTTTTTACACTGCCTTGAATCTTCGTTCGTGCCAATAAATTTTACAAAGCATTATAAAGTTTTATTGCGTTAATTAGGTAGTACATACTAGAATCTGAAATCTACACCTGTACTTATATAAATTTCCAAAGTTGTAAGAATATATCTACCTAATACATAACATCTCATTAAAATCACATCAAATATAACAATGAGTCTTATATAGGTAAGCAAATGATGTTAAAAAACGCTGACTAAGCCTCTGCCTAATAATATTTACATATGCCTATTGCCTATTTGCACATAACACATAAGGTATAAGGACGCGACCTTACAACTATAATCTCATAACTATGTATGCCAAAACTGATATCGTTTTCATGCGCTCATTGCAAAATATGTATTTATAATACCTGTAACTAATTATAACAAAAATGGAAAATTATGCGATAGTGACAGTGTATATATTCGGGTATTTCCGTTATAAATATAATTTGTTAATAAAGGAGCGCATGTTTAAAGTTAATAACTATCCGTCGTCACATCTTTTAATAAGTGTTTGTATAGCAACAATACACGGGAATGTATGTATACCTAACAAACAATATTGTTTTATTTAATAATGTAACGTCATTATTGTTGTGTAACAAGTAAAATGCAAAAGCGAGCAACTCTTAGTTTCTTATCCGAGTTCCGCCAGTCGATTTCGCGTTTTCAACGCGAAATGAGAGTGTCTCAATTTATTTTTTAATTAAAAACTGCGATTGTGTTGCTTAATTGATCTAATGGATAACAAGTCAAAGTTCAAACCGTTGGTTGTGATACAATGCTATGAAGTAAGTTTTTTTAGGTACCTAGTATATTTTACAAAAATTCATAACGCGCCTTGTAAATGGGTCGTATTTTTCGTTATCAGCGAATAAATTTAGATTTATCTTATCTACCTGCTCAATTAACAACTAATTACAGATAGGTGAAGCTATAAGATATAAATTAACTTTCAGGATCGGCACGCACCCCCCAAAAGTGTTAAGCGACAAGAAGCCCCACACGAAAAGTCATTAACCAGACAGACACCCGAAGTGGAACCAACACCACCTCCGCCACCCCCGCCGGTAAGTTAATTCGATCGATTGTATAAATACAATTTCAATCCAATCTCTTTCAATATTACAGCCGCAGTTTGATAACGTTTCAAATTTGCGAACGCCCACAAATCCGAAAACACCACCACCAGTTCCTGCAAAGTATTCAACACTCTCCTACACGAAAGAGGATTACCCTCAACCACCACCATGTCCGACACCCGATTACGATACAATTAGTATTAATTCAAATGCAAAAACACTTGCTAGTCAAAACGACTTAGTCGAAATGGAATCTCTCGAATCCTACACATTAAACAACCCGAACAGTCAACCGCCCAAACCGCCAAACACGTATTTCAATAAACTACCGCTCGGTTCTCGATTATCCAATGGATCTACATCCAGTACCTTATCAAATAAGAAACAACGTCCCGTTAGTGTTACAATAGGCGAATACCCATCGGGTAGTTTAAGAAGGCAACCGGGAAAATTGGGCTTTTTAAATGCCAACGAAGAAATGGATAGAAGCTCGAATGAATCCATTACAACACAATTTGCATCCGAATTAGCGCATACTTTACGAAGGTCTAATTTGAGAAAACGAACCGAGTCTATGGTAAGATTTTTATTAGCAAGCCCGATTATATACTTCTACAAATATTCTTTACATATGTTCTAGTTTGTTTTATTGTTAGAGGTTCTCAAAATGGGGATGGAAGGGAAACTTTCCCCCTTGAAAGGAAGGTTTTTTTGATGAGTTAATCCAGAACCTAGGGCTGAAATGATTCATTTGTTCGTTTATCACAAATGAGGTCACTACTACAACAAACTGATCAGGATTACCATTATCAATTATGTAGAAATTAGTATTTTATTTACATGTGAACATCAACTTCTCACCACCACCAAATATTACGCATTGTTTGTTATCATCACTTCGTGTCCTACTTTTACGTGTCGACATAGTTTATGCACTATTCAGATACGTGAAGCGTGTAGGATTATTACTTTCTTTATTAGTCAGACGTTATAATTAGTTTCTATTGCAGGGAAAATTCCATCAATTTCGGTAGATTTAAATAGTTGGAATTTGTTCACAGCCCATTTAATTTTTTATTGATTTGTAACCTTACCTAGTTAGTTCCTAATTCTCCCTGCTCGCATTGTCCGTATCAGGATGGACAAGCATGAATTGTTTCCTTAGGTCTGAGAGGAAAACGATCATTACGAGGAGTTTCGACTGTTACGAGTCATCTTCAAACTTTAAAACTCCATGAAAACGAGATGTAGATGAAGACCTTACCTTCATCAATATCTTGTTTTTATGTAATTTGGAAGCCTGAAGATGGCTTAAATCATTTTAATAAACAAACAATATGGGGGAGATTTACAGCCTATGTATTACCTAATCATCGTATTCTTTAATTTTAACCCCATTTGAAGCATAACTACACTGGAGATGGATTCATTCAATTAGGTGTGCGAGTTATGAAGGTCTCAGAAAGTGTGTATGTATACAGCAAAAGCTCTGGAGTTATCCCTCCCTGCCTTTGTGTCGCTCCCACCCCCATTCCTACGAATGTTTCCCATCTTCATGTTTTTTTGAAAGGGTTCCTTGGAATCGTAATGTTACTATCAGTCTTTGTGGCGTACATTTAGTAATTTCACTCATAACGTCTCAAATTTTTTACCGACACCTTCAGCTAATGCACTTCATTTTGTTTTTCTTCTTCTTCTACTATAAATTTGAACCTTGGTGCTTTTTGGCAGTGAAATCAAATGGATATCTGGATGAATTTTTTGGAATATCTCGTGTGAGGCTCCAAAGTACCTATAGCTCTGGGCCACATTCGCTTTTGTTGGGAATATTTTTCATCTTGTTTTAGTCAAAGTTCTGTCAGCAGTGTATCTTATTCCTCCAGTGCCTTTCCAATTGTGTTAGTAAATCCTTGTTAATCTGAATGAATTAATGTATGAGATATTGCTCAATAAGTAATTGTTTCACAAAAGCAACATACTTTAATCTGAATATTTGCGAGCGTTATAAGCGGGCGTTATAAAAAATAACGCCCGTTGCTATCTAAAATCCGGTTGTCATGTAAAGAGGCGTTACTTAGTCATCAATGTTTCTTGTTTCAGCAGTTGTTATGGTGAAACAATAAGGTATTATAGTATGACATAATAAAGTAAATTTTGTAATAAGTATTTGAATTACTGTATTGCTATGACGATGTACATTAGTTAAATAAGTATGATAAGATCATATTGACGCTCAGAATTATGATTCAGTAGTTTTTGAGCTTAACAATATAATAAAACTTCTCTTTTTATTTAATCGGGCAACATATTTGAATTGAAAATGTTTCAAAACAGAAATATAGGTTCTGGGGTTTGCGTGATCCGGCACAGTTTCATAAATAAAGTTTATTTATAACGATCAATAGGTAACATTCTACTGACTTGTTTGGCCCAATCCTTGGTACGATTCCTTCTTGGTTGAGTATTATTTATTAAATTGTACCTGACTGATGCCGTAAAATGACTTTGGTTTCATTTATGTTGTAGGTACCGTTTCAATTACTCAGTAGGAATTTGTTGGGTTGAAATTTGCATTTTCATTAATCATTACATTCATTACTATCGGAATTCCTCTTGTATTGCTAATTGTTTGAATATGTAATAGAATATTTTATGTATACGAGGGTCACTATTTATATTTTGAGCCTAACAATGAAAAAACAGTAATTTGTCATTGAAAATTGTTTTATTGTTTTTCGAAATATTTTCCTTTATCGCATTCGTTCGAACCATTTTTTCGAATCTTATTAAGTCACCTTTATAACATGGTTTTTGAACGCATCCGTCGACGAAAATCGTTACCCACGCAATTTATTCTTGACATTCGGGAAGCAGAAGGAGTTATTGGACTGTACGGCGGATGACTCAACAATTCGATTTTTTGAGTGTTCAAACATTCGGTTGTTAGACGAGATGTGTGAGACCTCGCATTGTCGTGATAAAGAACGATCCGACGGCGCTTGTTTGTTTTCCACATTTCACCGAAGACTTCTGGCAAACAAATGATTGTGCACTATTCAGAATTGTCCGTTCCACGTTTCTCTAAAGAAACAGTTGCCACATGACCAGTTGTTCCCAAAAAACAGGCGACCATTTGTTGCGATGTGTTTCGAACGTGAACAACTTTTTGTTGTATTTGGTTCATCTTGAAACACCCACATAGTCGACTGCTGTTTGGGTGCGTTCAGACTCGTCACCTGTTATAATCTTATTATACGTCTTGAAGCACCGCCATTGAATTTCTTGAGCATTTGTGTGTACCAATCGACGCGAGCATCTTTTTAAGATTTCATCAAATCATGTATAGGATTCAACGAGAACAAAACCTTTTTCATAGCCAAATGATCATGTAATATTATATATATATGGTGGTTGGTGGTGGAACGAACTAATGTCTAGGGTTCCCTCAATTTCACAATATGTCGCATGGCGATCTTGCATTATTACTTTTCTTGAATAACAACTGATTTTGGACCACCTTCGCGAATTTCGTCAGTGAGCGATGGGCGGCCACGATTAAAATCGTTTTTACCAGCATTTCCCAGTGGCAAAGGATGGAGCCTCATTGCCAAATGTGGAAGTGCCAGTTGATCGATGCACTCCTTGTCTTGATAATCCACGTCGAAAGTCTTAATCAATCATGGCACGAAAATTTTCACGACTTAATTTCATTTCTTTGCTGACACGCAATCTTCAAGTAACTGTAAACAACACAAATAACGCTATTGACAAAAAGTTTGAAATATGTTATTGTCAACATCTCAACAATGTCAGACGTTTCTATGGAAACGTAAAACGGTGCCTAACTGCAATCAGTGTTGCCGAGTGTTGCCAAAGGCTCAAAATATAGATAGTGGCCCTCGTACCTACTACCAAATTTCTTTTTTGTCACCTTCCACATTAACATAATCGTACAATTTTCAGGAGAACATTTTGAATAATCCACAAATTCAATCACAAACAAACGGATCTGTAACGATATCATTAAACAACGCAAGCAAACGGCCCGAAACCAACTTCAATAATAACAACAAATCGAACCGTGTCACTATCAACATATGTTCAATGGAAAAAAAGGCCGATATTCCAAATGGTATACTGAAAAATGGGAATGGTAATCACAATTTCCACAATTCGAATCATAAATCATTAGTTCAACAGAAGAGCATTACATTTGGGGAGATGTAAGATGTTCAAATCTCATGTATACCTCTCTCCTATGTAAATATTTTCTTTCCCATACATTGGATACTTAACGTAACTCTCCTTTTAACACCTTTTTTTTCAGGCCAACTGTCATAAACGATCAACTGCTTCAAACTTAAATAAACCGAACACAAAGTGCAAACGTTTCATTTTAATATGTATATAATATTCATGTGATTATAATTATTTTTTATTATTAATACGTCAAATGTTACTCGCTTATTGTTATTTTTGTCATTTAAATGTCAACACTTAGTGTACTTATTATGTCATAAAAGTATAACGAAATTTCACAAAATGTATTATTTATCATTTAATTATGTCAATCAATCGTATTCAGAAATTGTTATTCTCCGAATACTGCGATTTTGAAGATATGGTGTTAGTCGAAAGTCCTTTTGCACAGACAACTAGGGAGGGAAAAGGGATTAGGCAGGTACATCTAGGATTAACCCCTACAAAGCTGGTATTAGCGGCCGACGTTTTACCACCGGTAAATGTATCAAACATTAATTACCTTCCCGGAGTTGATCCCGATATTGAGACGTTCGAATTAGTAGCCGTATATCCTATCGAGTGTGTTAATTTAAGTGTGTTCCACCGTAGAAAACGGCAATCGTTGAAGGCGCATTTTTGTAATGATCGTATTCTTTACTTCGAGCTTGGAGGTTTTGTGAAACGAAATGTGTAAGCTTTGCTCAACCGTTATCGTCTTGTTAACATTGATTTTTAAGATGTTTTGGAATTTGTGGTGTGAGCGAGTTAAGTTTTTGAATCCGGAGGATCCCGGATCGTCCCGTTCGGAAACGTCAGTTGCAACATCTACTTCGAACAGTACTTTGTATTTATTGGATACTAAGAAGGTTGTAACCGAGGCTGGATTACAGCAACTCTGGTATAAATTCGGATATGATGGCAATGTACGACCATCAATTGCAGCAACGTTTGTGTAATTCTGTTAGTTGTAGTTAATTGCACCCAAGTGGTGCGACCGTTACTTGTATATGGGAAAGCAACTGAGCGAACCGCCAACCAATTATGCTCCTCGCATGAATCCACCGACAGTTGGCGAATTTTTGAGTAAACGTAAACGATTCAAGTAAGTACTAACGAGTAGGTAACTGAAATTGTTTCAAAACAAAAACATAGTTTGTGTTCTTCTCCTCCTCTCTACTTCATTGTCATTCCGCCATTGCTGTAACCATTCGTCTGTGGTGTACTGCTACTAACTCCATTGTGACATTTCATACCAGGAGTTCTTATTCTGGCTATCCTTGACCATCTCCTTAGCAGCAGGATTAAGAGGTTGTCCATTTAGAGCTTCCTCCAATAGAGCATCGAATTAAAAATTTCCTATCTTTGCCCCCCCCCCTACCATTATATGGTCTTTTGGCTCAAAAACTCAAGTTTCATTTTTTATCCAAGCTGGATGGGACATTATGGCTGGTGTTTGTGACCTTCTCGACGAAATTCCACAACATCCTTAGGTCATTGTTTAATACTTTGGCCTGCTACCGTCTCCCTCTTCCTTCATTTGCCTATTTTTCATTCTACTTTTGGATCACATTTTTGATTAGCCGAATGGGCATTACTTTATGAAGTGTGAAAACATTAACTCGTTTTTAATTAAAATTCAGGCATCTACGTAACAGTGAGACTTCAGAGCAACTCTTAGCAAGACAACGAGGCGGTTCAATAAACCGTTTCGGATTGGGAATCTCAGAGAATTGCAAGTCGGGTTTGTTTTTACAAACTGTAAGTCGAAGTGAAGAATCCATTTCTTTACAGGTTTACCGCGGAAACCGCAACGTTTATGTCATAATAATGTCGACTTTTTCAGTCATTAATTAGCGAAATTGATTACGGACATTTAGCTGAGAACGCTGTGCTCACTTGGGAGTCAAACGCGAACGTTCAACGGAATCGACATAAACGTCGTTATGGTATTGCACCTCAACCGCATTTTCTTTACGGTTTTGGACCGTGGAGTATTTCACAAGGTGACAAATTTTCTGTGCAAGTAAACACTTTCGGTTTTCAATTTTACATTATTATTACGTTTTTTTACAGATGAAACGGGCTGTATCTGCTGTAAGAACGAGACGGCAGCCCGCCGAACCGGAGCTGCGACTGGCAATATCAAAAAGGCAGCTTGTGTCGTCGATTTCCTGCGAGACACTTCATTTAGATAATCGAATTTTTATAAGTAACGGTGCTCAAAAATCGTGGACGTCGATGAAGAAGCCAGTTGTATTCTTTTGGACACCGGATTATTGGTACAGACCCAGGTCAGCAAGGGATGCGTATCAAGAATTAAGCGAACATTTAAGGAAGGTTAGGCAAAGCTGTCAAAGCAGGAAAGGTAGAAGGAGGCGACCTCTTGGATTCAGAAGGGGAGTGTTTTGTACAGAGAGGAGGAGTACCGCGCAGAGTGACTTTGATACTGATGATGATGGACGAATCGACAAGTGCCGTAAAAATAGCACAAGTAGAGGTAATCGACAAACGTAAACATGTATATAATTATTTTAGGGATGTATACAGCTGTCACTGTTGTCCCTACACATACGTCATGGTCGACCTTCTCTAGTAAGGAGCAAATTTCCACTAAGGGGTTTTTCTGTCTGACTCCGAACCACCCTTTATTGTCTGTCGCTGTCCCTCCTCCCATAGCTGGACTTGAAATCGGCAGTGACAGTTGTAATCCACCTCACAACTAACCCAAGCCGAGTTCATGGACAAACTCACCGATAATTAACATAATCATCGATGAGTTACACGAATTCCATACCTATTAATTTGGTTCATATTACTTTTCATAGAAGAAACATCGATTGAATTTTTAAGAAGAGTCTTAACATTAAACATCGCTCTTACCTCTTGGGATTTTGATTCGACCACCTTAGCGTGTCAGCTAACGATAATCGATCGCGATTTATTCCTGAAAATCACACCTACAGAACTCGGCGTGCTAGTTTGGAAGCAGGCATCGAAAAGTGCTCCCAACATTGGAGCTTTCGAGGCATTTTCACATCGAGTTAGTTGTTTGGTGGCCACAGAAGTTTTGAGAGATGACACAGATAAAGTACATAATATACCTATAGAACTCACTTAATAATCACCTTCTTCCAGATACGCGCAAGATTGATAAGCAGATTAATAAATACGGCCGAAAAATGTCACAAACTGTCAAACTTTCAATCCTGCCGTAGCATTTTGAGCGGTCTACAAAGTCCAGCAGTTTATAGATTGCACAAAACGTGGGGTTACGTACGGAAGAGGCATGCCACGAAATATCAGTAAGTTTCTTGACGATATGAGCCTGATACTGTGATCTCAATTTTAGATCGTTTGAATGTATGTGTCGTTTGTACAGAGATCCTCGTTTACCCACCTACCAACGAGTGTTCTCGAGAAAATCGCAATCGTCTCCCTACCTACCCAGCTTGGGAGACTTATTCCTAAGATTATTACATTCACAC
Organism: Pyrocoelia pectoralis; assembly: GCA_036250285.1. Classification (NCBI taxonomy): domain Eukaryota; kingdom Metazoa; phylum Arthropoda; class Insecta; order Coleoptera; family Lampyridae; genus Pyrocoelia; species Pyrocoelia pectoralis. The sequence goes on from CM070078.1 coordinate 49,186,526, forward strand.
TCCGATACCCTTTACTTGGAAAGTTTCCCAAACTCAAACACTAAATCGTCAATGAAAAGTGATCCGAAATCATTGAGGACTTTAAAAAAACTTTTATATACTCTACGCATGCTGCAAACAAATTCAAATACAACAATAAGTTCAATATGTTCGGATGTTTCGGAAATGTTTGATAGCCGTTTAGTACGTTTAAACCGAGCGTTAGAATTCTTAGACAAAAGTCAAAAAGCGGCTCAAAAATATACCATGAAGGGAAATGAGTTAGCCGGGGAGTATCTGTTGAAGGCACGATATAGAGAAGAAAGTGAAAATTTCCTACATTCGTTTAGCGTAGAGAAATCCGAGTTTGTATTTAAGTGAATATGTAAATAAATAATTGCCAGGATACATTTTCATGTCTTTTGTAGCGTGTCAAGCCTCTCAAGCCTCAAGTTTCAGCAAGGGAATTTGTGAATGTGGTAGATGTGTGACGTTACCCGCAACGTCACTCGAGCCATCCCACACGTGAGATTAACATGAGGATGCTGGAAGGGGAAGCGGCTTTTAATCGTAGCCATGGCCCGCCAGGATTCCCATGGATCGTTTCAGTTGGAGTAACATCCTCTACCTACAAGACCAAACCCATGTGGTGCATGTACTTGTTTAGTACAGTGCCCAGAATGTATGCCTACAAGTAGTCGCAGGTTTTTTCTTGATAGTCCTGTGCAAAAACGCGCCAGGCTACGAGATGGTCCTCTGAAGGCCTCCTCTCATCGCATCACGGTAATGTAACATCAAGTTCCACATAGCCTTGTACTGGGCCTGGGTGCCTTGGGTTATTGTTGAGTTATGGTGAGAATTCATTGCATAAGACTGCACAGAGTTAGCCTCAAATTTGCCGGTTAATGGAATGGATACATCACCCGCATAGCCCAGCGTATAGTAACCGCTGTCGTTAGGGCGGTAGAGGAAGCTGTTTACAGGTATATGTTGAACAGAAGTATGATCACAGCACACCACCTTGGGAACATCCTCTCCTCTCTCTACTGTGCTTATCTCAGTATTTTGTTGCCGACACTGATGTGCACTGTTCTGAGTTTCCAGCCTCGTACGACCTCCATTGTGCCATGATGGCGCAAAGTAATTTCTATTGCTTCTAAGGTTGTTTTGTCAAACGCCTCTTCCTTTCTATGTCTATGAATGGCTCCCATTGTTTTGGTACCTATGTATCTGAAAATGATACAACTCGTATAGATTCCCACTAGGTGAACAATATTAACATCCAACACCATTGCATAAGTCGAGCTGGTATTATGTCGTCCAATCCTGGTGATTTGTATGATAAGAACGATTTTGGAGTATGGTGAGCAGTTTGTGTCACACCCTTAATGGGGTGTTTGTTGTTTTTTTCAGAGCGTTTTATCAGCTCTACCATTTCGTTACTGGGAGGTAGATTGACAGAATCTCCTGAGAGATATATTGACGCGATGACTAATTCTGCTCTACCCTGTATGTCACAACTTAGCTGTATGACCGTGATATCACGATCACACAGGTGTAGCAGCAGAAGAGCTTTGTAAGGTCCTCCGTAGAACATAGAAAACTTTTTAATTCCTTTACTAAATTGTTCCTCCCCATTTTGAGCTCCACTACGGATGCAAAATCAAACATAGGGAAGATGATGGAACCAACTAAATTCGTTTATTTAAAGCTGATGTGATGAGATGACTTATGCTATGTCGATACTTCAACCGATTTCTTCAGCCACTCTTCTTGTAAACGTTTTATCCGTCCGCATTTCTTTGTAACCGCTCTCTCCCCCCAGAATAATCTTCACTTCACCTCCCAGGTGCAGTTTTCGTTGGGAATTTCACTAAATTCCCGATCAACTCTGAAGTAGCTCTGATTGTGTAAATTGTGTTCAATTCCCGCATTACCAGTTCAACAGCGTTTGATGGCGGTTTTATGATTTACAGAGAATAAATGAATTACCTATTTAGATTAGCGAAGCAACAACTTTTTGGAAAACGTTTTTAATACGATAAATGCATTAGGTATTTTGTTTTTGAAGATTGTTTACTTTTATTACAAAAGAGAAAACATAAAAACTAATTATTGTTGTCTTTGGCTGAGCCATGGCATTGCTCCTCCTGTATATGTCAACACAACTCCTGAAGTCGAGCGACCATAGTCTTGTTACAGCCTCCAAAGTCTGCATCACTATAGCAGTCTAATTTGCAACTGCCATATGCACTGAACATATGAACATCTTGCGTTTGAACAGTCTAGAAATCTTAACACTAACACTAAGCTAGATCTGGTCTAATAGTCTAATACCTACCTATCATTAGGTACAGTCCTTGACAAATGTAATGTCCCTTGGATACTGGCAGTTAGGCTACCAACATATATAGTAGATGATATACGACGTATAGGTATAACGTATATTTACAAATAAGAAATCGAAACCACTGTCGAAACGATTCGTTTTAGTGGTTTTAGCATATTCACGAATTCCATTATTTATTAATAAATCATCATTAAACATCGTCTATCATCTACTACGTGATATGTTGGTTGCCTAAGGCCCAAGGGACACATTACTATACAAAGACTATACCTACCATTGACTTTCTACATGTACCTACACACCATAAAAGTGCAGACCCATCAATTACACAAATTACATTGTTTGTAAACTTGTAGCCTACATTTATTACGTCTAAAGATTAATTTTATGTAATTATTAAAAGTCTATGGAGAAAGGTTTTGTGTAATTTATTCCACTACATTGTTTATGCCGAAGAAATAAATTTTTGTTTGTACACTAATTTTCTAATACCTAATATTTTCTATGGTGTTTTTGAACTCAACTCAGCTACTCAGCATCGTAAAAACCATATAATTTGATACCAAACAAGATCATACCGCCATATTGTATATATGGAGTTGCCCAAAGGCTATACGCAACTGGAAAGGAAACGCGCATAAGTAGAGTAGGTTCAGAATCTCGTGCCACTCGGAATGCGCGGCGGGATTTACAACAATTTCGAAAAATAGGCACGACATTATACGCCCAAAAACATTGGTAGGTAAAATGCCATCCTATATATGTAGAGTAAATAAATATAGGTGTAATTATTTATAGAACTTCATATTAGTATCGTAGTATCGCGTTTAAATAAATCCCGCCACACATCTCGAGTGCCACGAGATTTTGAACCTACTCTAACACTGAAGCCAAACGAATGGGTATATCTATCTTTTTTTTTGCACGCAACGTCATACAAACGATGAGACGGAGCATAAAATGCAGGTGTGGGGTCAAAAAAATACGTTGCGGTAGTTATCTATCTCGTCTGCTCAACTACCGCAACAAGGTAGAAGGCGACAGAAGTACCTACTCCGCATCTGTCTTTGTCAGCTTCAGCGCCTACAATGCATTGAAATAGCCCGTATCCCTTCCAGTTGCTTATAGTCAATGCCCAAAAGTGACATAATGTCATCATCAATTTTTTATTCAAAAATAAAAAAAAACTGAATACATTTTGGGGTATCGGTTTAAGCAACCGGATGTAATAATTAATATTTATTGCGACGAATTTAAATATCACGACCCGCCAAATTGAATTTAATACGTAACTTTACTTTTTGTTATTGTATTAAAACTCGTAAGTGCATTTGTACAATTACGAATTTTAATAACTCGGTTATTTCGACAGTTGTGGTTATTATTTTATGATACGTATACTTTTACATCGCAGACTGTTTACTGCGCATAACGCTGAGATTCGTACAGTATATATCAAAGATTAGGGAGTTCCCTATAATCATTGATTTTAGGTATAGGAACATGGTATATCAATTTAAAGGAAATTTATTTCTGCATCGAATAGGCTGATAATTAAATAGGCATTCCATTTAAAAAAAGAGACTTTTTAAAGTTTTTCTTAAGTCTGGAAATAACGTCAAATAGATCAGTAACCGCGGGCAATTTTTTATTATCCGTTACAGACAATTGTGTCTCAATCTTTTGACATTGAGAACCTAAAATCCCATTTCCCTAACTTTTACCACTTTCGACTTTCAATTTTATTTCCGAAACAAGATTTTGACATTTTTCAGTGGAAAATTTTTTTTTCTCAACAATCAAAATTGATACGCCGATTATTTTAAGCATACTTACTAAACATTTTATGACACATCAGAATGTGAAAAAAAATTGCCTGGTTTGTATTTAAAATAAAGATGTTGATGCTCACTTCCGTTATTTCCGGAAGTGCTACCATTTGGAAAATATTTTTATTTAATAGATTAAACAATCCTTGTCGCATGTGCAAAATTTCAAATTTCTAGCTTTTACAGTTCTTGATATACTTCTAACCGACGGTCACCGTGAGACACCCTGTATAACTTTCGGAATATAAATTGCGTGGGAGTGAAATGACTAGATTGTATTTACACTGTGGCATAACCACAGACCCACAGAGTACCCTACAGAGGGGAAAGCTACGGCGGTACCTTTGATCTTTTGGTGTCAAGAATAAATGACCTTCCGCCATCTTTTAAGTAGTTCCAATTCAAATATAGAACATTGTTGTATATTATTTTAGTACCATTCGGTCATTATGATATTCCACTGAAAGATCAATCACAATGTATTTTATTCTATTTCTATGAATTTAACACAATAGGTGTTTTCTTTTTGCATCGCCACAGGGTTAGGTAAAGTCACAATAACCACGTAATTGAAGTGCCTTGCGTCAGCAACTTAAATAAAGCTTTTAAAACGAATAGGGTTATTGAGAACTGAGTCAAATTACTTTTATAAAACGAATGGTGTGTATTGACAGAGGTACCTTAAGTGTACCACAAAATGCAAAAAGAAAACACCTATAATTATAACAACGAAGCACGAAGCTTGATTGTAGAACTACTAATAAGATGGCGACTGATGTTTTAGCGGGAAGGCTTCCCCCTCTGTAGCGGTACTCTGTGGTTTTACTGCCCTAATTGTTTGAAATAAAAAGGCGCAAACCCCACTGCGCAAAGAGCACCGCGCAAGTTCTTCCAAAATCCCGCTCGCTCGGAAAATAAATAATATTTATCTTCAAATATCTACAGTTTTCTTAAAAATTCATTCATATTTCCCGCTTCGTAAAGATAATGGTTTTGTAAGTGGGTAAAAGGTGATAAAGTACACAGCTGCATTTATTATTGAATAACTATATAAGAAGTTGCATTAGCGATCCGATCTCTTACGTGGCAATTCCCGGTTCTTACTGTCTGGTACTGTTAAGATCGTTCCCCTCACTTGTCCATTTGTTTATGTAAAATGCGCTATGTGTAAACACGTGCCGATTCATCGCTAATATGCAGTTTGCAATTTATTTTGTCGAGTGAAGTTGGTATATATCGGTCGGTGAAGTTTACGCTATCCGTGTTATTATCGTAAGGTCATTTCACTTTGTACTTTCCAACTTTAAACTAGTCTCGAGAGGTCGCGATTTTAACATTTGTTAGAAAAGTTGAATTAAATGGATATGGATAAGAGTCCAATATCAATTTTACAAGAATATGCAGTAGCTAAAGGCATTGCACCACCCAGTTACCATATAGTGTCCGACGGAGATCATTTTAAATGTATTGTAACTGTTGGAAATGTTACGCGAGATGCGAAAGCCGCGAATAAAAAACGAGCGAAACATATTGCAGCAGAAAAAGTTGTATCATTGTTAATAAATGATGGTACGATGGGTTCCACTAATATAACAAACCACCCTTCAACCGAATCAACCGTAATTACAAATAGTGTCGGCGAATTAAACGAATTTTCATCAAGAACAGGTATCGAGTATCCAATTTACGAATTTAAATCAAACCTACCGTGCGTAAACAATGAATTTGTTTGTAAATGTAAACTTGATCGCTACGAAACGGAGGGCACCGGAAAAAATAAAAAGGAAGCAAAACAAGTTGCGGCAAAACGAATGCTGGATATAGTGGCAAGGTTACCTAATCTTTACTATATGACTCAACCCACTCATTTAATATGAATCATCCTATTTATGTACAAAAAACTGATTATTTTTATTTTCCAGTTCGGACAATTCCTGGAAAACTCGAACGCGTCCCGCGTTATCCTCTAATAACACAATTAGCGATGGTGTAACAAAGGATAACCAAACGATAATCGAGTTATTTAAAAAATTATCCTTTAAGAATAAAGTGCTACCCATGAATGGATGTACACAAGTTGTCCTACCTAAGAAAATTCTATCGGAAGCCGAAATCGAGCGCTTATTCGAGGTAAATTTATAAAAACTTAAAGGCCTTTTCTAATATCTATATTATGTACCATTTAGGAGGCGAACGATGAACCGTCTTTAAAGAATTTATTAGCTAATTTGGGAATGAAATGCACCATTTCGGAATTTCAAACTAATCCACTCGTAATGTGCATTAAGACTGAATCTAGTAATTATGAACCATTCACATTCCTTCAGAATGGTAGTAGCAAGTCTGAAATTACGGTAAAATTACTACGGAATGTAGTAGATGCAATCGCTGTTCATATTTAAAGAAATCTTTGGATCCTACGTATAGGATGAGAATTTATAAGGCTGATTATTGTGCCAACTGTTTATTTAGTATCTAATTTTTTATTTAGTACCTACTGTTTTTATTTATATTTTTTTAATAAATATAAACAAAAGAAAGTAATGCTTTTGCTTTGTTTAGGTACAACTATCTATATGTATACCTACCATAGTTGTGTCAAGATCAATTATTTCTAAATTATGCTTAGTGTACCTATCCATACAGGGTGTAGAATTAATTGACGCACCATAGGGATTTCAATGTTAAATTTTTAATAAGTATGCTTGTATTATCTTCCCTAATTATTTTAGAGCAAAAGTGTAAATAGGTACCTATTTTTCTTGTAGAGATAATTAACTTCATAGTGTTGTAGACCAATCAGACATTAAGAACAGTGTCACATGCACCAATCACAAGTTTTTTTAACTGAAAAGAATGCATGGTACTTTTCTTGCCGCTACCTCATTGTTTTAGCAACCTATATTTAAAAAAATCAAATGTCATTTTGACAAAAGTAAAAAATTTGACGTATTTAACGCTTCATTCAGTTAATTCTCCAACCGAAGATCATTCGTTCTCAACTCTTGTCAGGCAAGATTTTTTTGTATGAGCATTGATTGCTAAAAGGTAATTAAACTCGATCAAATTCTTGGGAAAAGAACCCTCGCGCTTCGCGCTCGGGTCTTTTCGTCAATTTGATCTCGTTTAATTGCCAAGCAACCAGCGCTCATACAAAAAAATCTTTCCGACAATAGTTGAGCACTTATGATCTTACTGTTGATAATTAACTTCATAGTGTTTTAGACCAATGAGACATTAAGAACAGTGTCACATGCACCAATCACAAGTTTCTTTAACTGAAAAGAATGTATGCTACTTTTCTTGCCGCTACCTCATTGTTTTAGCATTCATTAATATTTAAAAAAATCAAATGTCATTTTGACAAAAGTAAATTAACGCTTCATTCAGTTAATTCTCCAACCGAAGATCATTCGTTCTCAACTCTTGTCAGGCAAGATTTTTATTTTGTATGAGCATTGATTGCTAAAAGGTAATTAAACTCGATCAAATTCTTGGGAAAAGAACCCTCGCGCTTCGCGCTCGGGTCTTTTCGTCAATTTGATCTCGTTTAATTGCCAAGCAACCAACTCATACAAAATAAAAATCTTGCCGACAAGAGTTGAGCACTTATGATTTTACTGTTGAAAAAATACTCTTTACAACCACAACATTACTTATTGTTTTATTTTTCATACAAGGGTGAAAATATGAAAATTAGAAATTCAATTTTATCAAAATTAGATGGTGCCTTGGAATTATTGAAAGAAAAAACAATGGTTAGTGTTAGCTGTCATATTAGCGTCTTAACAATAATTATTGTAAATGAGAAAGAAAAAGAAGCTTTTAGCACTAGAATGCATTGCCTAAACCGTTGAGTGAAAGATCAATGCCTTAAACTTAAAATAAGTTTAAATTTGTAATTAAAACATTAACATGACAACTACCGATTAACGGTTTTTTGTTTCAACAATTCCAAGGCACCATCTAATTTTGATAAAATTGAATTTCTAATTTTCATATTTTCACCCTTGTATGAAAAATAAAACAATAAGTAATGATGTGGTTGTAAAGAGTATTTTTTCAACAGTAAGATCATAAGTGCTCAACTATTGTCGGAAAGATTTTTTTGTATGAGCACTGGTTGCTTGGCAATTAAACGAGATCAAATTGACGAAAAGACCCGAGCGCGAAGCGCGAGGGTTCTTTTCCCAAGAATTTGATCGAGTTTAATTACCTTTTAGCAATCAATGCTCATACAAAAAAATCTTGCCTGACAAGAGTTGAGAACGAATGATCTTCGGTTGGAGAATTAACTGAATGAAGCGTTAAATACGTCAAATTTTTTACTTTTGTCAAAATGACATTTGATTTTTTTAAATATAGGTTGCTAAAACAATGAGGTAGCGGCAAGAAAAGTAGCATACATTCTTTTCAGTTAAAAAAACTTGTGATTGGTGCATGTGACACTGTTCTTAATGTCTGATTGGTCTACAACACTATGAGGTTAATTATCTCTACAAGAAATATATTTACACTTTTGCTCTAAAATAATTAGGGGACATAATACAAGCATAATGAAATCCCTATGGTGCGTAAACCAATTTTACACCCTGTATTAGTATAACATGATCATGGTGCATGCTGCTGATGAATTTAAGTAATATCAAAATGTATATAGGGTTGAGTAAGATTTCCTGTCTTGTAGTAAAACGGGTATAGTCTGATTTATGAGAAGATGCGTGCAGTCATAGGCATTTTGTATAGTTACAATTGTTGTCAACAATATAATAACAATGATAACTAAGAAAAATGCCTATGACGTGCACGCATCTTCTCATAAATCAGACTATACCTATCATTCTCACCAAATGGCTTTGTTGGTCAACTGTCCAGAATATAAAACAACTTTAACAAACCCAACATCACACAATTTTTTTATTATCTTCCCTTGATACTACAGTACCTGAGCTATCAAATTACCCCCTCCCCTGACAATACTGTTATAAGACACCCTTCCCGCTCCCCCAACCGGCAGTACGGCAGAAGGTATATGCACAATCCATGCAAGAATTGACAGTTATAATAAGCAACTATCGCACTCTGATCAGTTCTTGGATGAGTGACCCGTTCATTCTGTGGCTCGGTATGTCTGGCAGGGGCTAGTCAAAGGGCGCGAATGAGGTCTACGTTCGCGTGGACTTAGGTCCGATCCTCCATCATAATTTACATTTTTTTTTACAAAACTGATGCTGAAATTGAAAATCCCAATTCATTGAAACGTGTGATTCGGTTCTGTTTCAATCTAAATCATTTACTTTTGTAATTTGCCAATGTGAGGCATTCATAAAGGCAAGGGAACTCCTACTTGGAAATGAAAAAATTACACAAGAGGAAGTAACGAAGATTCGCCCTACTAAAATCCTGGACTTTGTGAAAGATACAGGTATTCTTGAAGGGTAGACAACACCGGGGAGCACAATAGACCAAAAGGTCGCAGTGCGGGAACCTATCGGGACCACCCCCAGAGAGAATAATAATAATACTTTTGTAATTACTTATCTCTTTATACGATATTTAAAAGCTAGATACAGCAAAATCGATCTAACTATATATTTTCACAGGACATTGTAACACAAGATAGGTATTTTCTTGGTAATTATTTAGTATCTCTGTGTGGTACCATGCACCAAACCGATTCAACATTTTCACTATAAGGATAGACGATGGCCAGACAACTAAGAAAAACTATAACATAATGGATATAGCTTAATCGAGTCATAAACTGGAGGGGTTGCTGGCGTAACAATTGAAATGCTCAATTTATCTGAATTTTGCATCAATATTATATTATCGGTTCCCATCGATACTCAGGCCAAGCCTGGTTAACTAACCGCACGGATTGAAATCAAATAACGATTAGTCCTATACAAATTTATTTAAAGTAGGTGTAAAAAAATATAATGTAATATAATATTTATTGTGCAAGTGTTTGTTGTTTAACTTGGGCCACTTGAGTGGGAAATGTGTTGTTTATTAATGTCTTGTGTTAATTATGTGTTTTGATGTTGTTAGTGTATTGTATATGTTTGCATTTGAGTGGATGTGGATGAGTTATTAGAGGTGTCACATGAGTAGTTGTTGAAGTTTTATGTGTTTGTAATGCTATGTTGTGTATGCAACACATCAGTTTCAGTTTGTGAAGGAAGGATTGAGTGTTGTGTTTCATTTTGTGTTTGAATGGTAGGTATTAGTTGAAAGTGTGTGATATGGTTGTGAGTGATGTGCGGTATCTTCCATTATGTTTAGAAAGCTTCTAACTATATGTGGTAAGTGTTGACGATGACTGCCTTTTATATAACTGTATGTATGTTTTTATCTAAACCTAAAATGTGTAAGCTATGGTGTATGGTTTTTGGTATATGTAACTCCAGTTGCACTATTTGCGCTTTAAGTTCCTGAGCTATATCAGTGTATTTGCGGTGTTTCTCTGCATGTGTATTGACTAAATTGTTTGTGTTGGGAATGGCAATATCTATTAATAATAATAATATAATTATATTATATATAATATTAGGTATGTATAGGTATAGTTTTTTGTTTTTATGGGACTTTATGGGATTTTATTTTGTAGAATTCTGTAATTGAATTGTTGTAATTTTAAATTCTTGCTAGAAGGATATCTGCTAGGAAAATCAGATAGTTTAGTAATTAGTAAGTATATGGTTTTTCTCAGTTTCTCCAGTTAATACCCGGTCCAGAGTCCTAACCTAACCTTACTGGAAGGATTAGTACGTTACTTTTAATTCTCTTAATTTGTTTTACCTTTATTGACCTAGGGATTTAAACCCCAAGGAAGAAATGAGTGAATGAGGTATTATGCTGATGCTACTTCATTTGTTCACTGAGGGGCGTTCCCATGCTCCAACCTGCTGTAACCCAGGTTGTTGTAGCATTTCCTTTTCAGGACCTAGTAGGTATTTGCTGTAAGTATACTGTTTCTATTGTACTTATAATTTTTTATAGAAGCAGTACAGAGCATGTTTTTATTGAAATTAAAGTGATCTTAAATTGGGCATTTTTCAGATCTGTATTAAAGTATAGTAGTTAGCGTTGTAGTGTTCTTTTGTAAACAGTAGGAAGTGCAAATTCCAAGCTAAGTGGCTGTATTTTTTCAGCCAAATTTAATATTTTTTTTAAATAATGTTGGTTATCGTTTCTAATTTTTTTCTTAATCAATAGCTGTTACAAGCCCTGATGCCTTCCTCCATGTTCGGTCAACCCCTAAAAGTGTTGTCACCATCTGTCCATTGTTTTACCTTCATCAATGTTGTCTAAAGTATAATGGTGTACAAGTGGTGTCGCACAATCATTACTGAGATCATATTTAAATAATAGGCAACAGTACGTACCAGACAGAAAGCGACGGTAGGTCAGTAATATGTGATATCGTACTTGCTGCTATAGACATATCTCGGGACACTTTAACTTAATTAAATTCAACAAAATATGTCTCTCATTAAACACTGGTTAGACTGGAACACTTTGTCACTCAATGCTAACAAAACACATTTATAATGCCTTTCTCTCTCTACGACAACAAGCATTTAAGAGTAAATAACATACTCATTCATGATATTGACTATATGATATCATGCAAGTGTAATACAAAAGTATAGATCGGATTAATAGACCTCCCCAAGATTTGTAATTTTTGCTCTTCTTTCTAGATATTTTTTCATCTAAGACAATAATATAACTCAATCTCTTTCGTAAAATAAACTATCTGGGTGTGATCATTGATTATCATCTTAGGTGGCATGAACATATATTATTTTTGGTACTAAAAACAATGTTGCATAAAAAAGTATCTATTTGTTGTTACATGTTTAAAAATAGATTTAAATTAAATTTTCATTATCCTAAGCATGACTATAGCACAGCATGAGAATGAAAGTATCTGGATGTACATACAAACTAGGTAAAAAAATAAGCAACAGAAAATAAGAGCAGAGTATTATATAATTGGTTTGGTTGAAAATTATAATTCGGGTTCTTTTTTGAAGAATTTTTTAACAAAATCTCTTTGTGAATAGATTTCAAACTCCAGTTCCCTGTAACGCCTCTATTTTCTCCTTAAGAATTCTGCCACTGCAGGCCTTGGGTCATACGATGCTGTACCGATACTATTCAAGAAAATTAATAATAATAACAATATAATATAATAAGGAAATTCACTTGGATAGTGAAATTCCTTCAATCTAAATAAAGTTCTTGAAAACCAACAAATGATTTTTTTAAAGAATCTTCCTATGGGGTGGGTATGTTTCCTTAGAATTGCCCACCCAGTTAAAATTGCTTAAAAAATGCGCCGATTGGCCTATTATTATTATTATTATTATTATTAACTGTTTTAGAGTGCCATAAAATAATGCTTTGTTCTCTGTATTTCCCGTGATGTCTTTTATTACTGCTCTTAACACTTTTTGCATTTATAAAGATATGCAAAGCAAAAGAAATTGGAATAAAGGGCAAGACCAAAGAAAAATATGGAGGGAGGAAGTACAGTGAAGAATGGAATAAATTGGGAAAATGTGTGTTGGCAATTGAAAGAAAAAAAGTGAAGTATGGAAGAACTTGACTCAACCATAATAGCTTAACACGCAAAGATACTAGTTACAGTACTAACGTAATCTTTGAAGTGAAATTTCTAGTGACGATGAGCATGTTTTATGATAGGTGAGCCTTGACGAAGTGATTAATTATTGCAAAACAATTAACATGTTCATTCCCGTTATACACAGAGCACGTAGTCACTCTGTGAAGTTTACTACTTTTTCTCTGAGACTGTTGTAAGCACAAAATGAAAGACAATGTTTGATATATTATAAAATGTCTTAATATTGAAGATCTCTCAGTTAAAAATTACAATGTACTTTCTAAATGTTTACGCTTACAATAAATTATTATTATAGTGTATGTAATATAAATATGTAATATCGCTTGTACATTTTTATTTAAAAAAGTCTTCAACCTCTGCAAGCTCCCTTTCTCTCGCCTGTTCGTGTGCCCACCGATTTTCGGCCAGTTTATCCGTCAAACCCCACTTGTGATGGTAGATTTTCTCACCGCAAATACCACACGTCTTATTTCCAAAAGGTGGCGTTTTCAAGTAATTAAACAAACATTCTTTGTGAAACAAGTGGCCACAATAAATTCGTTCGAGATACTGGGGTGATTCCTCATTCATTTCAATCAACTACAACATAATTGGCGTAACGGTTAACTTGTGCATGTTTTAAGTACCTGGGGGTCGGATGGTAAGCACTGCTTTTTGCAAAATTGACAAGTTTGTTTGGGTAACTGTTTTACGTAACTTATAAAGAAGCGTACACTTTTTTCTAGGGAAGGTTGCGGTTTAAAAGGCGGCTCGTTGGGTTTCTGTTTTTTTAGCGGCTGTTCCACACACTGTCTGGCAATTTCCCTGCCTTGTTCGAATAAATGTCGTTGAAGCGCGGGTGGAAAGTTAGTTTCCGCACTTTTCAATCTGCAAAATCCAACCTTTAATTACTAATACGTACACGGTATTAGCTTACTCAATGGAGGATTCGGGATAATTATCGGGTACGAAAATTTTAACATTCCAAAAATATTTCTTATGCGCAAGATTTAAAATAATACCAGACGACTTCTGTTTTAATTTTAATTCGTCAATTCCTTCCGTTAATAATTTTTTTACGTTACTTATTTCGTTATAACAGCACGATAAAGGGTTTTCGATTAGGAAATTTTTCACAAAGACTAAAATTGCCATAATTTGTGGTTTTCCTAGGAGTTTTTTCGCTTCCGATTCGCATACATTTGTTAGACCTTGTAATAATTTATCGGATAACGTTTTACTTTTAAGTTCGATTAATAAGATGTCTTGCGGGTAGATTTCGGGAAATTGGATGCAAACAATGATTTTCTTATGGGGTGTGATTTTTATTTCGGCTCGTACCATCGTTTTAACACAAGACACCAATTTACAACCTGGAATTTTTCGTTCTGCCAGTTTTTTAATCTCTTCAAGCTCATTTTCAACGAAACCCATATGATTTAACAAAATATTTATATCAAAAATTGATTTTTTAGGTTGCTTTGGAATGAAAGTTTCATAACCTTAAAAAAGGAAAACTGTAAACTGTATTTAGTGGATTTACCTTTTATGGGGTGTATTAATCCCTTTTTAATCCTAATGGGTGTACCTTTAACGTCAAAGCACTCCAGAAGACTATAATGCTACTAACATAACAACCTTATTGCTTTACCATTCGCAATACTTAATGTAGTTGTAGTTGCATACAAGATCGGTATAGACGGTATAGTTCAGCAGAGAGTTGTACCCTTGTACATCTCCTCTCTCTATAGTCTATGGCCCCATTTTTTGCCATCATTGCCCTTCTTTTCTTTTTATTAAGAAATACCGGATAATTCTTAGAACAATATAAATTCATTCCGTGTCATACCTACTTTTCCTCTTGCTCTTCATTCATCCTTCACAGTTCACACCATGATTAGATGTCAGATGTGTTATTATAGTTTCCAGCAATTTTTGTCACAATCTCCTCTTTTCTTTCATTTCATTTTTTCCTCCACCTCCTACATTATCTCTTCTCTAATATTGAACTCGGTGGTGGCTTCTTGACTATGTACCTATACCAAATACCCACTCACCTTTCGTTACCTTGAATGATGCCACTGGTTCTTGGTCTCCAGTCATTTACCTAACATTTTTATTGGTTTCCCTGTGATTTTTGTTTATAGTCCAGGTGCTTTTTAGAGGCCACCTAAAACTAATGTTAATTCATTTGTTTCTGACTTAGATAACACACTCTTTCTCTCATTACTCCATGTTCTGATATATTAATATGCGTTGGTGACCTTAATGTTAACTTTTTGAATAATTGTAATCCAATCGAAAACTGCTTTAATGATTGTAATTTAGTCCAAGTACAATTCTCCTCCTAGAGTGGCTACACTCATCATCGATCCTATATTTACTTCTGAGGTAAGTGTTGTTGTCGATAAAGGCACCCTTGATTGTGATCATTTATCTGATCACAATATGGTTTATTGTGAATTAATTTTTTCTCTCAAAAACAAACCGAGATATTTATGTTAAGCACAGATGCAGGCCCGCATTAAAGTGTTGGGGGGCCCAGGGCTCTTTACGTAAAAGGGGCCTTTTTTAAACTCATCGAAATTATTTTACACGATAAACATATGAATATAAAGTAAGTGAATAATAAGATAAGTATTTTATATAAACAAATAGGTACATTAATTTATTTTAACTAAAATATTTTTTAAAATGGGGGGCCCTTATCTAATGAGACCCGCGACTGTAGTCCCCCATTATCCAGCACTGCACAAATGTTATAGTCATTTTAACCACCTCAATTTTTATAATGACCTCATGACTCAATATCTTGGCATAATCTCATCAAGGAAAGAAAGATTGATGAAAAAGTAGCTACATTTGTTCAACTCACTCCTAATCTCTTTATTCAATAAACATTCTCCACTAAAAACTAGTAGAATCACCAAATGAAAAGCACTGTGGCTCACTCCTGACGTGTTAAGACTTATGGAAAAAAGAGATTCTCTGCTGCAGAAATTTAAATCTACACGTACCCAATAGCCTATTCGCTTTCGTACAATTTATCTCGTAATTACACTTTAAGCATGATCAGGAGGTCCAAAAAGAATTACCTAATTACTTCCAATGTTAAAACTCATCCTTCTGTCTATTAAGAAATAGGTAGATACCACTTATAAGGCAACTATGTCTATAGTTGTTCTTTGTTTCCAGCCATTTATTCGTTCTGCCATTATTTCTTCTTTCAATTCATCTCTTCCTCTTCCTCCCACATATTCTCTTGCTTTTCCTACTGCTGATTTTTAGTGTTCCTATTGTTCCGTCCCATTTCCTTTTTCCCAGCTAAGTTTTCTTCAGGAATGCTATTTCTATTGCTGTTTGTGACTTTTTTGTTTCTATAATTAACTGAGGAACGCTGGCAGAGCGATGTCATTTGTTATACCGATGAAAAAGAGTGAAATAATAACGATAAACTCTATAATATCTTTGGACCTTTGGACCCCCTTTCAACCCCCAGGCCATCCGGTAAGTCTTGCCACCTCAGTTAAAAAGCTGAAATGACGCCCCTCTCTTCTTCTCTAATCTGGGTTGATCCTCAGTTTACAACCATTTTTCCCTTCAATCCATTTCTTACTTTGGTCTCTCACATTTTTTCTAGCTTTCTCTGCTAATTTCTATAGTATCACCCTCTGTAACATTGGGCTCTCTTCCTTCTTCAACATGTACATATTTGATACAACGATATAGGTACCAACTTGGTGGTTTCTTTCATGGTCTATCCGGCCGTTTGTACAGCATTTCCTTTAGTTTTCCTATCCCATCTTCTCTTTTCTAAGAGTGACATTTACACTACTCTAATCTCCACAGTTTACACATTATTTATTGAGATATTTATGTTTATTTTTTTTCATTTTATTAAAGGTGTTGACAAGGTAAGAGGACAATGTCATATACTCTTTGGTATAATAAACTATGTAATTTTAACTGAATTTATTAGCTTATTATTTTATTCAATTACTGTTTCTATTGTCTACATTTTTCATAGTTTTATTGATTGCTATGATGAACAACAGTACTATCGCTTAACGCCCTTTTTCATTTGAATATATTTGATGCTTCTCTAGGTCCAATAACATTCCAAATATCAAAAAGCACAATAAAAATTTATTTCGACAACAATAAAGCTTTCATCATCAGCGAATAACAAAAGTGGGCTATTAACATTACATACAGTGGAAGTGACATAACTAGTAACATAATAAATATGTTAAATTACCGAATTACTCCTTCATATACCAAGAAGTCTTTCTAAAACCTTTCCAAATGGTAACAACTTCATAACGTAGTTTACAAAAAACTTCTACGTAAACCCCAAAGAATATATAAAATCAACTGTAAAGACTACATAACCAATTGTATATTGGGCGAACTAAAAGATCACTTAAAATTCGTTTCAAAAAGCACGAAATACAATCGTTTGGATAAATCTGTTGAGAATAATCACAAAAAAGTAGATAATATTTCGTTAGTTAAGCAGGTAAATAAAAAGGACGAACTCGATTGTTATAAAAAATTTGAAATACACAAAAACAAACGCTTTCTAATGATGATTCAGGTCTTTTAGGCTTATCAGAACTTGTATAAAACTTACACTGTAATAACTAGTTGGGTTACTTCGACTTTAAGCAGTGTAAATAGCAGACTTTTGTAATTTGAGTTTAGTTGTTCGCCGTCGTTGTCGCAACGCGTTCGATTTAATAATTTGTTATTGTGGTTTTTACGGTACCTTTATAGTGTTGTGTTCAGTGGCCGCAGTTGTGTATTACCACCAAGTATTTTAACAGGTATTTCTTATTGCTTTAATTAATTTCTTAGACACCTACCCTCCTTTTTTTAGGCATTTCCAAAATCATTTTTCTAGCTAAATAGTCAAATGCAGCTTTTGAATCTATAAAAACTAAAAATAATTCCTCACATTGATGTGTTCCAAAAAAGCCCTTTTGGCCTAGATTTTGGACACATCAAATGAATAAAAAATGAATATTTATGTTACCACTTGCCAAAAAACATGCGGGAGATCACTTAACCAAATGCATTATTCGCTTACCATCAACCTTGCACTTTTAGACACAACAGCCTCCTTCCTTTTTTTGTCCATCATTGGCCATTTACTTTCTTTCATAACAAAAGCAAAGACAATATTGTGTCACCATTCGGCATCATTTTTCTCAAAACCTTTTTGTAGATTTAGATGCAGATCCTTAGTGTCGTCATTTTTTTTCCTTCAATCTCTCCTTTGTCCTGCCACATTTCTTATTTCCCCTACTGCCGGTTTCCAGTATCTCCATCTTTCTTCTCCATTAATGATACAGCGGTTTCCAGCCATTGTCCCCGTCTCATTTCCTTTTTTTCAGGAATTACATTTCTTGATTTAACTTTCTATTCGTGGCTTTTGTTTATAGTGCAGCATAATTGCCATAGTGCTTTCTCATATTTCATTTAACATGATTTAGCCGTATTTAAGTTGTTTTATTTACTTTATTAAAGTAGAAAATGGTCCCTCACAGCTCAACACGTTACAGGAGGTTAACTCTTTATCCTTAATTATCTTTGGCTATTATTGATATGTGGTAGGCTAATGCTTAGTTTACAGCCATTTTTTCTACAATTATTATTTTTTCCTTTGTTCGCCCACCTTTTCTCTTGCTTTCTCTGCTAGTTTCTACAGTATCCTCTTTAACGTTGAGTCCATACCAACTTGCCTCTTTCCATTTACTTTTTCCTAGCTATCTTCCTCCATGAATGGCAATTTTCAGTTGTAATTTTTTGTTTTGTTTATAGTTCAAATGTACATGATACCTGGTATTTCTCCACTTCAATACTCTCCATTTAACTAAACTTAGTATTTTTATAACCAATTCCTCTAACGAGAACAAATTCAGTAACCAAGGCCTCCAATTTGACACCGAGAGTTACCTCTCAGGCATAACATATTTTGAAAGTTGAATGTGGTCAAGACAGGAAAACAAGAACGATTAAGTTTACAATTTATTGTTTTCTATCATACATTCCTTTATATCACTGCGCTAATAACATAGTAGCATAAACGACAAATTACAGCGCTTGAAATTAGATACGTATAGCAAAAGTTAGTTTTTGTTTTTTGTTATAAAGTGGGACAGTAGTTATAATACATGGTATTTGCGTTTTTAATTTTGACTTTTTACAACTGATTGTAACCAGTGTTTAAAAACTGTAAAGTATCGGAGTACCGATACTTTTCAGCTTAAAGCTAAAAGTTCTATATAACGAGAAGTTACATACAACTTTAATTCATATATACACACGCATACGTACACACACTATGATTAAATCTACGTTTTTTTAGCTATCATCAAAATAACTACACTAGCCAAGTACACTGGTAGGATAAATAATGCTTAAAAGAAAGTTTCAATAGATATACGATTTGAGATGATTATAAATATAAAATTATAATATCAATAACATAAATTAAAAAAAAAACACATACATAGCGACTATACATGGTGCAACCCTCTTTGCATCATAGCTTAGCTACGTTACAAACAAAAATTAGAAATATGTACACTTTTCAAATGAACCTTTTGGTTGCTTGTCAACCTGCTCACCTTATAAAATACAGAAGAAGAAAACAGTATTAACTGAAAACTAAATAAATGTAAGATCTCGATGGTGTAACAAGTTTCGATAAAAAAACCGAACTTCACCACCCATGTCTACGTAAGAAGAAAACACTCAATAAATAATTAATATTTGTGAATTATAAATATCACTGACTTAATGCTACTACAACCTAAATCTAACGGTCCGTTAACCTGCTGTTTCAAGTTTATAATATAATATTTAATATATGTACACCAATTTATTAACTACTCTTCTATTTTTACTACCAGCTCAAATAATAAATGCAGGGAAATGTACATACGTTTTTTTTTTGGTTTGTTTGATTATTTAATATCATCAAGTTTACGATTCAACATGTTTAAAAGCGAGCACATCAATTTATTGCCGTATGTAATTTCCTCGTACTATGTACAAATGCAGGGTGGTCCGAAGTCTTCATTTACTTGGGACCAACCTGCATAGACAAGGCAGTGACAATACGATCGATCTAGCGGCGGTATTAAATTAAAAATCGAAAAATATACCAATATCAACATAAAAAACATTTGAGTGAGATCTCGAATTGTTTATTTACAAAGACGCATCTAGATAAACATCCATAAATATGTACACTTAACCTACAAATATTACCGAGACTCGAAAGAGTGTAGAGAGTCCTAAAATTTAACATTTTTAGACACACCTACCCGATGATGAGATAGTCACTTTCAACCTTCACACAAAAACCTTTGCTAAACCGTCGGCGCCTGCACTTGCTATATATGGTCTTGTAGGATGGAAAGCGACGTCTAAAATACTTTCATCAAACTTTTTTCGATGCGCAGTTATTTCTTGTACGCATGTTTTGTTATCGAGATGCCATAATCGAATCGAGCAATCGTGCGAACCTACAAATTATCTATTATAATAACGATGCGGTGGCGGAAAAATTCTCACCTGAGAGTAAATAAAGCCCGTTAGGATCAACGGCCAAGCTAGTAACGGCATCTAGATGGGCAACCATCGAGTGCACCATTTTTCCTGTATTATTATCCCAAAAACGTATATGACGGTCTTCGTGCGCCGTTATTGTGAGCGACAAGGTCGGATGACAAACTACCCTGTTTATTTGCTTATTATTGACACCGGAATCCAATCGTACAAGGGGTTTAGCCGTCTCGGTGTCAAAAATGATGCAATTCGAACTGTTATACGCTGCCACAATGCGATTACCCTCATCTCTTACGAAGTCAACGCTCGAAGGTATGCCGTCCTGTTCCGAGGTGAATGTATTCAGTAACGGCATCTATAAGATAACAATTTGTCAAAATTCTTATTAACTACTTATTAACTTTGCTTATTCAAGGAAGGACAACAAAGGGCCAAACTACACATTTATTTATAAAGTGAATCAAATCAATTTTCAACACAATCCCTCTAAAATGCTATAGCCACCCATTTTAAGGACTATTGTGAAATTTCTTTGTAATCTAAATAAACTATAGATTGATAGATGGTGCCACGAATTCCATAAAAATTTTACAGGTAAGCCATCCTACACTAATAGTCCATAAACATTGCAAGTATATATTAATGATATAGGAATAGATGTTAACTAACACTGAGCAATTGAAGCCACAGTCTCCAATGGAAATTCAATATTATACTTCGTAAACAGTGGTCAGGTAATGTGTAATGGCTTATATAAATAAAAAGAAATGTATGCAAAATTAATGTAATGGGTGACTAGCTCACTTTGAATATAAAGAAACCCTAGGTGTGGGTATAAAAGTACTAATAATAGTTACTTTGGAATGTGGTGCCCATAACTTCACCGTGCCATCAGCTGCACATGATAACAACTTTTGTTGACTATGAAGTTCGGCTAGTCCCCAAACGGAATCTGTATGACCTTGAAGAGTGGCATTTAAAACATCGGGCTCAAATAAATCGTAAGGATCGATATTTGAATTGGGTACAGTCCAACAATGAATTTTACCATCTAAACCGCCCGAATAGCAGTGCTCTCCGCTTCCCGATATAGCCAAACAGAGTACCGGTCCATTATGACTCCTAAAACATATTATACTAACAACCACGCCCACATACAAAGAAACTAACCTAAAAGTATACAAAGGTTCGACATCTAACGATGCCGACTTTTTTGCTGGAACCGTTTTCTGTAAATTCCAAAGCTTGAGTGTGTGATCTTCGCTAGCCGTAATTAGTACGGGTTCGGTGGGATGAAAGCATAAAGCTCTCACGCCGTCGAAATGACTCCTTAAAGTATATTTTGCTCCCCATGTTTTCCGAAATGCCTCTTTACTGCTTGATATATCGTAACTAGTTTCCGCATCATTGTTTACGGTTAATTGAGCTAATTCTCCTAGACCTAAACCTGTATCGATATTTTCGTCGTCATTTAAACCTAACGGCCTGCGCCCTGGTCCAGTTGTTTGAAAATTTAAACCTGAAAAATAATCCACGTTGTAATTTTCGAATGAAAAAGTGAGACAAATTTAAAAATAAATTAGCAGATTCCTTCACTATTTACTTCAATGCCTTTCTGTATAGTTATACTCCTTTCTGGTGATTTTAGTAACTCCTGATCAATACGTAAGTGGACCCCATTTATTTAATATTACAAGTAATGGTGATAATACTGATAATGAACTATTATTAGAATCAATGTGTCTACAAAAGAAAAAATCCAGACTGACCTTATGTTTAAAAAATGGCATGGGAAGGATTGTTTCGTTACCTCAATAAAACATTATTATTCTACAATGAAACTATTTGAGTTGAACATAATTAGATTTTTGTATAGTTAACGGTCACTTCAAAATAAGCTTTTCAGTTATGTGATATAGAGAGATGAGGATTTGTGAGGGGAAGTACAACGAAAAATACAGGAAATTAGTGACCAATGGAATACTTAAGTACTTGAGTGGAGGAGGAGGTATAAGGAGAGAGAGGACAGTGGCGCGTTTTTGGATTGGTAATGAGGAAAATGATAATAAGTATTGATGGGAGGAGGAAGGGACGATGTGCAGAGTGTGTGAAGAAGGAAGGGAAAATATTGGGCATATGGTGGAGGAATGTGGAGAGTTAAAAGGGCAGGAGGGAGGTTGGAGAAGAGTGTTAGGGGGAATGGAGGGGATAAAATGGGCATATGACACTACGCCGAATGCCCACAACGCCGACACGCTTTTTTGATGGTTCATATCGCCGACTAGGGACACTACGTCGACGGACACTACGCCGACAGTGCCCACATCGTCGACAAGTGTACAAGTACAAGGGACACTTCGCCGAATTTTTCTCTGTGGACACAACGCTGGCAATTTTAATTGCAATTACCTAACGTAATATCATTGTTTTTAAACTTATTTGCGTAATTAAATGTTGCACTTGACTATGAAAAAGTATCAATTGAAAAAAAATATACTAAACCTACAAATAACCTAGGCGCTTTAGTGGCAATCAACGTTTAAGTTTTGCATTTTGCATTCTGCAATTAAAATAAAAATTCGGCGAAGTGTCCCTTGTGTACTTGTCGACGATGTGGGCACTGTCGGCGTAGTGTCCGTCGGCGATGTGGGCATGATCGGCGTTGTGTCCCTTGTACACTTGTCGACGATGTGGGCACAGTCGGCGTAGTGTCCCTTGTCGGCGATATGGGCCATCAAAAAATCGTGTCGGCGTTGTGGGCATTCGGCGTAGTGTCCCGGCCCCGATAAAATGGATGGAAGCGGTATTAGAGAGCAGAAGAAGGAAAAGGGAAGTAATGTGGTAGGATAATTTTTGGTAGTGGTTAGAAGTGTGAGGTCAATCTTGCGGAGTAATATAAAGTTGAATATGTTTTAGTTTTTTGTTGGTTTTGTTTGTTGTACTAGTGGTAAAATAATAAGAATGATTGTATATTTCTACTGTTTGATTGATGGTGTGGTATATACAGTATATCGATGGTTGAGAACCCCAACCACGTATGTCAAAATATTCGATCTTTTTCTTATTGTTGATTCCTATTCCGAGACAAACCTCGTATGTCAAAATCAGTTTTAAATGACCCCTGAATAACAGTTGATAAATAAAACAAGTATCAAAAGGCGCAAATTCTTATAGAATTTTAATTTCAACCAACTTCAAATCTGTAACTAATTATTGCATATACTATATACAATATATATGTATATAACTACCTCCCTCCCCACCTCAGACACAACCACGCCGGATTCTGCACAAATGAGTCATTGGTTTTCTTTCCACCCTTAAGGGAGATGGGAGTGGAGAGGGTGACGGACAATTTGTAAATCACGAAAAAATGTTAGAGGAAAAAAAAGTAAAAAAAGATTATTTTTCTGCGGACGTGCAATTTTCCCCCTTTCCACCCCCAAAAAGGGGTTGCAGTTGGGGGTGAAATTTGCAATTTGAGTATCGTTTTTTATGGAAAATCCAAAAGTAATAAAAAATAGGTGTTCCCATTTAAGTTTTGAAAACTCACCCCCGCTCCACCCCACAGGAGGGGTGAGGGTGATGTTTACGTATCATGACTCAATAGGTTTCAACAAATAAAGGAAACGTATTTTTTTCTTTTTGTAATTGGACGTGTCGTTCTCGAGATATTAAAGGGTGTATATTTTGACTTTAATGGCGTCCCGACGGCGAACGGGTGATCCGATCAAAAAATTTACCAGCGATTTGGAATCAGTGAAGAATTTCCTATAAGATGACACCACTTCCAGCTTTCTAAACCCTGTAACATCGACCAACGCACAGACACACAGACACACAGACATCCGGACGAATTTAGTAACCAACTTTTTGAAGTTGGTTGATTAATGTTAATTTTAAAATTATACGTTTTATTAAGATTATTATTATTCTCCTATAAAGTTGGGTATTTTGACATACGTGGTTGGGGTTCTCAACCATCGATATACCACATAATCAATCAATCAAACAGTAGAAATATACAATCATTTAAAAAAACAAATCGGTACAGAACCACGATTATTTGAAGTGCCCTGTATGTTTATAAATATTTTACAAATATGCAATGGTTCGTATCCTACAACTTTTATTTGAAACATTTTTTAATCCTTATGATATTAAATGAAATATTGGACTTCCTCGCACTAATGGGCTATCCTGTACAATACATTTCCTGACAAAAATCCAATGGTATACTCAATTAAAATTAAAATCTATTGCAGTAGTTAATTTGAATTAAAAATTTAGATCATCGCACAAGCAATTATTACTGTTTTTTTTTTGGTAAATTTAAATTTCTCATCATGCTACTTTCTGTTTTGAGTGTACCTTGCACCTCCTTAGGACACGCCTCCTCACGACTTTTATAAGCTTGGTACCATTGTTGACTGTAGATTTGCTTTCAAGTCGAGTGCAGTATAATGGACATAACAAAAACATTACGCATAAGAGTGGTCCCACTTTTGTTACAGCTCTAAATATGTTACATTCACTTAATTTTCAACCCTGCCACATTGGAAAAAATTCTGGCAAGTTGCCACGAGACTTCCCTCGTATTAACACTTTTTTCCAAAAATAAATAGGTACTACTGCATTCAGAAAAAAATACACTTAAACTACATAAAAAAACTGCAATTTTATCTTATAAAAAATGAGTGCCGCCATTTTAGCTTACACCGGAAATGACGTCATCAAAGGTAATATCAGCATTTTCGTCCTTGGCCCAAATGTAATTCATTAGCGAAAACCGCATTTCGATAACTTTAATAGTTACTGAGTATCGAGCGTTGCAGACATTTTTTAATAATTATTTTTTTAACACTTTTTTCAAAAAATAAGTATAGCACAATATATATTGCTGAATTCAAAAAAAAATTCTCTTTTAAACTACATAAAAAAAACTGCAACTTTATCTTATAAAAAAAATGAGTGCCGCCATTTTAGCTTATACCGGAAGTGACGTCATCAAAGGTAATAACAGCATTTTCGTCCTTGGCCCGAATGTAATCGATTGGCGAAAACCGCATTTCGATAACATTAATAGTTTCTGAGTTTAGAGCGTTGCAAGGAATGTGTACGTACAGACTACAGACTACAGACGACAGACGGAAAATTTTTTTTTGCATATTTTGAATCTACGTATTCGGAAACGCAAAGATATGTAAAAATTTCCATAGGTCACATTTTTTTTTTTGGAAAACTAATACAATACTTCCCTTTTACTTCGTACTCGGGAAGTAAAATGGTGGTAATAAGTATTATTTTTATTTTAACAATCTCATCATCATTTAATTGGCAATACGTTTCAAGGATATGCAATTTTGTTAAAATATGTGAACCAAATGGTGGTTTAATAATTTAATCGATCTCCACCTTTGTGATTATTTTTAGATTGTCAGTCATAGAAGAAAATTCTGCTTCCATGATCTACCATTTATTAGTTACAAAAGCAAACAGCTTTTCTTTGTTAAATTAAATAGAAAACACAATTGGAAAACTTATTTTAAGAGCCATAAACTATTAAAAAATTGAATGTGACCAACACAACAAAAGCAAATTGGTAACTGAGAAACAAGGTGATAATTTTGAGAACACAGCAATTGGACATATATCGAGATTTCGTTATTTTTCAAAAAATATAGAAGGTATCTGTTCTAATTTAAGCTATACACACTGTATAGCTGTACAATCGCAACAAAAATAAATTTGAATATTATTTTTAAACACATTTTGTGCACTTTCATGCGTTATCGCTTAAAGATGAGGTCATTATAGATAAAACTGCAGGATTACTTAAGTCTGTGGTTCGTTTGTGGGTACGGCTGTGATAACTCATCACAAGAGATAAATACAGAAATAAACGCAAATTCTAGGCGAACATTAATCTTTGATTACCTTTCCAATCACCTGCATCCTTCAAATCTTGATGTTGATTTTCAGTTTCCGAGAGTAAATTTAACTCGTTGAGAACCTCCATCGCTTCGGCATCCACATCATCGCCCATATTATCGATTTTACCTTAAAATGCAAAATGAATTGCCAAACTAGGGACGTAAACAAAACACCGACCTCGCCTTTTAATAGCTTTAACATCATCCTCGAGCTCATCGGTAGCTTCCAATTCGACGTCGTCGCTCATATCGTCATCATCTTCCATATCGACATCGGCCGTTGATAAAAAATCCAAATTGGCCATAACGGCTGCCTCGGTATCGAACATCATCGCTTCCGTAAGGCAACTCGGTTGCGTTTTTTTAGCAGGAGTCCTTCTCCCTAAAAATACGACGACTTTAACAGGGCATACGTTTAAAGTAATTTGAACGATCGAACCTTGAGTTTCGCTCGCACGTTTATTCGATTCGTTTCCGTTAACTTGGCCGGTTGTTATATTTTCGTCTTGCTCCGCATTGTTATTAAGCCCCAATAGCGTTCGAACGCGATTTGATCTAACGTCAATGATACGATCGGTATAACCGATTTCCTGTAAATACTGGCGCAGCAACTGCCTTCCCTGTTTCCATGTCGCTTTTGTAACGGAAGTATACGATTGATCACTATCGAGTTGCGCATCAATATTGGAATCGTCTAATTGCGGCGGTTTCATATCGCCTTGTTGTAATTCGACGCCGTATTTTAACTTATGAAATTTGGCTCTTTCTTGCTTTAAAGCGTATTCTAACATTTTTATTCTACGAACTAAATCACTTTTGAGGTTCTCTTGCCCTTTCCTTTCCCCTTGTAAAAACGCGATACGCGCCTATAATTGACAATAGTTAAAAAAATAAAAGGAAAATGTAAATAAAACGTACTTGTAATTCTGCTCTATCCACTTCCCATTGTGAACGTTCCAGTTCAAATCTTGCCCATTCATGTTGAATAAAATGTAAAATTCCAGGTATTGAGTATTGTGCTTTAGTGTTATTTTCTTCATTTGGTTTAACGTTAGGCGCGGGACCTCCTTGTAGGCCCAATTGTGCCCCATTTTGTACAACCGAAGTGTCTTCCATTACTAATCTTAGCAAAGGATCGTCGCCTGTAGTCTTCATATGGCCACCATTGCTAGTTTAAAAAACTTTCGCCATTTTAAAACACTTCCACCAAACACTCTGAATATCACTTTGTAAACAATCGCCGATTAAATAAATACATTACGTAATTAAAGGGAAATAATCGAAATTTATGCAAGAATAAATTATGTAAACGGATAACATTTAACATACAAAAGCTAGAAACAAAAATTTCACTTTAGGGAGCCATTCAACATCTGGCAGTTACCTATCTCACTTATTAACGTCTATTTTCCATTCGCTCTTTCTTTGTTTATAAAGCATATCTGCCATACATTTTTTAGACTACAGCGCCGCCAATGATTACGACGGCAATTATTTTTTAAGACATAGACGGCGTCTAATTCGAATGGAATTTTTCATGAATCGTCTTATGAAAAATTAGCATAGTCTGTACCTTCCATATACTGATATAGTTGGCAGTCTTCTTCAAAAAGGACGAAAGGGGGGATTTAATCGACAAGAACGAGAACTTCTGCCCTGTCAAATTTGAGATTTTGAAATTGGAACAAACATTTCTGACTGTGAAAAGCAACTGTGGAGACAAACCTTGAGGTGTCATTTGACGAGCCAGAATGTCCTTTATCGAGCCATTCTGGAATAGCCGAGCAAGAGTTCGATAAATTGTGGAAGCTGCTGAAATCACTACCTACCTTAGGGCATGACTAAGAGAAGGTTTCATCGACTTTCAGAAAATACAAATTACTCTGTACGTAATACAAACATGAGAGATAAAGGAATTGAAGTTTGACAATAGAGTGACAATATAGAAATTGGTTGGAAGGGATATTCTTGGTTCTGGCTGTACTCACATGTAGACCTCCATACTTACCTATCCATGATTGGCGTCATCCAGTTCCACAAAGTCATCTCATGTTGGAGGGAGGGATAAGGTGTGGTTGGGGGTGTTGGCAAGGGTGTGATATTGTGGTAGTAGTCGTTTGTGTAGTTGGCGATAAGACCAAGTCTCGCGACGGCCCATGTGCTTGTTTAGCTAGGATACAGTGTCGAGAAGATATGTTCATGAGCAAACACGGACCGGTGCAGGGCGAGCTGCGGGGTGGTTCCTTGAAGTCTTTTCGGCATGACGACAATTTCACATCAAATTCCATCTGGCCATGTGACGAAACTGTGTGTTTTGAGTGATGTAGTTCTTCTTATCCTTGCTCTAACCTTAACCAACTTCGTTTCAATCTCTTCATTTTCATCTTCTTCAAATTCCCATGGTTGCTACCTTCTATAGCGTGCGATCACCAGTTTGAGTACCTCGAGCACCTAGTGCCTCGAGAACAGGTCTACACATAGAACTGTTGTTATACCAAACGATATTCCTACTAATTCTCCCTGTAGTTGAGTGATATTGAAGTACAATCACATTGTTTTAGATTCATCCCAGAAGATGAACATATGGGATATGCCACTATCGCATCAAAAAAGATGTGGTAGTGAGGAACGAGAGAGTCCGAGTGTGTAATGGCGTATGAAATAGTAGCAGGGAGGAGGAGTCTGAAAGAAATGATGGTCATGGAAACAGACAAAGGCAAAGTCAACCAGTATTATTCCCTCGCCAAGGAAGAATCCGAAGAACCGACCGACGAGACAGGAAGTACGTCTAGTTCTTGCATCGAGAGAACTACAACGACCCTCGCAAGGTACGTGCAGGATGCCCGCAACGTTTGTTCCAACTGGTCTCCTCCAAAGTGGAATTTGCCCAGCTTCGTGCGCAAAAGAACCAATGTGGATAGCTTTCTCTTTTCTCATACCTAAGTTATCATTCGCTGAGCAATCTATTCACAATCTCGTTGACATCCTGGATTCTGGATTACGATGGGATGGTCCTTGTGCTACCTCCCTGATTAGAGTCGTCCGACCCCGCAACGTTACTCAAGCCATTCCACACGTGAGATAAACCTGGAGGATGCTGGAAGGAGAAGCCATCTCGTGGTCTGTGTTTCATCCTCTACAGTCTACAGGATGGTGATTCGACCAAGACCATGCGGTGTATGTGCTTGTTTAATTTACAGTGTCCAGAGAGTATACCCACAAGTAGCCGCATGTTCTTCCTTGATAGACCTGTGCAGAAACGCATCAGCCTGCGAAATGGTCCCCTGAGGGGGCCTCTCTCGCATGACTACAATCTAACAGTAAGTCCCACCTAGCCGTGTGCTGGGCTTGGGCGTCTTGAGTAATTATGTTGTTTACAGTTGACCATAAAACGGTTTTTTTGAGGCCAGTCGGGCTAACTTATCAACTTTCTCGTTGGCTTATTGCTCCAGCATGCCTTTTAACCCATACGGGAATGAGGGTAGGTATTGCTGTTTGTGACTTGCTCTAGTACTTTGTGACATCCGAAAACCAACTTAGAGGTGATTTTTCATTGACCTAGTGCCTGCAGAGGCAAGGATCAGCGGTTCTGTTGTCACTGGAAATCCGGATAATTTTATTCTTTATGCTGTGTATGAGAATTTTTCTTGCAGTAAGCCTTATTCCTACTAGTTCTGCTTGAAAGACAGTCTGAATTGTACCTGGTGGTTGGCTGATATGGAAGTTCAGTTCTTTGGAGTAAATTCCGGTACCTGTTCATCCTTCCATTGTTTTAGATCCATCCGTGAAGATGAATATGTCTGGTTGGGATGGTAGTTTTTCTTCAGTATAAATTGAGGGATGAGTAAGTCAGATCGCCCTTCTAGGAGTCTGCACATGATTAAAAAGTGCTATGGTCTGAGTCTAGGCCACTAGACGATTGCTCCATAACAGGTCTAATTACAGCCGTGTACAGCCACAGAACAGCCTTTGGACAGGCGCCCCAAAGTCTTCCAATTGCGTGGCGAAATTGCCACAAGGCCCTATTTGCTTTTTCCGCGTTTAGCTAGACTCCTGTTTAGTTTGTTGTCAAGTGTTGTCGCTCACTTTCAATCTCCAATCGACCAATATCATAAGTGATCTCATTCTTGGGCATCCAAAAGCTTCGCAGCTACTCGTGCTGGAGCAACCACAACTACATTAAATAAACCGCTCCTTCACGCCTTTACCGTTGACATTAGTGGAGCTTATCCTTGGTTTGAGTTTCTTCCGCAAAAAATAAAAGAACACACGAAGTTAACTTATTCCATATTTACCAAAATTTACGCGATTGTCAGGAAACAATTCAACGGTAACACGTACAAACACGTAAGTGCGAAAGTTCATTTATAATAATCAACCGTTTGCAATGACCACCATCGTTAATTTCAGTTGAGGCTCCCTCTTGTGTGTGACACGTATAAAGGAACATACCTTGTATATAATTAATTAGTGCCAACCTTTGCCTATCGTACCGGGTCGTGACTCGTGAGCCACATTTACCACAACTTTGTTTATAATCAACAAGCAAGACGTGGCTCCGTTACATTTTACGTTTAAATAATTATTTAAAATGGATCAAGAGAAAACCAATTTATTAAATTTACTATTTTCCGAAGAAGAAGGAGGTATCTTTAATTAATAGCTTACAAGACGTCATTGTACCTAATTAATTTTTAGCCGAACTCGATAATGATGTTAATTTCAATGATTACCTTAATAAAGTGGGCACTTTCAAGTGCGAAGAACTTATTAAAGAACCTTCCAAATTAAAGGACGTAAAGAGTAACATAACCGAACAAATGCAAGAGCTCGCTATCGTTAATTACAAAACGTTCATTCAAACCGCCGACTGTTCACGAAATTTGTTCCAAGGCTTTAACAGTATCGAAAATAAATTAGATAATTTATTGGAGAATATACCGCAGTTCGAACAAAAGTGCCACACGTTCGCGACAAATACAAGCGGAATTAACTTGTTGCGACGACTCAATTCGTTAACCTTAACACGAAGCGCACAACTTTTGGAAGTTCTCGAAGTACCCCAACTGATGGATTCGTTTATAAAAGATGCCCTATACGAAGATGCATTGGAATTAGCCGCTTACGTTAGACGATTGTATATGAAACATCCCGACATTTTAATTTTTAAGGTATGCGCAAAACTAACAATGATCAAGTAATAAACGCATTTCAGAATATTTTAGACGAAATTAACAAGTCGTGGCTAATAATGTTACATCATTTATTAAAACAATTGAAAGAAGATTTACAATTATCCCGTTGTCTACAAATTGTTAGTTATTTACGTCGTATGGAAGTGTTTACGGAGGCGGAGTTACGACTGAAATTTTTACAAGCTAGAGAGGTGTGGTTAAAGCGATGTCTTAGTAAAATTGTCGACACTAATGGTAAGATTCACTTTCACTGTGCGCCAGAACTTATTTTACATTTTTAGCGATGCATCATATAAACAAAACAATCGAGGTGACTCGTGTTACTTTATTTAATATTATTACGCAGTACAAAGCGATATTTAATGATGACGATCATGGCTCTGTACTGTTAAATAAACAACAGAATATTAATGAGAACCTAATTTTTTTTAGTTGGATTCGAGACAGGGTAAGTGGCCTTGTTATATGGGCTGGCATAGCTTCAAACTTCTTCCATTACGGCCACGTCATTTGAGACAATTCAATTCAGTGTGTATATCCTAAAAATACTTTGCAATATACAGGGTGATCCAAGAAGGAATATTGGAATTATGGTACCTTTTAGCAAAAAATCAAGTGCATGGTGAACAGAATCAGTAGTGAATACTAATGATTCTCAAAAATAAAAATTAACTGAAAGGATACAAAGACTGAATGGTAGATGCAGAAGAAAGTAGGTAGTAAAGAGGATGAAATCTGAAAGGAATAATGGTAAACAGACTAAGGTCAGATATAGAAGGTAATAATTGAGGAAGAGAGTAAATCAAAACAATCAGTGCAAAACCAGTTGTGAAATTTGGAATATAAGGGTACTAAACAGTAATAGAATTTGAAAAAACAAAGAATAAGAAATAAAAATAAAGAGAAGGAATCAATTCAAGGATATGGGTACATGTCACTAGTGAACAAAAGAATCATGAGTATACTGTGGATAAAGAACAAATGGTAAGCATGAAAAGAATCGGATTAAGAAAGAGTTAATGATGATTTTTGGGTCAAAATGCAAGAGTTGGATACAATGAAGTAATATTGAAAAAGGTCATAAGAAGATAAGGAGTTCAAAGTTCTGCATAATATCTGAACATTCCATTGTACTAAAATGAGTGAAAAGTAAGAGTGGATGATCCATTATTGATTTGTTAATCATGGAAAAAGGGGAATGGAAAAGGATGTAAGGATGAAACATAAATATCAGTTCTTAGGGAGTGACCATCTGGTTAAGTCTCAAACAAGAAAAGGTCAAAAAAGGACAACAAGGCTTTACAAATATAAGAAGCTATAAGTTGGTTCGGGTTTGGCTATATAATCAAAATGAAGGAGAAAGGAATAGTTAAAGAAATATTGGGTTGACATTTGACACAATAATCAATTCCCTTTTATCATTATGGTGTAGCCAGTTCCACCACCACCCATCACCAACAGTTATGCACTGTCACAAGCTTATGCCATTCTTTTTTATCTTTTGCTATAGTTTTTACTTCCTTCAAAGCTTTGCCTTTCACTTCTAATATCTTCCCCAGCACTTTGTCCCATGTTTCCTGCATTCTCCCTCTCTTTCTTTGCCTATGCCTTGTATTGTGTCCGTACCAACTCAATTGCCGTTTTTCTATCAATTCTTTCACTGGGATAACTTCTAGTTCTTCTCTTATTTTCTCATTTCGCACGTGATCTGCGAACCTTTAGCGTTCCTCAAGTATTTCATTTCAGTTGCCCACCCTATTGTCTTTCATTTGGCTATGTAGAAACCATAGGTTAATAAATGCATAGACGTCTGACCAATGTATTCATTTTTTTTATTAGTGTAGGGTGCGGACTATGTATGGCGCCCCCGTCACTCACAGTGTTCGAACAACCAACACTAGGTTGACTAAGGCCGTTGTCCCACCAAAGCGGAGCAACAGCGACGCGACAGCTACACGATGTCGCTAGCGTGTATCTTTCATGTTTAACACATGGTTTCTATGCACCGTACATCCAAGCTGCGTGTCGGCTTCTTGTTGCCGAGCGACTCGACAGGTCAGTTGCGAAGCGACACTGTAGCTGCATGTGCGGTGGTTTAACGAAAAGGAAAATGAATTTCATTGGGAAACATAATGAACAGGAATTTAATGTAGAAAACACGTTGCTTTGGTGGGACAACTCCATGTCGCCTGCTTGTGTCATGTCGAAATCGTGTCGCTGTTGCTCCGCTTTGGTGGGAGTGAGAATGCTACTGTCTAAGTAGGTCTTTTCTCAGTCCGATGTCCTTGCAAACAGTCAGTGCCTTCTACAAGCTTTTACTGCTTATTATTAAATGCGTAATTATATTATACAAAAGTGTATTTTTGGAGAACATAACTTATGTAAGATTATTAGGGACTTTCCTACCCGGTGAATCTATCTATTCAAAAGGCGTTTGGCCGACTGTAAACAGTGAAAATAATAACTTGTGGCACCTTCTTTAGTTGGCGCTCCAGCCAATTTAAATTGAAGCAACTTTCTTATTTACATCAGATGTCTATGTATTTATTAGCCTATAGTAGTACCTTAGATGATATACACTCTGTACATAAAGCATTAGCCTTTTATTTTGTAACAGCTTGAATGACAAAGAAACGAAATATTGCTTTCATCAAGAGCATTTTGTACTTGTGCATTAAAGCACGCATGTAACCTGCACCTATGCCTGTTTGTTCTGGAAACTGGGTTAAAGTACGCATGTGCGCATCGCCTTTAAACACAACAAAAATATCGTTTTGCTGTCTGGTATCTTAGCTTGTTTTCTGTCTATGGCAAAAAAAGCTACGGAGCGTTAATGATCTAAGGGTAGTACCCATGATTCAGAACCATATGTTACTATTGGTCTAAAAATCGTTCTATATACACTTAATTTTGTTTTTGGTGAAACTTCTCTTGTATATGAAAGGTTTTATTCATTGCATAGTAGAGTTTATTCGCTTTCTCTATTCTTTCTGTTATGTAGTTTTTGATTTTGTTTTCTCTCTTCCTTGTCTTTTATACAGGGTGGGGCACCACATACGGTAGGGTATTTGGTACCTAAACTATAACAATTTTTAAAAATCTTTATATGCATACATGTAGGTCAATAAGAGCTATGTTTTAAAAATATTTATAAGTATTCAGGGTGGTTTCAAAAAATGTGGGATATCATGTAACAGTTTATTTAATTCATCTTGCATCTCATACATTTTTTTTACAAATCTTGCCCATCGCCAGGCATCTATTTTGTAGTAATCATTTATTATTGTTCATACGTGGCAATCAAAGTTATATTTGTTTAATGGAACACCCTATATATCATCACATTTTCGAATTTTACGTAAAAAATAATGTCTCTTAACAATTCCCTATACCTATCTTTTATGCTTTTCGAGATATATCTGTTTTTCTCAAAATACAGTAGGTCACAAAAAAAAAGAATAACAACAAAATGGGTAGGCGTAAAAAAAATTGCTTTGGATCAGTTGATTTGAAGCCTTTTGGAAACTATTTGCGATATTTACTATTGTGTAGAAATGTACAGGGTAATCTAAAACGTGTGAAATATCATGGACTCCTGCTGACTTAAATAACTAGCTTATTTTAAATAGACACCCTCTATTTTTTTTACCCTATCCGATACAGTAAAGGATTCTCTTTCAAACGATATTAGGGTTCCCTATAACCGAGTATAGTATTTTTCACGTAACCAATAGATAACATGTTTATAGTCAGTTCTATGCCTTTCAGTTATATTATAAAGGACTAGTAGACTGGGTATTATCGTAAACAATACCTGAAATTATTAAATTTACTGTTATTTATACAGCGAAGTTGTTTGATTTGTACTTTACCTACATTATTTCGGTTTAATATTAAAATAGTTGAAACCAAAATATTATAATGAATTAACTGTAAATAATTTAATGTAATCTTTAATAATTAGCGAAGCTTATGAAAAATATCAACAACTAGACATAACATTGCCAGTAAATGTATGTAATGTATTTCTTTTTTGATTTACTTGCTAAATATTCTACCCATAGTTTCTTCTTTATTTTTTGAATAGTGTAAAAACATACAGGAGCTTCTATTTAAATAAGTCAAGTAATTTTTAGTTGAAGATAGGCAATCTTTTTCCCTCGCCCTGTATAACTGGACATTTGATTAATGTGATTGGGGAAAAACTTTTTGAAATTTGAAACTCATTGGTTGAAACCGTACATTTCTTTTATTTCGTTTAGTCAATAATCATGTTTCAACTGGGACACCCTGTATAATAAGATAATAAGATTTTAATAATTTCTTATACAATAATAAGAATAATGCAAAATGTATACAGAGATAATAGAAATTGTATGTTATCCAGATAGAATTTCAGCAGAATTTACTACCGAAGCGGAGGGCTAAGCCCATTGTTGTTTCTGTTGTTTATTGACGAAATAATAAAGAAACTCTTAGTAAAGAGTAAAATTACAAGTAGGGTACAGGAACATGCCACAAGTAAATATATCGGAGGGCACATTTGCAGAACATGAAATGAAGTAATACAGAAGAAAGGAAAAACGTGAGATATTAAGAAATAAAGAAGAATGAACTAAATTTGTACATAATATAAAGTTGTAAATTAGAGCAGCCAATGGTGAGAGATAGTTATCGCTACGCCTACGTTGGATAAGGATGTGAAGTAAAAAGAAATCCTTTTACTTAACATTATGGTGAATTTTTTGCTAAAAGAATCCATTGAGATATCCCATCTAATGTATGGGGCTTTATTGTTGTACACTTATTCTTGTATCACACTGTATATTGAAAAGAATGCATTAGCTTCCACAAGCCTCAAATATCGTGACCATAATGACTCGTCCCGTATAGAGCGAATTTCATTCCCCACATTTTTAGATTAGAGAATTTCTGGTGACGCTCGAAAGTGATTTAAGTAAGGAGGTAACATCCGTCGAGTCAATTTTAGGTCAATGTATGTATTTCGGTTTATCATTCAGTAGAGTTGGCTGTGATTTTCGTGGTTCGATGGTACCTATTTTTAATAAAGCGATTTTACACAATTTTCAAAAACGTATCTCAAAATCGACTTTAGATCTTGAAAAAAATATGGAAAGGTTCACTTTGATTAATAAAAATCATCCGAACGTTCCTTGGAAAACTAAAATAAGTGATCCAATTCAGCCTCCCGAAAGTTTATTAGAATTTTATCCTTTAGCCGAATATTTAAATCAGTTATTGGTAGCGTTTAACGAGTTACGTTTGTGTGCGCCGATCGCAATCGTTCGCGATATTATTAAAAGTTTGGAGGAATCGCTTATTATTATTTCTAAAGCTATTTTAGTATTGTACAGTCAGGAGCA
The DNA here is from genome assembly GCA_036250285.1 of Pyrocoelia pectoralis. Taxonomy (NCBI): domain Eukaryota; kingdom Metazoa; phylum Arthropoda; class Insecta; order Coleoptera; family Lampyridae; genus Pyrocoelia; species Pyrocoelia pectoralis. The sequence continues at coordinate 49,223,412 of CM070078.1, forward strand.
ACAGGCGTTCACTTCAAATGCACGAGATGCTTTTACGCGCCTCTGTTTATCTTTTGTAGACGATTTAATACCGTACGTACAAAAGTGCATTAATATTATTTATCCCTCTAATTATATATCGTCACATATTAGTTGTAGTATACAAAATTTGCAAAAGGAGGGCATTATTACGATAGATAAAAGTGTTATAATTGAACCTCTTTTTCATTTGTTACCTATTAAAATTGAACCTGTCATTAGTAATAATGATCCGAATCCATCAGAAATTGTGGATAAGGACGAAACATCTACAACAGAATCAGAATGTGAACATGCCACAGAGGAGACTATTGAATCGTTGTTATAGTTGTACTGTTATTACGTAACAAATGTAAATATACTAATAAAATAATTCTACTGTGATATACTCTTGCATGATGCATTACTTTTATTAACATTTATTTCATTATGCCCATAGTGTAATTTCAGTTTAAAAGAACTCGATTGATAAATGAAACATTATCTATAACAATGTATGTTCATTTGGGAATTTGAGGGGTGGGAGCCATTTAAGAGTTTGTTTATGAAATTTAAACTGTTCTGTGACGTTGCATATTTGTTTCATGAAATTATTATTATTATTATTAGCCTTAATTCATTTGGGAATCATTGGCATCCTTTTTTGGGCTCTTTAATCCTTGGGATTAGTGCTTATTTATTGAACATAATTGAAGAGTGGCCCATTTCAATATTTTGGAATTTCCGTGATTTTATGGTTTATGTACCTTTATCAATAGCAAGAATCTGTGGTTGTATATACATTTTTCAAATATGCCTGCTGTCTATCTCAACCAATGTATTGTAGACCTAATATTAGGATGGCCCATGAAAATGTAATTTTTTTAGAGTTTTGTACTCTAAAAGAATGACATTTTGTATGGGCCATCCCATGTTTTTCTGACGAAAATAGTTTTGGCACTTAAGACGCTTTTGAATTACCACACTTCAATTAGTGTCTGTGTGCGGCTTTAGCCCTCCACCTCTCACATTCATCTTTAAGTCTTCAAGGACTTCGTTTTTCCATCTATGTTTGGGTTTTCCCTTTGGTCTTGTCGTTTCTAGTTCCCTATTAGGTTATTGTCTTGATCATGCTATTTTCATTCGTTCTCGTTACATGCCCCAGCCAACGTATTCTTTGTGCTTTAACTTTTCGTACTATGTCCTCTCCTTTTATCTCGTCTATTTCGTTGTTCAATTTTTCGATTACGATGGAGAGTGGACATAGTCCTCGCGTACTTAGGCTACAAGTTGGACCCTTTGTACTACCTCCCTGACTAGAGTCGTCCAACCCCGCAACGTCACTCAAGCCATCCCACACATGAGATGAACCAGAGGATGCTGAAAGGCCACACGCATGACAGCAATCTAACATCATGTTCCACCTAGCCTTGAGTTATTGGATTGTTTACAGTGGATACTGTAAGTACAAAGCCGGTTCTGTTTTGTACTATAAAACGCCTGTTTTGAGACTAGTCGGGCTAAGATGCCTGTGCTATTTAACAACCCTTTAGTTTTCAACGCAAGATCTAGTGGAGGCAGACCTAGATGGGCTTCCATGATGGCTGTGGGGGTTGTTTGCATTGCGTCTGTGCATGCGAAGCATGCTAGTCTTTGCACATGATTAAGAAGTGCTATAGTTGTGGGGAGTCTGGTTCAAGGTCACCAGACAATTGCTCCCTAATAGAATATAGGTCCTTCCAATGCATAAACCGGCTAAGTCCATGCAGACTAAATGTCGAGGGAGCGGAAAAATGTTTTATGATGATAATTTCTGAATATGTTGTTGTTTGTAGATACCCTTTCATTATAATAAACTCGAATGCAATAGGTTAACTTAAATATGAAGAAAATGGTAATGGACTTGACTGGTGTATGCAAAATATTTCTGTTTCTTCAATAAATAAAATCACCGTTAATTTAGTATTGAAAATAAACTTCTTTATTACATTTTTGAATAAAACTAACAAAACATATGTTTGACTGAACATGTTATAACAAATTTTTATATTTTCATTTATTTGTCATTGTTAAATTCTGACCGGAAGTTTCTTCTTTTATTATTTGGCAGGAATCTCCGATGGTATTGTTCAATGTCTTCATTAAACCATTAGTCACACTGTGGTACATAATGTTTTGCCAGGGACATAACATGATTAATTTATTCTTCTTCAGCTTTCTTCGTTCGGTATACAACTTATTTTCAACATTTGGTAATGTCAGGTCCTGTAAATTCTTTTTATTTTGTATTTCAAAAGCAGTAAAAACACATAATGATACCGTTTCGGAACATTGAACTAACATCTCTGTATCCAGTTTTTCGTAATGTATGATGCAATATTTCGAGAGGGTGAATTTGTTGTTTTTTTGACAAAAAATTGCTGGAAATGGGCTTCAAAATCCAAAAATATATCTTGGTTTATTTTTACTCATATTTTCAATAATTTTAGAGTAGTTTTGAGTTAAAAATATCTTATCTTGCTTTCGTTTTTCTATTTCTATAGCCCCAAAACTTCTGTCACGGGGAAGAAAACTGTGTCCGGTGTAAAAAAATTGCATCAGTACATAATTTTTATTTTGGGAGGAGCATTTTGCCCTTTTGCAGCTAATGTTTCATCGCAAAGATAGAAGTAACTTTGTAGTGGTTCACTAACACTTTCACTATCGGATGACATCATTACAGCTAATTTTTTTGCGTAAAACTTGAAAAACACCAAGTTTAGAAACAATAATGAAATGCTACGATGAAGTGATGAATAACTCGTAACATTGCTGTGCAAAAACCAGCCAAGTATTAAAAGGTAGAAAACCCTATTTACACTCCTCTATCGATGATAGTCGTATCTAAGCGCTGGTTTATGCACAGAAAGATTCAGATTTGAAAACTGGACAAGAATCTGCACTTTGTTGATTTTACCCAAGAAATGGACTTAACCGGTCTATGCATTGGACTGCTCATATTGTGCGGCGACATTGCCAGCAAGCCTTACGCATAGAGCCTATTTGATAGAGTTCGACGAGCTGAACATTTTTCATAAATGTGTCAACTTGTCCTGATGAATTGTTTGGCAACAATATGGTAGAGAAGTAGAAAGACCGCAGGTAAGCGGCTTGTTAATAAATAAAATACGTGAACTTAAGGTGCTTAAATAAAATAAATGGACGAATATTGAACCAAGAAATAATAGAGCAGATAAGAAAATAAAAGACATTCTTAGGAAAAAAGGAAATACCCAAATAAATAAAAAGAAAAGTGTACCATAACATTGTAAGACCATCTCTTAGTATATGGGATCGAAACATGAACATATCTATAAAATCAGAAAGTAGTGGAGGAACTGAATATGTAGATATAGTATCAATAGAAGAAAGACAACTGAACTTGGTTGAAACAGCAGCAGAGAATGTATGATGACAGAATAGCAAAAGAACTATATGTAAGCAAGGGAATAGGAAGAAATAAAGTAGGACGACCGCAAAGAAGATGGGAAAAACTAGTCGGACAAGCAGCAGAAGAGAGGGATGTGAACACTAGCACAAGAGTCAACAGTCCAACACTTTAAAGGTAAAAAGAGTTTAGATTATTAAATAAACATTATGAAAAGCTTTTGTATACATCATTATTATTATTATTGCTAGGGGTGGACCCAATTGATTCCTGCACTGCGACCTTTCAGTCTATTGTGCTCCCCGCTGTTGTCTACCCTTCCAGAATAAGGATTTTAGTATACATCATACTTGGCTTGTAATAATAATAATAATAATAATAATATTTATTGTGTAACGTACATTTACACAAACGGTTAGAGTTTGGCAAGTGCCATTCTACCACTCTACCGCAAAAATAATATATATAGCAAGTAGTAAACTAATGAAAAAATTACAAAAATAATAAATGTACATAAGAGAATAATAGATAATATTAATAATAATAAAACATAAAGAAAGAAAAAATGAAAGTACACAACGAAACGGAATGAAAACACAGCAAAGCGGGTTTTACATAGGACAAAAAAGATTATATTATATAGGTACTACATAAATGAAATTAATTAGGTACTATTGTTGTACAAAAGGTTTATGTTTAGTATTAACACTTATTGTATATCCAGCTTATTTAATATACATCTTTTAAATAGGCGAGTTGATATATCCAGGTGTTCAACATGTTTATTCAGTAAGAGGGGCGCCATATAAGAAAAACTACCTTCAAATCTTGACGTTCTATGTTTTGGTATGCAAAATGAATTAGTTTTTATGTTCGCTTTGTGTACAGTAGATCTCCTGATTAAATGTTCATATAGATAAGGTGGCATATGTGAATTTAGTACTTTGTGCAAGAAGATAGTGTACAAATACTCAGCACGACCCCTGTACTTTAGTTCGTGTAGTTTACGAAAGTAAGGTGTTACATGATCACGATATTGTATACAACAGACAAATCGTATAGCAGCATTTTGTATTCATTGAATTTTCTGTTTATTGTAATCTGGCAGCAAAGGATAGTATACGTGTACACAATAATCTATATGCGGATATATTAATGTTCTAACCAGCTTCAATTTAATTGTTTCATCCAGGTCGTATTTGAATTTAGATATGCATTTGATTTTTTGAAGCATACTTCTGTATACAGTGTCAACATGTCTTTCAAATGATAAATTTTCATCAAAGATCACCCCCAAATTTCTTGCCGACGATACCCAACTAATCGGTGTGTTATCCACTACAATGTGATGTTGCTGTAAGTTTAAGCTACTACAAATTCTTCTTGACCCAATACAAAGCGAGACTGTTTTACTTGGGTTTAGACGCAGTCCGTGTTTTTGACACCATTGCGAGAAATTTGCCAGATCGAAATTAATTTTCTCTACAGTTTCGTGAAGTTCTTCAATTCTACATGAAATATATAGCTGCAGGTCATCCGCATACATGTGATACGAGCAATATTTAATAGTACTTGGCAGGTCAAAGGTGAAAATAGAAAACAAAAGAGGTCCCAGAGTGCTCCCTTGAGGAACACCACTGCGAGTTGCCTGAAGCTCAGATTGAATTTCCCCAATCCTTACTGACTGATATCTGGATTTAATGAAATTTGTGAACCACTCCAACGACGTACATCTGATCCCAATGTAGTATAATTTGGCTAAAAGCAGATCAAAATTCACCACATCAAACGCTTTGGATTGGTCCAGTAATACTAAAATTGTAACCAAATTGGAGTCCATCGAGTAACAGATATCGTTCACAACTTTCAATAACGCCGTGTTGGTGCTATGTTTAGGCCTAAAACCAGACTGGCATGTCCGGTAAGATTTTGTTTTTGTCTAAATATTTCTTTAATTGTTTGGCCACAATTTTTTCGAGTATTTTAATAAAAATTGGAAGGATGCTTATGGGTCTCAACTCCTTCAGTAACTTGGGGTTGACAATTTTAGGAATAACAGTAACAACCGCTGATTTCCAAGCATTTGGCAGACAACCAGTTCGGCAGAAAATAAAATTTCATTTTGTCATTGAAGCGGTGCGTTTACGCTATTGTGGAAAGCACCATTGCATCCACCAGATGAAAATATGTTTATTTGATTTGGCCAATTTACTCTTTTGAAACTCATATCCGTTAGTAATTAGTTCTAGATCATTTTATTTGTGAGCGATATTATCATTTCGGATAATATGGCCAATTTCCTAGGAAAGGTGAGATACCTAAGGAAGTACGAGTACAAGTTTTCAACAAACGTACTTATATACAGTCGTAAAAACATGAACTTTGATATAAAAGGAAGCTAACAGCAGTAGAGATAAAATTACTGAAAAAACTAAGACGAAAATGGAGAAAATCTAAAATATAATATATACCTACAGCAAAAACCTAAATGTGAAACCTTAAAAGAAAAGTCGGCTATAATGGTATCGACAGTAAAACGTATGGAGGACAGCAAAATAGTGACAAGAGAGACTTGGACAAAACAAGTGAGAAATGTCGGGGTAAGGAAGTGAAGCATGGGATGACATAAAACCCAATGAATAATGAATGAAACTATTTATTCATTGATAAAACCACAAGAATGGCATGGGTGAACAGATCTGGGGGGGCTCAAGCCCCACTGATAATATGAGAAGTATGTAGGTATATATGTATAACGTATATAGTTTTTTTAAGAAGATTAGGGGGGCTAAATTGAAGTTTGGGAGGGCTTAGCCCCCCCCCCCCCCCCCCCTAACTTCGCCCATGAAGAATGGAGAAAATTATGAAATAGTAGCTAAGTTGTGAAAAGCTCACTCAACCCGATACCTTTATACCTGTTGTTACACCAATATAAATTTTAAAAGTATTTATTTATATGAATTATAACAAATTCATTTTTAATTGAATGACAATATCTCCTAAAAAAAATTTTGTTATGGTAATTTCTTTCACAGGTGATTGTTAACTAGTTAAATCGTCAACTGCCACATACTCATACCAGTGTACAGTAATTATGTTCCTACCAAGGTAGAAGGGCTGAGTAAACAAGTGAGACTATAATTTTTGACCTTATCAATTAATAATTCGTTACCATTACTATCAAAACAAAATACAAAATGGCAAACTGTGAAAACAAAGATTTTTTTTGGGTTTTCATGTACAGTCATAGCAACATAAGAAGGCGAGCACCGGCACAACCCGATTCATGACTCCGAAACGTGAGTACTGTAAAAATGCAAGTCAGTTGCGTATCATAATAAATGCATTCACACAAGTGCACTTTTTCAATAACTTAATTCGAATTTGATTATATATCACTAAAATATGTAATTATAATACAATAAATAACATTCATGTTCATATTTAGTGATGACAACATATCTACAAAAACAACATGAAACCACACTGACTTATAGATACGCGCCAATTTTACAAGCAGCGTAAATTCATCATTTGCGCATTGCCGCGCTTGCCTTCTTACATGACTACGACTGTAATCGAAACAGTTCGAATATATCACTGAAGGTATGCGAAAGTAACTTTATTTATAAATAAGTGCTTAACTCCATATAGTGTGAAAATACATCTTCCGTCTATTTCAGTATAAAATTTAATAATTGTACTATATAAAATATTTATAAAAATTCTTCACACCAATCGTGAAGACATTGGTAACAGTCTGAGCTTTGTTTCGAATTAGCTTGACAAGTATCCTTCATCCATTCGAGAAACAATTCCTGGTTCTTTTTCAATACAAGAAATTGACCTAACACAACGTAAGCCTAAAAATAAACGCGGTTACTATCCTTCTCTTGTGACTAAAAACTAACCTTATCAAAACCTGATGCAGTTAATCTTTTACCCAGCACTTCTCCAATACCGGCTAAATCGGTTACGGGTTTGTCGCCCATCGGTTCTGCTACAAAATTGCGATGTTTTTGTGATGTACTCGACATTGTTAACGTTCAATTTGTAATATAACTTGAACATTAACAAATTCTCTTTTAAGCCGTTGAGGGTGATGAAATAATTTGTGAACTAAGAAAGAGCTAGAGAAATACGTGGCACACCATCAAAAGTGAGATAGCTAAATAGCAGGGCTACCAATCTTATAGTTTCGAAATTTGAGATTCAAAAATTGTGTGATAAAAAGAACAGTATGGACTTTGTGTAATGATAAGTTAAATTTACATTAGTAAATAAACATAATTTTACAAAAATTAATTATAATAGTCCTTCCGATTTAATTATTCTTCCTGTATTCGTCTACGAAAGAGCAAGACGTGTGGTTCTGGTCCGTGCAACATGTAATGTACCCAACCGGGACTTTGTTGAACACCTAAATTTCTCCATTCGGTTTCGGTCATAAGATGTGTTCTTGGTACTAACTTGGCTAAGGGTGCAGGTAATATAACGTGTCGATATTCATATTTTAGGTCCGAATACTTTTCCGAATATTGTATATTCGTAGCCGGCATTATTTCACAAATACTGAACTACAAAATATTGTTAACTGCATTAGAGACTTTATTAGCATACAAAATGTTAATGTTTTGAGATTATTATTATAACCTACACTACTTTCTGTTTCTAGGTTAGGTTAAACGAGTTGAAATGAACTACTATTTGTATTGCCAACATCTACACTGCAGAACAGTAGAACTACTCCATTTATGGTTATGTGTATTCTTTTAAAAAAGTAAGTACTTTTGTTTATTTTTGTTAAGAAATGTTAATAATCTTTATTAAACTATGAAAAAGTGTAGATTTACAGGCACATACACACTTGCGACATACAAGTTTGACAAGTACTCAGTTAATTTCTTCTGTGACTACTAGGCGGCGCTGTGTCCATAGAGTTCTTATATTTTTACTTTCAAAACATTACTTTAACACTTCCTCCAAAGGAAAAATATAAAGAAAACACAAAAACTATACATACAACTACTCAGTTTTACACAGAATCCACCTTCTGTACTCCGATTCTTTCACGTAGCATCTCAAACCTGACCCTTTCTAACGGTTTTGTTAATAAATCAGCTACTGGTTGGTTCCGTTGATATGCTCTAGTCCAATGTCTCCATTCAAAAATCTTTCCCTGACATAGAAGTGACGGACTTCTATATGCTTAGATTTTTGATGATATTCTGGATTTTTCGACAACTTTACTGTGCTTGCATTGTCAATGTAAAGCGTAGGAGGTTTATCTTGATTGGTAGTTTCAATTAATTCAGATAACAATCGTTTCAACCAAATTAATTCCTTTGCTCCTTCACTTGCTGATATTATTTCTGCTTCCATAGTGGATGTCGCTACTGACTTTTGCAGTTGAGTTTTCCATGACACAGGTCCATGTGCAAGTATTGCAATGATTCCTGTTGTTGATCGTCTTGTGTCCCTGTCACCAGCGTAATCCGCGTCACTGTAGACCTTCAAACTTTCTTTATCCTTGTAGATAATTCCGTAATCCATTGTATTCTTCAAGTATCGAAAAATTCGTTTTACTCGATTCCAGTCTTGTGTTGTAGGATCTTCTATGGCTCGAGCTGCCTTGTTTACTGCGAAAGCAATGTCTGGACGTGAGGCTGTTGTCAAATAAAGCAGGCAACCCACTGCCTCGCGATAAGGAATATTGGTGGTGAGCTTATTCTTGGTGTTAGGATCTTCTTCGGACCCAATTGGAGTAAAAACTCCATTAGATTCCGCCATTCCAAATCTTTCCAGAATTTTCCTTACGTAGTCTTCTTGACTCACTGCTATCGACCCATTTTTCATTTGCTGTATCTTCATACCTAAGAAGTTGTTCAGTGACCCTCTAGTTGTATGAAATTCCATTTTTAACACTGCCATGAATTCTTCAATTTCTGATCTATCGCTGCCCACAACTAGACCATCATCAACATATATTGCAACATACAAACGCTTCATTTTGCTCCTGCGATAGAAAAGACATGGATCAGCATCACTGTTTTTGAATCCGGTTTTCATCATGAAATTTACAAAACGTTCATTCCAACAACGCGGTGCCTGTTTGAGACCATATAGACTTTTCTTCAGTAAACATACTCGATCAGTTCCGTCTTCAAAACCTTCCGGTTGTTCCATGTATACAATTTCTTTAAGTACACCATTCAAAAAAGCAGTTTTAACATCAAATTGATCAAGCTTCATTTTCTCTGCAGCGGCTACAGCAAGCAAGGTTCGTATAGTATCATAACGTGCAACAGGACTGAATGTTTCTCCGTAGTCGATTCCCTTTCTTTGAACATATCCTTTAGCCACTAATCGACCCTTGAAACGAACTTTCCCATCATCTGCGACTTTCTCACGTAGAACCCATCGGTTCTGCAAAATATGTACATTACTTGGACGTTCAACTAATACCCAAGTATCATTCTGCTTTAAGGATTCCAGTTCTTCATGTATAGCTTTCAGCCACCGATCTTTGTTGCTAGACATCAATGCTTCAGAATACGAACACGGATCTTTGTCTTTAATGATAGGTTGGGCCATGTACACATAAGTTCCACTGGTCATCCATTTCGGCTTTTTCTTCTCACGCTTCTGCTTCTCATCGTCCTTTTCTGTTGGTACTTTTTCTTCTTCCTTTTCATTTTCATTTTCACTTGACACTTGACTTCCTCCGAAACTGTGCGCTGTTTCAGAGTCTTTGTCTTCAGTGGTAATCTCTGTTTTCTTCTCACAGTTTTTATTCTCTGGCTCATTCTTTATATCGAAAATTGAATCAGACAGGCTTTGTTCTATGGTTTCATCACACACAACCTTGAGCTCTCCAATGTTGTTGTTCAAATTGCATGTAACTTCAGGTTTGAATTTCACATCGTGACTTAGAACAATTTTCCTCTGAGATGGAATCCAGACCCTAAATCCATCCCCATTGTTCACGTATCCAACCAGATATCCACGAATAGCTTTGTCATCAAACTTGGAACGAAACTGTTTATTCACATGCACATAACATTCTGTTCCAAATATTTTCAAGTGACTTAGATCTTTCACTGGTCGATCATACCACATTTCATAAGGAGATTTATTTTGAACTGATGACTTGCCAGTGCGATTCAGGAGGTATGCAGCAGTATTACAAGCTTCTGCCCACAGTTCTTTTGATAATTTACATGAATTCAGCATAGAGCGCGCGCATTCCACAATGGTGCGGTTCTCTCTCTCTGCAACACCATTCAGCTGTGGTGTATAGGGTGGAGAAATACATTGCTCTATTCCTCTGTTTCCTAGCAATTCAGAAACCTTTTTGTTATCAAATTCTTTCCCTCCATCACATCTGAACTGTTTCACTGTATGACCGATTGTCTTAGCTTCGTTCAGGAACTGTTCCAGGACGGTGCAAACTTCATTTTTCTGCTTCAGAAAAAAAATCCTACGAAACCTACTGAAATCGTCCTTAAAACACACATAGTAACGTGCTTTTCCAAGGGATTCCACAGTCATTGGACCATTAACATCCGCATGGATTCTTTCACCAACAACCATCGGTCGTTGTCTTTGATTTTTGAATGGCAACCGGTGCATTTTTCCCAGAGCACATCCATCACAAAATTCATCCTTGCAGTCATCCACATTGATGTTCATCAGCTTCAAGACATTTTTTACATGTTGTTTATTTTGATGGCCGAATCGTTCATGATAAACTTGCAGCGTATCCGACGACGTCACCAAATTCACTTGAGCAGGTTGTACTGGTCTGATTACACGTACGTCAAGCACATATAAGTCACAATTTACATATCCAGTCATCACTACTTCCCCAGTGATTTTGTCTTCAAGTTTTACACTTTTGTTATCGAATTTCGTACAAAAACCTTCTTGTGCAGCTGCTTTTATTGAGAACAAATGTGCACTTGCTTCAGGAACGTAGAGAACGTTTTTCAATTCAGCATTTTTCCAGGTATTGTTCAAATGCCTTTGAATTTTCACGGTTCCCTTTCCATGTGCATACATACTTATACCTCTCTTGCCCAGTAATATTTCTTTAGGAACGACGAATGTTGTGTACGAGACAAAATATTGTTTATTCGAAGTAACATGATTAGTAGCACCACTGTCACAGTACCATTTGTCCGCTTCAACATAATCATTCACAGAAACGCCAAAAACACACGATAAAAATGCAACTTTCTTTTCAGACTGATCTTTACCAATGCTACCATCTGTCCGTTTCATTTGACACTCTGCTGCCCAGTGACCAAGTTCTTTGCATTTATGACAAGGAAACTTTTGTTTTGCACGGTTAACATTCTTTTTCGAGTTTTCATCCATGTTTTTCCTATTTTGCTTGTTTTTTCCTTTAAAATTATCACGTGCAATAAACGCAACTTGTTCTTCTTTACTTTGATCACGCAATTCAATTGTACACAATTTTTCAATCAACAAATTCACACTTTGATTTTCCGGTGAAATCGTGTCCCACAAGTCTTTGAAATTGTCATATTCTTTCCCTAATGTCGACAAAATTCGACCGTTTAGAATTCTTTCTGACAGAACACTTTCATTATGCTTCTGTAATTCGTCATTTAAATCTACGAAAAGCTTTTGCAACTTCGCGACATGAGCACTTATATCTTCTTTATCGTCACGTTGAACACGAAAAAAGGCTTCGATCAACATATTCAATCGCTGCGTACTGCTGCGTTCAAAACGCGCATGTAACTTTTCCCAAATTTCATTCGCGTGAGTACATGTTAATACGAGCTCGGCAACGGATTTCCCTAGAGCACCTGCTAGTAAACTTGCCGCTTTCGCATCATCCTTCAACCATTGCTGACGCGCTGTCTTTTGTTCTGCAGTTTCGTTTTCCACAGATTTCGGACACTTTTGCGTACCGTTAACGACATCTTCAAGCACACACGACCGTAATAACATCGAAACATGCCATTTCCATTTTGCCCAGTCTTCAGGTCTTTCCAATTTGTCAACTTGTATTTTATAGTCACCCATGCCTGCAGCCATTTTTTTTTTAATCTTCACGAGTAATTTACGTCGAAATTACTCACTAGTAATTAAAAAATACACTTTTAAATAATTCACACGCGATCTGGGCCCGTAACCTGTTAAGAAATGTTAATAATCTTTATTAAACTATGAAAAAGTGTAGATTTACAGGCACATACACACTTGCGACATACAAGTTTGACAAGTACTCAGTTAATTTCTTCTGTGACTACTAGGCGGCGCTGTGTCCATAGAGTTCTTATATTTTTACTTTCAAAACATTACTTTAACAATTTTATTTCATATTTGTTGAAGTGCAAAAGCACTTAACACGTGTGAATCTATAATGACCAACTTTTTCAAAGGTTGCGTTGTAAAGAAATATATTTTAATTGTTATGTTGTTAAAGACAAAGTGGTATTCACACTTTTGCATTTTCATACTGCATTTCTTGGTTCATACTGTAAAAGTTGCAGCATCACAAGATACATGAAACATGATGTATTATGTAGCAATGTAGCGTAGTTAGAACGTGTTCTGTGGTTCTATCACGGATCTGTGGTTTTATTTTCGAGCAGGGATTTATTCTTGATGTTTGTTTTAAGTTGGTACCTCCGTTCTGCAACACCTACGAGTAAAGATAAACAGGAGAGAAGCTAACGCCACGGAAGTATTACCTCCTTTGTGCAGTTTAGTGTAAACCTTCGAACATATAACAAAAGGAAGGAACATGTATATGGCTAAATGAGTAACATTAATGGTTTACCAATATGGCTACCTACTGTGACGTATTTCGTCGTCATTGGTGTACTGTTAAGCAGGGTCGTAAATCCAACATTTGTATGTTTACGCGCCTGCTGTAAACAAAATAAAATGCATACATTTTTTTTTTAATTTTATTGCCCTTTAAACATAATTAATTTGGTATGCATATTTCTAATTTTTTGCACATTCTCTATGTTCTTAACCGTATAATGAATTCTACGCTACTGGTAATTTTATACTTTTAAATCGACAGACTGCACGCTACACCCGTTTGACCAATCATAAATGGTTTACTGTTACGTCACTGTGACGTAAAGCCTGCGTAACTTCCGTTACATTGTACCGTCTACTAAACTATAGGGATATTCCTTCCTTTTGTTATATATTCGAAGGTGTAAACCTTGGAGTTATGTGTACATACAAATATGGCGTCTGCATACCTTTGTACGTTATTCTGCGACGGTTTGATGTTAATTTATAGACAAAATTGCAAGATTCCCCCACTCCTTTAACCCCCTTTTACATACAGCGTGTCTCACGGTGACCACCCATTAGAATATTTCAGAAACTATTACGATTTGAATTTTGAAAATTTGGGTGATGGGGTTTTCGGGCGTGGCCTCCTCAAATAAAATAATGGCGTCTACGTAACACTTCCGGTTTTTCCGGAAATGACACCAACTTTGTTATTTTAAATGTAACACCCTATATATTATTCCGATTTTGGATTCTACGTAAAATTTTAGGTGGACTTTCATCAAGTTTTCTTATTCTTAAAATTAACCGTTTCCGAGATATTTAATTTTTTTAATAAAAATTAAAATAAACACTATCTAGCTTAAAACCGTGTGAATTCTACAGCAAGAAAGATGAAGGAACCATATTGATACGAGAGATAGCTGGACCTCTAAGCTTCCCATCCGTACTTTCAAAGTGGCTTAATTGCATACAGGGTGGTGGAAATTTAATGCCGAGTTTAGTTAACTTCAGATCATCATAAGTTGGTTTTTTCAAATGGAACACCCTGTATGTTTCGTCGTGGTTTGATGCAAAATTTAACTCTCTTTCGAACGGTACGCTTTAAAACATTCTGACCCCTGATCTAGCCACTTTGCGAACACTAAACGACAAAAAATTGCTAACCTAAGCGTAGTTTGTCACAAAAGCGCTTAGGTTATTTGCAGATTTAGTATATTTTTTTACAAAAACGAGAGTATAACACTAAAAATGACGTCGGCAAGGTCCGCTCCGTGGCTAGATCAGGGGTCAGAATGTTTTAATGCGAACGGTACTATGGTTCCCTATACCTATCTTTTCTAGTTTTTGAGATATCTACTGTTTTTTTGTGCGGTCAACTAAGGTCATTCAATTTCTAATTATTATTATTATTATATTATATTTGAGTGACCAATAACACCTACAGCCTTAGAATAGGTACCTGTACTTTCATGTCGTCATCTCAAAAGTGATCAGTGAACAAACACTCTAATTTTTATTCAGTTTGACCACTCCTTAGCGTTATTTCTTCCAATTTTACCTGGAATACAGTAGGAAATTTGCAAAGTGGTTGAGTGATAAAAAGTTCAATTCTTTGGATCCTGTATCTGTTCCTTCCATTGTTTTAAATGCATCCATGAAGATGAATATATCAGGTTGGTATGCCACTTACGCATCAAAAAAGATAGTTCTTCTCTAATATAAATTAAAGGATGAGGACAGTCCGATCGCCTCTCCATGATAGGCAGTCACTTGATTGCCTCACCTAGAATTCGAGAGTGACCTACCTCAATACCTCTCTGTTATTCAACAAAGTCCTCGTTTTTAGATGCAAGGCTGCCAGCACAGCCTTCTCTCCCATGTAGGGCACAACAGCAAGATAGATTTTTGAAATAATCAATGAATCCCACACATTATTTTGGCTACCTACGTATTATAGATCTCAGTTCGCATCAGTAGAGTAGGTACGTGTAGCTTTGAAACATTTACCTCGGTATACCTTGTTGAAAGCAAGGCGAAATAAAAAAATGAACTGTGACTGAAGACGCATTAAATTCAAAGAAAGAAAAACTACTTAGAAACTTCTTTGGAAACAAAAATGAAGCTTTTCAAACCAACTACAAATTATATAACTTAATCGCTGATGCATGTGTATAACATTTGATGTGAATCGACTTTATCTGTATTAACAGACCTCAAAACATCAATACATTGTTTCTGGCCTTTGAGAATCAAAGAACCTGCGTTTAAAGTTGTGTTGAGAGTTTCATATTGATGAAGTTCCTCTCACATAGAATGGAATATTGGCTAATATTCTGAATTCTGCATCCTTCTACCCTGTATATTCCGATTTTTACATAAGTAGCGTTTAAATATTTATAATGATATTCTTCTCTTGAATAATAAAACAAGGACGTTTCTACAAAAATAGTAAATTTATTTATAAAATTACATTATATCTCAACAAAAAACACTCACGATCCATAATTGGCTACATTGCCAATTATACTATTAAATATAAACTCGAGGAAAGCGCTCGTACAAGTATGAAAAGAGGTTTTCTTTACATATTTTTAATAATTCCCTTAATAACTTTAAAAGAATTTTTTTTAGAAAAACTTTAAAAGAATGATCTCATAAAAACACAATTAAAGTCCACCCCAGTATATGTGGATTGATAAACCAAATTAATCAATTACAAACATATTTTTCTTTAATTATTAGTAAGAGTGTTAAACTCCCAAGAAAAAATTGTAATTAGCAATTGAATGTAAGTAAATTAAACAATAAGGCACTACTGCCGTACCTAATGAAATAAAGTATATGAAGGTTAATTTTTTTGGGTCAAAAGATAATAGTTATTGAGCGACGTATATAGATAGAAGATAATCACTTTAATGATAATATCAATTTGTATAAATGTAGTGTGTATGAAGATTATCCATAAAATTACTAATGGACTGTTTCATTATATTTTTTGTCGTTGAGTGTCGTTTAGTGTTTTAACTTCTCTGCCTCTCTTTGACCACTTTGCATGATTAATTAATTTGAAAGTTTAGTTGCTTACGAAGTGACAGTATGAAGGATAAGTTACTATTTTACATTGTGATACATTGCGGTGAGTGATTTTCAGAACTATTTCTATTAAATTTAATAAATTGATTTATACTTAATTATGATACAACCGTAATTATAACTGACTGTACTGCTAAATTCATAAAGTATAAGATTATTCAAAAGTAAGTTCCCAGTTTCGAATGGCCATTGCTCCGCTAATTTTTGAGTTTCTGAAAAAATAAAAACACCATTCTGTTTGTAAGGAGATGTAAAGAAAATATTATAAAGATGACCACCTCTATTCTGTTCAATGAAAGATACTCAACAGTAAGTTCCCAGTTTGAAATGGCAATTGTTTTGCTAATTTGTGAGATTTTGAAAAAGAAAAGTACCATTTTGTTTACAAAGAAACGGGGATTTCTTTTGACGCACTCCTTCACATACACAATCCTGTAAAAACACTATTAAGAAACACTTTTGGTGATGATGTAATTAGTAGACACTTTCCAAATGGATGTCCTCCTAGGTCACCAGATCTTAATGCAGCTGACTATTGGTTATGGGGTTACCTTACAGAAAGAGTGTTTCTTCGTAGATCTACTACTCGTGAGGAATTGAAACAATCAATATCACATATCAATTTATTTATTTATTATGATAACATCCAGTGAGACACATAGTGTATATAGGACTTGTCAATACATAGAATTAACTAACAAAGAGAAACAATATAAAGAGAAAAAAAAACATTAAAATATTTACATTTACAATCTGCTACAGATATCCAAGAATTCATATATATTGTATACCACCTCATCGAGTAGTATATTTCTTATACGTACTTTAAACCTACTAATTGGATATATACTCTTTAAGTGTTGTGGAAGTTTATTGAATAGTTTAATCCCCATGGACGTAGGACACTGTTGGGATAATGAAAACTTTCCACTTAATGCACTTCACGTGCAGTTCACAACATAGAAGGATGACTGCATCTCATCGAACATTGTTTGGTCCTTATTAATAAACCCCATTTCTTTACAAACAAAATAGTGTTTTTATTTTTTCAGAAAGGGACCTTACTTTTGAGTAATCCTATACATCTACAACCAAACATCGCTCTCCACTTTTTATGCGCTTCAGTGCATACCAATTTTATAACTTAGAAGTTTCAACCTAAGCTTGAACAGAGGTTTTGTGAACATATCTGCTAATATATTGGTTTCTCCCGATGGGAGACCTTCTTAGGGAGTTTGTTAAGTAGGCTGGGTTAATGAGAACTCATGTACTTCATTATTTAACCGACGTGTCGACTGGTCCAGGTCCAGTCATCTTCAGGGTTCTAAAGAATTAGTAGTTCCCAAAAACCAACAGGTTAAATAATGAAGTACATGAGTTCTCATTAACCCAGCCTACTTAACAAACTCCCTAAGAAGGTCTCCCATCGGGAGAAACCAATATATTGCCATTTCAAGGAGTATACCAACATATCTGCTAACTGAGCTTCGGATTTGACTGGCTTCACATTCAGTACACCTTCACAAACACAATCTCTGATGTAAAAATGTTTGATATGCTTAGTTTTGAGACTGATTTTGAGCCAGGTAGATTGTGGATTCCTTGTCCAAAAATAGTAGTGGAAGCTCTTTGCATTCTGTTATCTCTGCCAAAGTATCTCCTGTACAGCTTCAGTAGCTGCAATTAATTCGGCTTCGTTCAAAGATAAGGCAACCGTATTCTGCTTATGACTTCTCCAACTTATAGGTCCTGAAGGTAAGCACACCATACCTGATGTAGAATGGTCGATTATTTGATCTGTAGAAAAATTTGTATCACTGTAGCAGATTAAATTTTTATCCTTTTCTGCCTTGGATATATTATTATACCCTTATTGAGGGAACCTTTCAAATACCTAAGTTTCTCCGTTTACTCTTGTTATATCCTGTTTAGTAGGGTTTTCAAGATTTCGGGATATACCATAATTTATATTAGGTCTCGTTCCTACCATTAAATAAGTCAAAGCGCCAACTGCTTAGACGATAAGGAAAAAATTCATACTTTGGTACTTCATAATTGGAGTTGGAGCTTGTTTGCAATCTGACATTTGGAATCATTCTAACAACCTTTTTGCATATGATTTTTGATTGTGCCATCCTCGCATGCCTTGATTTCCATTCCAAGGAAATAATTTGCTGGTGCCATAGTTATTGTAAAAAGCGATTCTTATAATAGCTCGTTTCCTTCCTTTTCTGATGGTGACGCAATTAATCCGGATCATCCACGTAAAGAGCAGTTAAATTTTTTGAAATTCCATCTTTTCGTATATAAAGGCACGGATCTAACTTAACTTTGTTTAAGATTGCAATTTGTAAGGAAATCGTGAATGCTGGTATTTCAGCAACATGGAGCTTGTTTAAATGTTTAATGTCATATATAGACTTTGTTCCATCACTACTGTAGCCTTCTGGTTCCTTTATAAACATTGCTTCTTCAACTTTCCAGTTGAAGAACGCTGTGGTTTAATGATAGTTTTTCATTTACAGCTACTCTGTTACGTACCGTATTTGTGTTGTACTAATTTATTTGTTTACTGTTGATTAAATAGTTAAATTCATTTCTTTGGCTTTTTCCTTGTTTACATTTTAGTTAACTTTTATAAAAATGTTTTGTTTTGAGGTTAAGTTAAGTTTGTTTACAATTTTATTTTGTTGGTCAGTGCCGTACGTAAATTTCTTTCCTCTCATTTGCAGCATCCTTCATTCACAATTTTTTTTTCTGCAGGTCATTTATTTCATGCATTCCATGATTTTATCGCATGCAGGCTTTTTCAGATCATTTAGTTCTTGTCAGCTCGATCATTTCCAATCTTCTTTATCGTTCGTAATCATTTCCGTGTTCTTATTTCATTTTCAGGATAGGTAACGTCTATGATCATTTTCTTGTTGTGAGCGTCCTCTCTCGATGGTTTCGTGTAGCTTATTTTCCCGCCGTTTTTTTAAGTTCCGGCCTTATCATCCACTTTTACATTTTTCCCCAAAAATTGGTATCATTTTTCACGTTAGAGACTTCCGGCATTTTTCCAGTTTTGAGTTCATCCATTTTCCGAATTTGGTAGAAATCGGTCGTGTGTCTTGTGAGGTGTATGTTTAGTTTTCCGACTTAATCCAAGTAAATTTGGGATTGTACCTCGAGTTTCTATATCAATTTGGCCGCCAGAAGATTTGAAATTTCTGCAGTAACCCTTATTTTTGGGATTTTCGATATAGAAAAGGGACACGCCGCCGTTCAAAAATTTTATTAGAAAACAGATCATTTAACAGTTTACAATCAATATATTTCAAGCTGGGAAAACCATCGTTGCATGTGAGTAGGTTGAGTAACCGTTCTTCTGTATTTAGTCGTTAATTTCTTTTAGCATCATCATCGTCCTCCAGTATTCGTCGTCACCATATCTCGCCAGCTTCTATATATTGCCTCTTCTGAAAGGCCGCTACCACCTTGTAAGTAGTCGAGTTGAGTGAGAATTCCCCATTGTATTATTTTCCTTTTAGGGCCTTTTTCTTTGTCTTTGTCGTCGTTAGTTAAATTTTACATTCATCGATTGTCGATCGTCTTCCCACGTACAGTTCATCATCATTTCTTCTTTACGTCGCCGGACAACAACATCATTACGTCACACATCTACTTATCCTCCTACGGATTCGTTCCCTTCATCCTCACCCTCATCGATCCCTTGAAGTCATCCCCTATCCTGAATTCTCTCAAGAAAAAAAAACACAACGCCACCAGCACAGCTAATACAGCTAGAAGACAGCAACAAAAAAAATCGTAACTACAAACATTATTATATTTTTTTTTATATATATATATGCATTGAAACATAAACAAAACCAAAAGAAAACAGGAATTCATTGGCATCCCATATTTTTTTTTAAAATGAAATTGATGTATTATGTACTGTGAGATCTCGCAAGATATTTGCTATAATTTTTTTTGTGTATTATCACCATTCATTCCATCAATTCATACCATATTTACAATACCCATTCATACCCATTAGCACACATATTTACATTATTTACACCCGACCACCTTATGTTAATCACCATCACCTTATTTATTGTTAGTAGTTATGATATATCTATTTAGTTACAACCATTAAATCAACCGTTAGTCAATCCTATGCGATCTTTCATTAATCCCCAGGTAACCCGTAACTTCCCGGAACAACGAGGACTTTTTTCTAGTTTTTTTAAGTACGGCCCAAAGCAAACAAAAATTAGTGGCGCCTATTTTCCATCTTTTATTTGAGATTAGCGAACTCCCCCTTCTCACCGTGAGCAGCTGGGGCCGTAGGTTTTGGGATACCGGGGTTTCTCTTTCAGGAGATTGCTGCGTAACAACTCCAAGAACTGTTCTTAAGTGTACATTCATTCGAACAATACAGTCATAGTCTAATACCGGTTTTTTGTGAGAAACATTTTACAACCAGCCTCGCCTTGTAACGGTCTATAGTACCTACCTATACAGGCGGGTTTAGTTTTCAATTTGAAAACCCATTTACATGGAAGTGCTTTTCTTCCTTTTGGTAAGTTGACTAGTTCCTAAATTATTATTGCTTCTTGCCACTTAATTTTGTCTTCACTTTGCATAGCTTCGCGGTAAGTGACTGGTTCTTTTACACTTTCTGTGATTTGATTGAACACATAGCTATGACAAAATTGTCAATTGTTGAAGATTTCCACGATCCCAAAAGGCTTGTTTTGAACTTTCTGTATCTTCACATATTTCATCATCCTTCTCATCTTCATTACTATATCACATTGTGTTTCTGTTTCTTGTTTCTTTTCTGTTTAATATCTGTTTTTAACTCGTCTCTATCTGTATCAGGTTCTTCTGTTACAACTCGATGGGAACATAATCTGTTTTTATGGTAGATTCAAGAAATATGATGTTTTTTATTACTTTTCTAGTCACGGCGAGAGGTAAATACTAACCCTTCCCCATGTACTTTTTTCTTATGATGTAAAACGGTGAAAGTTGGAAAATGAGGTAGAAGGTTTAGTGTTTACCTCTCGTCGTGTCTCGTATGACCCCATTTTGAGCAATCCCAGCATCCACATGGACCAAACATATACTTTCCTTTTCTAGATTCTAGTGTTAGGTATTATGAATCTATAACCTTTAGTGACCTCACAATATCCAATGAAAATCATTCTGTGTGCCTTATTTGCATTCCCATGTCTTTCGTTTTTCTTTAGGTAGGTGCACAACAGTATATGATTTATATTTGATTTTGTGACCAATTAATTAATCAATTAATCTAATCTAAATATATGTCTTCAAATTTAAAAGGCAATTGAGTCTGCTAGCCTTCCTTGCAAGTTAGGCATGTCAGATTTTCTGGTTTTCCTGAGAGAATTACATGTTCCGTGTTATTTGTCATTTTTTGTAAACTGTGGAAATTGAAATGCTCTTCAACAGCTCCAGGCATATTTACCCGACATATGTTGTTCATAAAACTTGCCTTTGCTACTATCTGTTTCTTTGCTGTGCAACACAGCCAGTATTATCAATTTTGATTTGGCCACCACTTTGGACAAGCTGGTTCACAATAGTAAGATTAGTTGCCAGGTCTGGAACATATTGGTGGAAAGTCCTTTGTCATTGTAAACATCTAAGCTCACTTGTCCTGCTCATTTAACTATTAATACTTTATTGTCTGAAGCTGTTATGTTCTGAATTGAACAAACTGTTTCTGTCTGAAGCAAATTTTTGTGTCTGGTCATATGTGCAGATGCGCTTGAATCCACATACCATGCATCATCATATTTATTTGATGCCGATGATAAACATGGCAGCATCGGAAGAACTATCATATTTTTCTGTTGTGTTTTTTGGTTTGGATTTGCACTCTGAACTCTTGTGGCCATAGTTGTTATATGTGTAACACCTTGAACCCTTTACCTTCTTCTTTTGATTTTTATTGAAATTTTTATTTACTGCTGTCTCATTTTCAGGTTGTCTATCTTGTAATAATTTTGCTCTCACTGAATCGGAAGTGATCTTCAAACCAGAGCTTGCAATTACTATTATCATCCGCTGATAAGATTCAGGAAGGCTTCCGGGGTAGGACAGTGTCAATGTTGAAAAAGTCAACGTTTCGCTCACTTTCGTAAGGGGCAAGAACAAAGGACAAATATTTCATGGAGTCTTTCGAATTGGTCGCTGTGGAATTTTTTCACCTTCAGTCCAAAGTCTGGTATAATAGGTACCTACCTCGATGATGCTTTTGTAATTTGGCCACACGGTTATGATGATTTGTTATGGACTTCCAGGATCATCTTAATACCCAACATTCCCACATCAAGTTTACCATGAAAGTTGAGGCTAACGGATCACTCCCTTTCCTCGCGATGATTTATTCACTCGTCACCCTAATGGAACTATTGGTCACTCAGTTTATCATAATCCATCGTGCTGTAACTGTCTCCAATAAGGCTAACCTTCGCTACGAATAACAACAAAACGGCCACAATATCCTGTTTCAAGAATGGCAGTCTCTAGCTCATTCTCCCTTCTTCTACCACAGGAAATTCCACGAGGGCATTGAGATCTTCAAAAACCCCAACAATTTCCACTGTGACGAAGGATGGTCACTTTCTCCACTTCGGAAATCTGTTATCCCATTGGCTGATATGCTACTTTCTCCTGACGGAATAGGTTTAACTAGCCAGTGTTCCAGCGTATGCAGTTTTGTGTAGTAGTGTATGTTGTTCCTGTTGGTTCATTTGGTAAGAGTGTTATATTTTAATTTTATTTGTCTTTTGTTCTTGTCCTGATGAAGCCCCTTATGAAAGTGGGTAACACGTTGACTTTTTCAACATTGACACAGTTCTACTCTGGAAGTCGTCTTTAGCTCCTACTGACTCTGGCTCTGGAAGCCTCCGTTCTGACACAAAGATACTTTATTATTAAATTCGTGTTACTGCAGTTATTCTCCAGGCTTACTGTCCTTTTTTTTAAAGTTTGGATTTTATTATTTTATTTTGTGTTCTGATACCGTATTAGATTTAATAAATTAATTTCTTTAATATGATATAATAACAACATAATAAAGTGCGTTATTGTCGTAAACACTAATATATGACTAATCCTCATGCTGAAGGAGAGAGAGAAGTAGAAACATACACGAAAAAATATACACTGCGACCAGGACTCGAACCTGGGGCCTTCACCGAATATATGACTAATCCTCATGCTGAAGGAGAGAGAGAAGTAGAAACATACAGGAAAAAGTATACACTGCGACCAGGATTCGAACCTGGGGCCTTCACCGAAGGCCCCAGGTTCGAGTCCTGGTCGCAGTGTATACTTTTTCCTGTATGTTTCTACTTAACAACATATAATTATAACTGACATTTGTATGTATTACATCATTCTACAGCTTAACAATTATACTCCCTATAATTTGTTATAATGAGAGAAATTAACCAATGGGAAGGTGCAAACTGCCTTTTTATTTGTTACCATAAATGTTACAAATTTGGATTGCATTGGTTTTGTTACTACCGGACACATTTGATATTTTTGGTTCGACTTTGAAATAAATGTGAACTGTGGTACTTTCAACACTTAGTTTGTACGAAATTTTGGACAATTTAATGTTCAGCCCCTATTTATAATCGATATTGACCGATAATTACTAAAAGGTGTTCAGTATAACATGTCAATGTAATTTGACACATCAAAGCTTTTACATTAAAAGCACTTGCTTGTACAATCGATTTAATAATACTTATCTTTTAGTGGCACTCACATTAGCAACCCCCGACTCGACGTCAACATTTTTTCCTAATGTCAAGGGCAACCTTACAGCCATAACATGGGCACACGCAGTAAATTCACAGTCACTTCTTCAAACAGCTTTAAACGGTAAGACTCAATTTCAAATTAACAAAATTTATACAAACCTCCCACCCTTTTGTTAACTAGGTTCCGTGATGATGTTAGAAGCTGATGTTTTAATTGGCACCCTCGATAACGAACCGGACTTAATTCCGATAATGGGCCACCCTCCTACGAACAACTCGGATCTCTCCTTAGAAAATTTCCTACAGGCAGTCCAAGACTACAACGTTAACGCTACCTCCCAAAAGGGCATAAAGCTGGACTTTAAAACGATCGAAGCCGTCGAGGAATCTTCACCGATTATCGAAAAAATATACTCACAAATTACCTATCCGGTATGGCTTAACGCGGATATACTTCCGGGACCGTTGAACACGACCGATCAACCGGTTGATGCCGATCGTTTTCTTAGGGCGGCCGAAAAGTTCGAAAATGCCACTCTGTCAATTGGCTGGAAAACTTTATACGGTGGTTCGATTAATAATGCGTCTTACACCGACGAGCAAATAAACGATATGGTAAAAGTTATTAAAGATCATAATATTACACAACCGATCACATTTCCGGTACGTGCCGGTATTGCTGCACAAAGTTTAGATCTGTTAGAAAAAATCGTCGGCAATGTCACCAATTCTACTCTAACTTTATGGAATGGTAACGATGATTACGTCGAGATTCAACCTTTGCGCGAACTTATCTTTCGATTGGGAGTCAATAAGGTTTATGTCGATGTTCCTGATGATTTAAAAATGAGTTTACATTTAGATCAACTAGGCGGTGGTAGTAATGTACAACCGATTACTGTTTTAGCCTTAGTTTTAGCAGTGTTGATGATGTTTTTGTAATTGGCGACTGTTTTACTATAAAACTCGCACTTTAAAATATGGAATGTAATTAGATCAAAAGAGAAAAGTCATACCTAAAGTAGATCATTATTATAGATACTATGGCTGTTTAGAACAAAGTAAGAAGCTTTTAATTGTGAAATTGTGTTAAAAAATAAATTATTTATAGCATTAGTTTAGGAAAATTGCTAGAATATGTGTAAAATAAAATTTTATTGTTTGTAACAAGTAACAACTTCTTATTAACCCTATTTAAGCTTATTTTTTCTTTCTTTCTTCATTTGCTTTGTATGTTGGGTTTAGTCTGGTTTCCAATGTCTCCGTAACTTCATTGTTGCATGTTTTCCCTGATCCTCCTTCCGTATTCTTCCCTAACACTTTCATCTCATTGATCTCGTTCATCAATTCGTTAGTGTATCATTCATATGGTCTACGGAATACATGGCCCAACCATCTTAAGTACCCTTCTACTATTCTTTCCTTTATTGGTTTAACCCATAATTTCAAATACGTATTCTCTATTCCTTAGACCATTTCTCCTGGTTTTCATTAAATCTTCTATTGTTTTGTATCGTTTCTAGTATAAGTATTTTAGATTTTTGTTGTGTATTTTACTTTTTTGAAATTATCGTTGTTTTAGTCTTACCTTTTGTTGCATTATCTTATGGATTTACAAGCCGCAGTCGAATTGTAATCATAATCACATTTATATCTACTTATCTCACCCTTACAAGTTACAACATTTTTACTTTTTAGTACATTATAGTTAATTTTTAATTATTACATATTATTACCTTTGTTAGGTATCTTCAGTTCATTATTTCTTTATTTCATTTACTTTAAGTTACTTATTATACTTACTTATAACCTACTTATACATTATACATATACATTATTACTTATTTTGTTATACCAAGTCAACACCAAATGGCTCTTTTTTTCTTTGTTTTCTTTTGTCCAGTAATTGGACTGTAAAGTCTGTTGGGCAATAAACGATTATTATTATTATTATTATTATTTATTGATTCACACTTAGGTACATAGTGGTACAATAATTAAATTTAGTGATGTTAAATAAGATTCAAATTTACAAGAAATTACACCTGTTGCCGAAATAACAATTGGAGTAATGTAGATTTTAGTCAAATTCCAAATTGCCATCATCTCAATTGCCAATGCTTCATATTTTCTACGTTTCTCGTTTTCAGTTTTTATAATATTCGTGTATAATGGCACAGCAACATCAATGATGACAGCATGTTTATCTAATTTATTAATTATAACAATATCGGGTTTATTGTGTGAGACTTCCCTATCTGTTATAATTATTCTATCCCAATATAAGATGTACGAATCAGTTTCTAATATTGGTTCCGGAATGTATTTATAATAAGGTTTAATACTGTTTATTAACTTTAAATTTTTCGCTATTTGTTGATGTAAAATTTTGCAAACCTGGTTATGTCTATAAAGATAGTCAATCGGTGCTAAATTAGAACAACCAGCTATAATGTGCTCTATGGTTTCATTTTGGGAGAGACATTTTCTACATTTGTCAGAGACTTCCAGATTCATTATGTGTCTTTTGTAATTATTTGTTGCAATGACACCATCTTGAATTGCGCATATGAATCCTTCAGTTTCTGAATGTAGAAATCCATCTTTTAACCATCTTATGGACATGTCTTTATTTATTTCTGAGGATTTTAATACACTCGGATATTTTCCATGCAAGATTTTGTTCATCCAATTTAGTTCAAAATTTAATTTTGGTTCACAATCCAAACTTTTAAGTTTAAGATTTAGACCTGAATAATGTTTATCTAACCGAATGATATTATTAATGAGTAGATTTTCTAAAGAATAAAAATAATTTCGTAAAAGATTGATTTGATTTTTGCACAAATTAAATAAATTAATTAAACCACGTCCTCCATCTTTTCTTTTGAGATATAGTCTTTCTACAGAAGATTTTGGATGTAAATAGTTATATTTCTTTAGCATTTTTCTAGTTAATCTATCTAAATCATTCAAGTCAGTATCTGACCATTTTAAAATTCCAAAAATTATTATTATTATTATTATTATCTCTGCTGTTCAACAACCCTTTAGTTTTCAGGCACTATGCCTACTCTCTCACGTGGGGATCTAGTGGAGGCAGACCAAGAAATGCTTCCATGACGGCTGTGCGGGTTGTTCGCATTGCTTCTGTGCACGCAAGGCATGCTAGTCTTTGCACATGATTAAGAAGTGCTATAGTTGTGGAGAGTCTGGTTCTAGGTCACCAGACAATTGCTCCATAACAGAACATAGATCTAATTACAGTAGTGTACAGCTACAGCCCTAAAGTTTTCCAATTGTAAGGCGACATTGCCGAAAAGCCCTATTTGCTTTTTCTACTTTGACCTGGCTATGCTTACTCTAATTCATATCCAAATAGATTCTCACTAGGTCAACAACAATATCATCCAGTCCCCAATGCAGGAGAGGTGGTTTTATGTCATCCAATCCTGGTGATTTGTGTGCCGAGGATGATTTCACCACACAACCCAAGTGACCTCGCCGCATCCACCATCTGGTCGGCAATCGCCTAGTCATCCTCCATGGGAATGAAGGGGTGGTTCTGGGCAGATAGTGTATGGCGTAGCAATGACTGCGGGAAAGTGCGCGTCTCTCAGTACCTCAACTGTCTCTGAGAGGTTGTTTGTGTAAGAACCATCTTCCCTTCTCAGGCTAGCTGGGTTAAAGTGCGGATCTTTGGTTAGGATTTTGTTTAGGTGGGATACAGATGAGGAGGATTCTATAGAGCCGAAAAAGTTCTTCCATATGCCTCTCTCTGACACATCCTTTTTATTATTTTATATTCCCCATAATGGAGTTGGACAAAAGTTCAACTTCGTCCTGTAGGTCAGGACTCAAGAGACGTCCCTCACAGAAGCGTGCTGTCTTAGTTTTTCTCCACACGAATTAACGGAAAAAACTTCATGCGCCAAATTTCCATCTACGAACCGCTGCGAGCAACAAAATCGGCCCAATTCTGAAGTGGATGATGACTGGTGATTAGGACAACGTCAAGCGAAAACGGTCGTGGTCAAGTCGACGCCACGAACGTTTTGCTGTGTTTGGTGCGATTGGCAGGGAATTTGCTCTCCTACCGCAAAGCTCTTAACTCGAAACTGTACTGTCAACAATTGAACCGTCTGAACGAACCAATCACCCAGAAGCGGGCCAGCTTAGGCCAATAGGAGAAGAATTGTGTTCCATCAGGACAATGCCAGACCACACACATACATAGTGACTGACCAGAAGCTAAGGGAACTTGGTTGGGAAGTTCTTATGTATCCACATTATAGTCCGGACCTGGCACCAAGTGATTATAGTACTTATTCCTGTTGATGGAGAATGATTTTGCTGGTGAAAAATTCGCCTCAAGAGAGTCTTGTGAAAATAGACCGTCTGAATTTTTTGCAATGTGGTCTTCTATGAGATCGGCATAATAGAATTACCTTCAAAGCGGCAACAAGTTTCGAACAAAACGGCGCATATTTGACCTAAATCGGATTCGGATAATTCTAACTATGGTAATGAAAGCTTTCCATTTTATGCAAACAATGGATTTCTTTTTACTACACCTTTTATCTGCTTGGTTAGCCCAGAGGGTTGTTGGTATCAATAATTAGCTATCATAAGCAGGGACCAGAACCTTTTTGAAATAAGGGTTTCGGTTCCAGTTATAATTCCACCACTTCGAAAATATGGGTTTCAGTTCCGGTTCAGGTTCTAAACAAATATATGAAAAAGGTTCCGGTTCCGGTTCCTAAATTTTCGGGTTCTATAAAGGTTCTGATTTCAAAAATATTTTTAGTTCTGTAACTGTTATCAACATAACTAATTTTGTAATACTTGTATTAGTTACGAACACGAAGTAATGCTTACTTTGAGGGATATAGAAAAAAATTATTGTATTATGCACGGGGGAAAATTAATTTTACCGCGTGTTTTGTGGCTGACAATCATACCAGAACGCCACAGACCATTAAATTGGTCTGCGGACAACGCCATAGGCAAGTGAAAGCACATTAAAGCCTCCGCCATCAGTGGCTAAAGTAGCACCTTATTTCTATACAGTGCTAATAAATGCGTATAATTTTGAATTTTTGATAGTGTTTGGGAACCTAAAAAAATACCGGTAGTACTGTAAAAATAAAAGGGTTCCGATTCCGGTTCAGGTTTGAAATAAAATACGAATAAAGGTTTCGGTTCCAGTTTCGGTTATAATAAAATCAATAGGTTCCGGTACCGGTTCCGGTTCTTTTCGGTTTCGGTTCTAGTCCCTGATCATAAGTTGCCTTTCTGCAGCTTTTTTGTAGCTGCGGATGTAGGTTGGTACAGCTTTGCTGCTGCCCGCCGTTGATCGGAGCAGTAGTCGACTCAACCTCTACCTCTTCTTGCTCACATTCACATCTGACCAGAGTTGGCTCTAGAAGCCTGTGTCTGGGTGGAGTTAAGCCACAGGAGGTAGTTGGATTAGAGGATGAAGTATGGCCAGTTTGGCTAGTTAGAGCCAGCCTGGCTTTCTTTCTACTCTTTTATTCGGCGCTTGTTATGCATTTTTTAGGTACAGCGATCTGCATCTCAGATTGAGGGGTATTCCGAGACGCTGCCCCTGAATTGATGGTTATCCATGTCGGAGGTATAAAATTTCGTTCTAGCTCCCCACCTAGCACATAGTTTTGTACCATATTACTTAGCGGTCTTCCATTAAGTTCTCTTGTAGTATATGAGTTCAGCATCACTACTAGGTAGGTACTGCAGTACTAGAAGTACAAAGGTAAGGGGGAGAAATCCAGTTGAATTACAATAAAACTACAGTGAAAAGTTTAAACATCTTTACTAAGACATTTAATAATTACAGCGCCAATACAAAATTACCAGTCCCTAAATTAAGTCATCATTATGTTACACTATAATAGACAATACTACAAAGTATCAGTTTGGACTAGGTCTCTACACATAGATGCAAAACGTATACTCGACTCTCTCTCTCTCTCTTTTTTTTTTAATATTTAGACGACGATTAATATGAAAATGATAAATATACACGTATTTATATTACAATTAAGATGCGTTTCAATAATGAAAATGTTAATTTAAAATACATAAAGAAACATAATCGAAATAAAATTTCAAAAAATTACCGCTAATCAAAAAATTCCGTTAAATAGTCTCTCACAAGTCCCTCGTTTTTATCACTTTTATTTAAATTTAGGGGAAACACTTGCAAACGCGTCAAGTTTTTCTTTTTTACCTGGACATCTTCCTCTTTGTCTTATATAAGGACCATATTCGCATTTAGGAATACCACATTCTTCATTCATAATACATCTAAAAATAAAATTTATAAGACAAATTCATTTTAAAATGTAGGGGTACTCTGTGATGATGGAGGTTGCAACACTGACAAGAAGTGCGAAGAAGAAGAAGAAGTAGAAGAAAGAAAAGAAGAACGATGCGAACAGCAGAAGAAAGTGCAGTCTGTGTAGATTCGATGTTGACTGATAGAAACGCCAAAAGCCCTTATTTGGCGACCTGCGAGTCGCCGAATAACCACTCCTTCAGCATAATCAGCAAGTCATGTCAATTAGTGTAGGGCAGATATGTTGATAAATATGTTGGTGGGAGGGAGAAATAGCGTGAAGGTCACTTGGTGACATGGGCAGTTAACATAGTTATATACGATGTAAAGTCATAAATCATATTCAACGCCAAAAGATTGGAGATTACCTATATCTTCATAACATTTCAGCTGGAGGCAAAACTACATCATTAGGTACAAAGAGATGGAAGGTAAGTAGTCACACTTTACGACTTCGGTAGCCACGAAACATTCAAATCCAAACTGCTTGAACATTGCCATTAACAAAAATCCTTATTCTACATAGGAAGGGAGTGTTGGAAGGTCTTTTGGTGAGTCACGTACCACCTAAATTGTCTACTAGATAGTACAGGTTTATGAAACTCATTTCACGAAGGGGGATACGTGGAGTACAAGGAAGGTAAGTATGCCTCATTGACTCGCATGACTCGAGGAATGCGTTTAACGAGGCCTTCATGGCGCTGATTTCTGCAGTGCCAGGCATCGATCTAGTTAAGGAAGGTTTTAAGAGACTGTCTGGTAGAGTTATGATGATACGTTGGTTGAGATTGACCACACAGTAGGGCCCCCCTTTGTAACATGGTATACGACGGTATTCTCCGTCTGAAGGCTATGTGGGAGGCAGAAATTACGGGCTTCAGAGACGAGGTGCATTACAGGTTTAAATAGGTTTATGGCAATTAGGGGTAAGGCCAAGGCGTCAAGGAAGAAAGTTATTGTGGGTGTGGTAAACTTCTATTCTAACTTGTATTAGTGCAAAGGTTATAGTGACCTCTAGAGGGAATCCGTGGAGCAAGGCTAGGATCATCATAAAGTAGAAGAAGAAGATAGGAAGAAGACCAAACAATTCGTACATAGACTGTGGATGCCCAGATTGCAAGGAGTACCCACTTTTTGGTAGAATATCTAACCGACAGATTAGTCCAATAATATTACAAAAAAAAGGGCCTGTTAGAAGAAGATTTGATTATGTTATACAGCGTTATAGGTACAGAATTTCCCACATTTAATCGGTTTTGCAATTTCCATCAACAAGTATAAACCATACTTACATCCTATCTTTTAAGGAAAAGTTCTCGTTGCCCTTCTTTATGTGAATGCAATCCTTATTATTATCCGCACAATCACAACTGCACTTATTTTCAAAATCTAACAAGGAGTTGTACTCTGTTGGACATTTACACCTAAAATTCAAATTTTGATCCAACTCGTACAAGTGAACGGACATACCTTCGAATGGTCTCAGGTGAGTATAGTGATGAATCGGCAGCTCTCACCGACAAATTCGATCTGTACGATCGTATTCCATCTCGACTTGGTTCAGTTGTTGTCGTTTCCATTGTTGTTGGTTCAACTTGTTTATCGAGACATGCACATTCGGTATGGTTGTAGAAGGGTAATTTTTCGATTTTGGTCACCTGTTGTCCAAATCTTGTTGTCTGTAATAAACAAAAAAGAATCGTTTACTAACTAAATCAATCGATCATATTATTAAACTTATGCTAAGGTCGTTTTCTTTAATTCGCAGCTTAATTAGTAATAAAAAAAAACATTTTTACTGTAATAGATTTTTATTTTTATTTTCAAGTAGCTAGTAAACTAGTAACATAAATTAACTTAGAATAACTTTAAGAGAATATGTGATAAGTAGTTATTTCTATACTGCATCGTCCTGATTCCAGAACTGGGAAAAATGGGAATGTGCTGGCGTCTAACTACTCCAGTCATCCACAGTGTGTAATGTGGGGTACGTTCTTAAATTCTGTTCCCTCCACTTAGTACAATCAAGGGGATGGAAGGAAGCGCGAGGAACGTGACTGAATCCTGCCCCTTTAGAGCTTCATTGTGTGATCACAATTACAAGGATTAATTTTAATCCTACAATATTGCCTGTTTCTACCCTTTGTAGGTATCCTTCATGGGAACTATCTGTAAATTGACTGTTGCTGTTTTTCTTCTGCAGATTTTGCACGCCCATTTCTGTTTCTGCTGGCCTCAGCGCCCAACAAGTAGCTAGATTTGATACTAAATTATACATTGAGGCTACCAAATTAACCCATATTAACCCCTTATATCCATAGGATGGAAACGTATGGTCCCCTACGTACCAAAACCGTTCATTACAAACTAAGTTTGGAGCTATTCCCAGATACGTTACTTAACCCTATTACAAGCATTGACGCACCCGAATAGAGACTTCTGAAGATTACATTACAATATTTCCCCTACTGATTGGTTTTGTTCAACCCCCGACGAACTAGTAGAATGCGATGAAGCTCCTGATTTCCAGATTGTTTGTAACGCTGGGAGGCTACGAAGAATCCACGGTGGCCTTACTTAACAAATGATATAGACACCTAAGATCGAGACAGAGAGGTCGATGGAATTTCCATGAAAACGCGGGAAGATTTTCAGTTCCTTGTCCTGGAAACGAACTATAGAAGTTATTATGAAATGCTTAAGAATGTTTGCAGCTGAACGCAATCCAGGAAGCCGCCGTACCGAAATGTTTGTTCTTCATCTCTAAGATTTTGTTTGCAGTGTGTACAACATGCTCAACTGTTAAATGACGGTGAGGAAACGCAATTTCCTCTACTTTTTTCCACCGTTTCACTTGTTGCAATAGTTTGTTAAAGTCCAGACCGATTTTCGTCTGTTGAGGAATTCCCAGTTTCTTTACCGTTGCATACGATGAAGGGGATTCACTCAAAGTTTCCAGCATTTTTTCCAAAATCCATCATCATTTTGTACGAACGGGCCTTATTTCTGTTGATGTTTGCAAAATAATTCAAGTTTTAGGTACTTGGACTTGATTGATGTGTAAGGGTTACGAAATATAAAAAAGAACCCTCATATATACTTACCACCCAGAAGAACTGGTATACACACGTAATTTTAATAAAAGCAAGATGCGTACACAAGTGGAAGTAATTGTTAATAAAATAGTATAATAAATGTTTATAGTTTGTTTTTCCAGACGGTGTTCGTACGTGAGAATGCCGGAATTATAACAGAACGGATGCACTTTTACTTTCAGACAAGATAAATAATAAACTAAGCGATGGTATGTTATATCATAAAGTAAAAAAAAATTTTTTTATTGCTGTCTAATCCCAAGTTATTTTAATAATAAGATTTTTGGTAGCAAATATTTTCTTAGGTCGTTATCTAACAAATACTAATTTTTTTTAAATATAAACATCATGGTCATTTTTTACCTGGAAAGTTGTCGAGGGTTAATTATTATAGAGCGCTGAGAGAGGAACTTCCACTATATTAACTAATTGCGTATTCATTAAATCAATTGTTGAACCGTCCCGTTAATTCAATTAATAACGCAATCAATTCGATTAAATCATTCACGACCGCCTTCAGTTCATCGAGCTTTTGCTTGAAATAAACTCGATAGAGATGAACATTAATTTGTTTGAATT
Organism: Pyrocoelia pectoralis; assembly: GCA_036250285.1. Taxonomy (NCBI): domain Eukaryota; kingdom Metazoa; phylum Arthropoda; class Insecta; order Coleoptera; family Lampyridae; genus Pyrocoelia; species Pyrocoelia pectoralis. The sequence continues at coordinate 49,257,552 of CM070078.1, forward strand.
CTTTTCGATTTCTAAATTACGTACCTACGTCGTATTTAGATAGGTATAGGTAATTGATTATGATACCTTTCGTTTTTTTTTTTAAATTCAATTTTCCGTTTATTTGATATCGTTTTTCCGTTTTCGCTACTTTGAAAATTGAAGAAAGCCAATTGAAACAAAACACCTATTATTATCGGAGTAAAGGTAGATATAGTCCTCTTACTTTAAAGACTAAATTTCAAAATTGGTGCGATTTAAAATTTGTACTGTCAGGTCTTTACAAAAAAGTTCAATAAAACGCGCGATCTGTGTGTCTGTGGTGACACTTAGCTGCAAAGAGCTACTTATACGATTGTATACCCTTATCTTGGCTTATTTGAAGGGTTTCCGGTTCCGTCTTCTTCCAACAATCCGTTTCCTGAAGTATGTTAGGGAACGCAAGTGAGAATCGCCCATTGCAGTGTAGGTAACACTAGGTACAGTGAAATTTCGCTGTGGTTGCTGGCTGCACTCCTTCAGATGAGACTGACAGGAGGCGCCTTCTTATCGCTTAAAGAACCTCTTAGAGAATCGCAGCACACTAAAGATGTCCATACAATTCTCTCTATAGACAAATTAAATTTCGACATAGAATTAATACAGTCACTTACCATAAAACCGATGACGGTTGCTGTTCTACTCGTGAGTACTGCAGACATTGTCAAAAAGGTTATTCAGCAGCAACTGGAGAGTTTAATCATTTATTTCTTCTCGTATGGGATGTAAACTGAAACAGACATGGTAGGTAATATAGGTTTATAATTGAGAAAGCACATTGATAAATAAATGAAGGGTACAAATTTCTAAAAGATTAGGAAAAAAAGGGTTACGATGGCTGGCTATAGAACATATTTGGAAATGTCTTCGCATAGACAATTAAACCACCATATTCAAAGTCACACAATATAAAAAGATATCGTTCACTATCGAAAGTTAGTACCTACTTAAAGGTCCTTTCCGTCATTATCATACAAATGAGACACTTACAAGCGGACCTCGTACACTTTTTCATTCACTTAATAAACCTTGCACTTTTTCTACTTTAAACTATCTTTTATGAAGTAAACTAACGTAGGTATTCTAAACTTGTATGAAAAAAAAATTTCTGCATTTAAATGAAATTCAGTTCGAGAAGCTTCATTTCAATGAAATTTTACTTTACAAGCTTCATTTAAAAGAAAATTTGCTCGAGGAGTTTCATTCCAATGAAATGTTGTTTTGGGAGTTTCATTTAAAAGAAATTCTGCATGTGGAGTTTCATTTAACTGAAGTTTCTAAAGTAACATTACATTTAAGTGAAACTCCACAAGCAGAATTTCACGCCAAAAAAGCAAAAAATCCAACTATTAAAATTCGTCCAAACAAATGAAGTTTCTTATTAATCATATTAGACGACAATTAAATAATTACAAACATTCAAAGTAGCACCGTTTCGGAGATATCGCTCTTTAACGATCCAAATAGAGGGTCCCTTCGCAGAGCCCTTTCCTCCATTATCGTACAAATGAGACACTTATAGGTGGACCTGGCACACTTTTTCTACTTTAAACTACCTTTTATGAAGTAAACTAACATATTCTGCACTTTTTTCAGATAAAAAATTTCTTCACTTTTTCGCCTAAAACGCAAGGTTAACCCCTTTGAGTTTTTTCTGGCTAAAAAACGAACTCTCGAAATTTGACCAAGTAGAGAGTCCATCTTTTAGATCATTAGACGCGAATTAAATAATTCCAACCCGTTCCATTCTAAGTCGAACCGTTTCGGAGATATCGCTCCTTAAAGATCCAAATAGAGGGTCCCTTCGCAGAGCCCTTTCCTCCATTATCGTACAAATGAGACACTTATAGGTGGACCTGGCACACTTTTTCTACTTTAAACTACCTTTTATGAAGTAAACTAACATATTCTGCACTTTTTTCAGATAAAAAATTTCTTCACTTTTTCGCCAAAAACGCAAGGTTAACCCCTTTGAGTTTTTTCTGGCTAAAAAACGAACTCTCGAAATTCGACCAAGTAGAGAGTCCATCTTTTAGATCATTAGACGCGAATTAAATAATTCCAACCCGTTCCATTCTAAGTCGAACCGTTTCGGAGATATCGCTAATTAAAGATCCAAATAGAGGGTCCCTTCGCAGAGCCCTTTCCTCCATTATCGTACAAATGAGACACTTATAGGTGGACCTGGCACACTTTTTCTACTTTAAACTACCTTTTATGAAGTAAACTAACATATTCTGCACTTTTTTCAGATAAAAAATTTCTTCACTTTTTCGCCTAAAACGCAAGGTTAACCCCTTTGAGTTTTTTCTGGCTAAAAAACGAACTCTCGAAATTCGACCAAGTAGAGAGTCCATCTTTTAGATCATTAGACGCGAATTAAATAATTCCAACCCGTTCCATTCTAAGTCGAACCGTTTCGGAGATATCGCTCTTTAAAGATCCAAATAGAGGGTCCCTTCGCAGAGCCCTTTCCTCCATTATCGTACAAATGAGACACTTATAGGTGGACCTGGCACACTTTTTCTACTTTAAACTATCTTTTATGAAGTAAACTAACATATTCTGCACTTTTTTCAGATAAAAAATTTCTTCACTTTTTCGCCAAAAACGCAAGGTTAACCCCTTTGAGTTTTTTCTGGCTAAAAAACGAACTCTCGAAATTCGACCAAGTAAAGGTCGTTTCTTTTAGATCATTAGACGCCAATTAAATAATTCCAACCCGTTCCATTCTAAGTCGAACCGTTTCGGAGATATCGCTCTTTAAAGATCCAAATAGAGGGTCCCTTCGCAGAGCCCTTTCCTTCATTATCGTACAAATGAGACACTTATAGGTGGACCTGGCACACTTTTTCTACTTTAAACTATCTTTTATGAAGTAAACTAACATATTCTGCACTTTTTTCCGATAAAAAATTTCTTCACTTTTTCGCCAAAAACGCAAGGTTAACCCTTTGAGTTTTTTCTGGCTAAAAAACGAACTCTCGAAATTCGACCAAGTAGAGAGTCCATCTTTTAGATCATTAGACGCCAATTAAATAATTCCAACCCGTTCCATTCTAAGTCGAACCGTTTCGGAGATATCGCTCTTTAAAGATCCAAATAGAGGGTCCCTTCGCAGAGCCCTTTCCTCCATTATCGTACAAATGAGACACTTATAGGTGGACCTGGCACACTTTTTCTACTTTAAACTATCTTTTATGAAGTAAACTAACATATTCTGCACTTTTTTCCGATAAAAAATTTCTTCACTTTTTCGTCAAAAAAGCAAGGTTAACCCCTTTGAGTTTTTTCTGGCTAAAAAACGAACTCTCGAAATTCGACCAAGTAGAGAGTCCATCTTTTAGATCATTAGACGCGAATTAAATAATTCCAACCCGTTCCATTCTAAGTCGAACCGTTTCGGAGATATCGCTCTTTAAAGATCCAAATAGAGGGTCCCTTCGCAGAGCCCTTTCCTCCATTATCGTACAAATGAGACACTTATAGGTGGACCTGGCACACTTTTTCTACTTTAAACTATCTTTTATGAAGTAAACTAACATATTCTGCACTTTTTTCAGATAAAAAATTTCTTCACTTTTTCGCCAAAAACGCAAGGTTAACCCCTTTGAGTTTTTTCTGGCTAAAAAACGAACTCTCGAAATTCGACCAAGTAAAGGTCGTTTCTTTTAGATCATTAGACGCCAATTAAATAATTCCAACCCGTTCCATTCTAAGTCGAACCGTTTCGGAGATATCGCTCTTTAAAGATCCAAATAGAGGGTCCCTTCGCAGAGCCCTTTCCTTCATTATCGTACAAATGAGACACTTATAGGTGGACCTGGCACACTTTTTCTACTTTAAACTATCTTTTATGAAGTAAACTAACATATTCTGCACTTTTTTCCGATAAAAAATTTCTTCACTTTTTCGCCAAAAACGCAAGGTTAACCCTTTGAGTTTTTTCTGGCTAAAAAACGAACTCTCGAAATTCGACCAAGTAGAGAGTCCATCTTTTAGATCATTAGACGCCAATTAAATAATTCCAACCCGTTCCATTCTAAGTCGAACCGTTTCGGAGATATCGCTCTTTAAAGATCCAAATAGAGGGTCCCTTCGCAGAGCCCTTTCCTCCATTATCGTACAAATGAGACACTTATAGGTGGACCTGGCACACTTTTTCTACTTTAAACTATCTTTTATGAAGTAAACTAACATATTCTGCACTTTTTTCCGATAAAAAATTTCTTCACTTTTTCGTCAAAAAAGCAAGGTTAACCCTTTGAGTTTTTTCTGGCTAAAAAACGAACTCTCGAAATTCGACTTTCTACTTTAAACTATCTTTTATGAAGTAAACTAACATATTCTGCACTTTTTCAGATAAAAAATTTCTTCACTTTTCGTCAAAAAAGCAAGGTTAACCCCTTTGAGTTTTTTCTGGCTAAAAAACGAACTCTCGAAATTCGACCAAGTAAAGGTCGTTTCTTTTAGATCATTAGACGCCAATTAAATAATTCCAACCCGTTCCATTCTAAGTCGAACCGTTTCGGAGATATCGCTCTTTAAAGATCCAAATAGAGGGTCCCTTCGCAGAGCCCTTTCCTTCATTATCGTACAAATGAGACACTTATAGGTGGACCTGGCACACTTTTTCTACTTTAAACTATCTTTTATGAAGTAAACTAACATATTCTGCACTTTTTTCCGATAAAAAATTTCTTCACTTTTTCGCCAAAAACGCAAGGTTAACCCTTTGAGTTTTTTCTGGCTAAAAAACGAACTCTCGAAATTCGACCAAGTAGAGAGTCCATCTTTTAGATCATTAGACGCCAATTAAATAATTCCAACCCGTTCCATTCTAAGTCGAACCGTTTCGGAGATATCGCTCTTTAAAGATCCAAATAGAGGGTCCCTTCGCAGAGCCCTTTCCTCCATTATCGTACAAATGAGACACTTATAGGTGGACCTGGCACACTTTTTCTACTTTAAACTATCTTTTATGAAGTAAACTAACATATTCTGCACTTTTTTCCGATAAAAAATTTCTTCACTTTTTCGTCAAACTAACATATTCTGCACTTTTTTCCGATAAAAAATTTCTTCACTTTTTCGTCAAAAAAGCAAGGTTAACCCTTTGAGTTTTTTCTGGCTAAAAAACGAACTCTCGAAATTCGACTTTCTACTTTAAACTATCTTTTATGAAGTAAACTAACATATTCTGCACTTTTTTCAGATAAAAAATTTCTTCACTTTTTCGTCAAAAAAGCAAGGTTAACCCCTTTGAGTTTTTTCTGGCTAAAAAACAAACTCTCGAAATTCGACCAAGTAAAGGTCGTTTCTTTTAGATCATTAGACTCCAATTAAATAATGCCAACCCGTTCCATTCTAAGTCGAACCGTTTCGGAGACATCGCTCTTTAAAGATCCAAATAGAGGGTCCCTTCGCAGAGCCCTTTCCTCCATTATCGTACAAATGAGACACTTATAGGTGGACCTGGCACACTTTTTCTACTTTAAACTATCTTTTATGAAGTAAACTAACATATTCTGCACTTTTTTCCGATAAAAAATTTCTTCACTTTTTCGCCAAAAACGCAAGGTTAACCCCTTTGAGTTTTTTCTGGCTAAAAAACGAACTCTCGAAATTCGACCAAGTAGAGAGTCCATCTTTTAGATCATTAGACGCCAATTAAATAATTCCAACCCGTTCCATTCTAAGTCGAACCGTTTCGGAGATATCGCTCTTTAAAGATCCAAATAGAGGGTCCCTTCGCAGAGCCCTTTCCTCCATTATCGTACAAATGAGACACTTATAGGTGGACCTGGCACACTTTTTCTACTTTAAACTATCTTTTATGAAGTAAACTAACATATTCTGCACTTTTTTCAGATAAAAAATTTCTTCACTTTTTCGTCAAAAAAGCAAGGTTAACCCCTTTGAGTTTTTTCTGGCTAAAAAACAAACTCTCGAAATTCGACCAAGTAGAGAGTCCATCTTTTAGATCATTAGACGCCAATTAAATAATTACAATCCGTTCCATTCTAAGTCGAACCGTTTCGGAGATATCGCTCTTTAAAGATCCAAATAGAGGGTCCCTTCGCAGAGCCCTTTCCTTCATTATCGTACAAATGAGACACTTATAGGTGGACCTGGCACACTTTTTCTACTTTAAACTATCTTTTATGAAGTAAACTAACATATTCTGCACTTTTTTCCGATAAAAAATTTCTTCACTTTTTCGTCAAAAAAGCAAGGTTAAGAGCCCTTTGAGTTTTTTCTGGCTAAAAAACGAACTCTCGAAATTCGACCAAGTAAAGGTCGTTTCTTTTAGATCATTAGACGCCAATTAAATAATTCCAATCCGTTCCATTCTAAGTCGAACCGTTTCGGAGATATCGCTCTTTAAAGATCCAAATAGAGGGTCCCTTCGCAGAGGCCTTTCCTCCATTATCGTACAAATGAGACTCTTATAGGTGGACCTGGCACACTTTTTCTACTTTAAACTATCTTTTATGAAGTAAACTAACATATTCTGCACTTTTTTCCGATAAAAAATTTCTTCACTTTTTCGCCTAAAACGCAAGGTTAACCCCTTTGAGTTTTTTCTGGCTAAAAAACGAACTCTCGAAATTCGACCAAGTAGAGAGTCCATCTTTTAGATCATTAGACGCCAATTAAATAATTACAATCCGTTCCATTCTAAGTCGAACCGTTTCGGAGATATCGCTCTTTAAAGATCCAAATAGAGGGTCCCTTCGCAGAGCCCTTTCCTCCATTATCGTACAAATGAGACACTTATAGGTGGACCTGGCACACTTTTTCTACTTTCAACTATCTTTAATGAAGTAAACTAACATATTCTGCACTTTTTTCCGATAAAAAATTTCTTCACTTTTTCGCCAAAAACGCAAGGTTAACCCCTTTGAGTTTTTTCTGGCTAAAAAACGAACTCTCGAAATTCGACCAAGTAAAGGTCGTTTCTTTTAGATCATTAGACGCCAATTAAATAATTCCAACCCGTTCCATTCTAAGTCGAACCGTTTCGGAGATATCGCTCTTTAAAGATCCAAATAGAGGGTCCCTTCGCAGAGCCCTTTCCTCCATTATCGTACAAATGAGACACTTATAGGTGGACCTGGCACACTTTTTCTACTTTAAACTATCTTTTATGAAGTAAACTAACATATTCTGCACTTTTTTCCGATAAAAAATTTCTTCACTTTTTCGCCAAAAACGCAAGGTTAACCCTTTGAGTTTTTTCTGGCTAAAAAACGAACTCTCGAAATTCGACCAAGTAGAGAGTCCATCTTTTAGATCATTAGACGCCAATTAAATAATTCCAACCCGTTCCATTCTAAGTCGAACCGTTTCGGAGATATCGCTCTTTAAAGATCCAAATAGAGGGTCCCTTCGCAGAGCCCTTTCCTCCATTATCGTACAAATGAGACACTTATAGGTGGACCTGGCACACTTTTTCTACTTTAAACTATCTTTTATGAAGTAAACTAACATATTCTGCACTTTTTTCCGATAAAAAATTTCTTCACTTTTTCGTCAAAAAAGCAAGGTTAACCCTTTGAGTTTTTTCTGGCTAAAAAACGAACTCTCGAAATTCGACTTTCTACTTTAAACTATCTTTTATGAAGTAAACTAACATATTCTGCACTTTTTTCCGATAAAAAATTTCTTCACTTTTTCGCCTAAAACGCAAGGTTAACCCCTTTGAGTTTTTTCTGGCTAAAAAACGAACTCTCGAAATTCGACCAAGTAAAGGTCGTTTCTTTTAGATCATTAGACGCCAATTAAATAATTCCAACCCGTTCCATTCTAAGTCGAACCGTTTCGGAGATATCGCTCTTTAAAGATCCAAATAGAGGGTCCCTTCGCAGAGCCCTTTCCTCCATTATCGTACAAATGAGACACTTATAGGTGGACCTGGCACACTTTTTCTACTTTAAACTATCTTTTATGAAGTAAACTAACATATTCTGCACTTTTTTCCGATAAAAAATTTCTTCACTTTTTCGTCAAAAAAGCAAGGTTAAGAGCCCTTTGAGTTTTTTCTGGCTAAAAAACGAACTCTCGAAATTCGACCAAGTAAAGGTCGTTTCTTTTAGATCATTAGACGCCAATTAAATAATTCCAATCCGTTCCATTCTAAGTCGAACCGTTTCGGAGATATCGCTCTTTAAAGATCCAAATAGAGGGTCCCTTCGCAGAGGCCTTTCCTCCATTATCGTACAAATGAGACTCTTATAGGTGGACCTGGCACACTTTTTCTACTTTAAACTATCTTTTATGAAGTAAACTAACATATTCTGCACTTTTTTCAGATAAAAAATTTCTTCACTTTTTCGTCAAAAAAGCAAGGCTTTGAGTTTTATCTGGCTAAAAAACGAACTCTCGAAATTCGACCAAGTAGAGAGTCCATCTTTTAGATCATTAGACGCCAATTAAATAATTACAATCCGTTCCATTCTAAGTCGAACCGTTTCGGAGATATCGCTCTTTAAAGATCCAAATAGAGGGTCCCTTCGCAGAGCCCTTTCCTCCATTATCGTACAAATGAGACACTTATAGGTGGACCTGGCACACTTTTTCTACTTTAAACTATCTTTTATGAAGTAAACTAACATATTCTGCACTTTTTTCAGATAAAAAATTTCTTCACTTTTTCGTCAAAAAAGCAAGGTTAACCCTTTGAGTTTTTTCTGGCTAAAAAACGAACTCTCGAAATTCGACTTTCTACTTTAAACTATCTTTTATGAAGTAAACTAACATATTCTGCACTTTTTTCCGATAAAAAATTTCTTCACTTTTTCGCCAAAAACGCAAGGTTAACCCCTTTGAGTTTTTTCTGGCTAAAAAACGAACTCTCGAAATTCGACTTTCTACTTTAAACTATCTTTTATGAAGTAAACTAACATATTCTGCACTTTTTTCCGATAAAAAATTTCTTCACTTTTTCGCCAAAAACGCAAGGTTAACCTTTGAGTTTTTTCTGGCTAAAAAACGAACTCTCGAAATTCGACCAAGTAGAGAGTCCATCTTTTAGATCATTAGACGCCAATTAAATAATTCCAACCCGTTCCATTCTAAGTCGAACCGTTTCGGAGATATCGCTCTTTAAAGATCCAAATAGAGGGTCCCTTCGCAGAGCCCTTTCCTCCATTATCGTACAAATGAGACACTTATAGGTGGACCTGGCACACTTTTTCTACTTTAAACTATCTTTTATGAAGTAAACTAACATATTCTGCACTTTTTTTCCGATAAAAAATTTCTTCACTTTTTCGTCAAAAAAGCAAGGTTAACCCTTTGAGTTTTTTCTGGCTAAAAAACGAACTCTCGAAATTCGACTTTCTACTTTAAACTATCTTTTATGAAGTAAACTAACATATTCTGCACTTTTTCAGATAAAAAATTTCTTCACTTTTTCGTCAAAAAAGCAAGGTTAACCCCTTTGAGTTTTTTCTGGCTAAAAAACAAACTCTCGAAATTCGACCAAGTAAAGGTCGTTTCTTTTAGATCATTAGACGCCAATTAAATAATGCCAACCCGTTCCATTCTAAGTCGAACCGTTTCGGAGACATCGCTCTTTAAAGATCCAAATAGAGGGTCCCTTCGCAGAGCCCTTTCCTCCATTATCGTACAAATGAGACACTTATAGGTGGACCTGGCACACTTTTTCTACTTTAAACTATCTTTTATGAAGTAAACTAACATATTCTGCACTTTTTTCAGATAAAAAATTTCTTCACTTTTTCGTCAAAAAAGCAAGGTTAACCCCTTTGAGTTTTTTCTGGCTAAAAAACGAACTCTCGAAATTCGACCAAGTAAAGGTCGTTTCTTTTAGATCATTAGACGCCAATTAAATAATTCCAACCCGTTCCATTCTAAGTCGAACCGTTTCGGAGATATCGCTCTTTAAAGATCCAAATAGAGGGTCCCTTCGCAGAGCCCTTTCCTTCATTATCGTACAAATGAGACACTTATAGGTGGACCTGGCACACTTTTTCTACTTTAAACTATCTTTTATGAAGTAAACTAACATATTCTGCACTTTTTTCCGATAAAAAATTTCTTCACTTTTTCGCCAAAAACGCAAGGTTAACCCTTTGAGTTTTTTTCTGGCTAAAAAACGAACTCTCGAAATTCGACCAAGTAGAGAGTCCATCTTTTAGATCATTAGACGCCAATTAAATAATTCCAACCCGTTCCATTCTAAGTCGAACCGTTTCGGAGATATCGCTCTTTAAAGATCCAAATAGAGGGTCCCTTCGCAGAGCCCTTTCCTCCATTATCGTACAAATGAGACACTTATAGGTGGACCTGGCACACTTTTTCTACTTTAAACTATCTTTTATGAAGTAAACTAACATATTCTGCACTTTTTTCCGATAAAAAATTTCTTCACTTTTTCGTCAAACTAACATATTCTGCACTTTTTTCCGATAAAAAATTTCTTCACTTTTTCGTCAAAAAAGCAAGGTTAACCCTTTGAGTTTTTTCTGGCTAAAAAACGAACTCTCGAAATTCGACTTTCTACTTTAAACTATCTTTTATGAAGTAAACTAACATATTCTGCACTTTTTTCAGATAAAAAATTTCTTCACTTTTTCGTCAAAAAAGCAAGGTTAACCCTTTGAGTTTTTTCTGGCTAAAAAACAAACTCTCGAAATTCGACCAAGTAAAGGTCGTTTCTTTTAGATCATTAGACTCCAATTAAATAATGCCAACCCGTTCCATTCTAAGTCGAACCGTTTCGGAGACATCGCTCTTTAAAGATCCAAATAGAGGGTCCCTTCGCAGAGCCCTTTCCTCCATTATCGTACAAATGAGACACTTATAGGTGGACCTGGCACACTTTTTCTACTTTAAACTATCTTTTATGAAGTAAACTAACATATTCTGCACTTTTTTCCGATAAAAAATTTCTTCACTTTTTCGCCAAAAACGCAAGGTTAACCCCTTTGAGTTTTTTCTGGCTAAAAAACGAACTCTCGAAATTCGACCAAGTAGAGAGTCCATCTTTTAGATCATTAGACGCCAATTAAATAATTCCAACCCGTTCCATTCTAAGTCGAACCGTTTCGGAGACATCGCTCTTTAAAGATCCAAATAGAGGGTCCCTTCGCAGAGCCCTTTCCTCCATTATCGTACAAATGAGACACTTATAGGTGGACCTGGCACACTTTTTCTACTTTAAACTATCTTTTATGAAGTAAACTAACATATTCTGCACTTTTTTCAGATAAAAAATTTCTTCACTTTTTCGTCAAAAAAGCAAGGTTAACCCCTTTGAGTTTTTTCTGGCTAAAAAACGAACTCTCGAAATTCGACCAAGTAGAGAGTCCATCTTTTAGATCATTAGACGCCAATTAAATAATTACAATCCGTTCCATTCTAAGTCGAACCGTTTCGGAGATATCGCTCTTTAAAGATCCAAATAGAGGGTCCCTTCGCAGAGCCCTTTCCTTCATTATCGTACAAATGAGACACTTATAGGTGGACCTGGCACACTTTTTCTACTTTAAACTATCTTTTATGAAGTAAACTAACATATTCTGCACTTTTTTCCGATAAAAAATTTCTTCACTTTTTCGTCAAAAAGCAAGGTTAAGAGCCCTTTGAGTTTTTTCTGGCTAAAAAACGAACTCTCGAAATTCGACCAAGTAAAGGTCGTTTCTTTTAGATCATTAGACGCCAATTAAATAATTCCAATCCGTTCCATTCTAAGTCGAACCGTTTCGGAGATATCGCTCTTTAAAGATCCAAATAGAGGGTCCCTTCGCAGAGGCCTTTCCTCCATTATCGTACAAATGAGACTCTTATAGGTGGACCTGGCACACTTTTTCTACTTTAAACTATCTTTTATGAAGTAAACTAACATATTCTGCACTTTTTTCCGATAAAAAATTTCTTCACTTTTTCGCCTAAAACGCAAGGTTAACCCCTTTGAGTTTTTTCTGGCTAAAAAACGAACTCTCGAAATTCGACCAAGTAGAGAGTCCATCTTTTAGATCATTAGACGCCAATTAAATAATTACAATCCGTTCCATTCTAAGTCGAACCGTTTCGGAGATATCGCTCTTTAAAGATCCAAATAGAGGGTCCCTTCGCAGAGCCCTTTCCTCCATTATCGTACAAATGAGACACTTATAGGTGGACCTGGCACACTTTTTCTACTTTCAACTATCTTTAATGAAGTAAACTAACATATTCTGCACTTTTTTCCGATAAAAAATTTCTTCACTTTTTCGCCAAAAACGCAAGGTTAACCCCTTTGAGTTTTTTCTGGCTAAAAAACGAACTCTCGAAATTCGACCAAGTAAAGGTCGTTTCTTTTCCGTTCCATTCTAAGTCGAACCGTTTCGGAGATATCGCTCTTTAAAGATCCAAATAGAGGGTCCCTTCGCAGAGCCCTTTCCTCCATTATCGTACAAATGAGACACTTATAGGTGGACCTGGCACACTTTTTCTACTTTAAACTATCTTTTATGAAGTAAACTAACATATTCTGCACTTTTTTCCGATAAAAAATTTCTTCACTTTTTCGTCAAACTAACATATTCTGCACTTTTTTCCGATAAAAAATTTCTTCACTTTTTCGTCAAAAAAGCAAGGTTAACCCTTTGAGTTTTTTCTGGCTAAAAAACGAACTCTCGAAATTCGACTTTCTACTTTAAACTATCTTTTATGAAGTAAACTAACATATTCTGCACTTTTTTCAGATAAAAAATTTCTTCACTTTTTCGTCAAAAAAGCAAGGTTAACCCCTTTGAGTTTTTTCTGGCTAAAAAACAAACTCTCGAAATTCGACCAAGTAAAGGTCGTTTCTTTTAGATCATTAGACTCCAATTAAATAATGCCAACCCGTTCCATTCTAAGTCGAACCGTTTCGGAGACATCGCTCTTTAAAGATCCAAATAGAGGGTCCCTTCGCAGAGCCCTTTCCTCCATTATCGTACAAATGAGACACTTATAGGTGGACCTGGCACACTTTTTCTACTTTAAACTATCTTTTATGAAGTAAACTAACATATTCTGCACTTTTTTCCGATAAAAAATTTCTTCACTTTTTCGCCAAAAACGCAAGGTTAACCCCTTTGAGTTTTTTCTGGCTAAAAAACGAACTCTCGAAATTCGACCAAGTAGAGAGTCCATCTTTTAGATCATTAGACGCCAATTAAATAATTCCAACCCGTTCCATTCTAAGTCGAACCGTTTCGGAGATATCGCTCTTTAAAGATCCAAATAGAGGGTCCCTTCGCAGAGCCCTTTCCTCCATTATCGTACAAATGAGACACTTATAGGTGGACCTGGCACACTTTTTCTACTTTAAACTATCTTTTATGAAGTAAACTAACATATTCTGCACTTTTTTCAGATAAAAAATTTCTTCACTTTTTCGTCAAAAAAGCAAGGTTAACCCCTTTGAGTTTTTTCTGGCTAAAAAACAAACTCTCGAAATTCGACCAAGTAGAGAGTCCATCTTTTAGATCATTAGACGCCAATTAAATAATTACAATCCGTTCCATTCTAAGTCGAACCGTTTCGGAGATATCGCTCTTTAAAGATCCAAATAGAGGGTCCCTTCGCAGAGCCCTTTCCTTCATTATCGTACAAATGAGACACTTATAGGTGGACCTGGCACACTTTTTCTACTTTAAACTATCTTTTATGAAGTAAACTAACATATTCTGCACTTTTTTCCGATAAAAAATTTCTTCACTTTTTCGTCAAAAAAGCAAGGTTAAGAGCCCTTTGAGTTTTTTCTGGCTAAAAAACGAACTCTCGAAATTCGACCAAGTAAAGGTCGTTTCTTTTAGATCATTAGACGCCAATTAAATAATTCCAATCCGTTCCATTCTAAGTCGAACCGTTTCGGAGATATCGCTCTTTAAAGATCCAAATAGAGGGTCCCTTCGCAGAGGCCTTTCCTCCATTATCGTACAAATGAGACTCTTATAGGTGGACCTGGCACACTTTTTCTACTTTAAACTATCTTTTATGAAGTAAACTAACATATTCTGCACTTTTTTCCGATAAAAAATTTCTTCACTTTTTCGCCAAAAACGCAAGGTTAACCCCTTTGAGTTTTTTCTGGCTAAAAAACGAACTCTCGAAATTCGACCAAGTAAAGGTCGTTTCTTTTAGATCATTAGACGCCAATTAAATAATTCCAACCCGTTCCATTCTAAGTCGAACCGTTTCGGAGATATCGCTCTTTAAAAATCCAAATAGAGGGTCCCTTCGCAGAGCCCTTTCCTCCATTATCGTACAAATGAGACACTTATAGGTGGACCTGGCACACTTTTTCTACTTTAAACTATCTTTTATGAAGTAAACTAACATATTCTGCACTTTTTTCCGATAAAAAATTTCTTCACTTTTTCGCCAAAAACGCAAGGTTAACCCTTTGAGTTTTTTCTGGCTAAAAAACGAACTCTCGAAATTCGACCAAGTAGAGAGTCCATCTTTTAGATCATTAGACGCCAATTAAATAATTCCAACCCGTTCCATTCTAAGTCGAACCGTTTCGGAGATATCGCTCTTTAAAGATCCAAATAGAGGGTCCCTTCGCAGAGCCCTTTCCTCCATTATCGTACAAATGAGACACTTATAGGTGGACCTGGCACACTTTTTCTACTTTAAACTATCTTTTATGAAGTAAACTAACATATTCTGCACTTTTTTCCGATAAAAAATTTCTTCACTTTTTCGTCAAAAAAGCAAGGTTAACCCTTTGAGTTTTTTCTGGCTAAAAAACGAACTCTCGAAATTCGACTTTCTACTTTAAACTATCTTTTATGAAGTAAACTAACATATTCTGCACTTTTTTCCGATAAAAAATTTCTTCACTTTTTCGCCTAAAACGCAAGGTTAACCCCTTTGAGTTTTTTCTGGCTAAAAAACGAACTCTCGAAATTCGACCAAGTAGAGAGTCCATCTTTTAGATCATTAGACGCCAATTAAATAATTACAATCCGTTCCATTCTAAGTCGAACCGTTTCGGAGATATCGCTCTTTAAAGATCCAAATAGAGGGTCCCTTCGCAGAGCCCTTTCCTCCATTATCGTACAAATGAGACACTTATAGGTGGACCTGGCACACTTTTTCTACTTTCAACTATCTTTAATGAAGTAAACTAACATATTCTGCACTTTTTTCCGATAAAAAATTTCTTCACTTTTTCGCCAAAAACGCAAGGTTAACCCCTTTGAGTTTTTTCTGGCTAAAAAACGAACTCTCGAAATTCGACCAAGTAAAGGTCGTTTCTTTTAGATCATTAGACGCCAATTAAATAATTCCAACCCGTTCCATTCTAAGTCGAACCGTTTCGGAGATATCGCTCTTTAAAGATCCAAATAGAGGGTCCCTTCGCAGAGCCCTTTCCTCCATTATCGTACAAATGAGACACTTATAGGTGGACCTGGCACACTTTTTCTACTTTAAACTATCTTTTATGAAGTAAACTAACATATTCTGCACTTTTTTCCGATAAAAAATTTCTTCACTTTTTCGCCAAAAACGCAAGGTTAACCCTTTGAGTTTTTTCTGGCTAAAAAACGAACTCTCGAAATTCGACCAAGTAGAGAGTCCATCTTTTAGATCATTAGACGCCAATTAAATAATTCCAACCCGTTCCATTCTAAGTCGAACCGTTTCGGAGATATCGCTCTTTAAAGATCCAAATAGAGGGTCCCTTCGCAGAGCCCTTTCCTCCATTATCGTACAAATGAGACACTTATAGGTGGACCTGGCACACTTTTTCTACTTTAAACTATCTTTATGAAGTAAACTAACATATTCTGCACTTTTTTTCCGATAAAAAATTTCTTCACTTTTTCGTCAAAAAAGCAAGGTTAACCCTTTGAGTTTTTTCTGGCTAAAAAACGAACTCTCGAAATTCGACTTTCTACTTTAAACTATCTTTTATGAAGTAAACTAACATATTCTGCACTTTTTTCCGATAAAAAATTTCTTCACTTTTTCGCCTAAAACGCAAGGTTTAACCCCTTTGAGTTTTTCTGGCTAAAAAACGAACTCTCGAAATTCGACCAAGTAGAGAGTCCATCTTTTAGATCATTAGACGCCAATTAAATAATTACAATCCGTTCCATTCTAAGTCGAACCGTTTCGGAGATATCGCTCTTTAAAGATCCAAATAGAGGGTCCCTTCGCAGAGCCCTTTCCTCCATTATCGTACAAATGAGACACTTATAGGTGGACCTGGCACACTTTTTCTACTTTAAACTATCTTTTATGAAGTAAACTAACATATTCTGCACTTTTTTCAGATAAAAAATTTCTTCACTTTTTCGTCAAAAAAGCAAGGTTAAGAGCCCTTTGAGTTTTTTCTGGCTAAAAAACGAACTCTCGAAATTCGACCAAGTAAAGGTCGTTTCTTTTAGATCATTAGACGCCAATTAAATAATTCCAATCCGTTCCATTCTAAGTCGAACCGTTTCGGAGATATCGCTCTTTAAAGATCCAAATAGAGGGTCCCTTCGCAGAGGCCTTTCCTCCATTATCGTACAAATGAGACTCTTATAGGTGGACCTGGCACACTTTTTCTACTTTAAACTATCTTTTATGAAGTAAACTAACATATTCTGCACTTTTTTCAGATAAAAAATTTCTTCACTTTTTCGTCAAAAAAGCAAGGTTAACCCTTTGAGTTTTTTCTGGCTAAAAAACGAACTCTCGAAATTCGACTTTCTACTTTAAACTATCTTTTATGAAGTAAACTAACATATTCTGCACTTTTTTCCGATAAAAAATTTCTTCACTTTTTCGCCAAAAACGCAAGGTTAACCCCTTTGAGTTTTTTCTGGCTAAAAAACGAACTCTCGAAATTCGACTTTCTACTTTAAACTATCTTTTATGAAGTAAACTAACATATTCTGCACTTTTTTCCGATAAAAAATTTCTTCACTTTTTCGCCAAAAACGCAAGGTTAACCCCTTTGAGTTTTTTCTGGCTAAAAAACGAACTCTCGAAATTCGACTTTCTACTTTAAACTATCTTTTATGAAGTAAACTAACATATTCTGCACTTTTTTCCGATAAAAAATTTCTTCACTTTTTTCGCCAAAACGCAAGGTTAACCCCTTTGAGTTTTTTCTGGCTAAAAAACGAACTCTCGAAATTCGACCAAGTAGAGAGTCCATCTTTTAGATCATTAGACGCCAATTAAATAATTACAATCCGTTCCATTCTAAGTCGAACCGTTTCGGAGATATCGCTCTTTAAAGATCCAAATAGAGGGTCCCTTCGCAGAGCCCTTTCCTCCATTATCGTACAAATGAGACACTTATAGGTGGACCTGGCACACTTTTTCTACTTTAAACTATCTTTTATGAAGTAAACTAACATATTCTGCACTTTTTTCAGATAAAAAATTTCTTCACTTTTTCGTCAAAAAAGCAAGGTTAAGAGCCCTTTGAGTTTTTTCTGGCTAAAAAACGAACTCTCGAAATTCGACCAAGTAAAGGTCGTTTCTTTTAGATCATTAGACGCCAATTAAATAATTCCAATCCGTTCCATTCTAAGTCGAACCGTTTCGGAGATATCGCTCTTTAAAGATCCAAATAGAGGGTCCCTTCGCAGAGGCCTTTCCTCCATTATCGTACAAATGAGACTCTTATAGGTGGACCTGGCACACTTTTTCTACTTTAAACTATCTTTTATGAAGTAAACTAACATATTCTGCACTTTTTTCAGATAAAAAATTTCTTCACTTTTTCGTCAAAAAAGCAAGGCTTTGAGTTTTATCTGGCTAAAAAACGAACTCTCGAAATTCGACCAAGTAGAGAGTCCATCTTTTAGATCATTAGACGCCAATTAAATAATTCCAATCCGTTCCATTCTAAGTCGAACCGTTTCGGAGATATCGCTCTTTAAAGATCCAAATAGAGGGTCCCTTCGCAGAGCCCTTTCCTCCATTATCGTACAAATGAGACACTTATAGGTGGACCTGGCACACTTTTTCTACTTTAAACTATCTTTTATGAAGTAAACTAACATATTCTGCACTTTTTTCCGATAAAAAATTTCTTCACTTTTTCGTCAAAAAAGCAAGGTTAACCCTTTGAGTTTTTTTCTGGCTAAAAAACGAACTCTCGAAATTCGACCAAGTAGAGAGTCCATCTTTTAGATCATTAGACGCCAATTAAATAATTACAATCCGTTCCATTCTAAGTCGAACCGTTTCGGAGATATCGCTCTTTAAAGATCCAAATAGAGGGTCCCTTCGCAGAGCCCTTTCCTCCATTATCGTACAAATGAGACACTTATAGGTGGACCTGGCACACTTTTTCTACTTTAAACTATCTTTTATGAAGTAAACTAACATATTCTGCACTTTTTTCCGATAAAAAATTTCTTCACTTTTTCGTCAAAAAAGCAAGGTTAACCCTTTGAGTTTTTTCTGGCTAAAAAACGAACTCTCGAAATTCGACCAAGTAGAGAGTCCATCTTTTAGATCATTAGACGCCAATTAAATAATTACAATCCGTTCCATTCTAAGTCGAACCGTTTCGGAGATATCGCTCTTTAAAGATCCAAATAGAGGGTCCCTTCGCAGAGCCCTTTCCTCCATTATCGTACAAATGAGACACTTATAGGTGGACCTGGCACACTTTTTCTACTTTAAACTATCTTTTATGAAGTAAACTAACATATTCTGCACTTTTTTCCGATAAAAAATTTCTTCACTTTTTCGCCAAAAACGCAAGGTTAACCCCTTTGAGTTTTTTCTGGCTAAAAAACGAACTCTCGAAATTCGACCAAGTAGAGAGTCCATCTTTTAGATCATTAGACGCCAATTAAATAATTCCAACCCGTTCCATTCTAAGTCGAACCGTTTCGGAGATATCGCTCTTTAAAGATCCAAATAGAGGGTCCCTTCGCAGAGCCCTTTCCTCCATTATCGTACAAATGAGACACTTATAGGTGGACCTGGCACACTTTTTCTACTTTAAACTATCTTTTATGAAGTAAACTAACATATTCTGCACTTTTTTCAGATAAAAAATTTCTTCACTTTTTCGTCAAAAAAGCAAGGTTACCCCTTTGAGTTTTTTCTGGCTAAAAAACAAACTCTCGAAATTCGACCAAGTAAAGGTCGTTTCTTTTAGATCATTAGACGCCAATTAAATAATGCCAACCCGTTCCATTCTAAGTCGAACCGTTTCGGAGATATCGCTCTTTAAAGATCCAAATAGAGGGTCCCTTCGCAGAGCCCTTTCCTCCATTATCGTACAAATGAGACACTTATAGGTGGACCTGGCACACTTTTTCTACTTTAAACTATCTTTTATGAAGTAAACTAACATATTCTGCACTTTTTTCCGATAAAAAATTTCTTCACTTTTTCGCCAAAAACGCAAGGTTAACCCCTTTGAGTTTTTTCTGGCTAAAAAACGAACTCTCGAAATTCGACCAAGTAAAGGTCGTTTCTTTTAGATCATTAGACGCCAATTAAATAATTCCAAGCAGTTCCATTCTAAGTCGAACCGTTTCGGAGATATCGCTCTTTAAAGATCCAAATAGAGGGTCCCTTCGCAGAGCCCTTTCCTCCATTATCGTACAAATGAGACACTTATAGGTGGACCTGGCACACTTTTTCTACTTTAAACTATCTTTTATGAAGTAAACTAACATATTCTGCACTTTTTTCCGATAAAAAATTTCTTCACTTTTTCGCCAAAAACGCAAGGTTAACCACTTTGAGTTTTTTCTGGCTAAAAAACGAACTCTCGAAATTCGACCAAGTAGAGAGTCCATCTTTTAGATTATTAGACGCCAATTAAATAATTCCAACCCGTTCCATTCTAAGTCGAACCGTTTCGGAGATATCGCTCTTTAAAGATCCAAATAGAGGGTCCCTTCGCAGAGGCCTTTCCTCCATTATCGTACAAATGAGACTCTTATAGGTGGACCTGGCACACTTTTTCTACTTTAAACTATCTTTTATGAAGTAAACTAACATATTCTGCACTTTTTTCAGATAAAAAATTTCTTCACTTTTTCGTCAAAAAAGCAAGGTTAACCCCTTTGAGTTTTTTCTGGCTAAAAAACGAACTCTCGAAATTCGACCAAGTAGAGAGTCCATCTTTTAGATCATTAGACGCCAATTAAATAATTCCAACCCGTTCCATTCTAAGTCGAGCCGTTTCGGAGATATCGCTCTTTAAAGATCCAAATAGAGGGTCCCTTCGCAGAGCCCTTTCCTCCATTATCGTACAAATGAGACACTTATAGGTGGACCTGGCACCCTTTTTCTACTTTAAACTATCTTTTATGAAGTAAACTAACATATTCTGCACTTTTTTCCGATAAAAAATTTCTTCACTTTTTCGCCAAAAACGCAAGGTTAACCCCTTTGAGTTTTTTCTGGCTAAAAAACGAACTCTCGAAATTCGACCAAGTCGAGCGTCCATCTTTTAGATCATTAGACGTCAATTAAATAATTCCAACCCGTTCCATTCTAAGTCGAACCGTTTCGGAGATATCGCACTTTAAAGATCCAAATAGAGGGTCCCTTCGCAGAGCCCTTTCTTCCATTATCGTACAAATGAGACACTTATAGGTGGACCGGGCACACTTTTTCTACTTTAAACTATCTTTTATGAAGTAAACTAATATATTCTGCACTTTTTTCCGATAAAAAATTTCTTCACTTTTTCGCCAAAAACGCAAGGTTGACCCCTTTGAGTTTTTTCGGGCTAAAAAACGAACTCTCGAAATTCGACCAAGTCGAGCGTCCATCTTTTAGATCATTAGACGTCAATTAAATAATTCCAACCCGTTCCATTCTAAGTCGAACCGTTTCGGAGATATCGCTCTTTAAAGATCCAAATAGAGGGTCCCTTCGCAGAGCCCTTTCCTCCATTATCGTATAAATGAGACACTTATAGGTGGACCTGGCACACTTTTTCTACTTTAAACTATCTTTTATGAAGTAAACTAACATATTCTGCACTTTTTTCCGATAAAAAATTTCTTCACTTTTTCGCCAAAAACGCAAGGTTAACCCCTTTGAGTTTTTTCTGGCTAAAAAACGAACTCTCGAAATTCGACCAAGTAGAGAGTCCATCTTTTAGATCATTAGACGCCAATTAAATAATTCCAACCCGTTCCATTCTAAGTCGAACCGTTTCGGAGATATCGCTCTTTAAAGATCCAAATAGAGGGTCCCTTCGCAGAGCCCTTTCCTCCATTATCGTACAAATGAGACACTTATAGGTGGACCTGGCACCCTTTTTCTACTTTAAACTATCTTTTATGAAGTAAACTAACATATTCTGCACTTTTTTCAGATAAAAAATTTCTTCACTTTTTCGCCAAAAATGCAAGGTTAACCCCTTTGAGTTTTTTCTGGCTAAAAAACGAACTCTCGAAATTCGACCAAGTCGAGCGTCCATCTTTTAGATCATTAGACGTCAATTAAATAATTCCAACCCGTTCCATTCTAAGTCGAACCGTTTCCGAGATATCGCACTTTAAAGATCCAAATAGAGGGTCCCTTCGCAGAGCCCTTTCTCCATTATCGTACAAATGAGACACTTATAGGTGGACCGGGCACACTTTTTCTACTTTAAACTATCTTTTATGAAGTAAACTAATATATTCTGCACTTTTTTCCGATAAAAAATTTCTTCACTTTTTCGCCAAAAACGCAAGGTTGACCCCTTTGGGTTTTTTCGGGCTAAAAAACGAACTCTCGAAATTCGACCAAGTCGAGCGTCCATCTTTTAGATCATTAGACGTCAATTAAATAATTCCAACCCGTTCCATTCTAAGTCGAACCGTTTCGGAGATATCGCTCTTTAAAGATCCAAATAGAGGGTCCCTTCGCAGAGCCCTTTCCTCCATTATCGTACAAATGAGACACTTATAGGTGGACCTGGCACACTTTTTCTACTTTAAACTATCTTTTATGAAGTAAACTAACATATTCTGCACTTTTTTCAGATAAAAAATTTCTTCACTTTTTCGCCAAAAACGCAAGGTACCCTTTGAGTTTTTTCTGGCTAAAAAACAAACTCTCGAAATTCGACCAAGTAAAGAGTCGTTTCTTTTAGATCATTAGACGCCAATTAAATAATTCCAATCCGTTCCATTCTAAGTCGAACCGTTTCGGAGATATCGCTCTTTAAAGATCCAAATAGAGGGTCCCTTCGCAGAGGCCCTTTCCTCCATTATCGTACAAATGAGACACTTATAGGTGGACCTGGCACACTTTTTCTACTTTAAACTATCTTTTATGAAGTAAACTAACATATTCTGCACTTTTTTCAGATAAAAAATTTCTTCACTTTTTCGTCAAAAAAGCAAGGCTTTGAGTTTTATCTGGCTAAAAAACGAACTCTCGAAATTCGACCAAGTAGAGAGTCCATCTTTTAGATCATTAGACGCCAATTAAATAATTCCAATCCGTTCCATTCTAAGTCGAACCGTTTCGGAGATATCGCTCTTTAAAGATCCAAATAGAGGGTCCCTTCGCAGAGCCCTTTCCTCCATTATCGTACAAATGAGACACTTATAGGTGGACCTGGCACACTTTTTCTACTTAAACTATCTTTTATGAAGTAAACTAACATATTCTGCACTTTTTTCCGATAAAAAATTTCTTCACTTTTTCGTCAAACTAACATATTCTGCACTTTTTTCCGATAAAAAATTTCTTCACTTTTTCGTCAAAAAAGCAAGGTTAACCCTTTGAGTTTTTTCTGGCTAAAAAACGAACTCTCGAAATTCGACTTTCTACTTTAAATATCTTTTATGAAGTAAACTAACATATTCTGCACTTTTTTTCAGATAAAAAATTTCTTCACTTTTTCGTCAAAAAAGCAAGGTTAACCCCTTTGAGTTTTTTATGGCTAAAAAACAAACTCTCGAAATTCGACCAAGTAAAGGTCGTTCTTTTAGATCATTAGACTCCAATTAACTAATGCCAACCCGTTCCATTCTAAGTCGAACCGTTTCGGAGACATCGCTCTTTAAAGATCCAAATAGAGGGTCCTTCGCAGAGCCCTTTCCTCCATTATCGTACAATGAGGACACTTATAGGTGGACCTGGCACACTTTTTCTACTTTAAACTATCTTTTATGAAGTAAACTAACATATTCTGCACTTTTTTCCGATAAAAAATTTCTTCACTTTTTCGCCAAAAACGCAAGGTTAACCCCTTTGAGTTTTTTCTGGCTAAAAAACGAACTCTCGAAATTCGACCAAGTAGAGAGTCCATCTTTTAGATCATTAGACGCCAATTAAATAATTCCAACCCGTTCCATTCTAAGTCGAACCGTTTCGGAGATATCGCTCTTTAAAGATCCAAATAGAGGGTCCCTTCGCAGAGCCCTTTCCTCCATTATCGTACAAATGAGACACTTATAGGTGGACCTGGCACACTTTTTCTACTTTAAACTATCTTTTATGAAGTAAACTAACATATTCTGCACTTTTTTCAGATAAAAAATTTCTTCACTTTTTGGTCAAAAAAGCAAGGTTAACCCCTTTGAGTTTTTTCTGGCTAAAAAACAAACTCTCGAAATTCGACCAAGTAGAGAGTCCATCTTTTAGATCATTAGACGCCAATTAAATAATTACAATCCGTTCCATTCTAAGTCGAACCGTTTCGGAGATATCGCTCTTTAAAGATCCAAATAGAGGGTCCCTTCGCAGAGCCCTTTCCTTCATTATCGTACAAATGAGACACTTATAGGTGGACCTGGCACACTTTTTCTACTTTAAACTATCTTTTATGAAGTAAACTAACATATTCTGCACTTTTTTCCGATAAAAAATTTCTTCACTTTTTCGTCAAAAAAGCAAGGTTAAGAGCCCTTTGAGTTTTTTCTGGCTAAAAAACGAACTCTCGAAATTCGACCAAGTAAAGGTCGTTTCTTTTAGATCATTAGACGCCAATTAAATAATTCCAATCCGTTCCATTCTAAGTCGACCGTTTCGGAGATATCGCTCTTTAAAGATCCAAATAGAGGGTCCCTTCGCAGAGGCCTTTCCTCCATTATCGTACAAATGAGACTCTTATAGGTGGACCTGGCACACTTTTTCTACTTTAAACTATCTTTTATGAAGTAAACTAACATATTCTGCACTTTTTTCCGATAAAAAATTTCTTCACTTTTTCGCCTAAAACGCAAGGTTAACCCCTTTGAGTTTTTTCTGGCTAAAAAACGAACTCTCGAAATTCGACCAAGTAGAGAGTCCATCTTTTAGATCATTAGACGCCAATTAAATAATTCCAATCCGTTCCATTCTAAGTCGAACCGTTTCGGAGATATCGCTCTTTAAAGATCCAAATAGAGGGTCCCTTCGCAGAGCCCTTTCCTCCATTATCGTACAAATGAGACACTTATAGGTGGACCTGGCACACTTTTTCTACTTTAAACTATCTTTAATGAAGTAAACTAACATATTCTGCACTTTTTTCCGATAAAAAATTTCTTCACTTTTTCGCCAAAAACGCAAGGTTAACCCCTTTGAGTTTTTTCTGGCTAAAAAACGAACTCTCGAAATTCGACCAAGTAAAGGTCGTTTCTTTTAGATCATTAGACGCCAATTAAATAATTCCAACCCGTTCCATTCTAAGTCGAACCGTTTCGGAGATATCGCTCTTTAAAAATCCAAATAGAGGGTCCCTTCGCAGAGCCCTTTCCTCCATTATCGTACAAATGAGACACTTATAGGTGGACCTGGCACACTTTTTCTACTTTAAACTATCTTTTATGAAGTATAAACTAACATATTCTGCACTTTTTTCCGATAAAAAATTTCTTCACTTTTTCGCCAAAAACGCAAGGTTAACCCTTTGAGTTTTTTCTGGCTAAAAAACGAACTCTCGAAATTCGACCAAGTAGAGACTCCATCTTTTAGATCATTAGACGCCAATTAAATAATTCCAACCCGTTCCATTCTAAGTCGAACCGTTTCGGAGATATCGCTCTTTAAAGATCCAAATAGAGGGTCCCTTCGCAGAGCCCTTTCCTCCATTATCGTACAAATGAGACACTTATAGGTGGACCTGGCACACTTTTTCTACTTAAACTATCTTTTATGAAGTAAACTAACATATTCTGCACTTTTTTCCGATAAAAAATTTCTTCACTTTTTCGTCAAAAAAGCAAGGTTAACCCTTTGAGTTTTTTCTGGCTAAAAAACGAACTCTCGAAATTCGACTTTCTACTTTAAACTATCTTTTATGAAGTAAACTAACATATTCTGCACTTTTTTCCGATAAAAAATTTCTTCACTTTTTCGCCTAAAACGCAAGGTTAACCCCTTTGAGTTTTTTCTGGCTAAAAAACGAACTCTCGAAATTCGACCAAGTAGAGAGTCCATCTTTTAGATCATTAGACGCCAATTAAATAATTACAATCCGTTCCATTCTAAGTCGAACCGTTTCGGAGATATCGCTCTTTAAAGATCCAAATAGAGGGTCCCTTCGCAGAGCCCTTTCCTCCATTATCGTACAAATGAGACACTTATAGGTGGACCTGGCACACTTTTTCTACTTTCAACTATCTTTAATGAAGTAAACTAACATATTCTGCACTTTTTTCCGATAAAAAATTTCTTCACTTTTTCGCCAAAAACGCAAGGTTAACCCCTTTGAGTTTTTTCTGGCTAAAAACGAACTCTCGAAATTCGACCAAGTAAAGGTCGTTTCTTTTAGATCATTAGACGCCAATTAAATAATTCCAACCCGTTCCATTCTAAGTCGAACCGTTTCGGAGATATCGCTCTTTAAAGATCCAAATAGAGGGTCCCTTCGCAGAGCCCTTTCCTCCATTATCGTACAAATGAGACACTTATAGGTGGACCTGGCACACTTTTTCTACTTTAAACTATCTTTTATGAAGTAAACTAACATATTCTGCACTTTTTTCCGATAAAAAATTTCTTCACTTTTTCGCCAAAAACGCAAGGTTAACCCTTTGAGTTTTTTCTGGCTAAAAAACGAACTCTCGAAATTCGACCAAGTAGAGAGTCCATCTTTTAGATCATTAGACGCCAATTAAATAATTCCAACCCGTTCCATTCTAAGTCGAACCGTTTCGGAGATATCGCTCTTTAAAGATCCAAATAGAGGGTCCCTTCGCAGAGCCCTTTCCTCCATTATCGTACAAATGAGACACTTATAGGTGGACCTGGCACACTTTTTCTACTTTAAACTATCTTTTATGAAGTAAACTAACATATTCTGCACTTTTTTCCGATAAAAAATTTCTTCACTTTTTCGTCAAAAAGCAAGGTTAACCCTTTGAGTTTTTTCTGGCTAAAAACGAACTCTCGAAATTCGACTTTCTACTTTAAACTATCTTTTATGAAGTAAACTAACATATTCTGCACTTTTTTCCGATAAAAAATTTCTTCACTTTTTCGCCTAAAACGCAAGGTTTAACCCCTTTGAGTTTTTTCTGGCTAAAAAACGAACTCTCGAAATTCGACCAAGTAGAGAGTCCATCTTTTAGATCATTAGACGCCAATTAAATAATTACAATCCGTTCCATTCTAAGTCGAACCGTTTCGGAGATATCGCTCTTTAAAGATCCAAATAGAGGGTCCCTTCGCAGAGCCCTTTCCTCCATTATCGTACAAATGAGACACTTATAGGTGGACCTGGCACACTTTTTCTACTTTAAACTATCTTTTATGAAGTAAACTAACATATTCTGCACTTTTTTCAGATAAAAAATTTCTTCACTTTTTCGTCAAAAAAGCAAGGTTAAGAGCCCTTTGAGTTTTTCTGGCTAAAAAACGAACTCTCGAAATTCGACCAAGTAAAGGTCGTTTCTTTTAGATCATTAGACGCCAATTAAATAATTCCAATCCGTTCCATTCTAAGTCGAACCGTTTCGGAGATATCGCTCTTTAAAGATCCAAATAGAGGGTCCCTTCGCAGAGGCCTTTCCTCCATTATCGTACAAATGAGACTCTTATAGGTGGACCTGGCACACTTTTTCTACTTTAAACTATTTTTTATGAAGTAAACTAACATATTCTGCACTTTTTTCAGATAAAAAATTTCTTCACTTTTTCGTCAAAAAAGCAAGGCTTTGAGTTTTATCTGGCTAAAAAACGAACTCTCGAAATTCGACCAAGTAGAGAGTCCATCTTTTAGATCATTAGACGCCAATTAAATAATTACAATCCGTTCCATTCTAAGTCGAACCGTTTCGGAGATATCGCTCTTTAAAGATCCAAATAGAGGGTCCCTTCGCAGAGCCCTTTCCTCCATTATCGTACAAATGAGACACTTATAGGTGGACCTGGCACACTTTTTCTACTTTAAACTATCTTTTATGAAGTAAACTAACATATTCTGCACTTTTTTCAGATAAAAAATTTCTTCACTTTTTCGTCAAAAAAGCAAGGTTAAGAGCCCTTTGAGTTTTTTCTGGCTAAAAAACGAACTCTCGAAATTCGACCAAGTAAAGGTCGTTTCTTTTAGATCATTAGACGCCAATTAAATAATTCCAATCCGTTCCATTCTAAGTCGAACCGTTTCGGAGATATCGCTCTTTAAAGATCCAAATAGAGGGTCCCTTCGCAGAGGCCTTTCCTCCATTATCGTACAAATGAGACTCTTATAGGTGGACCTGGCACACTTTTTCTACTTTAAACTATCTTTTATGAAGTAAACTAACATATTCTGCACTTTTTTCAGATAAAAAATTTCTTCACTTTTTCGTCAAAAAAGCAAGGTAACCCTTTGAGTTTTTTCTGGCTAAAAAACGAACTCTCGAAATTCGACTTTCTACTTTAAACTATCTTTTATGAAGTAAACTAACATATTCTGCCACTTTTTTCCGATAAAAAATTTCTTCACTTTTTCGCCAAAAACGCAAGGTTAACCCCTTTGAGTTTTTTCTGGCTAAAAAACGAACTCTCGAAATTCGACTTTCTACTTTAAACTATCTTTTATGAAGTAAACTAACATATTCTGCACTTTTTTCCGATAAAAATTTCTTCACTTTTTCGCCAAAAACGCAAGGTTAACCCCTTTGAGTTTTTTCTGGCTAAAAAACGAACTCTCGAAATTCGACTTTCTACTTTAAACTATCTTTTATGAAGTAAACTAACATATTCTGCACTTTTTTCCGATAAAAAAATTTCTTCACTTTTTCGCCAAAAACGCAAGGTTAACCCCTTTGAGTTTTTTCTGGCTAAAAAACGAACTCTCGAAATTCGACTTTCTACTTTAAACTATCTTTTATGAAGTAAACTAACATATTCTGCACTTTTTTCCGATAAAAAATTTCTTCACTTTTTCGCCAAAAACGCAAGGTTAACCCCTTTGAGTTTTTTCTGGCTAAAAACGAACTCTCGAAATTCGACTTTCTACTTTAAACTATCTTTTATGAAGTAAACTAACATATTCTGCACTTTTTCCGATAAAAAATTTCTTCACTTTTTCGCCAAAAACGCAAGGTTAACCCCTTTGAGTTTTTTCTGGCTAAAAAACGAACTCTCGAAATTCGACCAAGTAGAGAGTCCATCTTTTAGATCATTAGACGCCAATTAAATAATTACAATCCGTTCCATTCTAGTCGAACCGTTTCGGAGATATCGCTCTTTAAAGATCCAAATAGAGGGTCCCTTCGCAGAGCCCTTTCCTCCATTATCGTACAAATGAGACACTTATAGGTGGACCTGGCACACTTTTTCTACTTTAAACTATCTTTTATGAAGTAAACTAACATATTCTGCACTTTTTCAGATAAAAAATTTCTTCACTTTTTCGTCAAAAAAGCAAGGTTAAGAGCCCTTTGAGTTTTTTCTGGCTAAAAAACGAACTCTCGAAATTCGACCAAGTAAAGGTCGTTTCTTTTAGATCATTAGACGCCAATTAAATAATTCCAATCCGTTCCATTCTAAGTCGAACCGTTTCGGAGATATCGCTCTTTAAAGATCCAAATAGAGGGTCCCTTCGCAGAGGCCTTTCCTCCATTATCGTACAAATGAGACTCTTATAGGTGGACCTGGCACACTTTTTCTACTTTAAACTATCTTTTATGAAGTAAACTAACATATTCTGCACTTTTTTCAGATAAAAAATTTCTTCACTTTTTCGTCAAAAAAGCAAGGCTTTGAGTTTTATCTGGCTAAAAAACGAACTCTCGAAATTCGACCAAGTAGAGAGTCCATCTTTTAGATCATTAGACGCCAATTAAATAATTCCAATCCGTTCCATTCTAAGTCGAACCGTTTCGGAGATATCGCTCTTTAAAGATCCAAATAGAGGGTCCCTTCGCAGAGCCCTTTCCTCCATTATCGTACAAATGAGACACTTATAGGTGGACCTGGCACACTTTTTCTACTTTAAACTATCTTTTATGAAGTAAACTAACATATTCTGCACTTTTTTCCGATAAAAAATTTCTTCACTTTTTCGTCAAAAAAGCAAGGTTAACCCTTTGAGTTTTTTCTGGCTAAAAAACGAACTCTCGAAATTCGACCAAGTAGAGAGTCCATCTTTTAGATCATTAGACGCCAATTAAATAATTACAATCCGTTCCATTCTAAGTCGAACCGTTTCGGAGATATCGCTCTTTAAAGATCCAAATAGAGGGTCCCTTCGCAGAGCCCTTTCCTCCATTATCGTACAAATGAGACACTTATAGGTGGACCTGGCACACTTTTTCTACTTTCAACTATCTTTTATGAAGTAAACTAACATATTCTGCACTTTTTTCCGATAAAAAATTTCTTCACTTTTTCGCCAAAAACGCAAGGTTAACCCCTTTGAGTTTTTTCTGGCTAAAAAACGAACTCTCGAAATTCGACCAAGTAGAGAGTCCATCTTTTAGATCATTAGACGCCAATTAAATAATTCCAACCCGTTCCATTCTAAGTCGAACCGTTTCGGAGATATCGCTCTTTAAAGATCCAAATAGAGGGTCCCTTCGCAGAGCCCTTTCCTCCATTATCGTACAAATGAGACACTTATAGGTGGACCTGGCACACTTTTTCTACTTTAAACTATCTTTTATGAAGTAAACTAACATATTCTGCACTTTTTTCAGATAAAAAATTTCTTCACTTTTTCGTCAAAAAAGCAAGGTTACCCCTTTGAGTTTTTTCTGGCTAAAAAACAAACTCTCGAAATTCGACCAAGTAAAGGTCGTTTCTTTTAGATCATTAGACGCCAATTAAATAATGCCAACCCGTTCCATTCTAAGTCGAACCGTTTCGGAGATATCGCTCTTTAAAGATCCAAATAGAGGGTCCCTTCGCAGAGCCCTTTCCTCCATTATCGTACAAATGAGACACTTATAGGTGGACCTGGCACACTTTTTCTACTTTCAACTATCTTTTATGAAGTAAACTAACATATTCTGCACTTTTTTCCGATAAAAAATTTCTTCACTTTTTCGCCAAAAACGCAAGGTTAACCCCTTTGAGTTTTTTCTGGCTAAAAAACGAACTCTCGAAATTCGACCAAGTAAAGGTCGTTTCTTTTAGATCATTAGACGCCAATTAAATAATTCCAACCCGTTCCATTCTAAGTCGAACCGTTTCGGAGATATCGCTCTTTAAAGATCCAAATAGAGGGTCCCTTCGCAGAGCCCTTTCCTCCATTATCGTACAAATGAGACACTTATAGGTGGACCTGGCACACTTTTTCTACTTTAAACTATCTTTTATGAAGTAAACTAACATATTCTGCATTTTTTTCCGATAAAAAATTTCTTCACTTTTTCGCCAAAAACGCAAGGTTAACCACTTTGAGTTTTTTCTGGCTAAAAAACGAACTCTCGAAATTCGACCAAGTAGAGAGTCCATCTTTTAGATGATTAGACGCCAATTAAATAATTCCAACCCGTTCCATTCTAAGTCGAACCGTTTCGGAGATATCGCTCTTTAAAGATCCAAATAGAGGGTCCCTTCGCAGAGGCCTTTCCTCCATTATCGTACAAATGAGACTCTTATAGGTGGACCTGGCACACTTTTTCTACTTTAAACTATCTTTTATGAAGTAAACTAACATATTCTGCACTTTTTTCAGATAAAAAATTTCTTCACTTTTTCGTCAAAAAAGCAAGGTTAACCCCTTTGAGTTTTTTCTGGCTAAAAAACAAACTCTCGAAATTCGACCAAGTAAAGGTCGTTTCTTTTAGATCATTAGACGCCAATTAAATAATTCCAACCCGTTCCATTCTAAGTCGAGCCGTTTCGGAGATATCGCTCTTTAAAGATCCAAATAGAGGGTCCCTTCGCAGAGCCCTTTCCTCCATTATCGTACAAATGAGACACTTATAGGTGGACCTGGCACCCTTTTTCTACTTTAAACTATCTTTTATGAAGTAAACTAACATATTCTGCACTTTTTTCCGATAAAAAATTTCTTCACTTTTTCGCCAAAAACGCAAGGTTAACCCCTTTGAGTTTTTTCTGGCTAAAAAACGAACTCTCGAAATTCGACCAAGTCGAGCGTCCATCTTTTAGATCATTAGACGTCAATTAAATAATTCCAACCCGTTCCATTCTAAGTCGAACCGTTTCGGAGATATCGCACTTTAAAGATCCAAATAGAGGGTCCCTTCGCAGAGCCCTTTCTTCCATTATCGTACAAATGAGACACTTATAGGTGGACCGGGCACACTTTTTCTACTTTAAACTATCTTTTATGAAGTAAACTAATATATTCTGCACTTTTTTCCGATAAAAAATTTCTTCACTTTTTCGCCAAAAACGCAAGGTTGACCCCTTTGGGTTTTTTCGGGCTAAAAAACGAACTCTCGAAATTCGACCAAGTCGAGCGTCCATCTTTTAGATCATTAGACGCCAATTAAATAATTCCAACCCGTTCCATTCTAAGTCGAACCGTTTCGGAGATATCGCTCTTTAAAGATCCAAATAGAGGGTCCCTTCGCAGAGCCCTTTCCTCCATTATCGTACAAATGAGACACTTATAGGTGGACCTGGCACACTTTTTCTACTTTAAACTATCTTTTATGAAGTAAACTAACATATTCTGCACTTTTTTCCGATAAAAAATTTCTTCACTTTTTCGCCAAAAACGCAAGGTTAACCCCTTTGAGTTTTTTCTGGCTAAAAAACGAACTCTCGAAATTCGACCAAGTAGAGAGTCCATCTTTTAGATGATTAGACGCCAATTAAATAATTCCAACCCGTTCCATTCTAAGTCGAACCGTTTCGGAGATATCGCTCTTTAAAGATCCAAATAGAGGGTCCCTTCGCAGAGGCCTTTCCTCCATTATCGTACAAATGAGACTCTTATAGGTGGACCTGGCACACTTTTTCTACTTTAAACTATCTTTTATGAAGTAAACTAACATATTCTGCACTTTTTTCAGATAAAAAATTTCTTCACTTTTTCGTCAAAAAAGCAAGGTTAACCCCTTTGAGTTTTTTCTGGCTAAAAAACAAACTCTCGAAATTCGACCAAGTAAAGGTCGTTTCTTTTAGATCATTAGACGCCAATTAAATAATTCCAACCCGTTCCATTCTAAGTCGAGCCGTTTCGGAGATATCGCTCTTTAAAGATCCAAATAGAGGGTCCCTTCGCAGAGCCCTTTCCTCCATTATCGTACAAATGAGACACTTATAGGTGGACCTGGCACCCTTTTTCTACTTTAAACTATCTTTTATGAAGTAAACTAACATATTCTGCACTTTTTTCCGATAAAAAATTTCTTCACTTTTTCGCCAAAAACGCAAGGTTAACCCCTTTGAGTTTTTTCTGGCTAAAAAACGAACTCTCGAAATTCGACCAAGTCGAGCGTCCATCTTTTAGATCATTAGACGTCAATTAAATAATTCCAACCCGTTCCATTCTAAGTCGAACCGTTTCGGAGATATCGCACTTTAAAGATCCAAATAGAGGGTCCCTTCGCAGAGCCCTTTCTTCCATTATCGTACAAATGAGACACTTATAGGTGGACCGGGCACACTTTTTCTACTTTAAACTATCTTTTATGAAGTAAACTAATATATTCTGCACTTTTTTCCGATAAAAAATTTCTTCACTTTTTCGCCAAAAACGCAAGGTTGACCCCTTTGGGTTTTTTCGGGCTAAAAAACGAACTCTCGAAATTCGACCAAGTCGAGCGTCCATCTTTTAGATCATTAGACGTCAATTAAATAATTCCAACCCGTTCCATTCTAAGTCGAACCGTTTCGGAGATATCGCTCTTTAAAGATCCAAATAGAGGGTCCCTTCGCAGAGCCCTTTCCTCCATTATCGTATAAATGAGACACTTATAGGTGGACCTGGCACACTTTTTCTACTTTAAACTATCTTTTATGAAGTAAACTAACATATTCTGCACTTTTTTCCGATAAAAAATTTCTTCACTTTTTCGCCAAAAACGCAAGGTTAACCCCTTTGAGTTTTTTCTGGCTAAAAAACGAACTCTCGAAATTCGACCAAGTAGAGAGTCCATCTTTTAGATCATTAGACGCCAATTAAATAATTCCAACCCGTTCCATTCTAAGTCGAACCGTTTCGGAGATATCGCTCTTTAAAGATCCAAATAGAGGGTTCCTTCGCAGAGCCCTTTCCTCCATTATCGTACAAATGAGACACTTATAGGTGGACCTGGCACCCTTTTTCTACTTTAAACTATCTTTTATGAAGTAAACTAACATATTCTGCACTTTTTTCAGATAAAAAATTTCTTCACTTTTTCGCCAAAAATGCAAGGTTAACCCCTTTGAGTTTTTTCTGGCTAAAAAACGAACTCTCGAAATTCGACCAAGTCGAGCGTCCATCTTTTAGATCATTAGACGTCAATTAAATAATTCCAACCCGTTCCATTCTAAGTCGAACCGTTTCCGAGATATCGCACTTTAAAGATCCAAATAGAGGGTCCCTTCGCAGAGCCCTTTCTTCCATTATCGTACAAATGAGACACTTATAGGTGGACCGGGCACACTTTTTCTACTTTAAACTATCTTTTATGAAGTAAACTAATATATTCTGCACTTTTTTCCGATAAAAAATTTCTTCACTTTTTCGCCAAAAACGCAAGGTTGACCCCTTTGGGTTTTTTCGGGCTAAAAAACGAACTCTCGAAATTCGACCAAGTCGAGCGTCCATCTTTTAGATCATTAGACGTCAATTAAATAATTCCAACCCGTTCCATTCTAAGTCGAACCGTTTCGGAGATATCGCTCTTTAAAGATCCAAATAGAGGGTCCCTTCGCAGAGCCCTTTCCTCCATTATCGTATAAATGAGACACTTATAGGTGGACCTGGCACACTTTTTCTACTTTAAACTATCTTTTATGAAGTAAACTAACATATTCTGCACTTTTTTCCGATAAAAAATTTCTTCACTTTTTCGCCAAAAACGCAAGGTTAACCCCTTTGAGTTTTTTCTGGCTAAAAAACGAACTCTCGAAATTCGACCAAGTAGAGAGTCCATCTTTTAGATCATTAGACGCCAATTAAATAATTCCAACCCGTTCCATTCTAAGTCGAACCGTTTCGGAGATATCGCTCTTTAAAGATCCAAATAGAGGGTTCCTTCGCAGAGCCCTTTCCTCCATTATCGTACAAATGAGACACTTATAGGTGGACCTGGCACACTTTTTCTACTTTAAACTATCTTTTATGAAGTAAACTAACATATTCTGCACTTTTTTCCGATAAAAAATTTCTTCACTTTTTCGCCAAAAACGCAAGGTTAACCCCTTTGAGTTTTTTCTGGCTAAAAAACGAACTCTCGAAATTCGACCAAGTAGAGAGTCCATCTTTTAGATCATTAGACGCCAATTAAATAATTCCAACCCGTTCCATTCTAAGTCGAACCGTTTCGGAGATATCGCTCTTTAAAGATCCAAATAGAGGGTTCCTTCGCAGAGCCCTTTCCTCCATTATCGTACAAATGAGACACTTATAGGTGGACCTGGCACCCTTTTTCTACTTTAAACTATCTTTTATGAAGTAAACTAACATATTCTGCACTTTTTCCCGATAAAAAATTTCTTCACTTTTTCGCCAAAAACGCAAGGTTTGAGTTTTTTCTGGCTAAAAAACGAACTCTCGAAATTCGACCAAGTAAAGGTCGTTTCTTTTAGATCATTAGACGCCAATTAAATAATTCCAATCCGTTCCATTCTAAGTCGAACCGTTTCGGAGATATCGCTCTTTAAAGATCCAAATAGAGGGTCCCTTCGCAGAGCCCTTTCCTCCATTATCGTACAAATGAGACACTTATAGGTGGACCTGGCACACTTTTTCTACTTTCAACTATCTTTTATGAAGTAAACTAACATATTCTGTACTTTTTTCCGATAAAAAATTTCTTCACTTTTTCGCCAAAAATGCAAGGTTAACCCCTTTGAGTTTTTTCTGGCTAAAAAACGAACTCTCGAAATTCGACCAAGTCGAGCGTCCATCTTTTAGATCATTAGACGCCAATTAAATAATTCCAACCCGTTCCATTCTAAGTCGAACCGTTTCGGAGATATCGCACTTTAAAGATCCAAATAGAGGGTCCCTTCGCAGAGCCCTTTCTTCCATTATCGTACAAATGAGACACTTATAGGTGGACCGGGCACACTTTTTCTACTTTAAACTATCTTTT
The DNA here is from genome assembly GCA_036250285.1 of Pyrocoelia pectoralis. Lineage (NCBI taxonomy): Eukaryota > Metazoa > Arthropoda > Insecta > Coleoptera > Lampyridae > Pyrocoelia > Pyrocoelia pectoralis. The sequence continues at coordinate 49,293,146 of CM070078.1, forward strand.
ATGAAGTAAACTAATATATTCTGCACTTTTTTCCGATAAAAAATTTCTTCACTTTTTCGCCAAAAACGCAAGGTTGACCCCTTTGGGTTTTTTCGGGCTAAAAAACGAACTCTCGAAATTCGACCAAGTCGAGCGTCCATCTTTTAGATCATTAGACGTCAATTAAATAATTCCAACACGTTCCATTCTAAGTCGAACCGTTTCGGAGATATCGCTCTTTAAAGATCCAAATAGAGGGTCCCTTCGCAGAGCCCTTTCTTCCATTATCGTACAAATGAGACACTTATAGGTGGACCGGGCACACTTTTTCTACTTTAAACTATCTTTTATGAAGTAAACTAATATATTCTGCACTTTTTTCCGATAAAAAATTTCTTCACTTTTTCGCCAAAAACGCAAGGTTGACCCCTTTGGGTTTTTTCGGGCTAAAAAACGAACTCTCGAAATTCGACCAAGTAAAGGTCGTTTCTATTAGATCATTACACGCCAATCAAATAATAATAATATAATATATAGTTTATTTAGCCAAGATATTAATTTTCAATTGGTTTTTTTACATTATATAGGTGTAAGCATTAACAAAAAACAAAAAGTACGGCCAGAAGGTTGCTAAAACATAACTATAACATAATTTTACAAATTTGCCCTTATCGCTACATTCCTTTATGTCTGTAGGCATATTATTATAATAAACCAGTCCGTTCCATTCTAAGTAGAACCGTTTGGGAGATATCGCTCTTTAAAGATCCAAATAGAGGGTCTCTTCGCAGACCCCTTTCCTCCATTACCGTCCAAATGAGACACTTACAGGTGGATTTCGTATACTTTTTGTACTCTAAACTATCTTTTATGACATAAACTAACATATTCTAAACTTTTTTCTGATAAAAAATTTCTTCATTTTTTCGCCAAAAAAGCAAGGTTAGCCCCTTTGCTCTTTTTTCACGATGAAAATCCAACTCTCGAAATTCGTCCAAACAAATTGCAAACATTTCCATTCAAAGTGGCACTGTTTCGGAGATATCCCTTTTTAAAGATCAAAATAGAGGGCCTCTTCGCAGACCTTTTTCCTCCATTATCGTACAAATGAGACAAATCTTTTTATTACATAACAATACTACATCAACGTGTTAATCTGCCATAAGTTCATCACTTTATCACATCAAACAAAGTTTGAAATCATCATTTGGCGTTCAGGCTCCCTCCTTGGCAACCATTTACAGATGGTACAAGGTATTCGAACGTGGAAGAACTATTGTTGTCGTCAGAAAGGCGCAGGCCCTCCCATTACCGCTGTGAGAGAGGACAATATTGCTACTGTGAAGAAGATTATGGAAGCAGATAGCAGAACTAGTTACGTCGTAATAGAGGCTCAACTGGGGATTAGATCGTCGTCTGTGACCATTTTTCGACATGCCATCTCGACAAGAGAGCCGCAGAGCTAACTCGGCAGTATTTCGCTCTGGAGGCACCCTCTCTACTCACCGGATCTGGCATTGTGCGCGACTTTTGCATGGTTTTTGGACTCAAAAAGAACTTGAGAGGGAGAAAGTTTTTTTCCAGAGAAACTGAAGGAACAGAATGAGGCTGCTGTTCGGTGTTATTTTAATGGTAGGTATTCCTAAAGCTGCCTGGCTTTGACTTGGAGCATTTAAGCAGTGGAAGGGAAGAATGGCTAAGTGCATTATAGTAGAAGGCAACTACTTTGAACATACTTATCTAAAATAAAATTTTGAAAAAGTTACACTGGTTCTTTTATTCGTATTTGAAACAGTGAACAACACGCTGCTTCTCTATTAGAGAATAAGTATAGTGTTAGAAGGATGGTGGCAGAATGGATCACACCATACTTATGTGGAGATAGTGAATAGGTTTATCCGAAAGCATAAGAACGCTTCTCCTCTATCAAAAGTGGTTCACTTGGGTCCTCTACTAAATTACTGTTATACACTAATGACATTTCATGTTATTTGCGAAAAGAACAACTGAGTCTATATGGTATATGCTGACGATAGATCAGGGCTACCGACGGATATTTTAAGTAAAACAGGGTGTTGATGATGAATAAGTATTGTTGTGATAACGGCTTACCCTTGAACATTAATACATCCACTATGATGCGGGTCTCATATAAAGTACGTGACTTTAGTGTGTTGATCCGGGATGGAACAAAGTCTCTGCAACAAAATAAGGAAGTGAAATTTTTGGGTGTACATTTAGACTCGAACCTCAACTGACATGTCCACAAAACATCCGTTCTAAAGAGACTATAGAGACATCTAAATTTACCTTAAAAAGAACACAACATTTTGTGAACCTTAAAACTATGCGTTCGTACTATTCCGCGTGTGTACACTATGCCAAAAGCCCATGATGCGTACCTACCATAACATTTTCTAGGTACAATGACCATAGCAAAACTACAGATATTAACTGCCACTTCAACGTACTTCCTAAAGTTCTCGCTGCTTGTAAAGAAGAATCTAGAAAATAAAAAACTTAAATTAAGGGGTGACCTCACGAAGAGGGTTTACACTGACTTCTAAAAAACAGCAACAATTGCGAAGGATACGCAAGGTTCATAGGAGATTAAGGACGTGCTCATGATGGTATCCAAACTAAATTGTTTTCGTGTAATATATAGGCTTTAGAGTATTTATTATGAGCAAATTTTGTATTGGAACCACATAAACGCGACTCGCGAGGAGGTATCCAAACTAAATTGTTTCCTTGTAATATAGGTTTTAGGGTACCTTTTTAATCTTTGCAATCAAAGTAGCGTACATAAAAATTTTGCGAACACCCAACATGAAACACAAACAAAAGCTACTTTTTGGGACGGAAAGTGTTTAAAACCATATTCATAAGAACTTTTAACCCAGTATTACTTGAGGAAGAACACCCTAGAGTTTCAGCATGCAATTAAGGAACAATTTCTACCATTAAAAGTAAAGAATAAGTTATAAGATGATATAAATGAGAAAAAAGGTGAAGTTTTACAATTGGAAAATCATATGTAGACCATATGAGAGAGCTAATGAAGAAAATGAATCGATACAAAGAAATTTTGGGAAATGGAAGAATTTCACATAGAGAAGAAACTGATAGAATCTGTACGAGGGCAGACACTGAGCTTTGGGTATGACCAGGTCGTAACTTTACAAAATGAGGAAGATGTATGAAAAAGGCGAAAAAACAAGAATCAAACCTAGAAGGTTTAGAAGTAGGTTGAAAACTTATATGAGTAACAAATAATAGTAAATACTGAAATGGGTAATATCAAAGGATTCAAAAACGAGAGAAGGAACAAATAAAAATAGAAGAAATTCCGTGGTGTGTGGGATAGACATATTACAAATTAGCCACAAAAAAAAGAATTTACAAAAGGCATGGACATAATAAAGAACATAGGAAAGGACGCATCACGCAGTAACCATTGTCGAAGGAACGAGGAAAAATGGAAAATAATGATTGAAGGAGGGATTGGAACATCAAACAGGAATGAAGACCATGGTTGATGGAAGAGAATCAATGACAGCTTTATAAATTTCAAAATATATGTAAGTAGTTTTATGCCCGACAGCAACAACTCATGACCTGACCTCATGACCTCTGTTCCGTGCCCGTGGTGTCGATATCCAGGATTTTAGTAGATAGTAGCACAATCCCAAAAATTGTAAACAGTTTCATACCGGTTTGAAGCAAATTAATGAATGGAGATGAAAATTAAAACATGAATCAATCCATTTCTCAATAAGGTCCACCATTAATTCAGCAAAGAGACAGCGTTGTCATTTGGGCAATGGGGTTCCGAATTCAGAGCCGTACAAATTAGAAAAGTTATTGCCATTCTAGCTGTAAGATTTATCATTACAGGAAATTTTAGAAGAGTTGAGGAATCCAGAAAAATTCTCAATCGGCGCGGCGGTACTTACAGAGAATTTATTTACAGTTTGTATAATTGAATTATCGATAGAGGAAGTATAAAATACAATACCATTCGCAATTACCTCCCACCGACAGACGTTACCTACACGTAAATCTTATCTTTGAACATTTTTGAAAAATACCACATAAGAGATTAGGTCAAATTGACATTGAAGAATGAGGAAACTTGCTAATTAAATAAACGCAAATAACCTTCCTTGAACTTCAAAGCAATTCATGAATGGTTGGTTTCATTTCAAAAGATGTACACAGACGTCCGACGCCCAATAAAATTTTAATTTGATATAGGTGCGTCTTTGACAATGGCAATTACGTGAATGATATACAATAGTATTTTTTATACACTTAAAGGTCGACACTTGAATTAAGTGATGTAATATTTAACTAAAATCCTCGTTACCTAATTACATTAACTGAACTGATTACCCAGTAACCCAATCACGATATGCTAAAATACTACGTATAACTATTTCAATTTCATTTCCAAAATTTCCCAATCGAATCGTTGACCAATTAGTCACCTCCATAGGGAGGCTGAGGTTGAAGATTGCGATTTACAAAAACTTACTAGCAATCGTAGTGGTAAGAGAAGAAGAAAAACTGAAAACTTAAAAAACTAATTCAGAAATTAAGAGGGTAGTTCAGGAGTTAGCCCGGAAAACCTGTCCTGATCGTAAGATAAGGTTTGACCTTAAAATTTCAAAATAATGACCCCTCTAAGGAAAAAGATCGTTTTCTGCTGGATTTAAAAATGGTGGCCTTGCGAATCCGACCATTTTAGCCATGAAAAGACCGGATGGCAGAAACTTGTGAGAATTTCAAATCAGACGTTCTGCCGGTCGGAGTGTTTTGGCAGAATGACTACGAAATCTAATATCTTTTTGATCGAAGTTTTACCAGTTGCAGGACGCCTGAACGTTTTACCCAGCCCTCACCGCTGAATGTAAAACCAAAAGTTCTGACGTTTCGCTGCAAGACATCTTGCGAAACTTCAAAACATTTGGTTTCCCATTCAGCAGTCAGGCCTGGCAAACTTAGACTTATCAACCCACCACGATCGGGAGCTAAGAGGATTGAAAAAATCCTTGTTTTGGCTCACAAGGAAAAAGGCAAGGTAGGCTGTGGAAGAAACATAACGACGCGATATAAGCCGAAAACTAGGTATCTTGACAGTTCAAGGAACTGCAAAAGCCTCAAATTATTTATCTTGGTATTTTATTTTTATTTGACTTCTATATTGCTTAATTTGTGTAGTATTCTCGTTTTTCTTCCCGGTTATCGAACCACAATTCCACTTTTGGCTCCCCAGTCTACGATCGATTACACTACTTTTGGCCATCTCGCATGAGTTGTTCCCAAAAGAAACCGACCATGCATCCTAAACCCCTATCTATGTATTTTTCTATTTTAGAATTCCAGATTTCCAGTATTATCTTTACCGTTTTCCAGTCCACTATTTTTTGCAACTCCTTGTCCATGATTTCTTCTCTGGCTCAAGGAATCAGTCAACAGTCAGCATTAACAGAAGTTAACAAGGCTGAGCTGATTAAGTCCGGAAATTGAAAAGAAGAATACATACTTTTGTACCTACCGCAGCATCCAACACAGAAGACTTGTTATGATAAAAATAAGAGCGTCTCAAAAGATCGGCCATCCTGCCATGGGAGAGAATCAATGTTTAAATAATGTGTAACACGTCAATTGTCGAATGGGCGTACCTTTCGGTTTCGAAAAAATTCATCAAATCAACAAATTTACCCTGTTTCTCATGACATTCGGAATTTTAAAATCTGTATTAATATAAACATTGCCAAAGGTCAATTTCTATATTTTCGACTTCATTATAATCATTTTACCATTAGGAAGAAAAAATTCGAAGAAATCAAATAGTTTTGTAATTTTTACCATTTAATTATTCGTTTAAGTAGCAAAAATCTTTGCCAACAAAGAAACGTAAATGCGGAACGGCTAAAGAATCACGAATTAACGAGAAAATAATTACGTTCTCAATGTCATTAAATCTTCACGAAATCAAGAATATTCTCATGAAGTTTTATAGGCAACTTTTAATATTATTCTAAAATTAACCGCCCCCACCTCTTGCGTGAGCAATCTACATCTACCCAGTAATTTTCTACCAAATTCTCTATAGTATATTTTGCGTGTATCAATAATTTGAGAGATCTTACAGTATTTTGATGGTTTTCAAAATATAGGTAGAAACTACTGCTGAAATTCAACGATGGTACCGCTTTCCCACAAATCAAGTGGGGAATACTCGAACTATTGAATAACAGCTCGACGAACATTTCATGAACGACGATTAATATCCTGATGGGCTAGCCTTTCCCACGGTTTCATCGAATTCTGCTCTTAAGTGAAAATTACACTCAGTCAGTGTTGTTCGAAGTTTTCCTAAAGGACGTGAATGGGTATAAGATTGGCTGGATCTAGGACAATCTCAGAATAAAGAGAACGTACATGATTCTATGGATGATTCTTCAGTCAACATGTACCTATCTCGATTTTCACTGCTGGCCTGATGAACCTGCACTCCAACAAGACTCTCAACTATTTAACATGCTTTCAAGAAATGCGGAAATGTCAGTGCTCTTTCGCTAATTTCACGCCCGAAGCCATTCTGTGTCATAAACTGTCGCATCAAATCTTTGTTGATACATATGTTCATCCCCAAATAGGAACCGAACAAAAAAAGGGGTGCTCGGTATAACGATTTATTCATTTGATCACTTTCATTTTCTTCACAGACTGGTTCTTGATAGGCTTAAATATTATTGTTTGTACCTTTATGTATCTAATATTCTGCAATCTTGGAAAATTACAGACGCAAATTGAAACTTCACATTTCTGTCAGAAAAAAAAAGAATAAGCTTCTCTATATTTAAGGAAGAATTTCTGTAGAAGCGTGAATTGAAGACAACATTTTACGGATGTAGTAGAGTGCGGTTCCTAGTCGTGGATAGTTCAGCACGGTTGAATAATCGGACTAAATCAACCAGTCGCATATACTATAACCACTATTTTGCTAATACGACTCTGAAGGGAAAATCAGTCCAACCTTTCTGAATTTGCTCCTAATAACTCGATGTCTTTGTCGCAGTTACGTAGCACATTTCTTTTAGCAATTCCTCTTTAATCGTCCCTAAAAGTATCAAGATTAGTATTTCATGAGTTTGTATATGAGCACGCGATGCCCGGAAGCTGTTGCGTACAATTCGTTTTAGAGTTCATCCAAGCTTTTGCTCAACAAAATGAAAATAATGGAACGCACAGGAAAGACGGTCTGACGGTCACAACATTCAGTTCTCTTGGTGGTGCTGCTGCCAAAAAGGTTGGTCGAACGAATAACACACTTGCCTTTGGAGACTGTGCACGCACTGGATTGCAGATGGTTAGGATCCGCATGCTGTCGGAATCACATTGGCAGAAGAAGAACTTTCTGCTGAAACCCTAAATCGCTGAACAACCACAACACCGTAATTCAACTACCACCAGCATTTAAGTACTTGTGGCCATAATTTTGAAAGCTGAGCATACTAAATAATTAAATACGCTGTTTCACAACGTACTTCAAAGCAATGTTTAGAAGAACTGGATCATTGTCTATCCTTTAAACATTTCCTTGAATAACGATAACTGTTTCCTTTTCTCTGCAGAGCACCAATAGCTTTTCTTTTAACCATTTAGGAGTGGAAGTTATTCTTCGTCCTCATTACTATTCATTATGTCCAAAAAAAAGGAGTACAACTTTTCTTGCCCTTTTTTCAATCCGTCTCCTACCTTCAAAAAGGAGCAATCATTTTTCAGCCCTATTCTCTATATTTCCAAATATGTTTCTCACTAGTGGAATGATTAGATTTAAGTCTTGGTATACCAAGCGGCGTTACTTCAAGAAGTAGCTCTTCTGTTTTATTTCAGTTTGGTGGCATCTTTATGACCCTAAGAAAAACGATTCACACGCAACGCTCATACCTTTGAACGTTTCTTCAATCAGTTGCCAGGAGTTCGATGTCCTAAAATTCTAGGAGGTTGAATAAAACGTCTAGTAAAGTAATTACATCCAAGTGCTAAAGTGCATACCATTTTGCCTATCATTCCAGAAGAACGCTGTTTTAGTTTATCTTCGGGACAGAAAAACGGGTACCTTGGCCGGGTTCGAATCCGCGTCATCCCGGCGAAACGTAAACATGCATACTTTCAGAAAAAGTTTGTAAAAAGTTAATGTTTGCAAGTTTGCAGAGCGAGGTAAATATGAAATAAATAAATAAATAAAATGAATCGCCTTTTGAAAGATTAAAGCGCTTGCTTTATATTATTGTAAATTATTTACATTATTGTAAGCAAGTAAACAAATTTTTCGCCATAATATGATCTAAATTCGTTTCTAAAATAAACTCTTAAGAAATAAATTTGCGTTAAATTTGTCCAAACTGGCATAGTGTTTATTGTTTTAAATCGGGTCGCTTTGAGTTTCATTTTTTCCTACAGTCATTAGCCAAAAACGAAGCCCTTGATGAACGAACGTTAGCTTAAATTAAAATATTTGTACACCGACTATAAATACGCGGACGCTATTTACTGAAGCTTGCGACAGACTTGAAGACGCCAAAGGCACGTCTTCACGGTACGTGTACAATCTAATAAATTTCGGTACGTCAGAAATTAATTATAGACTCTCCTCTCCCAATATTATTTTCAATGTGTGCGCCTCTATTATCCTTGAAACACTGCCGTTTTTGGAACGGATACTAATAATAGGCAAAAATTCAATATTTGACTCACCCCCATAAAATAGACACACGAGGAAGCGCTACGAATGTTAGAAAATAGAAAATTGGAACACCCTCAATATGTCGCACAAAGATTTAGTAAACTTTAACGCGTTTCCTTGTTTTATTTATAAACACAAACAAAATCGACGATACGAAACAGCATGCGGAAATTTTGTGTGTTTAATGCGTTGCATTTTCATCATATTTAAATAAAAAGGCGCTTTCGGTTCTGATATTTGATCTACAATTTTGCAAAAATTGGTCCTTTCCATTTCATTTTCATTTCTATACAGTTGGAATAATTAGGCAGAACGTGATTAAGATCTTGCATTTTCAGAGCATTAAATTCACAGAACGCCTCAAATTTGGGGACCGATCTCCACTTAATGAAGAATCAGCTCGTCGAAGGTGGACTTACAGTCACCCTCAAAGAACTAAAATAGTGTGTCATTTTATGAAAATGTTGAGAATCGCCGCTCGTAAAAATACAAGACAATGCTCTGAAAATGCCAGATTTCAATTACGAACAAAAAGGTACCAAATTTGGAATCGTTACGCGCGCGGCGCCAAACCTACAAATTTTGGGGATCCTGTGATCAGATCTTTTCATGACCAAAATAATTGGATTCGGAACAAACCTTTAAATGGCCATCTAAGGTGCCTTTGAGGTAAGTTGTCCCACGAAAGAGAAGAGCACCTCAACTGGAGTGTCCTGATGACGTGAGCGACTGTTTCGATTGCGGGCACCGGCTAGAAAAGCTTATTAATAATGCAAAAAACAGGGGATGAGGTTCGTACACTCACCGAATACAATAAAGTCACAAGAAAGGCTGTGGAGGAGGTACTGCAGACTCCAAAGACAAAGAAGAAACGAGAGAAGTTCTCTCCCCGCTGCTATGGTGTTTGATGGTAGACGGTTTGATGAGGCTTGTCAGTTTGAAGAAACCGTATGAGTTGTGATGCAGGGATCTTCTACTCTAGTGGAAACATGGTGCTGAGAAGATGGCTTGTCTGTTAATCCAACAAAAACGAACCTCATTCGCGTCTCGTGGGAGAAGGTCAACGACAACCCAATAGCACAGCATCAAGTTTTCTGTTTTATTATCCTCTGAATATCTGTATTGTCTTTAGCTTAAGTTACTATTATTCTTTAGTTTTAGTCCATTCTTCATTTGTATCTGTTTGTTCTTAATTCATTTCTATCTTTTCTTTCAGCGAAATTTGCCTCTTTTGCTAGTTGTTTTAATTTTTGGCCCACTGTATATGGCATCATAAAATCGTCGACATGTGCTCCTCTATAGCTACCTATGTTGAGTATCCTTTATATCACTTGGTCTATTCGTAGATCCGTACAATATTCTTACTTCTTCATCTTACTCTCTTCTTCTATATCGTAACATCCGTAGTGCCTTATTGTTCTTGTTTACGAATTGTAAGCCCCGTTTCTAACTTAGGTATTTTGTTTCCTTCTAAATTTGGAATTTCTTTAATATTCGCCTTATTTCATGAAATTTGCATGTCGGTCGCCACTAAAATCACCAAGTAGGCGCCACCGGCACCGGTTAGAAACACTTTTGATCAAAACTTCTACACGTTTTAATTTACACAAACTAGAAAAAAATAACCATTAAATAGCAGAAAGACTTGCAAATTTTCTCAGTCTACACACTTCGTTGATTAAACCACAAACAAATGATCACAAAACAAGTAATATTAACCATTCAAAAATGCAAAGAATGTCCATAATTATAAACTAGGTTAATTTTAATGGTCTTTTTTAATTTATTTTAGACGAAATTAATTATAAAATATTTAAATAATTAATGAAAATTGTAATGTACACAACACATTCCATTACTATACTACAAAAGATAAATTACAGATTCTATAATAATAATAACCTTATAACAAATTAGGTTATACATATTATAATTAGAAAAACCCGTTCAGGTGTGGTAGATTTCACAGGTAAAAATTCATTAAGTATCACGTGACCCATCTTCACTTAAAGTTGAAGGAAAATTTTCCTTTTTTCGTTTCATTTGATTTATGCGCCTCGTTAATTCAATGTGATACAATAACAAAAAAAAACTCGATTTTCCACGTCTAGAAGATTCATTATTCAGTTTAGGAATCTTATTAGACAGAAAGAATTTTTAATTATGATTTGTGGATATGTTTTCAACTGTCAAATGGTATTTAAAAAACCCAGATTCTTCCAGAAGGTGTTATTTATACTTACAATGCATTAATTTGCCCTAAAAAATATGCAAATTTAAACTGTCGATTGCAAAATATTCAATTTATGCGTATTAGGTTACGAGTCAGTGGCCTGAATTATATTAAACTACTGTACATTGTATTATACCTTTTAACATTATTGGTTTATTGTTATTATCCTTTTTTTTGTGGGAACTATTCAATTTACTCCATTGCGATATCACTGCCATAAAATTAGGACGAAAAGTCTCTGAATCCAGGTAGATATCGCTGTGAAAAGTAGAGATTTTCGAAATGTGCAGAAGAGTCGAGCGGTACCTTATTTGAAAAAATCCTTTGACGTTTCATCAAATAATGGTGATTAAACGAAAAAAAATTACTACATTTAATCTTATAATGGTATAGGTAAAGAAAATTCAAGGACCGAACATTGCAACACTAGAAAAACCAAAAGTATTATTTTAACCGATTTTGGAAATGTTCATTTTGCACCTCAAAAGTGTAAACTATCTGCGAATCTTCTCCTACGTTTTGGGACACTTAGCATTGAAGATAAAGTGGACGAAGGTTCTGGGAAAACTAAGGAAACGGGAGGAAAATTTAGATATTAAGTTTCGAGAATTTAAAGCATGGGAAAGAAGATTGTGACACGTAGAGCAGAACCACTCGCGGAAAGGTGATGATAGGAGATGATGACAGAAAACGTAGAAGAGGAAATGGTTGGAAAGTGTTAAAGAAAATATACGATTACTAAGAAAATTGGACTGGGGAGAAAGTGTGTAACAAACAGGAAACAATGAAAGAGGAAAAAAATTGAACCCATGAATCTTCAGGCTTCAAGTGCTGTTAGATAATATACTTATAAGTTATAGGGCAGCACCTTAGACCGATGATTTTGTGACAATTTCAATAATCAGGAATAAAATGTAAGCAGGTTTTAAATTTAGGGAAGAATTTGGTCGGGAAATATTGGTAAAACCTTGTTGCAAGTAGAACTTCAAGGGTTTCTCTATCTGATAGAGTAAATAGATTTTAATGACAAAAGAGTTGAAAACTTGTAACTTAAGTGCACATAATGGTATTTCATTGGTTTTATAATAGAAAGTTTAATTTCACCCAAAATTCTATAATAATGTTAATGGAAAAAGGGTTAAAAAATCTTATTTTCAAAGGAAAGGAATGTGGTTTCCTTTAATTATTTGGTAAATAATAAATTTGAAAGGAGTCTTCAATTCTGTCGGAATAAAGAATGGTCGAATTAATATTTGACAATATTATAAGTTAATCGGCTACGTTTTCGACCGACAACTTTGAAAAAAAGTTGTTTTCATTGTGATTTTAATGGGAAAAGGATTCAAAATTTTGTTTTTAATAAAATTTCAATGGAAAAAAAGACAGTTTTCTTATTTTAAAGGAAAAAGCAGTTTGTGGAATTACTCAGCTTGCGCAAAACAAAACAATCCATTTATTCTGATTAGAGAATCAGATTGGTCGAATTTGTCCAATTAAGATCGTGTGATTTACTATTATTACTCGTTTTGTGCACACCACATAGCAAATTGTACTTTTATTAGTGCAAACGATGCGGTAATTATTTTGTTATCTTAATAGCTTAATAATACGTTTGATTCTGAAAGATTTATGCAATTGCTTTAATGAAATAATTTACTAATTTTTTAAAAAGCAGGTTTCCTTGAAAATAAAGTGTTCTCGATTTGATTCTGACATCAATCTTTAATTAACAAGACCTTCCACTTACTAATTAGTTAGTTGTTCATTTTCTGCTCTTTGGATCTTTCTACAGCGTATTTAAACTTCCTCAAATATAATGCGCATGTCTTTTGATGATTTTACATTGCGTTTTCTGCACATTATGTCTTTTTTGACAATTGACAAAGTTTTATTCATACAAAATATGCTTTAATATTATGACCAAATTATACGTAAGAGTAGAGAGATAGGGTGAAAGGTGTCAGTAGCATGCAGAAACCAGAGACAAAAAAACACGCGAACCATAACTATGGAAGGGATCAAATCCAATTTCAAAAATATTCAACAGACATAGAGACCTCGAATTTTTTAAGCTTAAAGCTTGAAAAGTGATCAAATAAATTCTAAGCATTAAACGAGAAGGATTCAGTAGGTACATCAATAGAAAAATTATTATTTTAACCTTTTTATCTCGTATCAACGATAATTTCTGTTGATTAACAGTTTGTGCCAATAACTTTGTGTCTTAGTACTGTATACTTAACCCCTTTTACTGCAATTTCATTCAAAATTAAATAGTTTTGTTAATTGTTTTTATCTTTTCATTAACACCAGCACTGCAACGAATTGGCGACTTGCAATGTTTCAGTTTATATTAAACTGGATATACCTTCTTCAAGTGCAAAAGATAGTCACTAACGATGACAAATAGTAATTATACTTACAATAAATATACGAATGACGAATTTAGTAATACACATGAACTATGTTAACCTTCTGAAAAGTATAAACAAATAATGTAAATAAGTGGCAAAAATAAAATAAAAGTAAATAAATTAGTGGGTACTCACCTAATTTAGAAATAAGTTCAAAAATCCATGGTATTCACACAATAAATTAATTCAGTTCATTATAATGTAATGTCATCGCAATTCCCTACAACACCCGAAGGTGTATGATGTTACCGAACACACCGAGGCGCCCGGACACTGTAATTATTAAATAAACCAAAGGCGCCGCCAAAGGGGGTCCAGGGGGAAAAAGAAAAATTTATTAAAAATAAAAACAAATTTTGTACGAAATCTTGAAAAAACTACAGAGCCACGAACCCCCAATAGTACTTGCCTCCCAAAAATTTTCTGGCGGCGCCCTTGAAATAAACGGGTCATCCATCCAAGCACTGACCAGATCAAGCGTTGCTTAACTTTCAGTACCTGTATGGATCGTACTGGTGTGCCACCCATCAATACAGTTGATGACAAAAATGAGGCTCGTGCGGAAAATTAAAAAAAAAATTGAAAATTTTTAACTTACATTTACAGGCCTAAATTGTACGACAATAGAATAAACTTCTTCCGAAAATGTACCTTTTTGTGTTATAAGCAAATGTTAACAAAAATAACCGCTTTTGTTTTTCAATTTTGACAAAACTTTCCGCGGGGAAGTGGGGTGTGAAGTTGAAAAATCTGATCTAGTACCTCAAAAAACATAAGGAAAGCGTATATTCAAAATTTTAATTTTCCAGGTAGAATTACCTAATCATAATAATGGTTTCGCTTGTAGAACATCCGCCAAAAATTTTCCAAGAAGGTAGTGTGGCTAGCACCTTACCCGTCTATTATTACCCGAGAGATAAATCCCCAGGTAGGTACTCATTTTGTGGAGTTGGCAAAGTTTTTCTTGTGCCATTAAGTTTTGCCGCCGTAGAGTGGAGGAAAAACATGATTAATTATCATCATATTGTATACGTTATTCAATTCATTCAAAATTGAAATATTAAGTACAATAACCCACTTTGTACGCAAACTTGCTTCGCTTTGTTCATTAAATTAACAATATTCCCATAGTTCGCCAACCCTTCGTAATTGTACAAAGGCCACGTGATCAAGAATTGGCAGGCTTGACCTTTCAAAATCGAATTTTGGAAGAAGGTCAAGTGGCCTTTATTAATTGTTAAAAATATTAAGATTGTCAACTTACGTAAAAATATAGATATACGACTGCCTGTTTCATTGGTGCGCACGTCTTGGAATGTGTATTACAGCATCCTGTGTCGGCGGAACATCGATGCAAAACCGTACAATGTGGCATATACGATTTACCCGGATCCGGATGAATAGTTTGTACAGATAAAACGCGTGGAAGTGGATAATGACAACGGTGCGAATTCATTTTAATTGTATGTTGAAATGCGGCCATATCTGAAACAAATAAAAAGTCATCACTAAGCAATGATCTATTGCAGACATGGGCAAACTTTTTAACGAGAGGGCCAGATAAAATAAAAAATTACCTAGACGGGCCGAAAAAAAATTGAACAAAACACATTTTTTTTATTGGTGCCCTATTTTCGCCTTTTAAACCACGCCCCAGCGTGTTTTTAATCGCTCTTTCAAAAACGCGCGTGTTTTAAAGTTGCCATGGCATCATCATCAAATTAAAAAAAAAACGTGAATTCTTATTGGTTATTGATCTGACAGGAGTACTTTGTTACGTCAAATAAAATGACAGATTGCAAATTAATTTCCGTTTTTCTCATTTCCATAACAACGAAAGGTATACTGATTTCACATTAGGAATTCAACCATTTCACATTATTTTTAATACCAGCATTTATGATTTCAAAGTGAAGCAATAAAAAAAATAGCGAAAAGTATTCGTGGATAAACAGGTCTTTAAAACACTTGCTCTATTTCAAGCACTCCGGCTACGCCGTCGTGCTTGAAAACTCGCGCGTGTTTTAAAGACCTGTTTATCCACTTATACTTTAATATACTATTTTTTTATTGGTGTCCTATTTTAGCCTTTTAAACCACGCCACAGCGTGTTTATAATCGGTCTTTCAAAAACGCGCGTGTTTTAAAGTTGCCATGGCATCATCATCAAATTTAAAAAAAAAACGTGAATTCTTATTGGTTATTGATCTGACAGGAGTACTTTGTTACGTCAAATAAAATGAAAGATTGCAAATTAATTTCCGTTTTTCTCATTTCCATGACAACGAAAGGTATACTGATTTCACAATAGGAATCCAACCCTTTCACATTATTTTTAATACCAGCATTTATGATTTCAAAGTGAACCAATAAAAAAAATAGCGTAAAGTATTCGTGGATAAACAGGTCTTTAAAACACTTGCTCTATTTCAAGCACTCCGGCTGCGCCGTCGTGCTTGAAAACTCGCGCGTGTTTTAAAGACCTGTTTATCCACTTATACTTTAATATACTATTTGATTTTTACATCACACACAACTTATATTATAGATATGGTATCATGGTATCGATCAAAAATATTAGAAAACACTACTGCAGCACTACGCCTTTTTATTTTTATAGTAGTGTACCTACTGCATTCGTAGGTGTACACTATGATATTACCCTACTTAAAACGCAATGAGGAGGAAATCATTATTCTATTCTTGCTACGCAGAAATTACTTTTTGTCCTATATTTAATTGCACGGGTTATTATGTCGCGGCGCGCCGCATGGATTAGCCCGAAGGGCCGCACTAGGCCCGCGGGCCGTACTTTGCCCATGACTGATCTATTGGGTAGGTAGTATAACCGTCAGCGATGAATGATAGATGTCTTAATTCCAGAAAAATTCGTTACGTCAACAAATAATTAGGTACCTACATTCCATTTGGAAGTGTGAGGTAATTTCTGGATTGTACCAGAAACTAACAGCCGTTTGGGAATGATTTTTGCAAAAGCAAAACATGTATTCCTGTTGTTCTTAAGTGGCAGGACGACGAGGTAGCTGCAAATCGTGTAAACGACAAAAATTTACGTAATGCCCTTGAAGGTTTTTTTTGACAATCCACACTGAAACGCTTATTGTTCGACATCAAACTAGATCCAGGTCCCATATAACAAATACATATATCGGCTTAACATTTCACTGAAATCCAGACGGAGCATGGAATCTGAGAAAAAGCTACAACATAATTTTTTTACACAATTGAAGATGCACTTGAACTTTTTTTGAACAATAGGGCAAAATTCTTCCTTTGTAATTGAAAGGTTAGCAAGATAGATATTTAGTCCAACCATACTAACATTTTTCGTTGGAGGTGACCCCTTTTTGAAACTAGCACGGCGACGCTTGTGCTTTTTACTTCCCGAGTACGAAGTAAAAGGGAAGTATTGTATTAGTGTTCCAAAAAAAAAAAATTGACCTATGGAAATTTTTACATATCTTTCCGTTTCTGAATACGTAGATTCAAAATATGAAAAAAAAAATTTCCGCCTGTCGTCTGTAGTCTGTAGTCCCTTTTTCAAAATTCCAAATTCTTCTACTACACAAGCATCAAAGCGAATTCTCTCGAGCTCCAAAATCACTTGTAGCACTCATGAAATAGTGTTCCCTTCTTTTCAGATGACTAGATGCTCTTTGAAGTGACTCTTTTACTTTAGTATATTACTTGGTAAATTAACAGATTGGTCGTACGCGAAAGGAGCGCCCATATACTTGAAGTCAGAAGTTTTTTTAAGTAATCAAAGTGCGTCTACCTTTGTTTTAATCCCGCTGAATCCCGCAATATTCCATAGCACCATGTTCACTTGAGGCACTAGTGCCTCAATCTTAACAGACCTTAGTGTATCTTTTGGGGATTTGATGATCAAAAATGTAGACGTGTCGATGCTGTCCCTTATTTAGCGACATCCCAACTCAAACAGTTTTTAGTATTTTCGATGAATAAAAGTTCATCGAAAATGAGCTATATTCCATCCTCTGGTAAAAACATCTGACGGTTCAACTGTTTTTACTTCCCGAGTACGAAGTAAAAGGGAAGTATTGTATTAGTTTTCCAAAAAAAAAAATGTGACCTATGGAAATTTTTACATATCTTTCCGTTTCTGAATACGTAGATTCAAAATATGCAAAAAAAAATTTTCCGTCTGTCGTCTGTAGTCTGTAGTCTGTAGTCTGTACGTACACATTCCTTGCAACGCTCTAAACTCAGAAACTATTAAAGTTATCGAAATGCGGTTTTCGCCAATCGATTACATTCGGGCCAAGGACGAAAATGCTGATATTACCTTTGATGACGTCACTTCCGGTATAAGCTAAAATGGCGGCACTCATTTTTTTTGTAAGATAAAGTTGCAGTTTTTTTTATGTA
The DNA here is from genome assembly GCA_036250285.1 of Pyrocoelia pectoralis. NCBI lineage: Eukaryota > Metazoa > Arthropoda > Insecta > Coleoptera > Lampyridae > Pyrocoelia > Pyrocoelia pectoralis. The sequence continues at coordinate 49,310,943 of CM070078.1, forward strand.
GTTTAAAAGAGTATTTTTTTCTGAATTCAGTAATATATATTGTGCTATACTTATTTTTTGAAAAAAGTGTTAAAAAAATCAACGCAACTGCAACGCTCTATATACTCAGAACTATTAAAGTTATCGAAATGCGGTTTTCGCCAATCGATTGCATTCGGGCCAAGAACGAAAATGCTGATATTACCTTTGATTACGTCACTTCCGGTGTAAGCTAAAATGGCGGCACTCATTTTTGTATAAGATAAAATTGCATTTTTTTATGTAGTTTAAGAGTATTTTTTTTTAATTCAGTTGCATTTATTTTTTGAAAAAAGTGTTAATACGAGGGAAGTCTCGTGGCAACTTGCCAGAATTTTTTCTAGGGTTGTAGCTATACGCAATCTCATCCATTTTAGTTAAAGGTATTTTGCTCGGTAAAAATCCGTGCTGTATGATGTGACAAAATTTTATTGGATTTAATTAAGGGCTAATATGTGTGGAATCGATATCCATAATAATTTTTTTGAATATTTGTGTCGAAGGTCAATATAATATGTTAAGAGACGTGGACCTTATAGCAAAAGTTAACTCATTACATCATGACGAAATGTTGCCATTTCTAGCATTTTTAATATGTACGCTACAAGGCTCAATTTATTATATTTATTATAGTATAATAAATAACGAGAACGGCAGCAACACGAATACCTAATGGCATATTGAAGAACTTTTCTTCCTAATAAATTAATAGTTTTGAACTATTGAGGTCATTATAGAATTTCTGCAGGGAGTTTCTACTATAATTATCACCTTGTTGAGCCGAATGATTATAATTAGTGGTTAATTTGCAATTAATCATGATTATGGTTACGGTTAATAGTTATAAACGTTGATCAATGTAACCTATAAAAAATGTTCTTAAGTAACAGTCTGTCGGGGAGAGTTAACGATTTTACAAATTACCAGAAAGTCTACAGAGGAAGTTATGTAACCGATTTAAATAAGTTGGCAATGAGGACTCCACCCTTTTTATGAAATCATATTACCTTTAGTAAAAATCTTACTTTTTAAGAAACTTCATCACGTTCATCAGTCTCATAATTGAACGAACTTTATTTTTACTTTTCAATACGTTTGACTATTGCCTCGCATTTTTATGTTACCAGTTTCAAAAGAAATGCTGTTGTAAAGGATTATCGGTATTTGAAAATAATATTGATACAATGTCATTTTGTTATTATAGTTGTCGATCCGAACGAAGTAGCAATGCCATGGTGGAAAAATCAGAAAAACCCATACACTACGCCATAACCCACATGTAGTTGAACCGTAAAGTGATTTTTTGGCACAATTAATGCAAGGGGACCCATTGAAAATAAGAATAGGTTACGTGTAATCCATATATAGCCACACTGGTCGAATGGGTTGTAATATCTTTCTTAAATAAATCCAAAGTAAGTTTCGTTGCAAAGCAACTATTCTGTCGACGTAACTATGAGTGTCCCTTATCGCGAAATAATGAAGATGAAATTCATCCAAAAGGGTTGAGACGAGTGTTGTGGGCCTCCAAAGTAAAAAAAACCATGAAAGTACACCCCATTCGAAAATAAAAAATCAATAATTCTTACTTCAACCGTTGAGTGAATTCAATGCTTCAACTTAAAATACTATAGCAACATCATATGTACGGTACAACAAGCAACATGCATACTTATCGATTCTAGCCGTGGTTGAACCTTCGCTGATACGATATGAACACACAAAAATGTACAAGATCCTTCCACTTTCTGAAGTACCGCACAGCCCCTAAAAGACCAACGCGTATGGAATGGGTCACCGGACAGTCGTACTCCGGGGAGACCTAGACCCATTCCCCTTAGTTCCAGCTATTATTTTGAAACCTTTTAACTGATGTTGGTCGAGGGCAATCTCGTGGACATTCTACTATATTGTTTAAAGGTCTTTTCGTCCAGCCATAGCCTTCCACTGGAATTGGATCAGGGTTAACGAGACTTCCTTCCATTGTCGGTTGTACTGGTGATCGTGGAGTCTGTCGGGCACCAAGGCTGCCCTCGGGACGTTGGGTGATTTACCGCTTAACAGCTTCACATGAAGGCAACGTCAACTGGTCTAAAACCTAGTGGACAGTTACTCGGCTTTCCGCCATTGAATTTGAGCAAGGGAAGCTACATCTCTGCAGCAGACACGATCTTCCTACCACACCTAATTGCAAGAAATGCATCGGAAAAAGCTGCAATAAACATAGAGAGGAAAGGTTCAAACAAAAGACACAAAATAGAAAACGGTACTGAAGAATCGTTACATTAATGCCAATTATCCGAAGTCGGTGGTTCGCAAGTCAATAACTTTGTCTTTGACGTCTCTTCCCTTTGGGTTAATACGGTTGCAATTTCCCGAAATGGAAAATTTCCATCCCTTAAACCAACAATTCAACTTCTCCCAAATACATACAAGACGATACCTCTTCGCTGCTGTTTTCTAGACACGGTAGCAATATAAAAACACGCGAACAAAACAATATTAGTTAAAAATGAAAAAGAAATACACCAGACAGAAAAAGAACCCCAAAAACCAATCAATTATTACTTAATTAAATTTCTGTGTGACATTGCACGAACTTCTCGCAACATCTAAAAGAGTGGACGGGAATCATTTTTTTTACCTCTATAATTAATATAGATACCATTTGAATAATAAGGCATACCGCATACGAGAATGAAGACATCAAGTTTCTTTACATTTTTATTTCTCTTCGTCAAGGTGTGTTAAGTAATTAAATTGAATGATTATTATTTATACCTTCCAGTTATATTACGCGTCCATATTTAATAATTACGTAGTTCTGCTGAAAGCTATTGATTCACGCTTTCAACATATTAATTAAAAACATGCTAAGGAAAAGTGATCTTACTTATATCAAGGATATCAAGGCTTACACTTTCCGTTGAAATGAATTCGTTGAATGCAATTAAATTTCTTAACGTAATTTCCCCAACTGCGGTTTATGACGTTTATTAGATCTGCCAATTTGTTCGAAATAAAGTATTTGTAAGATGATCATCAGAAGTTTTGTTGGTGATGGTTATAAAGTAATTGTCGTAGACCACTCCTCAAATACAGTAAAAGCTTGTAACAAAGAATGTTGGTTAGATTCAAACGGAATTTCTTTTAAATAATAAGCTTAGTAAGGGAAGCTTGAAAGATTGCCACAAATGAATGAGAATTGTGGAAGGACCAAAGTGGCTATTGAGTATTGATAATGAAAATATGGAACGATGATATAGAAAGAAGGAACTAAGCTCGATTGATCAGAGACAATTACAAAAACTAGGTAGACCAATGAAGTTGGAAAGTGGAAAGTCTAGAAAGATAATTTACGGAGATAATTTACAAGCTAATAGTCAAAAAAGAAGGAAGAAGAAGAAAAGATTCAAAAATGACCAGAATTTGTACATTAATGAAAATCTATTGAAACGAGGATCTTGGTCCTGTCAATTTTACGTCAAGCATCAAGGATATTGAGTAATCCTCTTCGAGTTATCAATTCTTTACATTTTTCTTTTACTTCTAATTTTTGACCTTTTAATAATGTGTCAAGAGTGGGCCAGTTTTTCGTCCAAAGATGTAAGATTTGAGGCATCTAGAAAGAAGAAGAAATTGAGACTGGTACAACAAGGAGGAAACCCACCTGGGGCATAATGAGAAGAAGAACTGCAAGTTCCTTGGGATAGCATAAGCCACCTGCTGGAATCTATGCCAGAGGATGTAAGCAAACACATTATTCAAAAAATTTTCCTTCGTTGATGTTGCAATGCTATCTCACTCCTGAAATATAGTTTGTATAGTAATAGTGTGATTGTCGAGTGGGTGATGTGGAAGAAAATGTAGGTGCAAATTCTGAAATTTATAAATATTTAACACCCTTTTGGACCATATACATTATTTTTCTAAATTGGTTAAGTACTTGATTAGTAATTGACAAGTAAAATTTGTTTGGGGCAGCTTTACAATGACACAAATCATATTCTAAATCGAATAATTTTTTCAAATAATGTGCATCCACTTGCAACTCGTTTGGATCAAATTATTTTAATAAAATGAAACCAGGCATGAATATAACATAGTGGTCGTTGAACTGAAGCACAAACCTAGAAAGCGGTAAAAACCCACAAACATATTTTAAACGTCAGACGATGCACCTGGGCGGTATAACCCTTTTTTTGGCAATGGCAATACTAATTCCTCACATAAGTGAACTATGAATTTTGTTTGTGCTTCATTTCTTTCGATGGGTTTTTTATGATACTCACGAACATCACGATCTGTTCAGGTAACATAACGCACTGATTGAAGATTAAAGAAATGGATTTTCTGAAACCCTTATGTATAAAATTGTCAATTGTGGTCTTATACCAAAGTGTAGAAACTTTTAACTCATACTCAAAATGGAAGGAAAAACATAAGTTCAATTCCATTCAAGGCCCTACACCGAAAGGCACTATCGTGCAAGTTTCAGCATTTCTTATTTTTAAAATAATCACCAGTGTTCTCATGGATATAATACAAAAGTTTTTTACTTGCTGCTGTTTGCTTTCTTGAGCTGCTGATGCCGTGAACATAGGATCAAACGAAAGCTGCGTGAGAACAATAAGGAAAGGTCTACTTTATGAAGTAAGAAGAGTTACAATATACCATCACTTCCACGGTTAACTAAGAAAAAGTTTCAGAGAAGTGAGGCGTATTATGGGCAACAAAATGATAAGAGGTCGGAAGTTAACCGCTGTTGATCTTAAGGAGACGTTGAAGGTTTTCAAAGCTGGTTTAATAGTAGGCTTGCCTTGCCAGAGTTTCTCTCAGTTAAACATAGTGTAGGTCACTCACAAATTATATATTACGCCGTCTCCTGTACAAGATTATGTTTCGACCAAATCTATATTATGGTGCCAGAACCTCAGTTGTCTGCAGTCGCAAGACTGCCATCTAGGCGTGTTTTTACGCCTGGAAATCGAGTGGAAGTTGGCCTAGAGGAGGTTATTCGCATTGCGCACACAAGCTTTTAGTCATAATTAAGTAGTGCTATGGTTGTAGAAAGTCTAGTTCTGGGCCAAGAGAGAATTGCTCGCAACAAAACACACGCCTAATCACCGTTGAGTATAAGCACAGGAGACATGGCCCTGCTTACTTTTCTCCACTTTAAGCTGCATATGTTCCTTCCAGCACAGTTCCTTGCCAAGTGACTAGATAATTTACTGACTCGGAGAACTGAAGGTGTTTACGGAAGAGTAGGGGAGCCCCCTCTTCCTCTTTTTTCCTGTGAAAAAAACTAATGCCTTGCATACTAATAGTTTTATAAATACCACTGTGTTTTATAATCAAATTTACCCCAAAATACCTCGTGGGTAAAAAAAGTAAAGATTTTCATTTAGGGATGCAAAAGTTCCCGGTCATAAGACAAGACAAAGGAATATACTTACAACTAAAATTCAAATTGGAATGTTCGACAATATTTTCTTTAGATCTATTTTCGGTACCAAAGGCCAGAGGCGTTTCGGTCGCTTCTTCGGCTTGCCACTCATTATCATCATCATCATCATCGAAGTCATCGTCATCTTTTCCCGCACTGTCCTGCAATATAGAAAACCTATTTTATTACAGTACTCTACGTTTATTACATTGATTAATTAAAAAGTATAAACATTTTAAATGAAGGCGTAATGGCTTGTTCCTACAATTAAACCAATTTAAATCGGCGGTCGACTAATAAGTGTTTTAATTAATTCCATTACGGACGGGAGTGCAGCGCGATGAATAAATAAGTGCAATGCATTGCTGAAATATAAATGTCAGTTTCAATTGAAATTTATATAACGTGCATATGCGCTCATATATTAAGTGGGTGGATGTAGTAATCATTATTACTAAGTATATGGGTTTTTTCCCATGCGGTGCCAGCAATACTATGCCAAGAAAAAGTTTTACTCTGAATTTATGCCAAATGTATATTGCAACTTCGTACATGCCTTTTGACCTAGTCATTGCTCTCGATGAGCATTTATTTTAGAACACCCGGTAGAGGTGTTGCATACGAGTTGACGTTACAAGGTCACGGCCTCACCGTTTTTAGATATTTTTAGAACTTTCATTAATAGTGAAGTAATTATGTAAAAAGATTTTTATATAGCACAGAAGGAAGTGGTCACCTAATTTTGACACCTACTTTTTTATAGTACTATATACGTAATTACTTCCTACAAACAATTGTGTACTACCCATCTATTTAAATATTGCCTCTTGGAAACAAGCGTCAGTATAAAATTTAGTATTTCACCTGTCTTATCAACGATACTTGAATTTGAACGGACGCACATACTTTCCGTATCGATCAGAAACTAAGCAATTATTCCACGACTTTCGGCACAATAACTCCTGAAGACCCTCTTTACATGGCAATTATAATGGTCTAAGTAGAAATAGTTGATGGAGTGCCACAAGATTCTATTTTAGGTCCACTAGTTTTTGCAATGCATTTCTCATTTCCTTCAAAAATGAAAGCGCGTGAACATATAGATTAAAAAATTTAGTAACAATTTCATAACACAGCACGCCACGATCACCAAACCAAACACTACTACCACCCTTTCTGCACATAACCCTCTAGTCATCCAGAAGAAGCAAACCATGTTGTTAAATAATAAATATACACTAAAAAAACGGGATCGGTCACTGGGGCTCCCAATTGCAAACTGAACCGCAACAACAATACCAACACATACGCCGGGCACGATCACCACCCTAGGCTTTAACCAAACATTGAACGTCGACTTTAACAATACCCTTGATTCACCCATCTCTGTTTAACAGTCTCACTCCCAGTCATCTGTAACTACTACTTGACCTCACCATCAAACCCATATTACACTAGAGAGTTCATTCAGCGCACGCAGAGTACAAGAAACAACCCCTTGTGAGGCCCCATCGGTCACATACCTAGGCAAAAATTCAAAGATTCTTCAATCACGCTCACCCAATTCCACCAGAATTTCAAACCTACATTGAGAACCCTCCCATACGAGACCCGCGGACTCAATCCGTTACTTTTAGTACCATTCGCAAAAATATTTTAATAAACCGTAGGTACCCGTTTCAGTAACAAATCTATCACCTTCAGCGGATGTCTACACACAAACGACTAATACATACAAAATTGTAGAAACTTGAAAGTGAACATGTTATGAATCATTCTTAAACTTCTTAAAATTAATAAAGGGTGTTCCTATTTATAAACGGGGTGGTCCATCAATGTGCCAAAGCTGCATAGTTCTTACTCTAAATACAGAAAAATGTAAATAAGAAAATTATATAAACTACCACTCAAAATTTTAATTACATTAAAATGAACTTTCCTATTTTGAACCTTTTATTGAATAATAAACGCGGACTACACTATAGAATAATTGACCTTAATCTAGCCTGATGAAATATAACGAAACAAGTAAGAAAAAATGTATTCCTTTCTTGATGCTACTTTGCGTACAAAATTTTAGTACTGAATTAGCCCAAAAACTTGTAGACCAGAATACTTCATCCTTTAGGAACAAGTGGAAAGGTTTATTAATAGTGACCATAAACACCAAATTCAAAAAGGTAAAAAAACGAATCTTTTCCCTTCGGAGCAACATCTTCTCCCGTTATGATCATCTAAAAAATAAATGTAACTTGTTTGGATTAAAGGGTACACTGGGATAAATTGATCACAAATGGGAAGTGTGGCAATGCGATAAAAATTGTGAAAAGTCAATGAAGGTTAGCAGGTTAGGTTATTGAAATCGGGCAGATGCTTCTATTTGAAGAGGTACATAATACAAAGGGCCCCGAAATGGCGCCACAATTGTGCTCACCCTTTACACCAATCAAAGATCTTGGAAAACCCCTACATTTAGTTACCCGTTGGCCCATTTTCTTTTCATAATAGCAAATTAGTGACGCTCAAACTTATGCGGAGATAAGAAGAGGCAATTAATAAAACGTTTAACACATTAAGATTTACTTTATTTAAAGAGAAAATGTGCACAAGATATGATATTAACAAACATTAAAAACTATAATTGTTATCCTTATTTGAACAAGTATTTTTGGTGCATGTAAAACAAATACAGAAGAATGAATTCTTCTACGTGCAATTAATAAAATGTTTAATACATTAAATTTACTTTATTTAAAGAGAAAATGTGCGCAAGATATGATATTAACAAACATTAAAAACTAATTATTGTTATCATTATTTAACAAGATTTTATTTCTGGTGCATGTAAAACAATTACAGAAGAATGAATTCTTCTACGTGCAATTAATAAAATGTTTAATACATTAAGTTTGCTTTATTTAAAGAGAAAATGTGCGCAAGATGTGATATCAACAAACATTAAAAACCAATTGAGGCGTGTTTTACAAAAACAGCATAAGTCCAAAATTGCCGAAATCGGGTTAGTGGGGCCATCTTACTAGATATCTCATTTTCTAGTAAGATGGCCCCACTAACCCGATTTCGGTACAGTGACTTTATTACAAGCAGTGACGACAAGCGGCGATTATCCGCCATTAAGAGGCAAAATTGTGGGCGGGTTTATATGAACTCAACGGTGGTATCCTAGCAACGTGCTAAATCCAAATAAAAATCACACGCTGATCAAAGGTAAACACAGTCAGGCCGCCATTAAGATGCAAAATATACCACGGCCAATCAAAATCGATACCACGCTTGTCGTCACTGTTTGTAATACAGTCACTGTAGATTTCGGTAATTTTGGACTTATGCTGTTTTTGTAAAACACGCCTCAATTGTTATCATTATTTGAACAAGATCTTATTTCTGGTGCATGTAAAACAATTAGGTACAGAAGGATGAATTTTTCTATGTGCAATTAATACTGTTTAATACATTAAATTTACTTTATTTAATGAGAAAATATGCGCAAGATGTGATATTAACAAACATTAAAAACTAATTATTGTTATCATTAATTGAATAGGATCGTATTTCTGGTGCATGTAAAATAATTACAGGAGAATAAATTTTTCTACGACTCAATTTCCCCATAATTATTTCTACAATAAATACAATACACGCGATAAAAATACCAATGCCATAAATGACAAAGATCCCGTATAAATGCTCAATGGTCAGCACCTGAGGATCTGTCGAATGTCCAGTAGTTCGCAAAACTTCTTTATACATAGTCGACATCTTCTCCGCTACTCTCGTATAGATGCCATTTTCCTTGAAAGCTGTTATAATCATATCGAGATGATGCAGGACATGATAGTCTGGGATTGGTTCATAACTGAACAGATTTGCGTAATAGCCAAATAGTGAAGTATCAAATATTATTTTGTTGTTAATTAATGTTATATTCTTGTCATTTAGTTTTTTCAAAGTGATTGCAGCTCTATTTTCGTTCATCATTACCGAACAATTATTATATTTAATCAATTGTTCTAGTGCAGCTCTACGCGCAGGGCCGTTGTCGGTAAATATAATTAATTTCGATTCAAATTTCTCGATAAGTTCGTGGTGGTTCCTATACTTTTTAAAAAGTGTAAGGACACGTTCATGCGTGTATATATGAAGAGAAGAATTTGCCAGCTCTTCTAAAGTTTCGATCCCTTTTTCATGTTGGGGTATGGTTAAAACACGAATCAAATTTGATGTGTAAGCGGTTTGTATTACAATCGCATAAAATGTGAAAAACAAAAGAAATAAACGAATCGCCCTAATCTTAGGAGAAATGCTATGTGATCCCCACAAAGTCACTGATAATAATTCTAAAATGATAAAAATGAATGAACTCATATTAATCGGTAATCCATGAAGTGCAGCGATCACAACATAAAACACAAGTGCTAAAGCAAACCCAACAAAAAACATTACCCAAACTTCTTTTTGAAAAATTATTACATATATTTCTAATCCCGACAGTTTTTCTGGAACGGGGAGAAACCAAACCCACTTTTCAATGAAAAATTCTTGACTCACTCCATCTAGATACTCTCTGTGATTTCTATGAAGCATTAAATAAGTAGAAGAATTGGGAGGATTTCTCTTTATTTTAATAGTAAAGTGATACTGTTCGCTTAAGACTCTGAGAAGAGTAAATATAAATGTGGCAGCCTCATCTTTCATATTTCCATGTGCATTTTCATAGTATACAGGGCAATATTTGTTACCCCTAAAACTTCGTGTGACAGCAACTTTCACTCTTTCTGTACATTTGTGTTCTTGAGTTACATTAGGTGCATTACCACAACCATTTTCCAACGTAAATGGATCTGAATGGTACCATTTCAAGTGATCACCTTTTCTTACTAATACTATGACATCGAAAGCTGCGTAGTTCCACATGGTCTTGAACATCGGTTTGATATCGATTTCAGACGTTATTACCAAAAATTTACATTTAGGTGCGAGTTTTTTTCTCAACATTCCATTATCAAGTAAATACTTTAGTTGACCACGTAAACTTCTTCCTGTTTTTGCTCGAATAATGTAATTATAACTAATTAAACTGGCTTTTGGTGAGTACTTTTGTGTCGAATTTGCATTTAAGATAATTTTCGGTTGAGGAATCTGTAAGAGTGCGTCACCATCATCTATATCGTCTGCAATTACATAAATGAATTCTCCCTTTTCAAAAAAATCATCAACGATTGTATTCAAACATATTTTATATGAACCGTTACTTTTGTCCTCTAACACATGAAATGCGATCACACTTGGTAAAGAGAAAATAATCAAAATTACAAAATTCGGAAACATCGCGCGACGCGAACTGCCCGAAGTACCTCAAAAGAATGTGACCGATATTCGTATATTTTATGAATAAATAGTAAGCGGAAAGTAAAAAAATTAGTATATAAACTACTGGGTCATGTTGATTTTTGTTTTTATATAAAGAAATACGGTTCTTGTAATCTGCTATTATGGGAAATATTTTGACATATATCACAAACTTATGTTTGTATACTGTGATTTATGAAACAAGAAAATACATAGGTATTGTATTTAATGATAGTTACGCTTACAAATGATTGACATAAAACTAATACTCAATGTTTGTAGTGTAATCACAGCATTTACCTACTATAATGTAAAGTAATGGGTATCATTACCTATATTTTTCTAACTGTCATTTATAGCATACGAAGGGTAGTTACGCTCAACGTAGACTTGTGAACTGTAGCACTATATTTTTCCAAAATGCAGTATCAATTTTAATATGTATTTAAATGGTCCTAGGGCACATTTTCAAGGTTTTCAACTAATCTTTGAGAAGTTTTACTATAGGTAGGAATTGAATTAAACTTCCTATTTCTTGCCACATTTTTCGTAAACGTGTAGTAGGTACGGCGCGGCGCGAAGACGATTCGAACGAAGCACGTGGCGACCGTTTCGAAATCTCCCGTTCGATTGTCATCGGTACTTAAAGTTTGATTCCAATACAATTCTGGGTACTATTTTGAACTAGAAATAGTGTAACACTGCACATTCGTAGTTTGAACGGCAGTGCTTTCTGAAAACAATTTCAGAAAATCATTGAGGATTCATGATTGAAAATTAGAGACGTAATTGACGGTATCGAGGTGACGCAAATTTTACAAATATCAAATTAATTTTTTTTTTGATAATCTGTGCACACTTTACCGCCAATAGCTTTTTCGCGAATGCAGTTGGGACGGTTCAGACAAATCAAGATTAATCTTACAACACGGGTGCCATCACTTTAGTTTCTTTAGTCACTTTAGTGGATTTTAACCGAAAGGTGAGCAACGTCATTCAGCCACCTTACAATTCCAGCGCGAGGAGTCCTAATAGTACAATTCTTCCGATAAGATTCAGCGTGACATCGCCTATAAGAGGGATCTTTCAATAAAGTAAATACGGTGTTTCTGCTTGTGTGTAGTACCTTGCAATTATATAACTATGCATACGAACAGGGGCAGCTTCTCTCCTGATACTCATGTAATGAACCACATCAAGCTTGAAGGTTCCCTCACATGTTGCCAACGTAATATCAATTCCCACTTAGCAATTAGCTTACCTACAGTTGACGCCATAAATGGAAGAATCTTCCCTGAACCACCTAATGCTTCAGTTTTTTAACTCGTATTGTTTGGTACCTGCTCAAGTGTGTGGTGAGACTCAGAGATCAGTCTAGAGGTGATTTTTTAGAGGATTTTCGTGTAAAGGTCTGGAGGTTCTGATTATTTTGATCTATGAGAACTTTCCCGGTACTAGGCGTTATTCCTACAAGTTCAGTTCTTTTGAGCGTACTTGTATCTTGTATTAAAGGTGGTCGTCCGATTGGTTCGTCTAGAATGCGAAGGTGTCCTAACTCAACGTCTCTGTTGTTCGGCAGCTCCTTTGTTTTCAATAAGATAGATGTCATCAAGGCCATGACGGTTGTGAATGATGTTTGCATAGCTCCCGAAACTGTTAATATTTAAAAACTGACACTTCTCAATCATGTGCAATGCTGTGCAATGCGTGCCTTGCGTAAACGGGTATCCGGTCATTTCCCCACCGAAAAAATCCCGCCGGTCAATTGCCCGCCGGTAAATTATTCGCCTGGTAAAAACCCCGCGCGGTGAAATGTTCGCCGGTAAAATGCCCGCCATGACAAAATCCCGTCGGTCATTTGCCCGCCGCTGTAGGCAAAATGATTCCCCTGATATTCTCCTATTTTTGTGATAAAGATCCACTTACATATGTACCTACGTTATGTGCAGCCAGTGGCGGATTATGCGCTCAGGAGGCGTAAGATGAATTTGAGGCCGCTGTTTACTGTAAATTAAAATATGCTAAATTCAAAAAAGAAGACTGTATTAATAAACCAGGCATTGCCATGTTTAACAAAAGAACCGTTATACAGGGTGTCCCACTGCTCCGTAATCGGTCGATAACTCAATGTGGGTTGAAGATACAGAAAAAGTTTCAAATAAAAGTTGCTTTGATTTGAATTGCGCATCTTTTAAAAATATTCTTATATCTACAGTATGTTGCATTTTCACGTGGCAGGAAAATGTCACTTTTTTTTAAATGGCACACCCTGTATTTTTTTCTCTTAATGTATCGACCAACCATATTTATATCTCGCCTGAAATTTTTTTTAATATCGGATGTGCGGTTGCCAAGTTATTAATTATTTTGTCAAAATTTGGTACAATTCAAGGTCGGACTATAATATTCATAACTAAGTTATTCTTCAAAAAAGGAAAAATTTATTTCACGAATAATATTACCCTAATGTCGTGTTACTCTACAAAAAAAAAACTAAGTGATTAATTTTATACCGAGTGTTTAAAATGAGAATTCAAACTTTGTGAACTTTAAATAGAATTTATACGAATATTTTAAATGGAACACCCTGTATTTTTATTTACCATCAGATTCTCGACAAAAAACCCTATTCAACGGTGTATTATTTCCTGGTTTTATTTTTTGTACTTTTGTTAATATTTACGATTTTTAAAATTTCACGTAAAAAAATTTGTTAAAATTAATTTTTATTTAATTATTATTACAAAATACCGTTTAAATAGTTGTTATCAACGCAAAAGAACAAAACTCAAGTCCTGTGACTATCTTAATTTCTAAATAATTAAAACAAAATTTTTAGTAAACGGTATTTCTCGAATTTTTAATAAACGGTGTTTCTCGAAAATTAAAAGAGAAAATAAATACAATATCTCTCATTAAAGTAAATGTTCAAAATGTCTTCCACTTTGATCAATGCACTTTTGAAGCCCAACCCTAAATAATCTCACATTGTTTAAAGTCATAGGAGTAATCGGTTGAAACGCCTCTCGAATTCAAATTTTCATGTCATCTCGTGTTGTGGCAGCTGTTTGAGATGTAACAGTTCCCATAGATAGTAATCCATAAAGGTAAGGTCCGGTGACCTTGGCGGCCAAGGAACAGGGCCTCCTCTACTTTATTAGGGTACAGTAAATCCAATTCTCGCGCGCACCTCTAACTGTTGTTTTGCTTTAATTATTTAGAACTTAAGATAGTCACAGGACTTGAGTTTTGTTCTTTTGCGTTGATACCAGCTATTTAAACGGTATTTTGTAATAATAATTAAATAAAAATTAATTTTAACAAATTTTTTTACGTGAAATTTTAAAAATCGTAAATATTAACAAAAGTACAAAAAATAATACCAGGAAATAATACACCGTTGAATAGGGTTTTTTGTCGAGAATCTGATGGTAAATAAAAATACAGGGTGTTCCATTTAAAATATTCGTATAAATTCTATTTAAAGTTCACAAAGTTTGAATTCTCATTTTAAACACTCGGTATAAAATTAATCACTTAGTTTTTTTTTGTAGAGTAACACGACATTAGGGTAATATTATTCGCGAAATAAATTTTTCCTTTTTTGAAGAATAACTTAGTTATGAATATTATAGTCCGACCTTGAATTGTACCAAATTTTGACAAAATAATTAATAACTTGGCAACCGCACATCCGATATTTAAAAAAATTTCAGGCGTGATATAAATATGGTTGATCGATACATTAAGAGAAAAAAATACAGGGTGTGCCATTTAAAAAAAAGTGACATTTTCCTGCCACGTGAAAATGCAACATACTGTAGATATAAGAATATTTTTAAAAGATGCGCAATTCAAATCAAATCAACTTTTATTTGAAACTTTTTTCTGTATCTTCAACCCATATTGAGTTATCCACCGATTACGGAGTAGTGGGACACCCTGTATATAAATTTATAAAATATTTTCGACGGCCATTTTAAGCACTTCCCGATGGCATTTTGACATCCTTTAGACCTACGGCACTACACATGAATACTCGCCTGCTACTATCTCTTGTTTCAACCTCGTTCTTAACACGTAAATGTTGTACCATTTTCTACGCTTATTCCCCCACTAAAGCGCCTAGGTTATTTGCAGGTTTAGTATATTTTTTTTCAATTGATACTAAAATAGTGGCATGACACACAGGTTTACAAAACTGAAGTTATTTAAAAAAGAACTTTCTTAATTGCTTATTTTTTCAAAAATTACGGCGGGAAATTGACCGACGGGATTTTGTCATGGCGGGCATTTTACCGGCGAACATTTCACCGCGCGGGATTTTTACCAGGCGAACAATTTACCGGCGGGCAATTGACCGGCGGGATTTTTTCGGCGGGGAAATGACCGTGAACCGCGTAAACGGGGGCAATGCGAACAACCCTCACAGCCGTTATGAAGACCCTTCTGGCGCCACTGCCACTGGATCTCTACGTGCGAGAATAGGTCATGCTGACAGTTTTGCGTCTGAAAACGAATGGTTTGTTAAATGACAGAGATATTGAGGTAGGTCACTCTCCAATTCTAGGTGATGCCTATCCTGGAGAGGCGATCGAACTCCCTCATACTTCATTTTTTGTGCGCTATGCATAAGAACCAATTTTGGCAGATAAACTAAACAAGTAGGTACATGCACCGCATGGACTTGGTCGAATCACCATCCCGTAGAGGATATTACACAAACGACCTACTACATACTTTGTGCATGTCCTGTCTTGTCCAACTGAGACGATCCATGTTGGGGGTATCCTGACCGGACATGGCTACGATTACAGCAGCTTCCCCTTCCAGCATCCTCAGGTTTATTTCACGTGTGCGATGGCTTGAGGACGTTGGGGGGTTGAACGAATCTAATCAGGAAAGAAGCACAAAGGACACAGAACAGAATCCGGATAGACAGTGAGTGTTCCTTATACCATCTTTCAGTTAATCTTGGAGTAGATTGCATGAGTCTGCAATACCGTGGAGAAATCAGAAATAATTTTGGAAGTTTTTTCTTCACATCCAATGAAATTTTTGGACAATGGATTTGAATGGTTACGTTACTGCAGGTTCGATGACATTCTCCAACGCAACAAACTTTAGGAGGTTGAGGCTGTAATATTGCAAAAAGGTATGTATCCAAGCGATTGCTCTCCTACGTCACGTTTGTTCGACGCAGCTTGAAATAACTCAAGAAGATTGCAATTGAACTAATTATAATTATAGGATTGGCGTTAGTAAAGTACTACCAATACCATAAAGTCACCTTACAAATACCCCCATCGAACAGAACCAACTTTAGTCACACACCTGAAGTATGTTCGTGGCTACAGTAGAAACAAGGATGTATAGACAGGTTTCCACCAAACGCGACTTATTTTTGAAAAAACCTACCCTTGTATTATTGAAATAGTATTTATTTTACGCCGTAATTGTTTTTCTACCTGAAAATAAAAGTTCATACTAAACTTTGGATGGAACAATGGATAAGTCGATGGTGAGAGTTATCTCTCCTTGCTAGAAGATCAGTTGATTTTTAGCAGCCTCAATGGTGTTAGCATGATGGAGCCCACGAATGGGTTAATTAGAATTTTTCAACTCGTTTTTAGCGCAAAATCACTATGAAGCAGAGATGTTTGTAACTCTCCACTTTCAGTCATCAGGTACAAGTGCTCACAGGAAGGAATGCAATCGACGAAATTTCCTATGCCCTCTCGTATTTTTTCTCTTCGGAGCAACTTCTTCTCCCGTTATGATCATCTAAAAAATAAATGGAACTTGTTTGGATTAAAGGGTGCACTGGGATAAATTGCAACGAAGAAGCCGAATTAGTGGTGAAGGTAACAGCGACCAGAACCAGTCCTTCCATTCACTGATACAGCTGTGGGGTAAATTGATCACAAATGGGAAGTGTGGCAATGCGATAAAAACTGTGAACAGTCAATGAAGGTTAGCAGGTTAGGTTATTGAAATCGGGCAGATGCTTCTATTTGAAGATAATACAAAGGGTCCGGAAATGGCGCCACAATTGTGCTCACCCTTTACACGCAATCAAAGATCTTGGAAAACCCCTACATTTAGTTACCCGTTGGCCCATTTTCTTTTCATAATAGATTGCATTTCACGAATTTGACACTTTCAACCATCAAAGGTACCCTCACCCCTAATCTTATGCACTTTATCCAATGTCATCTCAATTTCTTATTAATTGAATTTTAATTAGTGACGCTCAAACTTCTGCGAAGATAATAAGAGGCAATTAATAAAAGGTTTAACACATTAAGATTTACTTTACTTAAAGAGAAAATGTGCACAAGATATGATATTAACAAACATTAAAAACTAATTGTTATCATTATTTGAACAAGATATTATTTGTGGTGCATGTAAAACAAATACAGAAGAATGAATTCTTCTACGTGCTATTAATAAAATTAATGTTTAATACATTAAGTTTACTTTATTTAAAGAGAA
Source organism: Pyrocoelia pectoralis (assembly GCA_036250285.1). Classification (NCBI taxonomy): domain Eukaryota; kingdom Metazoa; phylum Arthropoda; class Insecta; order Coleoptera; family Lampyridae; genus Pyrocoelia; species Pyrocoelia pectoralis. The sequence continues at coordinate 49,328,275 of CM070078.1, forward strand.
AATATGCGCAAGATATGATATTAACAAACATTAAAAACTAATTGTTATCATTAGACTGCGGATTTACAAGCAAATGCATATTTGCCTGGGATTAATATTCCTTGATAATAATATTGAAAGATACATGTTTCATGCAATATTAAAGCGATTGAGCCACATTTATAAATGCTTATTGTGCTTATTTTAGCGTTTTTGTGCTTATATCTTTGTATTTGATTATTATTGCTTATTTTGCTTTTTTAATGCTTATATTTGGTACTTTTTGGGGTTAATTTTTAAACAGACAAAATCTACAACGACAAGTTTCTTATGAAACCAAAGAAGATTAACAATAGGCGCAAGTATTGTTAACGTTCATTGGCAAAACCAGTAAAACCAAAGATAAGCAATGAAACTAAAATATTTTCCTAGTAAATTCAATTGACTTGTTTTGTAAGAGGATTAACAAAAGTAGTTATGTAGGTATACCCTAAATCCTTGAATAGATTCTTGCTAAAGAAGGCTGCTTACTGACAAGTCTGGAATTTTCCATCCCTTTGAAATTATTGTTTTTGGATGTTTGTGGAGGATTAAATTTTTAACAAGCATTTTCGGCATGGGATTCTTTACAATTGTACAGTGGGTTCAAAACCGAATTTATCAAATTGCAGTTGAAGCAGAGAGTTGTGCCCCGTGTATTTCCATATTAAAACATAGTGTTGTGTTAATTTAGTTATGGGAAAAGTCAAAAGTGCAAAAAATGTTCTAATAAAACAATGGATAAAGGACCACCCGTGCTTTTCATCCGATGGTGAGGTGGTGTTTTGTAATCCGTGCAATAAGGAGGTAAGTTAACTTTTAAATATAATACTAATTTGGATTTTATATGGTGAGAAATATTCCTTAATTTAAAGTAATTAAAAATTAGTAAATTAAGTATTTAGATCTGTAATTCTAAGAAAAACATTTAACTATGTCCCTATATAACTGGATATGTAATTCTGTTAAATAGGACAATAAAAGTTGAAAACGTTCACAGTAATTTTTTTAACAGTAGTGGTTTTAACAGATTATTTCTGCTTGAAAGTGTTTTTCGAGCTTATAAATGCTTATTTATGCACATTTATACATATTTGTGCTTATCTACACATTATTTTGGTGCTTATTTGAAAATTTATACTGCTTATTTTAATTGTTATATGTGCTTATAAATCCGCAGTCTAGTTATCATTAATTGAATAGGGTGGTATTTCTGATGGATGTAAAACAATTACAGGAGAATAAATTTTTCTACGACTCAATTTCGCCATAATTATTTCTACAATAAATACAATACACGCGATAAAAATACCAATGCCATAAATGACAAAGATTCCGTATAAATGCTTAATGGTCAGCACCTGAGGATCTGTCGAATGTCCAGTAGTTCGCAAAACTTCTTTATACATAGTCGACATCTTCTCCGCTACTCTCGTATAGATGCCGTTTTCCTTGAAAGCTGTTATAATCATATCGAGATGATGCAGAACATGATAGTCTGGGATTGGTTCATAACTGAACAGATTTGCGTAATAACCAAATAGTGAAGTATCAAATATTATTTTGTTGTTAATTAATGTTATATTCATCTTACTTAGTTTTTCCAAAGTGAGTGCAGCTCTATTTTCGTTCATCATAACCGAACAATTATTATATTTAATAAATCGTTCTAGTGCTGCTCTACGCGCATCAGGGCCGTCGTCGGTAAATATAATTAATTTCGATTCCAACTTCTCGATAAGTTGGTGGTGGTTCCTATACTTTTTAAAAAGTGTAAAGACACGTTCATGCGTGTGTATATGAAGTGAAGAATTTGCCAGCTCTTCTAAAGTTTCGATCCCTTTTTCATGTTGGGGTATGGTTAAAACACGAATCAAATTTGATGTGTAAGCGGTTTGAATTACTATCGCGTAAAATGTGTAGCACAAAAGAAATAAACGAATCGCCCAAATCTTAGGAGAAATGCTATGTGATCCCCACAAAGTGACTGATAATACTTCTAAATTGATAAAAATGAATGAACTCATATTAATCGGTAAACCATGAAGTGCAGCGATCACAACATAAATCACAAGTGCTAAAGCAAACCCAGCAAAAAACATTACCCAAACTTCTGTTTGAAAAATTATTACATATATTTCTAATCCCGACAGTTTTTCTGGAACGGGGAGAAACCAAACCCACTTTTCAATGAAAAATTCTTGACTCACTCCATCTAGATACTCTCTGTGATTTCTGTTAAGCAGTAAACGAGTAGAAGAATTGCCACGACTTCTGTCTACTTTAATATTAAAGTGATACTGTTCCTTTAAGACTTCGAGAAGAGTAAATATAAATTTGGCAGCCCCATCTTTCCTATCTCCATGTGCATTTTCATAGTGTACAGGGCAATATTTGTTACCCCTAAAATTTCGTGTGACAGCAACTTTCACTCTTTCTGTACATTTGTGTTCTTGAGTTACATTAGGTGCTTTACCACAACCATTTTTCAACGTAAATGGATCTGAATGGTACCATTTCAAGTGATTACCTTTTCTTACTAATACTATGACATCGAAAGCATTGCAGTTCCACATGGTCTTGAACATCGGTTTGATATCGATTTCAGATGTTATTACCAAAAATTTACATTTAGGTGCGAGTTTTCTTCTCAACATTCCATTTTCAAGTAAATACTTTAGTTGACGACGTAAACTTCTTTCTGTTTTTGCTCGAATAATGTAATTATAACTAATTAAGCTGGGTTTTGATGAGTATTTTTCTGTCGAATTTGCATTTAAGATAATTTTCTGTTGAGGAATCTCCAAGAGTGCGTCATCATCCATATCGTCTGCAATTACATAAATGAATTCTCCCTTTTCAAAAAAATCATCAACGATTGTATTCAAACATATTTTATATGAACCGTTACTTTTGTCCTCTAACACGTGAAATGCGATCACACTTGATAAAGAGAAAATAATAAAAATTACAAAATTCGGAAACATTGCGCGACGCGAACTGCTCGAAGTACCTCAAAAGAATATGACCGATATTCGTATATTTTATGAATAAATAGTAAGCGGAAAGTAAAAAATTAGTATATAAACTACTGGGTCATGTTGATTTTTGTTTTTATACAAAGAAATACGGTTCTTGTAACCTGCTATTATGGGAAATATTTTGACATATATCACAAACTTATGTTTGTATACTGTGATTTATGAAACAAGAAAATACATAGGTATTGTATTTAATGATAGTTACGCTTAGAAATGATTGACATAAAACTAACACTCAATGTTTGTAGTGTAATCACAGCATTTACCTACTATAATGTAAAGTAATGGGTATCATTACCTATATTTTCCTAACTGTCATTTATAACATACGAAACTAGTAGTTAAGGGTAGTTACGCTCAACGTAGACTTGAAGTAAACTAACACTCAAGGTTTGTGGTGGAATAGTGTATAATAATAATAATAATAAAAATAATAATAAACGATTACCTATTCATGTAAAGTAATGGGTGTCATTATATTTTTCTAAAAAAATGAACCCATAGGTTACAAACAAATTGGATCGATTCAGTTTCATTCCTAAACATGTAGAGTCGATTTCAAGAATACTAACAAATTTTATATTTGGCAATGATATCTACAGTTAAACCTTGCAATTTTTTGTGAACTATAGCACTATATTTTTCAAAAATGCAGTATCAATTTTAATATGTATTTAAATGGTCCTAGGGCACATTTTCAAGGTTTTCAACTAATCTTTGAGAAGTTTTACTATAGGTAGGAATTGAATTAAACTTCCTATTTCTTGCCACATTTTTCGTAAACGTGTAGTAGGTACGGCGCGGCGCGAAGACGATTCGAACGAAGCACGTGGCGACCGTTTCGAAATCTCCCGTTCGATTGTCATCGGTACTTAAAGTTTGATTCCAATACAATTCTGGGTACTATTTTGAACTAGAAATAGTGTAACACTGCACATTCGTAGTTTGAACGGCAGTGCTTTCTGAAAACAATTTCAGAAAATCATTGAGGATTCATGATTGAAAATTAGAGACGTAATTGACGGTATCGAGGTGACGCAAATTTTACAAATATCAAATTAATTTTTTTTTTTTTGATAATATGTGCACACTTTACCGCAAATAGCTTTTTCGCGAATGCAGTTGGAGGGTTCAGACAAATCAAGATTAATCTTACAACACGGGTGCCATCACTTTAGTTTCTTTAGTCACTTTAGTGGATTTTAACCGAAAGGTGAGCAACGTCATTCAGTCACCTTACAATTCCAGCGCGAGGAGTCCTAATAGTACAATTCTTCCAATAAGATTTAGCGTGACATCGCCTACAAGAGGGATCATTCAATAAAGTAAATACGGTGTTTCTGCTTGTGTAGTACCTTGCAATTATATAACTATGCATACGAACAGGGGCAGCTTCTCTCCTGATACTCATGTAATGAACCACATCAAGCTTGAAGGTTCCCTCACATGTTGCCAACGTAATATCAAGTCCCACTTAGCAATTAGCTTACCTACATTTGACGCCATAAATGGAAGAATCTTCCCTGAACCACCTAATGCTTCAGTTTTTTAACTCGTATTGTTTGGTACCTGCTCAAGTGTGTGGTGAGACTCAGAGATCAGTCTAGAGGTGATTTTTTAGAGGATTTTCGAGTAAAGGTCTGGAGGTTCTGATTATTTTGATCTATGAGAACTTTCCCGGTACTAGGCGTTATTCCTACAAGTTCAGTTCTTTTGAGCGTACTTGTATCTTGTATTAAAGGTGGTCGTCCGATTGGTTCGTCTAGAATGCGAAGGTGTCCTAACTCAACGTCTCTGTTGTTCGGTAGCTCCTTTGTTTTCAATAAGATAGATGTCATCAAGGCCATGACGGTTGTGAATGATGTTTGCATAGCTCCCGAAACTGTTAATATTTAAAAACTGACACTTCTCAATCATGTGTAATGCTGTGCAATGCGTGCCTTGCGTAAACGGGGGCAATGCGAACAACCTTCACAGCCGTTATGAAGACCCTTCTGGCGCCACTGGCACTGGATCTCTACGTGCGAGAATAGGTCATGCTGACAGTTTTGCGTCTGAAAACGAATGGTTTGTTGAATGACAGAGATATTGAGGTAGGTCACTCTCCAATTCTAGGTGATGCCTATCCTGGAGAGGCGATCGAACTCCCTCATACTTCATTTTTTGTGCGCTATGCATAAGAACCAATTCTGGCATATAAACTAAACAAGTAGGTACATGCACCGCATGGACTTGGTCGAATCACCATCCCGTAGAGGATGTTACACAAACGACCTACTACATACTTTGTGCATCTCCTGTACTTGTCCAACTGAGACGATCCATGTTGGGGGTATCCTGACCGGGCATGGCTACGATTACAGCCGCTTCCCCTTCCAGCATCCTCAGGTTTATTTCACGTGTGAAATGGCTTGAGGACGTTGCGGGGTTGAACGAATCTAATCAGGAAAGAAGCACAAAGGACACAGAACAGAATCCGGATACACAGTGAGTGTTCCTTATACCATCTTTCAGTTAATCTTGGAGTAGATTCCATAAGTCTGCAGTACCGTGGAGAAATCAGAAATACTTTTGGAAGTTTTTTCTTCACATCCAATGAAATTTTTGGACAATGGATTTAAATGTTTACGTTACTGCAGGTTCGATGACATTCTCCAACGTAACAAACTTTAGAAGGTTGAGGCTGTAATATTGCAAAAAGGTATGTATCCAAGCGATTGTTCTCCTATGCCACGTTTGTTCGACGCAGCTTAAAATAACTCAAGAAGATTGCAATTGAACTAATTATAGGATTGGCGTTAGTAAAGTACTACCAATACCACAAAGTCACCTTACAAATACCCCCATCGAACAGAACCAACTTTAGCCACACACCTCAAGTAGGTTCGTGGCTACAATAGAAACAAGGATGATAGACCATAACCAAACAGGTTTCCACCAAACGCGACCTATTTTTTTAAAAAACCTACGTTTGTATTATTGAAATACCTAGTATTTATTTTACGCCGTAATTGTTTTTCTACCTGAAAATAAAAGTTCATACTAAACTTTGGATGGGACAATGGATATGTCGCTGGTGAGAGTTATCTCTCCTTGCTAGAAGATCAGTTGATTTTTAGCAGCCTCAATGGTGTCAACATGATGGAGCCCACAAATGGGTTAATTAGAATTTTTCAACTCGACTAGATCTAAACTTCACGCGTTACTAGCGCAAAATCTCTATGAAGCAGATGTTTTGTAACTCTCCACTTTCAGTCATCAGGTACAAGTACTTACAGGAAGGAATGCAATCGACGAACTTTCCTATGCCCTCTCGTATCTTTTCCCTTCGGAGCAACTTCTTCTCCCGTTATGATCATCTAAAAAATAAATGGAACTTGTTTGGATTAAAGGGTACACTGGAATAAATTTCAACGAAGAAGCCGAATTAGTAGTGAAGGTAACCGCGACCAGAACCAGTCCTTGCATCCACTGATACAGCTGTGGGGTAAATCGATCACAAATAGGAAGTGTGGCAATGCGATAAAAACTGTGAACACTTAATGAAGGTTAGCAGGTTAGGTTATTGAAATCGGGCAGATGCTTCTATTTGAAGGTAATACAAAGGACCCAGAAATGGCGCCACAATTGTGCTCACCCTTTACACCAATCAAAGATCTTGGAAAACCCCTACATTTAGTTACCCGTTGGCCCATTTTCTTTTCATAATAAGTAGATTGCATTTCACGAATTTGACACTTTCAACCTTCAAAGGTACCCTCACCCCTAATCTAATGCACTTTATCCAATGTTATATCAATTTCTTATTAATTTCATTTTAATTAGTAACGCTCACATTTATGCGGAGATAACAAAGGTAATTAATAAAAGGTTTAACACATTAACATTTACTTTACTTAAAGAGAAAATGTGCACAAGATATGATATTAACAAACATTAAAAACTAATTGTTATGATTATTTGAACAAGATATTATTTCTGGTGCATGTAATACAATTAGGTACAGAAGAATGAATTCTTCTATGTGCAATTAATAAAATGTTTAACACATTAAGACTTTCTTTATTTAAAGAGAAAATGTGCACAAGATATGATATTAACAAACATTAAAAACCAATTGTTATCATTATTTGAACAAGATTTTATTTCTGGTGCATGTAAAACACTTATACAGAAGAATAAATTCTTCTACGTGCAATTAATAATATGTTTAATACAATACATTACGTTTACTTAAAGAGAAAATATGCGCAAGATATGATATTAACAAACATTAAAAACTAATTGTTATGATTATTTGAATAAGATATTATTTCTGGTGCATGTAAAACAATTACAGAAGAATGAATTCCTCTACGTGCAATTAATAAAATGTTTAATACATTAAGTTTACTTAAAGAGAAAATATGTGCAAGATATGATATTAACAAAAATTAAAAACTAATTGTTATGATTATTTGAACAAGATATTATTTCTGGTGCATGTAAAACAATTACAGAAGAATGAATTCTTCTATCATCTATGTGCAATTAATAAAATGTTTAATACATTAAGATTTACTTTATTTAAAGAGAAAATGTGCACAAGATATGATATTAACAAACATTAAAAAAATTGTTATCATTAATTGAATAGGGTGGTATTTCTGGTGGATGTAAAACAATTACAGGAGAATAAATTTTTCTACGATTCCATTTCGCGATAATTATTTCTACAATAAATACAATACACGCGATAAAAATACCAATACCATAAATGACAAAGATTCCGTATAAATGCTCAATGCTCAGCACCTGAGGATCTGTCGAATGTGCAGTAGTTTGCAAAACTTCTTTATACATAGCCAATCTCTTCTCTTCTAGGCTCGTATAGATGCCGTTTTCCTTTAAAGCTGTTATAGTCATATCGAGATGATGCAGAAAATGATAGTCTGGGATTGGATCATAACTCAACACATTTGCGTAGTGGCCAAACAGTGAAGTGTCAAATATTATTTTGTTGTTAATTAATGTTATATTTTTGTTACTTAGTTTTCTTAAACCAGCTGCAGCTCTATTTTCGTTCATCATTACCGAACAATTATTATATTTAATCAATTGTTGTAGTACTAGTGCTGGGTAATGTTCAGGGTACGTGTTGGGAAATGGAATTAGTTTCGGTTCAAATTTCTTGATAAGTTCGTGGTGGTCCCTATACTTTTTAAAAAGTGTAGTGCTCAGTTCATGCGTGTGTATATGAAGCGAAGAATTTGCCAGCTCTTCTAAAGTTTCGATCCCTTTTTCATGTTGGGGTATGGTTAAAACCCGAATCAAATTTGATGTGTAAGCGGTTTGTATTACAATCGCATAAAATGTGAAAAACAAAAGAAATAAACGAATCGCCCTAATCTTAGGAGAAATGCTATGTGATCCCCACAAAGTCACTGATAATATTTCTAAATTGATAAAAATGAATGAACTCATATTAATCGGTAAACCATGAAGTGCAGCGATCACAACATAAATAACAAGTGCTAAAGCAAACCCAGCAAAAAACATTACCCAAACTTCTGTTTGAAAAATTATTACATATATTTCTAATCCCGACAGTTTTTCTGGAACGGGGAGAAACCAAACCCACTTTTCAATGAAAAATTCTTGACTCACTCCATCTAGATACTCTCTGTGATTTCTGTTAAGCAGTAAACGAGTAGAAGAATTGCCACGACTTCTGTCTACTTTAATATTAAAGTGATACTGTTTCCTTAAGATTCCGAAAAGATGAGTTAATATAAATATGGCAGCCTCATTTTTCATATTTTCATGTGCATTTTGATAGTGTACAGGGCAATATTTGTTACCCCTAAAACTTCGTGTGACAGCAACTTTCACTCTTTCTGTACATTTGTGTTCTTGAGTTACATTAGGTGCTTTACCACAACCATTTTCCAACGTAAATGGATCTGAATAGTACCATTTCAAGTGTTTACCTTTGCTTACTAATAGTATGACATCGAAAGCTCCGTAGTTCCACATGGTCTTGAACATCGGTTTGATATCGATTTCAGATGTTATTACCAAAAATTTACATTTAGGTGCGAGTTTTTTTCTCAACATTCCATTACCAAGTAAATACTTTAGTTGACCACGTAAACTTCTTTCTGTTTTTGCTCGAATAATGTAATTATAACTAATTAAACTGGGTTTTGGTGAGTACTTTTGTGTCGAATTTGCATTTAAGATAATTTTCGGTTGAGGAATCTCCAAGAGCGCGTTATCATCCATATCGTGTGATATTACATAAATGAATTCTCCCATTTCAAAAAAATCATCAACGATTGTATTCAAACATAGTCTATATGAACCGTTACTTTTGTCCTCTACCACATGAAACGCGATCACACTTGGTAAAGAGAAAATAATCAAAATTACAAAATTCGGAAACATTGCGCGACGCGAACTGCCCGAAGTACCACAAAAGAATGTGACCGATATTCGTATATTTTATAGATAAATAGTAAGTGGAAAGTAAAAAAATTAGTATAGAAACTACTGGGTCATGTTGATTTTTGTTTTTATACAAAGAAATACGGTTGTTGTAACCTGCTATTATGGCAAATATCTTGACATATAAACAAACTTATGTTTATATACTGTGATTTATAAAACAGGAAAATACATAGTATTGTATTTAATGATAGTTACGCTTACAAATGATTGACATAAAACTAACACTCAATGTTTGTAGTGTAATCACAGCATTTACCTACTAATGTAACGTAATGGGTTATCATTACCTATATTTTTCTAACTGTCATTTATAACATACGAAACTAGTAGTTAAGGGTAGTTACGTTCAACGTAGAATTGAAGTAAACTAACACTCAATGTTTGTGGTGTAATAGTGTAATAATAATAATAAACGATTACCTACTCATGTAAAGTAATGGGGGTCATTATATTTTTCTAAAAAAATTAACCCATAGGTTACAAACAAATTGGCTCGATTCAGTTTCATTCCTAAACATGTAGAGTCGATTTCAAGAATACTAACAAATTTTATATTTGGCAATGATATCTACAGTTAAACCTTGCAATTTTTTGTGAACTATAGCACTATATTGTTCCAAAATGCAGTATCAAATTTAATATGTATTTAAATAGTCCTAGGACACATTTTCAAGGTTTTCAACTAATCTTTGAGAAGTTTTACTATAGGTAGAAATTGAATTAAACTTCCTATTTCTTGCCATATTTTTCGTGAACGACGCGAAGACGATTCGAACGAAGTACGTGGCGACCGTTTCGAAATCTCCCGTTCGATTGTCATCGCTACTCAAAGCTTGACTTGATTCCAATACAACTCTGGGTACTATTTTGAAATTGTGACCACTGCACATTCGTAGTTTGAACGGCAGTGCTTTCTAAAAAGAACTTCAGAAAATCATTGAGGATTCATCATTGAAAATCAGAGATGTAATTGACGGTATCGAGGTCGCGCAAATTTTACAAAAATATCAAATGAAATTTTTTTTTGATAATATGTGCACACTTTACCGCCAATAGCTTTTTCGCGAATGTAGTTGGGAGGGTTCAGACAAATCAAGATTAATCTTACAACACGGGTGCCATCACTTTAGTTTCTTTAGTCATAGGGCAATTGCCTAGATTTGTGGATTTTAACCGAAAAGTGGGCAATGTCTGGCCGTCCGGTCCGATCAATGTCATTCAGCCACCTTACAATTCCAGCGCAAAGAGTCCTAATAGTACAATTCTTCCAATAAGATTCAGTGTGAGATCGCCTACAAGAGGGATCTTTCAATAAAGTAAATACGGCGTTTCTGCTTGTGTAGTGCCTTGCAATTATATAACTATGCATACGAACAGGGGCAGCTTCTCTCCTGATACTCATGTAAAGAACCACATCAAGCTTGAAGGTTCCCTCACATGTTGCCGCCAACCTAATATCAAGTCCCACTTAGCGATTAGGTCACCTACAGTTGACGCCATAAGTGGAAGAGCCTTCCCTGAACCACCTAATCTAATGCATCAGTTTTTTTAACTCGTACTGTTTGCTACCTGCTCAAGTGTGTGGTGAGACTCAGGGATCAGTCTAGAGGTGATTTTTCAGAGAATTTTCGCGTAAAGAGCTGGAGATTCTGATTATTTTAATCTATGAGAACTTTCCCGGTACTAGGTGTTATTCCTACAAATTCAGTTCTTTTGTATTAAAGGTGGTCGTCCGATTGATTCGTCTAGAATGCGAAGGTGTCCTAACTCAACGTCTCTGTTGTTCGGCAGCTCCTTTGTTTTCAATAAGATAGATGTCATGAAGGCCATGAGGATTGTGAATGATGTTTGCATAGCTCCCGGAACTGTTAATATTTAAAAACGGTGACACTTCTCAATCATGTGCAATGCTGTGCAATGTGTGTCTTGCGTAAACGGGGGCAATGCGAACAACCCTCACAGCCGTTATGAAGACCCTTCTGGCCCCACTGCCACTGGGTCTCTACTTGCGAGAATAGGTCATGCTGACAGTTTTGTATCTGAAAACGAATCGTTTCTTGAATGACAGAGATATTGAGGTAGGTCACTCTCCAATTATAGTTGATGCCTATCCTGGAGAGGCGATCGAACTTCCTCATACTTCATTTTTGGTGTTCTACGCATAAGAACTTTTCTTGCACTAAGCGTTATTTCAACCAATTCTGGCATATAAACTAAACAAGTACATGCACCGCATGAACTTGGTCGAATCACCATTTCGTAGACGATCTGACCGGATATGGCTACAATTACAGTAGCTTCCCCTTCCAGCATCCTCAGGTTTATTTCACGTGTGCGATGGCTTGAGGACGTTGGGGGGTTGAACGAATCTAATCAGGAAAGAAGCACAAAGGACACAGAACAGAATCCGAATAGACAGTGAGTGTTCCTTATACCATCTTTCAGTTAATCTTGGAGTAGATTGCATGAGTCTGCAATACCGTGGAGAAATCAGAAATAATTATGGAAGTTTTTTCTTCACATCCAATGAAATTTTTGGACAATGGATTTGAATGGTTACGTTACTGCAGGTTCGATGACATTCTCCAACGTAACAAATTTTAGAAGGTTGAGGCTGTAATATTGCAAAATAACTCAAGAAGATTGCAATTGAACTAATTATAGGATGTGGCGTTAGTAAAGTACTACCAACACCACAAAGTCACCTTACAAATACCCCCATCGAACAGAACCAACTTTAGCCACACACCTCAAGTATGTTCGTGGCTACAGTAGAAACAAGGATGTATAGACAGGTTTCCACCAAACGCGACCTATTTTTTGAAAAAACCTACGCTTGTATTATTGAAATAGTATTTATTTTATACCATAATTATTGTTTTTCTACCTGAAAATAAAAGTTAATACTAAACTTTGGATGGAACAATGGATATGTCGCTGGTGAGAGTTATCTCTCCTTGCTAGAAGATCACTTGATTTTTAGCAGCCTCAATGGTGTTAGCATGATGGAGTCCACGAATGGGTTAATTAAAATTTTTCAACTCGTTTTTAGCGCAAAATCACTATGAAGCAGATGTTTGTAACTCTCCACTTTCAGTCATCAAGTACAAGTGCTTACAGGAAGGAATGCAGTCGACGAACTTTCCTATGCCCTCTCGTGTCTTTTCCCTTCGGAGCAACTTCTTTTCCCGTTATGGTCATCTAAAAACTTGTTTGGATTAAAGGGTACACTGGGATAAATTGATCACAAATGGGAAGTGTGGCAATGCGATAAAAACTGTGAACAGTCAATGAAGGTTAGCAGGTTAGGTTATTGAAATCGGGCAGATGCTTCTATTTGAAGGGTCCGGAAATGGCGCCACAATTGTGCTCACCCTTTACACGCAATCAAAGATCTTGGAAAACCCCTACATTTAGTTACCCGTTGGCCCATTTTCTTTTCATAATACATTGCATTTCACGAATTTAACACTTTGAACCTTCAAATGTACCCTCACCCCTAATCTTATGCACTTTATCCAATGTTATCTCAATTTCTTATTAATTTAATTTTAATTAGTGACGCTCAAATTTATGCGGAGATAAGCAAAGGCAATTAATAAAAGGTTTAACACATTAACATTTACTTTACTTAAAGAGAAAATGTGCACAAGATATGATATTAACAAACATTAAAAACTAATTGTTATCATTATTTGTACAAGATTTTATTTCTGGTGCATGTAACACAATTACAGAAGAATAAATTCTTCTACGTGCAATTAATAAAATGTTTAATACATTAAGATTACTTTACTTAAAGAGAAAATGTGCACAAAATGTGATATTAACAAACATTTAAAACCAATTGTTATCATTATTTGAACTGGATTACATTTCTGGTGCATGTAAAACAATTGCAATGGAATCATTTCTTCTACGAACAATTAATAAAACGTTTAACACGTTAACATTTTGGTACTTTATTTAACGAGAAAATATGCACAAGATGTTATATTAACAAACATTTAAAACCAATTGTTATCATTATTTGAACTGATTATATATTTCTGATGCATGTAAAACAATTACATTACAATTATTTCTCTACGACTCAATGCCGCCGTAATTATTTCTAGAATAAATACAATGCATGCTATAAAAATACCAAAGCCATATATGACAAATATTCCGTATAAATGATGAATGCTCAGTTGCTGAGGTTCATTCGAATGTTCAGTAGCCCGCACAAATTGTTTATATCTAGTTGATCTCTCATTGTCTAATTTGGTATAGTAGCCGTTTTCCTTTAAAGCTGTCATAACTCATAATCATATCGAAATGATGCAGAAAATAATAGTCTGGAATTGGATCCATACTAAGCACTTTTGCGAAATAGCCAAATAGTGAAGTATCAAATATTATTTTGTTGTTAATTAATGTTATATTTTTTTTTTTAGTTGTTTTAAAAAGACCGCAGCTCTATTTTCGTGCATCATTATCGAACAATTATTATATTTAATCAATTGTTGTATTGCGTTATACGAAGAGTCCCACTTCAATGTAACTACTTTCTGTTCAAATTTCTTGACAAGTTCGTGGTGGTCCCCATACTTTTTAAAAAGTTCGGCGCCAGGTCCACTTGCGTATATTTGAAAAGAAGAACTTGCCAGCTCTTCTAAAGTTTCGATCCCTTTTCCATACTTTGGTATAGTTAACACACGAATCAAATTTGATATGTAAGCGGTTTGTATTATAATCGCATAAAATGTATAACACAAAATAAATAAACGAATCACCTTAATCTTATGAGAAATGCTATGTGATCTCCACAAAGTCAGCGATAATACTTCTAAGTTGATAAATACGAATGAACTCATTTTAACTGGAAATCCATAAAGTGCAGAGATCACAACATAAAACACAAGTGCAATAGCAAAACCAGAAAAAGACATTACCCAAACTTCTTTTTTAAAGATTACTATATATATTTCTAATGGTGACAATTTTTCTGGAACGGGGAGAAACCAAACCCACTTTTGAATAAGGAATTCTTGACTCACCCCATCTAGAACTTCCCTGTGATTGTTACCGATCAGTGTACGGGTAGAAAGATTGGTCTCCTTCAATACTATATTAAAGTGATACTGTTCCTTTAAGATACTGAAAAGAGTAAATATAAATTCGGCAGCCTCAGGGTTTATATCTTTATGAAATGTATTTATAAAGTGTACAGGGCAACATCTGTTACCCCTAAAACTTCGTTTGACAGCAACTTTTACTCCGTCCGTACATTTTTGTTTTTGAATTACATTAGGTGTTTCGCCACAACGATTTTCCACCGTAAATGGATCTGAATGGTACCATTTCAAGTGATTATCTTTTCCGAACACTGTGCACACTAACACTATGACATCATAAGCTAAGTAGTCCCACATGGCCTGGAACATCGGTTTGATATCGGCTTCAGATGTTATTACCAAAAATTTACATTTGGGTGCGAGTTTTTTTCTTAGCATTCCATTACCAATTAAATAGTCTAGTTGACGACGTAAACTTCTTTCTTCTTCTGCTCGAATAATGTAATTATAACTAATTAAGCTGGGTTTTGGGGAGTACTTTTCTGTCGAATTTGCATTTAAGATAATTTTCGGTTGAGGAATCTTTAAGAGCGCGTCATCATCATCCATATCGTCTGCAATCACATAAACGAATTCACTCTTTTCAAAAAAATCATCAACAATCGTATTCAAACATAGTGTATATGAACCGTTACATCTGTCCTCTAACACATGAAACGCGATCACACTTTGTGAAAAGAAAATAATCAAAATTACGAAATTCGGAAACATTATGCGACGCGAACTTCCCGAAGTACCTCAAAAGAATGAAACCGATATTCGTATATTTTATGGTTAAATAATAACTGGAAAGTAAAAAATGAGTAGTATATAGGTCATATTGATTTTTGTTTTTATGTAAACAAACAGGACTCTCGTAACCTGCTATTATGGAAAATATTTCGATAAATAATTCAGTAAGACACTTCTGTTTGTACGTATACTGTGATTTAAAAAATACGAAAATTACAATTTAATTATAGGTACGCTCAATGTAGCATTGAAGTAAACATGTTTGTAGTGCAGTCACCGCAGTTACTAATATAACGTAATGGGGGTCATATTTTTCTAACAAAATGTACAGCTTACAAAAAAATTGGATCGATTCAGTTTAATTCCTAAAAATGTAGAGTATATTACAACAATTCTAGAAAATTTTATATTTATGGACACATAATAAGTGGAAAGTGGACAAATAGCGCATAATTACGGTCATGTTTATTTTTTTAACAAACAAATGGTTTTATTATAGCTATAGTATTGTAATTGTTGGAAATATCGTGATTTTGAAAGACACCAGTTCTCGATCACCAAAGTGGCATTTCGCGCACTAGATACAAAAATAACTATTAATTGTACAACACGATTTTAAAAATAACAATTAGAATTTAATTATAGAGTTACCTCGAAAGTACAATTTAAGTAAACGAGCAATGAAGTTTATTTGGTTTCTAATAAAATGTTATACACCTTAAAATAAAAATTGGATCGATTCAGTTGAACTCCTATTAGCCTATTACAAAACAGCGGTATTAACAAATTTTTATATTTGGCAGTAATACCTATCACATAGTAAGCAATAACTTGAGTTTTTTATTTATACTTACATTGATTTATTGGACGACAATATGTATTTTAGTCGTAGCGGTGCATGTAAATGTCTGTCAAATTGTGCGCGAAGTGTGAAATTAGGTACACTTATTAATTAGATCAAAATAAACGATTTCACCCGCAGCAGCCCTATTTTCAACCCTTAGTTTTCAAAAGTGCTCCGTCGATGCTCCGTATTTAGTTTTTTCCATCCCCTAACGATAACTGCTTTGTTTACAACTTTTCGAAAAAAATATATTAATAAAAGTTTTAGGAATTCTTGCAAGGAACATTTTGTATAAGGATAAAATTTTCACAAATATCAACCTTTATCGAGATATGTGGAAAAAACTGATTTTTGCAGTTTCATTACAAAGTCGGTCATAGTTTTCTTGTTTGGGTATCGTTTCTCAGAAAAATTATTCAAGTAAAAGATATAGATATTAATATGATCAATATTTTAGATATATATAATATTTTCACAGAAAGCAACCCTTAACAACTTATTTCGATGTTTCTGAAAGTAAGCAACCCTTAAGTATGAAATCGCTCGTATCTTTTTTATTTGTAACTTATGAGGAAAAA
Source organism: Pyrocoelia pectoralis (assembly GCA_036250285.1). Taxonomy (NCBI): domain Eukaryota; kingdom Metazoa; phylum Arthropoda; class Insecta; order Coleoptera; family Lampyridae; genus Pyrocoelia; species Pyrocoelia pectoralis. Next base: position 49,345,097 of record CM070078.1, read on the forward strand.
CATGTGAATAAATAGTATAGAAAATCATCTTTTGGGCATTTTATGTCGGTATGAAAATTTCTCAAAAGTCAACCCTTAACGTGATATATCGAAAAAACCAGAAACTGTCAATTTTCGCATAAAATCGAGCATAACTTTTCTATATTTTACTACAGTGATATTATTGTTATACAGGGTGATTCAATATTCACTCCCCAGCCCTCGGATATGTATTCTACAACTAAAAATAAGATAAAAATAAAGAATAGTAAAATCCCGAAAACTTAATCGTTTTCTTCGGAAATCGCTCTCTGTATAAACGTTCGGCAGCACGGGCGTTATCATTACAAGCGCCTAAAACTTTTATCATATCGACGTATTCTCTGTTAGTATACCTTTCCATTATTAATGTAAAAGCTTTTCCAGCTTTCAATACTTTATAAATGATATTAAGTCAAATAAACAAAACAACGACAAGTAAATGCGCATTGCAATTTGATTTAAAATTTTGAATTGTTTTATTCTTTATTTCAATTTTACCGGAAAACGGTTAGGCTTTCGGGATTTTACTATTCTTTATTTTTATCTTATTTTTAGTTGTAGAATACATATCCGACGGCTGTGGAGTGAATATTGAATCACCCTGTATAATTCGGTAGGTACATCGATGTAGAAAATATAAGTAAGCGGTAATTTTTTTACAAAAACTCACCCTTAGCGAGATATTTTGAAAAAAAAAAACTTTCAGCCCTTTTTAGAAAAGTTTTCGTAACTTTTCCAATTACGATTGTTAATAGCCAATTACAGTGTGTTTCATGAAATCATAGTGATTTTGCACCACACTGGTGCGGGAATTTTCAACGTACAAAGTAAGGTTTATTCGCGGTAATAAAACCCTTATATTGCATTTCTTAAATAGTTGTTGTAAAATTTGTTGGCCGTTAACGGCAGTTCGCGAAATTATATGCGTCATGGTCCACGTGTAAATAGAAATCCAAGTGGATGTGACATGTGAGTGAGAATGGGTGCCTAGATGTTGTTTCATCTAGGAATGGGTGTCGGCGTGGGGACAGTGACGAGGACAGAGAACCAAAGTCCAGTCCCTCGCCGCCTGTGCATATGAATGATTTGAGCTTGCCGTTTTATTTTTTTTAATTAATACTCCATCAACTGAATTTCATCTTTCATTTGTCCGAACTTGCTCTGAAATGTCAGGAATTATAATCGAGTTTGTCAAGAATTTTCATTTTTTGGTCTGGTAACCCTATAGTTGTGCCAGAAAAAATTATCTCTTGTGCTAACTCAATTTTATTCCTTATTTGTTGTGCTATTTCTCTATTTTATTTGTCATCTGTTCTATTAGAGTATTTTTAAAAGGAAGGTCTAGTCATGAATTTGGGAAAAGAAAACAGCTCGGACGAACACTTTAATGTTTGTGATATAATATTTATATTATTTCTATTTATATATACCTATAGTATTTCTACATGTTCACTGTGTATATAAATGATTAAATTAATAAAATAACATGCAACTTGTAGTACCAACGATTATATACGCCGCCATAGGTAGGGGAGGCCGGGGCATAATGAGCACCTTAAGCAAGTTGTCTAATTTAGCCCGATCGATTTACAATACGAAGACAGTATTTTACAAATTTAATAACTACATAACAAGCTTAAAAAAATAATTATCATCATTCTTTAAAATAAACCTCCAAAGTACTTTTTTTAAGCTTTAAATATTTTTGCAAAATGCCCATTTTGCCCCATCAGCTGGGGCAAAATGGGCAGTTGAAAGGGGCATAATGAGCATAAGGTTTAAAATTAATTTAAAGGGGGCCTAAATAAATTTTTTTTTATTTTTACAAAATTCACAAATGTGACAACATTCTTCATCGTTGTCATCCTCCCCAGCACACGAACAATGTGCCCATCTTCTGCATGAGCCACAGGTTACCCATCCTTCAGTGGATTGGGAATATAAATATCCGCAATATAAACATTCCACATCAGAACCATCATTACTCTCTTCTTGGTCTGATAAGGTGCTTTTATTTTGTTTTTTAGGTTTTTGTTGGCCCTTTCCCTTTGCTTTATTTTCCTTTCCACTCGAAAGGCAGGTGCTCATTTTACCCCGCTCGTTATGCCCCCGACTTCATTTTGTAAATAAAGCAAATATTTCATAAGTAATCAAAGCTTATTAATATATCTAAACACTATTAAAAGAGCTAAAAGACATCCCTTTTGTAACTAGTAAGTCAGCAAACGTCTTATACTTCAATGACTAGGTTTATTTGTACCACCAAATATTCCAATTATTTTAATTTTCACTACGCAAACACCATAAAAAATACAACGACTACATAATACAATGGTCAGACTCATACTGATATATTTCGAATTACGGAACAACTAAGACGTCGTTTGGTGGGAATGATGATCTGAGAAGTACAGTAGCGTCAAAAATATTAGCAGTGCCCGTTATGCCCCGGTAGCCCATTATGCCCCGGTCTCCCCTAAGTGATTTTAAGCACGATTGTTGTCTTTTAAGTGTTACATATTAGAGCTGGAATGAAACAATAGAAAGCTTTTAAACACTTTTGCATGCATTCGAACCTATTCTGGAAGCAGTTATTCCAATCATTGGTTGAATAATTAGTATTTGATCCGGGTACAAAAGGGAGATTCGTTACAAGATCACAATTATGTTGAACTATAAAAAAGATTTGTTTGTAAGGTATTAGATCGAAAATTAATAAGTACCGTTCCCTTATGAGTTTATGAACATTTAAGTAAGTAATTGGAATTGGAAAAAATGAAGGCGGTTCTAACACGGGCAAGTCGTTTGTTAAAACCATTTTTTGTGGCGATTGGTTCGTGTTGATAGTTGCAAGTGCCACCATCTTGGTCTATTCAAAATCTAACACTTCTATACCTTTGCGGTTGTCTTCTCTTAAGGTACATTAATAATTATGCAATCGTGTTAAATGTAAAAAGGGAAGACACGCATACGAAATAATATCCTAAAAACGCGAACATGATGCAAAAGAAGTACATACGCCTCCATTGATTAGAGTATTCATTTTTTCCCCCCTATTTACTTATCAAAATGAAAGTACCGCCAATGGATAAATTTAGGAAAAAAAAAATTGACATACTTAAATCGGAAAAAAGTAATTACTGCAAGAAAGAATAACAAAGAGGTTCATACACTCTATTTCGAGCAGATGCCTCGATACAAAAAGTCAACAAACACTTGGCAAGCCATTTTCTCCTTCCGTATCGTTCTTTTAAATTAGACAAAATGCAGCAGTTGCATTCCGTTTATAGGAAAAAAAGAAAAAAATGCCGTCTCGGTGTGCATGTTTAAAACTTACTAAACCAGGAAATTAGTAAACATCTTGAAAGGATGCGGTTTGGTTAATACTTTCTGATGAATGACAAGTCACGTTTTGGCTTGTGATTTATGCCAAGTGTCTTTTTTTAAACAGGTGATCATTTTAAACGGTTGCAAGTAGTAATAAGTTTTATTTATAATTATTTTAAACATTTCAAAGTTTACCCAAACAATGTGTCATTCAATGAATACGTTATACAAATATACACGCGTTTTTTATCTTAAATTAATGAATGAAACTTTAACTTTTTCACTGTCGTTAATTAAATTATTATTCAACCACAACGTATTTATATAAGGTATTTACTTATACAACAATAATGTTGAATGTGACTTGAAGAATCGATTTTAATTAGTGTTTATTAAGAAATACGACTATTCAATAAATAATGATCAATAAATTATTATGTAGATACATTATTACTGTTTAACATGTGTTGTAGCCCTTCGTCGATTAACTTAAATTTGTAATTTAGAGTAGTTGTTTTTAGATGATAATCGTTTCTTGATTGAGAAAAACATCCGCATTTGAATATTTATAATTTCAACGTGGCCTCGGAAAAGGGTCACAACCCCGAATAGTAACCACCCCCAACAAGTAAATCAATTTGAATCGTGGAAATATGTGAAAACGACGCGACGCCGACGGTTTATCCAGTCTCGAAAGATGTTAAAACAATCCCCCGTATGCAAATTAAAAAGCGAGCTACCTGAAGCTCCTTTGCGACTTTGCGAGCAATTTAAAAGTTTCAACAACTGTTATTAATCCGATTTTATGATTAATAAAGCGATACGTTGTATAACATCGAAATACCCTTAATTTCTTGTATAAAAAAAAAGAACCATTGGAAGTGCGTTGGGGGTTGTTTCTTTTTGGGAAAATTAAGTCTTTGTACCATTTTGCTAAGGATCCACAGATCTTTTATGGTTTTGTACTGTTGTCCATACGTGTGCCTGTGCATGGTAAGTCAATTAGGCTTCGACCTTTTGCTATTCAATATAATATCCATCAGTGACCCGGGTGCATATTTACATATCCTCCTATACAATGGCACCAGGGTGCCGAAATCTGTTAGTCTTTGTGGCGTACAATTGAGCTACAAAAGCTCATTGATTTAGGCACCTCTCCGAGAGCTGAAATCACTGCAAGCTTGTGCATGTGCATACCTACACCATACCCATACGTTAAAAATTTGGCCGTTATATTTCCGTTCCTAATCGTTAATACATATCAGAGTGAGTGAAGTGCACGTTTGTTATTTATACGCCACAATGGAGGAGGAATATGTTACAAAGATAAAGTCCCTTTTACATCGTGTTGATCCAGCGTGTAAGATCGTGTTAAATACGATTTTAAATGAAGATAAATAATGGAAGTAAAAACAAAATTTTCTGACGACTATGAAAGCGAATGCAAACATTGGATACAAAAATACTCTGTAGTATAACGTACTGAAAAAACTTGATTTAAAAAGTTCTGCATGATCTAAAACTTTCAAAATGCAACCATCAGGTATTAATTTTTTTCAGTCGTATACGAGGTTGGTCAAAAAATATGAATTTTGCGCAACAGTAAAGTACCTTTATTTTTGACAATATTATTTAGAATTAAAAACTGTTATTATTTGCTTTGGGGTTTAGCTGTTGGTGGTGTTAATTATGGCAGTTGGAAGAAATAATTGCAGCTAATTTTGTGGTATTTTTTTAAATACCTTATATTTAATTACATAATGTGAAGGTTGACGTTTCGCGCCATAATGATTGCGCTTATTCATAACCCTTATGATTTTACTACTAATGGTGATAAACTTTTTTATTGAGGATACGTGTTGCGGTCCGAATTTGGTTCGAGTGTATTTGATGAAACTTGAGACGTTGTGGTGTGGAGGATGGTCGTAGTTATGTTCCATGTTTGATAGTTTGATGTTGTATTTAGATGTTTCTGTTGTCCATATTGTGATGTGGAGTGTAGTTTCTAAGGTTTTTTTTCAATCGATCTTCCTACGATTGTTGATATTATTATTTGCTTTGGGGTTTAGCTGTTGGTGGTGTTAATTATAAGGTATTTAAAAAAATACCACAAAATTAGCTGCAATTATTTCTTCCAACTGCCATAATTAAAAACTGTGTTTTAAATATTTAACCATGACGATTTAAGTAACATTTTATCATCAAATATCGTTCTAAAATAAAACTAAAATGTAAATATAATAAAATAATTTAATACAAATGGATATGATTGCATAATGTAATAAATTGTAGGGGTCCATAACTGATGGATGGTATTACTCCAAATGGGGTGGGTGCAATAAACGTAGATGAGAGGGTTCTCAATTATTAAACACTAAACCTTCCCCATGTATATAATATATTATTAAATTAATAATAATAATAATATATTATATACATGGGGAAGGTTTAATGTTTAATAATTGAGAACCCTCTCATCTACGTTTATAATGTAATAAAACATTATTTTACATTACATTATCTTACATTATTCCATTCACCCCTTTGTGATCATTCGGATTCCTTTAATATGATTGCATATCTGAACGTAGTTTTCAATTCTGACCAACTTTTCTTTATAACAATTTTCGAAATAGGAGTATTTTACTTGCACATTTCACAATCACAAATCACATTTTTTGACAAACCTCGTATTTCGAATGAAAAAAATTGATATTATATCTGATGGTTGTATTTTGAGTTTTGGATCATGCCGAACATTTTATGTAGAATGCTTTTTTCCTTAAAATTAATAATAAAAAGGTTTTCCATATGGTTTCAACTTACGGAGACATAGGTACTAGTGTATACCATACAATCTCAGTAATATATTTTTTAAATAAATAAATAACTAATTATTTTAACATGTGTTTATATTATTTTACTCTGGCTACTTTATTCACCTGGAAGTGTGAAAATAAGTTAAACAATTCGCAGAGGTGCCTAAATCAATGAGCGTTTACAGCTCAATTGTACGCCACAAAGACTAACAGATTTCAGCACCCTGGTGCCGTTGTATAGGAGGATATGTAAATATGCGACCCGGGTCAAAACCTATCGAGCAAAATTTTCCCAAAAGCATTATTTATGCAGCAATTTCGTAGGAAAAATGTTTAAACGCATTGCATCGATACTCAATAAGCGAATTTCAGGGGTTTTGGCCTGCCACATGATTGTTGATCAAAACATGCGAATATGGGAAGGTAATTGACGCGAAAAGAGGATGAAGGAACCAATTATTGTAATATAAAACTCGAAACCTCCTTCTTATACTTTATTAGAATTATGTTTGACCAGATGTTCAAGAAGTAAGATGATGATCTAAATTTGCACAGCGACTAGTTTTGACTAAACGTTATCTTCAGGCACAACAGACGAAATGATATAAATTGGGTTGTAATCATTAAAAGTTACATTTGTTCTCTGAGTTAATGGCCAGTGAAAGAAGGGAGGACTCATTTCCTAGTTACAAAATATGCACGTTTGACGCAACACATTTTGACACAATTGAATATGGATGTATCTAGGAGGTATTGCTGATGGTGTATCGTACCAGTATTGAAAAATATTGACTTAGTAGTATGTATGTAGTTTAAAAAGGGTAACTTCACTTTTTTGCACATCTTTTTTGCACAGTGAAGGGAAGAAACCCATAGATAGGCAGTTCATAAAATAAAGCTACAATGTAAAAATTCATTATTATCACTACAGCAAGTGTTCAAAAGCGGGGAGTTCATGTATCAGATGCTTTCTAATCTGACCAAGCAAGTCGTTTTGTGATTTTTTTTTAAATTTCTTACCATTTTCGGCTAAGTAAAATTGGCCCTTAACAATTAATCAAAAACGAAAGCATCTTCAATGATCAAAAAATCATTTAAATTGAACACTGCGTGGTATGAAAATATTTATAATCAGATTGGTCCGCTTCTGAGTGTCTATGTGCTGCAGTCGTAATCAAGCCAAAAGAGGAAAGGAATAAGAAGCTTTACAAACTGACCATCTCAAGAGGAAAGGTAAATTTTTCTCTTCCATTATGGTGTGTGGGTGTGCATGTTGAGGCGATGAATGGGCACAATTGGTGATGGAATAATCAATGCCGAGATGTTTCTCGACCATAGAGTTACATACCACATAGCTAAATTGGTTCCTTGATGATCCTACCTGTAAGCCGTCCAGTTTACAATGTATTGTAAAAAGTTCATCAGTGGAAAATTGAGTTTTCAGGGAAAATAAAAACAGAATTTAGCATTTATTTGATTTGGTGCAGTTTCTATTAACCTTTTAGGCTTTTTGGCGCGGGAGATCCGATTTGTGCCTTATAGATGGAACAATTTTATGTTCTCGAGCAGAATCTGTTGCCTTCCATTGCATTGGGTATTTACGAGGACCAAAAGGTACATTTTGTAACAATGAGATGGAGTAGCATGTCGATGAATAAGTTAGTAGCGTTCCTTCCATCCATGGGTGACCTCTACCAAAAATGTGTCATAAACTTAGAACCCCCTCGCATAAAATAAAACGAAATCCAGCCAGAACGAAGGAGGATCGAAGCTGTTATTTAAGATTGAGAGAAGATAGTAGTATTGATAAGCCATTTATTATAGATTAAGGATCAGATACTGTAGCAGTAGACGCTTTGGTGAGAGGAATTTGCTAACTATTTGAAGATGATCCATGGTTTTGTGTATCACAGTACACCTTCCAGTTCCGTAAAGTGTCAGCAAGGTGCGTATCAAAACAGCTGACCACAGAAGTGAAATAACGATGTCTTGATCCTCGTGAAATCTTCTGGGATAATGTGCCGAAGAAGGAGATCTATTTCTGGGATGCATTATTACTGTAGATGAGTAGTGGATAACCCGAAATCAAAAACCAAGGTGAATTCTTCTATTTTGAGATCGTGTATAGGGAGATTACTGACGAGAACATTACATACCGCGAATCAAGACCTTCGATTAAACCAAAAGGCGTAGGTTTTTGGGAACTGGTACCAAGAGGGCATGATTTGAAGAAATTTATGATTTTCGTGTAATATTTGGTGAAAATATATTAGTCAACGGTAAATTGTGGATTTAAATTTTATGGCAGTATTCCAGATATCCAGATACAAAAGAAACTTAATCTTTGTCCGGTTGGAAGTTTCATCAGTCAAATTTATACCGCGCAAATACCGTTTTGACGATGAAGCAATACTTACTAAAAAATAAATGATTGATTGTTTTGGCAATTTTGCTGTATCTACTAGATGACGATCGATCAATGCCAACAAACAGAATCTATTTCATTAACTTCTCAACGCAATAAATTAAGGAAAATTCTGAAAGTATTTTTCCATTAAAGGTAAGTTTCGGTGATAAAAAGATATGTGTTGTTAATGGGATGGATTATTTACATCAAGTTTATTAGAAAATTATACGGTAATTAACCATATGGATACTCAATAGTGATTGATTAATAAAAATAATCGTAAAAAAGCGCTTTAGATTGTTTTAAGGTTTTCTTTTATGTGCGCTATACTATAGCGAGCATAATTAATCACTTTTGGTATATTCATAAATAACGTGTCGTCTACTCTCACCACACGCATTTGAAAGTGCGTTCAATAAAATAGTGCGTGAATGGAAAAAATCTCACACATCTGACCAGTAATTAACTATTATAAATGTAATAAAAAATGATGGGTTAACTTCACGACAAAGTTACAAAATGAATGTTCCTTTTATTACTCGGTGGGTTTCAAAGATATTTTTGAAGATCATCATAAATGAGTTGTAAAGAAATAAAATTCTTCTTTTTTTGTTTACAATCAATAGTAAGTAAACGTCGCTTTGTACAATTTTCTAAACACATAAATATAGTCGTGACACGTCTTCAAAGATTGATATCTTATGGATTTACGTAATGCGAGATGTTGAAAGTTGTATTTTGCTTCTTTTATTTAGATAATCTTGGAAAATGAATAAATTCCTTTGTTAGCGCTCGTTTAAATGCTGCACTTATGTGTAGAAACACGCACGTTTCTGATGAATGATTTTTAAAATGCCATACTACATTCATCATTTCCAAATTTATAACTTTTTTCTTTCTTCAACAAACAAACCGATTTTTTGGGTGAATTTTAGAAAGCAAACTTCTGTTTCACATGACGTCCCCTTGATTGATCCAGATTAGATCATGAACTTTAAAAGTGACTAACTCAGAAGATGTGCAAATCGCAAACATTCGGACAAAGAAACCAACAAATGGCACAAGAGAAGGTATCTCGAATAAATTAAAATTTTGTGGGCATAATCGGATAAGGATAGCTAAACAAAAAGAAGCCGTTGCTAATAATATCTGGAGTAGTTTCAAAATTTCCAAAAACAAACCGAGTTAAAAAGTGCAAAAGCACTGACAGAAATCCAGTTAAAAAACACGAAAACCAAGTCACTCTTTCCAGACTCCAGCCGTTCAAAGTTGGGCCTGCAAGTGCGTGGTGTGTTACCATAACCGTATTTGCTTTTAACGGTTTCCACTTCTTTTAGCTTCATAGTAATGAGAAGCGATAATAAATACATTACAGACCGGATGAATCTATAGAACAACCACAGCAATAAAAACAGATTCGAGGCATACAGGGTTGCCCACTTTTGCCCTTCGTTCTTCGATAGTACCTTTATCATTAATTTTAGGATAAAAGGTCAAGAGACATTTCTTATTCAGATGTTCCTTGTTTACAACCTTATTTATAAATTGCTTATTTATATACATAAAAATAAAAATCATCTGAAAATATTATCTGATCAGCATAACTATAATACACGTAATCGAGATGCAATTATATTGGCTCAGCATAGGTATTATTATTATTCTGGGGGTGGTCCCAATAGGTTCCCGCACTGCGACCTTTTGGTCTATTGTGCTCCCCGGTGTTGTCTACCCTTCAAGAATACCTGTATCTTTTACAAAGTCCAGGATTTTAGTCGGGTGAATCTTCGTTACTTCCTCTTGTGTAATTTTTTCATTTCCAAGTAGGAGTTCCCTTGCCTTTATGAATGCCTCACATTGGCATAGGTATAGTTCATATCAAAAGTCTCCTGAATATGCAATGCAGGTTCCAAACTGTACAACGGCTTACCTAATTCTGTAAGAAACCTAAATTTGAACAAATTTAAATACAGTATAAAGGAAACATTGGTTTCTAATGCATTCTACACCATGAATGAATTCAGTAACTTTCAGGTGAAATGTACATAAATTAACTCTTTTAACTTTAACTCTTTTTTTTTCCTTTTGACGACATCATGCATTATTAATTGTATTGACGGTGTGAATAAACATTATTATTATTATTATTATTATTATTTTGAGGCCCGCACTGCTCTCGGTTTCGTCTGTACAGGATCGTACTCTAATATTTTAAATGGAACACCGTATAGATTTTTATATTTTTGACGTCATCAAAGGTAATATCAGAATTTTCGTCCTTGGCCGTAATGCAATCCATTGGCGAAACCCGCATTTCGATAACTTTAATAGTTTCCGAGTATCGAGCGTTGCAAGGAATGTGTACGGACAGACTACAGACTACAGACGACAGACGGAAATTTTTTTTTCTTCTTTTTGAATCTATGTATTCAGAAACCCAAAGATATGCAAAAATTTGCATTCCTTTAATTTTATTTTCAGAATTGGGAGATAAAACAAAATAGTTCAAAATAAGGTTATTATCTCGGAAACTATTACCTTTAGATATAGGACATCAAAGCTAACTTAAAAATCAGTTCATTCATGAAAAAATATACAGAGTGTTCTATTTAAAATAGTCGACTTTTGGCATTTCTTCTGTGGTCGTTAGAAAAAATTCAGTACGGCCCTTTTGCAACGAATTTCGTTCAAAATCAGCATATCGAGAAATAAAACGTTCTTTTGTTTATGATAATCTCAAATTTTGTTGTTCTGTTGCCAATGATTGAATAGTTATGATTTTTTTACTGATTGTTGATTTCGGCGACAATTTTTAAAAAATATTTATTTTATCCTAAATGAGTTGACATAAGTAGGTGAAAGGCCAAACAAACTTGGTCTAGAATCGAATATGGATTTCAAAAATATAAAAATCTATAGTGTTCCATTTAAAATAATCGAGTACGATCTGTACAGACGACACCGAGTGCAGTGCGGGCCTCAAAATATTTTTAGGTTGTAAACAAGGAACATCTGAATAACAAATGTCTCTTAACCTTTTGTCCTAAAATTAATATTAAAGGCACTATCGATCGAAGAACGGAGGGAGAGTGGGCAACCCTGTATACAACAATGTCTGAGATGAATGTTTTGAGATACAGATACCTTGTAGTGAAGTAGTTCCGGGATGCTTCAAAATAACTATTCTAAAACCTTCTTGCATGTTGTAAAGTTAGTTACATACCTTGACGTGTAAATTATTTTAAATGAAATAAAGGGTTTGCGGCAATAGAAACTGATATGTGTCAAAACACCCTTAATTTTTACTTAAACGTCTCAAATGTTGATTTTGATTTTCTGTACAAAAAAATAAAAGGTAGGTGACAACATTTTATTAGTATTAACTAAGAACTCAAATGTGTAGAATTGATATCCGTGATAGTACTTTCAATTTTTGTATCAAAACACCCTTAATTTTTACTTTACTTTACTTACTTTATTACTTAAACGCCCCCAAGTGTGTATGTACATGAGATGTTGAACCTGATTTTCTTTACTTATAACAGTTATTGTTAATTAATTTGTACATATTTTTGTTACTATAGTTTTCATCGAGAATTACTTTATCATATTACCCAATGTTATTTTTTGTTTATATATATAAAAAAAATTATAATAATTGTCACTAAAAAAAAACTTAATGTCTGAGAAAATATAAGAATAAAGTTCTTTATAGGTATTAAATATATAAAAGATTAATATAATCGAGTTCTCATTCATTTTGTTTATTAAATGTAAATGGAGTTTGCATATTTGATCTTTTGACAAAAGCAAAATCAAGATTAATAAACAGTTATAACTATAAGAAAATGAAGCGTTTACGACAACATTTTATTGACATTAATAAAGGACTCTTATGTGTTGAATCGATATCCGTGATAATATTTTTAAATATTTGTCGCAAAACACCCCTCAATTTTGCTTAAATTCTGTAACTGTATACAGGGTGGGACATTGAAAAGGAAACACGCATGTTTTGGGACACTTAGAGCGGTTTCTTAAAAAGCCCTCGGACACGTCGATTCTTGATTTTTGGGGGACAACTTTTGATGTCAAAGTTGACATTAACGCATCAACCCCCTAGCCCCAGCAACCCCTAACTCAAGAATTTAAATAGGGAAAGGGGGTCGAGCGACCATTCATTTGAAGCGCCTTTCAATTCTCCATGCGGCAGCATGGCCGAAATTCAATTTTTTAGTAAAATTTACGTAACGGAACGAGGGTCTCTGGAAGAGTTGCGTCCATGCAATTATTGAAGAATGACGCCAAATAACGCCACAGATCCTCTAAAATGTAAGGAAACGTTTCGAGCAGAATTTGTATCATTGTATGAAAGTTGGTGGCGCACAATTTGATCATTTGTTGAATTGATAACAATTTCTTCCGACGTTGAATTTTGATGTTTAAATTTTTTCTACACTAAAATTTTTATAAACCTAAAAACAATCATGCACTCACATAGAGAATCAAGAGACCTTTAAAATGAGGGCTCACTCGACCACCTTACCGTAGTTTTGTTTTTTTGGGGGTTGTTGGGGCTAAGGTCAAATTTGACATCAAAATGTGCCGTAAAAAAGGTCAAAGGTGGCGTGTTTCAGGATTTTTCCTAAACAACACCCCCACCTTAGTTAATCCAGATGGTGGTTTTCACGAGGACGAAAAAACATTGAATAAAACTAATTTCGGCCATGCTGTCGCATGAAGAATTGAAAGACGTTTCAAATGAGTGGTCGTTCGACCGCCTTTCCCTATTTAAATTCTTGAGTTAGGGGTTGCTGAGACTAGGGGGTTGATGTGTTAATGTCAACTTTGACATCCAAAAATCAAGAATCGACGTGTCCGACCGTTTTTTTAAGGAACCGGTCTAAGTGTCCCAAAACAAGCGTGTTTCCTTTTCAATGGCCCACCCTGTATAAGATGTTGATTCTTTTATTTACAAGAAAATGAAGGGTATATTACAAAATTTGATTGGCATCAATTAATGATTCATATGTGTGGAATCGAGATTCATGATCATATTTGTGTCGAACCACCCTTAATTTCTACTTAAACGACTCCAAGCATACACATGTTATGTATATGAGATGTTGACTTTGATTTTATATACAAAAAAATGAAGGGTAGGTATGTGACAAAAGTGAAAGTTCCCATGAAGGGGAGGTGTGGTTTTACCTCATGCAAGGATGCATAACTGTAGAAAAAGAAATCGTAAAATATTAACAATTTACACACCTTGAAGTATAATTTAAGCCACAAACATAAAATTTCGTAGTAATTTCATAGTGATACTTTGAAGTGGGGTGGGGGTGTCACTTGATGAGGGGATGCTTCAGTAATGATGTACAACTATTTTGCATATTATTAATCTACATGCCTTGAAGTGTAATTTAACAGTGCTTAAAAGTAAAAAAAGTTTATGAAATATTTTTAATTTTATTGGACCTTTCGAGAGAAGTCTTACTATGGAATATTTTACAGTAGAATATGATATTGCCCTGTGAATGAATAGTTGAATAAGTTAGTAGGGAAGATTCGTTAATGATAATTTATTGAGAAGATAACCAATGGTTATGGCCATTTAGGACAATGGTTTCCATTCAGAATGACTGGCAATGTAAAGTCGGCAGTTTGGAAATGCGTAGAATCGTATACCATTGTAAGTCTGAGTCAAGTGAAAGTTCGTGTCATGCTTATACACTGAGGAGACCAATTCGAGAAGATCTTGTGCTACTTGGCGGGGGCTCGAGTCACATCATATAATGGAAGTTTATAAGGACCCCTTCGACTTTTCCACAATGAGTTAGGTATTTTGGGTTGTGCATGTGCTGTGCAATCTGGCACAAATGATCGGGAGTTTCGGACTTGACTTCAGTGAGAAATAGTACATTGTGTATCGAGTAGGAAAAGCGTAACATTCCCGGGCGATGTGACAGCCAAGCCCAGCAACACAGAGTCGGGGAATGTTGCTTTTCCTACGAGGTACACATACTATTTTTCCGCCGATTGTTAAAAAAGGGACTGAAAACATGGAAATTCTAAAAATTATTTTATGAAGAAAAGAATAAGCGATGATTGAAAATAACGAACGTCGGTATCCATGGAGAAGGAGAAGTATTAACATTGTAGTTATCAGGCGACGCGACTTGCAATTCCAATGCTAATGTTAATACCAATATCCCCTCAATAATCAACACTACACTGTGGCCCGAAATAAAGGAGTACATTTTTTAATCTGAAATAACTTTTTTGTTTTTAGGGCGATTTATTTTCTTTTTACAGGGTTAATACCTCAGCATGTCCCCAATATGAGTGCAAATTTTGGTATAAATAAAATGTACAGGGTCGGACTTACAAATTTTTTTCTTTAATGGTGCATTTGTGATCGTTGCAAATGAAACATGTTTTAGCTAAATTTGAACTGATATGCTCTTTCGGTACGGTAAGTACCCAGAACACTTCCGTACAAACGAAATTCTCCGAAATTGTAGGATTTGCGAAATATCATTTTTTTATTGAAATAAGGAAATAATACATTTTATTAAATAACACAAATTATAACTAAGAAAATTAGCTACATAATTTATAACTTAAAGTAAAATATTATGAATGTGGCCACCATGATTGTTCACCAGTTCACCACTTCTTGTAGCCTTCTGCGCCATAAATTGATGGCCCCATTTATTGTACGCTGTTCAAAGTTGTTCCATACAAACTGCATTCGTTCGAAGAAATGGCAGGAAAGATGTAATTTAGTGCTAAGGAGCTTCCGTTTTAGTGAAGATATTAGAAAAACATTTAAATTTACATAAATATTAAAATTCGATATTTTTCTTTAGTTTATGGCTAATGCGCGTACTTAGTACCATTTAAATAAAAAAATGATATTTCGCAAATCCTATAATTTCGGAGAATTTCGTTTGTACGGAAGTGTTCTGGGTACTTACCGTACCGAAAGAGCATATCAGTTCAAATTTAGCTAAAACATGTTTCATTTGCAACGATCACAAATGCACCATTAAAGAAAAAAATTTGTAAGTCCGACCCTGTACATTTTA
The DNA here is from genome assembly GCA_036250285.1 of Pyrocoelia pectoralis. Lineage (NCBI taxonomy): Eukaryota > Metazoa > Arthropoda > Insecta > Coleoptera > Lampyridae > Pyrocoelia > Pyrocoelia pectoralis. Next base: position 49,360,765 of record CM070078.1, read on the forward strand.
TTTATACCAAAATTTGCACTCATATTGGGGACATGCTGAGGTATTAACCCTGTAAAAAGAAAATAAATCGCCCTAAAAACAAAAAAGTTATTTCAGATTAAAAATTGTACTCCTTTATTTCGGGCCACAGTGTAGTAATAATTGTAATATAACAATAACTATTAATAGAACGATATAATTGAATATTACTTGTTAAATGTGTTTTCATTACCTTGTTGAATGTGCTATAATTACTGTAAGGAAATGAACATTTCTTTACAGTACAGAAATGAATATTTCCTTACAGTAATCGTTCGCTGCCTAGCAACGACTACATGCACCGGAATCTTGACCTTTTCCTTTCTCTATGCCTTTTCCTTTCAAAATTCTGTCAGAAATGTCACAATTTTTGAACGATCGGCGGAAAAAGAGATTGTAGTGACCTCAGAACTAATCGTCAAGTGTACATAATGTAATAGGATAACACTGCAACATCGCAAACAAACCAGGCTGTGCTCGACACATACACTAGACTAGAGACTTGGGTAGAGAATTCCTGGCCAGATTCATTCCAAGATTCTGCCTAAGAACCCAACAAATAGGAAAAACACTCCATTTTAACGCTAAGTAATGTGAATATTAAATGGTTGCATCAACTAAGCACTTACACACGACATCCTCCTATTTCAGAGTTTGTGGGGAGGAAGATACGGAATAAACAAAGAGCAAATATAACCCATTTGTGATGAATTTTTCATCTTCATTTTACATGACCAAACATTGGCCTGCAGAATATAGTGTACAAAACCACTGACATATTTTTGATTGTCTCGAAATTAAAAAATTAACAGTTGGAGTCGTTACATTTCATTCGATTATGTAGTACCGCTTACTCCAGTAGGTAGGTAATTAAAGAAAGGTCATAAAAAATTCGGTATTTATGTTTGTCGGTGAAACATTTTACCATTATTTACTGCATACCGTTCGTACACCTGCACATTACGTATCCTTGATAACATTTTTTTGTAACCCGATCCCCTTCACTCAAAACATTCATCAAAGATCTTGAGTAATTACCTTTTTTACCATTAAACGTTAATGGCCCTATAAACTGAAAAACTTCGTCAATATTTATCTAGACATAACCAAAGACTATCCTTCCCCTAGGATAGTCTTTGACATAACACAACTAACAATAAATTATTCTCGAATTGCAATTTACGTCATGTACCTACTAAACCACCTGTTTTCTTCGTGTATTCGTGCTGAATTTTAATCTGGAGGATTCGTTATTAGTCGAATAAAAACTGATATTGTTTAGACTCGTACTGCAGACAAACCTGTTCTCATACCATTTTGCACTGGACCATTGCATCTTGTAACCGAAGGCCATTCGATGTTATTTGTTTTGCAATTGTGTAATAAGTGAGGTCATGTAAATGTACCCTATGAGAATTGGACGTGACCTTACCTACTCTTCTACTATAGTTATGCACGAGTTTGCAATTTCAAATCGATGAGAGGAGCGAAACCAAAAAAATTTATGCATAAATGAGATAGGAAACAATTGATACGTTCACTACATTATTTAATAGTCATCGTTGAGTACTCCGATTCACGATCTCAGATACGTTCAGTGCGTACAACTTCATTACTTTGGAATTTGCCGTTGATAAAGACGTTAGATCGAGATTGAGAGTGCAATTACGCGAATAACAAAGGAAGTTGTCGGCACCATAGAAAAAATCGAAAAATTGCACCAAATGCAGTGCGTTATCTATTTTAAAGGTTGGCAATAGTATGTGCCAAAGTTTTTTGAACCGTTCATTTGAAAATAATTATTAATTCACACGTCCAGCTGGCTTTTACAGTAGGAAAAAATAGAATGAATGTAGTAACAGTTGCTAATCCGGAAAAACAAAAAAAAATAATACCTAAATTTAAACATGTGTGTCTTTGATTACAAAATCTGCTCATTTAGGTCAGGTCATCTGATATCTGCAATTAGTTCTAGATAAAGTATCATTATTACTGTAGTTACCGAATGATCCCATGGGAATATCTAACCACAATTTCCGAATTTTTGCTCACGCCCCACATTAGTTACTATAGACCTTTTTGAGTTCAAGGCCGTTATAATTATCACCTTTTTACAAGATCAGAGAGAATAACTGCCGGAAATTTATAATAAAAATCTGCACGGTTTTGATGACCATGTAATTGATTTTGAAAAGGTAAGGTCGTAAACACGGAATTGTAGTCGTAAATTATTTACAAGTATCAATAAACTGAAAATCGTTCTTACTTAAAATAAAACCAAACTTTCTATACTTATAGGTGAGTAACATCAAAGAACTCTTTGGTAACATGAAGAAATTTTCGGTTGGAACGAAGACAAAATAGACTAGAAAGATTATCGGTTCAAAATATTAATTCCTGGAAAATATTTGATAAACGTATTGACTTTTTTTGTGTTATCATTTTAACACACTATTTATTTATACATTTGTTAATGTCAAGTGTAGCGATTTACAACAAAATTTGTTTATTTGGCCCGTTTCTTCAACATTTGTTTTAAAAAATAGGATTATTATGGCGAAGTCCTCCTCACTTTGCGGTTTAGCCTTTAACCTTTCCAAAGAGATTAAGTCGAAAATGAGCAAACACCTTTTCTTTGACAATATGTTGTAATATATCTGTAAAATGGGCGCGTGAAGGGGATGCACAGAATTTTGAAATTAACACGGGGTGAGTGTGGGGATAATGATTATTGTGTTGAGGTCACAGATCAACACCAAGTTGAAAAGGATCTCCACGAATTTACAGTGAGCGTCATAAAACTTTTGTCAAAATTAATAAAACACTTGCAACTTTGGTAACCAATTTTTGAATTATCGGATTCCGCAGCCCCTCACCCAACTGATAGGGGGAAAAATCGTACCCCACTTCACCCTATTCCTATGTAAGGGATTTTACTTCACGGCACGGCCGGCATATAAATTAACGATATGCTATACACCTGAACGATATTTACATCGAATCATCCCCTTTATAAAGAAAAATCGAGCTTTCCATCGAATTTACTACAAAATCAAAAATAGTTTACAAAACTGTCTTTAACTTAAATTTGACTTCAAGACATGTAAATAGATTAATGATATGCAATTAAAATCTACCTACAATATCTCCGTTGAATAATCCCTGGATAGGACAAAATCACACTTCATCACACTTTCCATCGAATTTAGTAAAAAATTAAATGACCAGGAAACTAGCACACAACTTTCCCCTGTTTACTACAACGACATAATAAATAAAATAGTTTTTTGCATAATAACTCAAAATAAAGCAGTTTTTGCGTAATAACTCAAAAGAAAAAAAATAAATATATATGTATTATAGTTGTAATCAGAAAAAGATTTCTGATTGTCTCCTGAAATAATATACAGGGTATGTCATAAATATTTTAAATAGTTTGTTAATTTCTGATTAGGCCCGGAAGTAAATTGGTATACTTATTACACTCGATTAAAAGAGTCGTACGTCCTTTACTTCACTGGACAATTTTACTTCTTCATCTTTGTTTGCAAGAGTTATGAATTTTTAAAGTTTTCAACTTCAAACATTCATCCCCCTTCCCCTATGGGAAATCGAGAAGAAAATGTAGTGCCAATAGTTTTTCATGAACTATATGTATAACATTTCAAAAAATAAAAAATGACCCATTTTGGAAACCAATAAATTGGCCGCGTTAAATTAAAGTAAAAACTTGGAGAATTTCTATTTTGGGCGCCATTTTGCATTTAGAAACAAACAAAAAACGGCGTTTTGCTTGTTATCATGTCGACTAACTTTTTGTTTGCCGATTTTGATTAGAAGCTTGTTTTACCGATGAAGTTTTTTTATAGGCCTTAGTTTCAAATTTCATAAAAATCGGCCTGGTAGGCTCCACAACCATAACAGTACTTTGAGAATTGATTACTTGAAAATAGTTTCAGTTATAGCAACCGAGTTTTTACCAGCGCATAGAGAAGGAATAGGGCTTTCTTTTGGTGTAGGTACTTAAAAAAAAGACTAAAAACTCAGTTTTTTTAAATGAAATGACCATTTTCTTACTATTTCATTTGATAGAGAATCAAAGTGGGAATATTTTGATATTACATGTTCCTATACCTACCATTAACAGTTACTGACATTCCCATTTCATTGCATTGATACCACTTTTTTCGCATTTTTTAATAGTCGGCCATGATCTTATGACAATCGAATTTTAAACAAATCTAGTACCTAACACAAATCCATCACCTATCATATAGTAACATAACTTTTCCAATAAAAAAAAATGGCTTGCAGTGGTTTTACAAATCAAGATTTTTGGAATCTAATCGTTATTTATGGCGAAATGGACAGAATCGTGGGACGTGCTTGTCGTACGTTCATTGATCGATATCCAGAAAGACCGCATCCTAGTGAATATACCATACGAACACTGGAACGAAATTGTTTGAATTTTGGAAGCTTTGTTCCACCATAAAATTTACCTAGAGCAAGACCCATTGTTGAAGATGAAGCTATCATTGTTAATGTACTAGGATATTTCACGGCGTACCCCACTAATTCGTTGAGAGACGCAGAAATTGCTTTGGGTTTAAATATTAGTTACATCCAAAAAATCCTAAAAAACTACCATTATCGATCATTTTCATTCCATAATGTAGGTACATTCGATGCAACCAGGCGACCTCCCAAGACGAATTGAATTTTGCGAATGGCTAATGTTAAGGGACCAGGAAGATGATGATTTTTTGGAGAACATTATTTGCTCAGACGAAGCCAAATTTAGTAAAAATGGCATGTTGAATCGCCATAACTAGCATTACTGGTGCGATCACAATCCTTATTTGAATCGAAATGTACACTTTCAAGAGTGCTGGACTTCTAATATATTTTCAAAATACATTAGAAATACTACCTATTTTGTGCATTGAAAAATGACAAGATTTTGTGTTTCCACATTTGGGAATTTTACACAATATTATTGTTCCTCCAAGAGAAAACCTGCCTCTGCAGGAATATGTTGCTATGTATTACCAACAAGATGGCGCCCCTGCACATAAGGCAGGAATTATTTCTGGGTTTTTAGATGGCATTTTTCCAGGGAATTGGATCGGAAACCGCGGCTCATATCTTTGGGCTGCTCGTTCCCCCATTAGATTTCTTTTTGTGGAGATATGTAAAAGACACAGTTTATGCCAGGCCCCCAACAACAAGGGAAGACATGATCTTGAGAGTAAGAAATGCGCTATAAGCCATTGAATCACAAGTAATACGAAAATCCACAAGAAAAAATTGAAGAAAAAAAGTTGAATCTTGTTTGGAACATGAAGGCGCCCATTTTGAACATGTGTTGAAGAAGAGAAGGTATTGAATTAATTTTATTTTACTTACACTTTTTCCAAGAATTTCATAATTTGTAAGATTTCTTCTGTGATGTGCTTCCGGTAACGAAGATCCCGCTTGATGCCAGTTATTTTATTAAATTTGTGTTTTCCAATTACCTAATTATGTTGTTGCCTTTTTTATTAACCATTTATTCGGCTAACAATCAAATGATATTAAAAAATTTTTTTCTTTTGCGACATGTGAATTTCCATTGTTGAATTCTGTAGGAATTTGACATGTATCAAAAGAATTGAGATTTCACGTAGAATACAAAAATGCAATAAAAAATAGGGGTTGCCATTTAAAATAATGAAGTTACTAGCTACTTCCGGCATTTCCGGAAGTGCTGCCATTTTGCAAATATTTTACATCGATTCGGCTTTCACAGTAACCCCTATCTACAAATTTTCATAAAACTATCTATAAAACTTTCCCAGAAACGTTTAACTAAAGCTCCCAAAAAAACACCCTGTATAAGTGTATACACGTGTGTATATGCACGGGAAGTACTTTCAACCGAATTAATACAAAATGGAAGGCATTTATGATACATTTTTTGATTTAAATTACACTTTGGGGAGCGTAATGATAAGTAATTTTTTTTTTATTTAATAATTTTCTTTATAATCTGTCTACACAGTGAAGATATTATGTAGTGCGAACCATCCCTGCATAAGACAAAATTGTACACCTACACATAAGAATTAGTTTACATATTATAAAATTTAAATTACACTTAACGAACTTTTTTCGACTTAATTTATATACCTTAAGGGCTTAAGTTACATACATAATATGTATACCAATAGTTAGCTATAATGCTTATGGACGATGTGGAAACCAAAAATTTCGAAAAGTAAGTGGTGCCATCTAGCAATGAATGATTTATTTAGATTATAAAAACCTTTCTCCAAGAGGTCCTTTGAGGTTGGTTACTATAACCACTTGTGCTTTTAGGTTCTAGAGAAAATTGTAAATGTTTTCAAATGTCTCCAAAAAACGTATTCTTATTTTTAATATTGGATTGGCCAACTATAAATAAGTACATAAGCATATCTATATAAAAATAAATAATATTAACATATTAAATATTGTGTTTTAAAATTTATTGCTAACTTCGTTCAAAATATACAGAAATAAAGGGCGCCGCCAGAAAATTTTCCCAGGGGGCAAGTAGTATTGGGGGTTCGTGGTTTTGGCGTTTTTTCAAGATTTCGTACAAAATTTATTTTTATTTTTTGGTAATAACTTTTGCCTTTTATCTTTTTCCCCCTTGGTGGCGCCCTTGGCGGAAATATGCATAAATTGCTACACTCTTTATTGCTAGCTTCCTGTCGGATAAATGACGGTTGTACCTATACGTAATTTCATTTTGGGAAAAAAATTGACCACGAGATGATATTTTGAGTAATAACGAAAAACAACTTACGATAAAAGATGATAATCGCTTTGATGACAAGCACGTAGGTTAATGAAATTCCAAACAAATGTGACTAGAATAAATAATATAGATATTAATTATCACAAATAAAAGTCAACATGCCAACGAGAATTCTCTTTCTATTTAAATGCAAATTCTTCCAAGTAAATAATTCGTATAAATGAATAAAACTAATATGGCGGTGTATCTAGGTTTTTGAATTCATATGTATATCCGAAATTTTGGCCCGAATTCTCAGTTGTGGAAATCCGATATCGCTCGAAGAATCAAAGATTGATAAAATCTTTAAAACTACGCGCATACTTTCTCCATAAAACGGGCTCATTTTAGATAAGCAAGTTGTGACCCGTTACACAAGGACGACATATGCAAATGATCATAAAAATAAGGTTAGTAATTCAAAATTGCCCAAACGTGTATTCTAATTCATATAAATACCTACTTCGTTGATTTCCTGTATAAAAATATATTTACGAGCGGTATTGAAAAATGTGAAAGCAACTCCGCAATTATTGTGTGGGAAATAAATATTATTAAATATTTACAACTTCTGTGCAATATGCAATTATCATTATAGTAAATAACGTTAAATGCCACAAAAATGCATATGAGCAATTACCAATTTAAATGTTTACTTGCATACCTGTTGTATATGTTTCTTCTAAAGTGTTACGGCGATAATAAATTCTGAAATGTAGGAGAGTATATTTTATGTTAAGTGAATCACGTGCTATATTTTATCCACCCACGTTTAGGGTTGCGGTTTATTGTCGTGCCGGTGGTTGGTATCCATAAAGTCTCACTTTTAATTTATTAAGTCATAAAATAATGCAGATTACGGGTGTGACTTATAAATAACATGGAATTTACTTTGTAAACACTTCTCTATCATTTTGATCGTCGCTTCCCCAAATAGTTTTGTGACAGTAGAAGACAAGGTATAATACGAAGTAAAATTTCCCCACGAACCTGATAATCTCCAAGAAGGAAAAAATTGTAAAATCAATTAGCAAATTTTTGCATATTGATCAACTCTGATTCGTTATGGGAAAACGATTTTAATTTGTACCAAATAGTGTGTCATGGTCGCGAAGTTAGACGTTTGGCTAGACTTTAACACTTTCGCGAAAAATCATAAATTCTATTTTTGGAGGATGAGAATCTCGAATGAAACTTATGGTGCACCTCCATGAACAGTTTATGTGGTGAATATAGCCAAACAAAGGATCGATTAAGTAGTTGTTATGGAATATCATTATTATGCGCAGATCTATGACAAAACAATTAATTATTAGGATCATTTCAGCATTCCCCAGTCAAATAGTCTCAGGCGCGACCACTAGAATTCTAATAAGTTCGGTTTCCTCATTTCTAAACTATGAAGGAATCATCCCACGTCCATTGTAATCTAACTCCTGTCACCTTACCAACCGCTGTCATACGTACCATGCCATACGCCAAACTACACCAAACAGTTTTTTAGTAGATATGTAACCATATTCATTCTCTCAAATGCGGTTTTTTTTAATAAGGCAAAAAACATGAAGGAATGGGGTTCATATCGAACAGGGTACAACAAGGCCATAAGAAAGACAAAACGTGACTCGTGGAGGAGGCACTGCGAGGAAATTGAACAAATTACAGAAGGTGCTAGACTCGAGAGGCTCCAAGAGTCTTACAAGGAGGAGCAAAGGGTAGAATCGGTACCTTAAAGAAAAATGGGAGGTTATAAAGAGACCGCGAAGGAAACCTTGGAGCTTTCCGAGATCAAAGATCCTCACTGAAACTGGATGGATGGAATTTTTCTTGCTCTTTTGCTCTGTACTCACTAAGGGCAAGTATTGCTCTGGGACACATACCTATGGTGTGGAGGGACGTAAAACTCGTATTCATACCGTAACCTGGACGAGACTCATACGTCCAAGCCAAGTCGTTTAGACCCATCAGGCTAACGTCGTTTCTTCTAAAACCATGGAGAAGCTCATTGATCGACGCAAACAAAAGACAACAGTCCTCACTCGGTACGAATGGGGGAATAATTCCAGAAAAGAAAGCTGAATAGAATCGTGTATTAGACAGACGGCTACAAAACTTCTGAGGGCGCTTACTCTGGAGTGTACGGGAGCAATCAACAGGGCTACAAAATGTCTGTAAGTCTCGAACCAAAAGCGACCGTGTTCGAAGCCGAGCTATACATATAGTGCGGCAGTTAACGACCATATTGAAGGTGAACCGTGCATTTTGTGATACAAGTATGAGATTTGGTACAGTTGTTTTCAAGATTCAATCCTAATCATTCTAGACGTGGGGCACGATTTCTACTCCCTGCGGAGACCCTTTGTAGGACTTTCAACCGCTAAAAATTCGGTTTTCTGGAAATATCTCTCGATAGTAGACCTTTAGAGAAAAAAGTTTCAAATAAAAGTTGTTCTCCATCAAATTCTCTACAAAATGATATACAGAGTGGGCCATTGAAAAGGAAACATGCCTGTTTTGGGACACTTACACCAGTTTCTTAAAAAAACGCTTGGACACGTCGATTTTTTATTTTTGGGGGACAACTTTTGATGTCAAATTTGACTTTGTCAGGTCAACCCCCTAGCCCCAGCAACCCCTAACTCCAAAATTTAAATAGGGAAAGGAGTCGAGCGACCCCTCATTTGAAGCGTCTTTCAATTCTCTATGCGAGAGCATGGTCGAAATTAGGTTTATTCAATTTTTAGAGACTCAAGAGACCTTAATGATGGTCTCTCGACCACCTTACCGTAATTTATGTTTTCGTTGGGGGTTGCTGGGACTGGGAGGTTGACCTGACAAAGTCAAATTTGACATCAAAAGTTGTTCCCCAAAAATAAAAAATCGACGTGTCCGAGCGTTTTTTTAAGAAACTGGTCTAAGTGTCCCAAAACAGGCGTGTTTCCTTTTCAATGGCCCACCCTGTATACACATGCCGCTATAGGCCAGACAGGAGATTCAAAAACGTAATTTGATAATGAGTGTTTTTTTTAAAACAGCACAAAATGCACAGTACTGGTCCTTAACCGCCGCACTAATATGCAATCCTGAGAGCGGCTGCTCAGCTATTAAAAGAGAACCTTGCCAAAAGGAAAATCTTTATAGTTACAATTCAGTTATATTTTTAAATTTAATTATAGTCTGTGTAAAAATTGAGTATGTCTCATAAGATAGCAGTCCATTTATAGCAGACTGCAATAAAAAATATTACATAATTTGTTACTTATTTGTTGCTAATTTGTACCGGTAAAAAAATTTTTGTACCACCAAAGATTTTCAAAAAAACGGCACACTGCTGCCTTAAGTTTAAACTGGCAGTCCACGTGATAGCGCCTCAACGACAGTAGTTATGCGAATGAAACATCAACTATAATTTGTTACTTAACCTGTAGTTTAAAAAAATATATGCATTTTTTTTAAATGCGTACAAAAACTTTATGCCATCTGCACCGCCATACGAAATTTTTTTCACCACTAACAGGTATTATACCTTATAATAACAAATTCAAAAACACAATTTTGTAGGTCTGTGGGAGCAGTTTACATACTATGGCAGTCGGCGGCCAAGGGTAACAAAAATAAAATCGTTTAATGCCCGTAATGGCAGCGCGGTAAATGGTCTGATTCGAAAGACCCTTTTATTGGAAGTCACGTGCACAAAATTCGGTAACAAATTAAAAAAATACAATTTCCTAAGTTTCTGGAAGAAGATTACATACTTTAACAGTCGGCGGCCAAGGGTAACAAAAATAAAATCGTTTAATGCGCGTACTGGCAAGGCGCTAAATGGTCTGGTAGACATTACGTACCTACAGGAAACGATTTTATTTTTGTTACCCTTGGCCGCTGACTGTCAAAGGATGTAATCTTCTTCTACAAACTTAGGAAATTGTATTTTTTAATTCGTTACCGACTTTTGTGCGCGTGACTTCCGATAAAAAGGTCTTTTGAATCAGAGAATCAGACCATTTACCGCCTTGCCACTACGGACGTTAAACGATTTTATTTTTGTTACCCTTGGCCGCCGACTGTCAAAGGATGTAATCTTCTTCTACAAACTTAGGAAATTGTATTTTTTAATTCGTTACCGACTTTTGTGCGCGTGACTTCCGATAAAAAGGTCTTTTGAATCAGAGAATCAGACCATATACCGCCTTGCCACTACGGACGTTAAACGATTTTATTTTTGTTACCCTTGGCCGCCGACTGTCAAAGGATGTAATCTTCTTCTACAAACTTAGGAAATTGTATTTTTTAATTCGTTGCCGACTTTTGTGCGCGTGACTTCCGATAAAAAGATCTTTTGAATCAGAGAATCAGACCATTTACCGCGCTGCCAGTACGTGCACTAACGATTTTATTTTTCTTACCCTTGGCCGGCGACTGCCAAAATATGTAAACTGCTCCCACAGACCTAGAAAATTGTGTTTTTGAATTTGTTATAAGGTATATTACCTGTTAGTGGTGAAAAAAATTTCGTATGGCGGTGCAGATGGCATAAAGTTTTTGTACGCATTTAAAGAAAAAATGCATATATTTTTTTAAACTACAGGTTAAGTAACAAATTATAGTTGATGTTTCATTCGCATAACTACTGTCGTTGAGGCGCTATCACGTGGACTGCCAGTTTAAACTTAAGGCAGCAGTGTGCCGTTTTTTTGAAAATCTTTGGTGGTACAAAAATTTTTTTACCGGTACAAATTAGCAACAAATAAGTAACAAATTATGTAATATTTTTTATTGCAGTCTGCTATAAATGGACTGCTATCTTATGAGACATAAATTGAGTTTGATTTGCTGTGTATCTTTCTTATAAAAATCTTCAAAATAGGGCCAATATTCTATCGATTAGGTATAGTAGCATAATAACTTTTCTAAAGAGCAGAAATAAAAATGTGATAAACCTTTTCTACTGTAAAATGCCTTAAACAAATGAACTCAACAGTGATATCCGAGCAACTTGCTGTTGAGTTCATTTGTTTAAAGTGTTTTAGAGCAGAAAAGGTTTTCGCGAATTGATTCTATTACTGTGGCATTGACTTGCTCCGTTCTACGTTCGTTCGTTTTTGGTGGGTATTGGAAAGTGGCTGCCAAATTCACCCAGGTGGAAAAGGATCTACCTACAGCAAACATCAACAATCACAAAAATTTGTAACGTTCAAACCATGGAAGAATAATCTACTAATAATACCTATAAAGATTGAAAGGTCATAAACTAAAAAGACTTACAGCTACCTATAAAGTATGAAAATAATATTGCAATAAAAATTGCATGTTATGCGTCATAGAGTATAATATACAGTACTTGTACGAATGCACCATTATGCAAATAGAACGTTTGTTATTCATGGGCCATTCGCAATACAGTATTTTACCTGAAATTTTAAAAGTCATAAATACGTGATCTCACGAACATTCCCCAACGGTGTCATGCAACGTTGGTAATGAAAGAACGGGATGGTGATGATGAATGGAACACCCAGTAACATATAGGGATGGGCGCGTGCATACCGAACACGAAACCGCATTATTATACTTTCATCTTCACCTTTAAGACGACATTAAGCCACGTTTACACGCATCCCAGATACGACACCTGTAATTATTACTCTTTGTATTCCATCCAACAATTCATTTCAGGTCGACTGATTTATTATCTCGAGAGTAGAGAAATGTTGTAAAAATCCGAGCTTATTTCATTCATAAGGAGTTTGGGAATATTAGGAAAAGTTGATGTATCATCGTGAGATTGCAGACGGTCGCAAATAAGCAAAAACATCTCGTTAGAACAGAAGCTAAATATTTATTTTAACACTGACCTACCCACCTGCTTTGTAGACGCTGATCGTGGTAATGAGATGTAAATCCCCGCGGCGAGGACCTTCCCAAACAAAAATAAACCAAACACGAATATATGTGCCACATGTTCTTAACTATTGCTAAAGCATCAAACTAAAATCAGGTTATCTAAAGATTAATTTAGATTTCGTCTGTAAGGTGATCTATAGTTCAAGTTTATTTTCAGTTACAGCTTGAAAAACAATTACTCATCGCATAACTTTTGCCAAACATAAAGAAGTCATTCCCTTTGTAAGCGTTGCTCAAAATTTGTTGGTTTAGTTTCCAGATACGGCCTTTCGAGTCGTTCATTACCTGCTAGTGGCGAAGGTAGGATGGATGTCGAAGAGTGCGTAAGTAAGTGATGTGAACAAGTGAAGAGGAGACTTATTATGTAGGTACACCCTATAGTAAAATTGAGGAAGAAGAACTGGACGTACCATTTACTTTAGCTGGATTTGATGAAAGATCCCTCTAAGGTGCGAGCTTTTGAACTCTTCAATCACCAATAAGTATAATCCTATGCCTATGTATTCTATTGTTTGGATATTCCCGTCTGAAAATCTCCATTTTGGGCCCTTTCAGACGAAATATGTCAGTTTGAAACATTTAATTAAGTACTTATGTATTTGGTTTTATAACGTGAGTGCTATCGCGAGATGTTAAAACATATTTCGCTTCACATTTCATTGTTACGAGTAGGATGTGAGCCAGCCAGCGTCCGAAATAATATGGCAATAGACACAAATCAAGCAGAAATATCTCCACAACTTCCAAATAATTTTTCAATGATCACCATCAGTTTCCTTGTACCACTCGCACTCAAAAGAATAATCGAAAAATAAATTCTTTTCGGACCCAAAATTCATTGAGACGCAGACGAGTTTGGTTTGAATAACTCAAAGTATGAATTGGGTCCAACAAGCTGAGTTATGGAAGAAGATAAATATCGTTCCCAAAAAGATAATGAATGCAACAATTATTTCACTCAAAGAAATTCGAACAACCAAAATCTCTTGGCATAATGCTGAACTGAAGCTGCCCAGTCTATTACAAGAATGGTAAAAATCATAAAACCAGTTTGAATTTAGGGTACACCTTTTAGCACGGTGTAGTACCATACCCCGACAAGCATGCCACAAAAAACAATTGCTGTACATCGCGACGTTACAAAACACCTCATTGTTTGGTACATGACATACGTGACAAAATTGGAAAGTGATGTAAATGATCTTTTTCGAAATTCGTAATGGTGCACTTTCATCATCTAATCATTTTCGGATGGTCGACATTTATCTCACGCGCTATAATGCTGGTGGTAATCGAGCTGTATCATCGTTGCTGTTCATGCTGTCTGGATTTTCTCAACTTCAGTTGTTTGTGTGATTATGTTTAAGTTGGTATTCAATTGATGGGGTGCCTTTTAGCATAGTGCAAAAATAACAAGGCCCATTGGTTCTTCTTTAGTGAATGTATCTGTCTCTTTTTTCCTTACAATAATTCGCCAGTTTGTTTGACCTATATAGATCACGTCGCAGTCTCCACAAGAAACATGGTATACCTTTTTGTTTTTTAGCCTATTTGGCCCTTAAGGTGCAGGATGGTGTTCGCTGATGAACGTTCTAGCAAGCATTAAGCTCTTTTGTTCTACAAATTTTAGCTCCCGTACAAATTTGTTCTCCATGCTTATACGTGCAATACTTTATTAAGAATAATCATACAATTACGAACATACAATTAACTGTATAATGTAATGTGCAACGTATAAATTTACGAATGAAATGTTTTGTTCTGCTCGGTAATCCAAAAATATTACTGCTCTTGAATTTTGACCACATTCATATTAATCACTTATAATATTGTTAATTTTTCTAATGGTGTATAATTATCCCTTCATAAATCATTTATAATATTGAGAACAATTGGCGCTTATTATTATCGGAGCAACAAATTTGACCTTTCATTCAAATGCATATTGTCGGTATATTTTAAAATCACAAACATTTTCAAAACGACCACACTAAATACGGCATTCAATAAAATAATATAGGATTAGCAGAAATTTACACTGCTTTAATGCAAAGTGGCCTAACCTCCTATTACACTAGTACAAGCCATTTTTAGGCACTTTTCTGACGCTGGGAAGTATTTTTTTATAGAGTACAATTCATAATTACTATGACACAATTCTTATCTCTGCGTAAGAGAGGTTAACCACAAATATTTCTGTTGTCATTATCCCTAAAAGAGTTGAAAAAACTGAGAAAATTGCATCACGAAGAATTGAAACCAGGTTATCTTAATAACACCTTTGGGCTTTGGCAAACAATTTTGGGAGATTTTCTTGATGGCACGTTTGTCCAAGACTAATTTGAAAATGGCGCTCTTTGTAGCCTAAAATCGTTTACTTATGGACCCATTTCGGTAACGATGTTAAAATAACACCTGGGAGATTTTTTCAATGGATATTATCCAAAAAGGATTTCCTGGCGGTGAAAAATATTTATTGAGCTGTGATTTACGACAGATTTGATAACTTAGGTAAAACTAATTGTAAGATGTCGAGACTGCAATATGTTCCAAGGAAAGTTACTTAGGAAGCCATAAAGTAACTTTTCCAAAGAATTGGAGTAGTAGAGCATATTAAAAATTTGAAAAAAAAAAATTTCGTCGCCGTCCACGAAAACGAGAAAAGATTTCTCATAAATTTTCATGAAAAAACGAATTGCTGGCGGGGGAGAGATTCGAGGATTCACACAAAGGAATGCTTGAATAACTCTGAGGGTCTCTGAACAAAATTCAAATTTAAAATAGTTGTGAACATGTCATCAACCAGCATTAATTTGAATCACGTACATATGGATGCCGATGAATCTGAATTGAAAATGTAAAAAGAGCAAAAACATGAGGGTACTGAGTAGGGCAACACGTAACAGTAGTGTGTTGCATGAATGCCTTTTGATTCTTCCTCCCAGTTTTATATTAACCTGTAAGAAGAGAGATTTAGAAACTCAAAGTGATGATGACATAAGATGCTGCATATATCTATTCTTCTGTTACAAAATGTGAAAGAACAATTTTTGAATTTCGTACACGGACTCTTATAAACGAACCACTCTGTGTTCCTCTATTCTCTGAACAAAATACTGGGAATTTTCACAACATTCCGTCTTTTTTGAAAGTTAATCAGTAAACTTAAAAATTCAAAAATGCACCTTTAACATTTTAATCAAACCCAGTTGAGATTTTGATTTTTTTGGCCTATGCCTAATAATTCTCAACGCCAATTCCAGAATGCAAAGAGTTAAAAGAAGCCTGTGCTGCAAGGTAAAGGTCTTTTGGTAAGCTTTTAAACACATTGAAGATACACATTTTTAGTGTACGATGATTACCTCAGGCTTAAAATTTCCTAAGCTGTTAGCTGAACTAATAGCGAAAACAACAATTTGAAGGGTAACAGATTTATTATTATTATCTGTTAGTAATCCTTAATAATGACACATAGTGTCAAAATATGTCGGGTTATAGGTTTTATAGGTATAAATTCATCTTCAACATTTACGTTCTTGAATTTTGACTACAGTGCAGTGCAATTAATTACTAATTTTCTTAAATAGAGAATAACTATATTACTTTATAAATTATTCATCATTGTTTAAACCGCACAATTTGAATGCTCATATTTTACGCTAATTATGTCAATTTTTTTGCAAGATTTTTTCCAACGTAACCTCTATTGTTTTTTTTATCTCACGAGGTCGTCTATAAAAACCACTTTCATTAGCCCTTTCCCGCTATAAATCTAAAGAGCTCATTGTTAATTAATAATAATTTATGTTTTGCCGTATGCAAAATTCTCAACGTATTACCGAGAACCAACGTAACGCGATTGTTTGGTAATTTTTGCAAATTGCAATGAACAGTTCAATTTAATGTTTGTAAACCATGTTACAAAAAGTATCGTTTTCACTTTTACCATTCATCAGACTACATCAGAAAAAATCTCACATCTTAAACCAAAATTTCGCCCAGCATTTATCGTAATTCCAATATTTTTTCTTAGATACTGCGAGTTTTTCTTGGAATTCTGAGTTTTGAATGAAGGTTTGAATATTCTATACATTATTGTCCTTCTCTTGCTTACGAAGAGTGTTCCATTTCAAAATTGTTTGTAAACGTATGTGAAACAAAATTTACCCAAAAGGCACTCTGAGCATTTTATATTTATTTGTAAGAAAACGTGCCCAACTGACACAATCCAATTCTGAAGAAACTAAAAATAAAAGTTTCACTCTGCCAATAATTAATTAAATAAATTAAATTGATGGTGAAATATTTTGCACAATTATACTAACTAATCTGCGCCAAAAGCTTACGTGACGGAACCGAACACCAAAAACATTTCTAGGAACTCGCATTCGAAATTTGTTTTCGCGAATTACGCACTATGCTCCATATTTAGGTATATAAAATGTCACTTTTTTAACAATTTAAGGAAATTAAGAATTTTCTTCATTAAAACCTGTGATACCAATACGCAAATTGTCCTTTTTTTATATACCACGGGAAGGCTAAGAAAAACAGGAAAAATGGTAATGATAAACCACGTTATGAGACTATGGAGGGCTAGATATAAATTCTCAAGTAGTAACTGAATTTGATTATGTCTGCTCTTTAGAACGTTATTGTGTATTTTGTAAATTATAGTAAAAAAACTGTACGTTGTAAAAAGGTGTAATTAGTAACGAATTTCGAAATACCCCGTAGATCCTTGTGAATTTACAATTAGTACCTAGTGAATTTTAAAAACCTCATCTGTAACTTCGTGTTCTATACAGTTTTATAAAGTACTGTCCGTGTCTGCGAAATTCAAAACACTCGGCAGATCCTATATTATACCTACAGAATTATCTGCCACACACATAAAATGAAGAATTTGATTATTTAACTGCAAATTCGCAACAGCGAATTTTAAAATTTATCTGTGAATTTACGGTTGGTAAATGTGAATGTTAAAAACAATAAACAATAATTATAGTGGCGCCTCTGCGCTTATGGATGTTCCTATTTAGTTTTTCATATACTCGTCGTGTAGGCGAATGACGGGCCATCGTGTAAATCCTGTATAATGTAGAATTTGCCGCACATACATCAAATTAATAATTTAATTAATTCACTGTAAATTCACAATTTCCAGCAGAGAATTTTAAATTCGCAATTACTTACGTGTGTGAATTTAAAAAAATTCTTTCGTACAGTGTCCGCCAATTTCGAAACATCCTGTACATCCTGCAAGATCTACAATTACTTGCCATCTTATTCTGACAATTTTTCGTAATTTAATATGTCGCAACTTACAAAGTCAAATTTAATAAAAAAAAAGTGTTTAATTAAATTTGTTTGTAAAAATATGTTTTGAGATTCCGCGTTGGCGACAATAATTTTTATTATACAACGATTATAAGATAAAAGTGACTCGTTTTGTCCATATTAAGTAAAATATAAAAACAATAATTAACTACCAAAGAGAAATTTAAATAAGGCGCAGTGTGTTTTTGTATGTTAATTTAATGAATTGCAAAATAGTCTCATCCTAATTTCTGTGAGGATTAAAGGGATGCTTTTTTTTTCTCGTAACCGATAATTAACTAAAAGGCGGATACACGCTATAACAATTTTCGCATTAATTTTGCGTATTAATTGCGTAATTCGTTCATTTAAGCAAAGACTTTGACACACAAAAGATTGTTTAGGCAGGATGTGTTATTTAGGTATAGTAAAAATTTTGCAAAAACTCTTTTTGTCTCAATTGAATTATAAATGTAAATGAAACTGATTTGGCGCCGAAAATAAATATCATCCTGTAATAAAAAGGAGGAAGCTTTATGTAATAGAACCTAGATACATAATTAGGCGTAACTTAAAATGTTAATAATGCAACCGTCGTGATTTATTAAGTATTTACATAAAAATACTTCTATTTACCTTTTCAAAAATGCAAATAGAAATAGTATCAAATTGACGAGATTCGCACGCCTACGCGCCTTGCCATCGCAATTTCGTAATGGGAGGTAATTAAATTGCTAAATCCTGATGGGTGTCAATACTGAAAAGGATAATAGATACTTGTACTGACACTGACATTAATTAAACCATTAGTTTCACTTACAACTACATCATGCCCTTATACAGAAGCCAGTTACTGTTGATAACTTCGACCTACTTGAATAGTACATTAAAAACATGTAAATTGTTATCAAATAGGTTTTCTATTACAAAAACTATCCCATTTAATTAAACACACTTCATTTACGTTTATATAGGTGAATTTGTAATTAGTGAGATCTTAGAATTGTTAAGGAAAGGAGAGATATAATGTAAATATGTTAAAAAAATGTTATGGGGAACAAAGATCAGCTTCCTTGATACAACTGATGATAAAAGTCATTCAAAGGCCTAGCGGTCACCAACCTTTTATCAATTAAAAGTGCCAATCCACGATTACTTAATTATTTATAATAAGTAATTCAGATTGTAAAAAGTGCATTCGTTGCAATTATTAAGTAATATGTAGTACGCTTTGAACGTAAGCAAGATCAAAAGTAGTGGAAGGGGAAATTCAAAATTTTAATTTTCAAAGTTCATTTAGTCTCAAGGTGCTCTATCTGGTCATAACAAAGTTTAGTAGATGCGTGACTTAAATTTGTTATGGAATTTTGAGATTGATAGTATACTCTTGTAACTGCCTTAATTTTGTAATCGTTGAGTTAGAAAAAAGAGAGAAGACTTAGGAGGCCAAGGGTATGACAGCAAAAAAGTCGATTGAAAATTTTCGGGGACTAAAAGGGACTTCTGCCCGATGGTCCTGCAAGAGGTCGACGTTCTGAGAATGTCAACAAGATCTGCTGTAGAATTTGTTGAAATACAGAGCCTTCAATGTGAAGAATGTCCAAGGATCTAAAAAAAAATTCATCTCGATTGGTGATTGGTGAATCTTATCGAAACGTAACAGACATATCCTATAGGTTTGAAAATATAATCCTAGAAATGGATAATACCCTAATCAACTAAATTGAAAAGAAGATCGTGTAGTGTAGAGATGATAATTAAAATAAACCTGCAATAGACATAAACAATTCTGCAAATGGCACAAAACCAGAACGAATTAAGGGATCAAATGTTCCAAATCCAAAAAGATATCAACGCAAAACTCAATATACATGGCGAGACAATGTGACGGGAAAATGTTAAATGTTTGGAGCCGAAGATTGCTGAAAGGATTTTAGTCAACGCATTATTAAACATTATCCGTATCATATTGAAACAATTATTGTCATATAAAAACTATAGACCAGCTGCTAGCCGTGCTCAAAATATTGGAAAAGCAACAATAAGGAGACATAAAGGGGGAAAAGACCGGCGAATACCACGAATATCCTGTAAAATAAACAAATTGGAACTGGGAAAGGTACATGAGAGGACACTGCGAGAACGACTCGTAGATCACACCCATACTGAGCAGATAAATACACCAAATCAACTCAAAGGTCTCCAGAGTGATAGTAATAGTAGAAACCCAGCACAATGCTAGATGGCGCGTGTGTCTGCTTATGGACATACTTTCTGAGTACTGTAAACCAAACAGGTATGGGTTACAGTGACTTTATTACAAACAGTGACGACAAGCGTGGTATCGATTTTGATTGGCCGTGGTATATTTTGCATCTTAATGGCGTCCTGACTGTGTTTACGTGTGATTTTTATTTGGATTTAGAACGTTGCTAGGATACCACCGTTGAGTTCATATAAACCCGCCCACAATTTTGCCTCTTAATGGCGGATAATCGCCGCTTGTCGTCACTGTTTGTAATAAAGTCACTGTAGTATGGGTTACAGTGACTTTATTACAAACAGTGACGACAAGCGGCGATTATCCGCCATTAAGAGGCAAAATTGTGGGCGGGTTTATATGAACTCAACGGTGGTATCCTAGCAACCACACGCTGATCAAAGGTAAACATAGTCAGGCCGCCATTAAGATGCAAAATATACCACGGCCAATCAAAATCGATACCACGCTTGTCGTCACTATTTGTAATACAGTCACTGTAGTATGGGTTTGCTTGCAACGCCATCTTGTGGAGAATGGAATTTGTGCAATTGAGAGGATGAAGTTGAGCAATCACCTTTAAACCTTCACATAGTAACAGGATGAATAAGATATTGTCCAAACCCGATTGGTAGGTATTACCACATGAAGCACATGTTGGTCTTTCGAAAAGATATGAAGATGTGATCTAAAAGCATTAAAATAAGTACCATTTACTTCAATAATGGTCGAAAAATGTAGACTTGTTCTAAGAAAATATCAAAATAACGTAAGGGATTTTGTAATGACGTAATACCATCGCATACTTTGTTGCGAAAAAGAAAAATTTAATTATTATTAATTTAACCGACACACTTTCATATGTATTAATATGATGTATTAAAGCCAGGGGCGATTTTTACTAATGTTTTAATAAGTTTTAACTAGAAAAATGGCAGTAAATACTATTAAGCGTAATTAAAGGCTCATAAAATTCGCCATTGCGGCTACTTTCATATTTAAAAAAATTGTACATTTTTTACGACCTTTCTTATCCTTGCATAATTGCAAAATGTACAAATGTCATAAATAATATTTTATAACCGTACTGCATTACAGATGGGTATTATTTTAAATTTTCATGACTGGCGCGTACTCTTGATTCAAAATTATAATACTATCAATGATACAGTTGGTGATCAACAAATTTAACAATCGATTTCCAAACGAAGTAGGAGTAGTTGAACATGGCAGTGTGTTTAGATTTGATTGATGAAAGAAGAACAAAAAAAATCTACCAAAATTTGTAATTTATGAAATTCTATTCTCAGATATCAGTTGAGAAGATCCAAATTATAGGAAGAAGCAAACAGTGAACATGAAAAATACTATTTCCATGTAAGATCTAAACAGTCTAAAACCTGTCTGACCACAATTCTATTTGCCAAAAGAAAACTAAGCACGCTCTGCAGAAACAGAATCAGATATTCTTCTTCTCAATTATCAGATTTTGAAGAACGCCCATGCTTGAGATGAGATATTTTTCCAAATTGAAGAAGTACTAGAAAATGGATAAATTACACATTTTTCCATGCCATCACAATTACAAATTTCGCTGAAGAAATTTGGTAAAGAAATTCACGAATTCCATTTCAACTCTATGGACCCCCTTACGGATCGATTTAGTTTGTCCATCGGTTGATGGTCTTTTCCCATGCACTGAAATCAAGTACGGTAAACGTGTCTACACTGACCATTAGTCACTGGTCTTTGTTCATTACTCAATTGTGTAGCAAAAGATTGCGGCCACCTTCACATTTTCTTTTTAACTGGAGAGTGTCCATGCGCTATGTTCGCTGTCCAATATTTTCGTTATCTTCGTAGGCTATAGCAATGATTACAAATACAGAATGAAAAGGACCGCTAATTTTCCATTAAACTAGAAGTTTTCCAATGGCATTAAAACTTTCTTCTTTCTTCTTCGCTCCAACGATCGGGAAAGCGTTCACGTATTTTCGTCGATTTCTGGTATTAGCTACACGGCTGTCTTTTGGATTTCGATAATATTATTTTTTGACAGTAATTTCTTCCTGTAATTGTTGCTAAGATTAAATATAAAAATAAACCAAACTGTAGTAAGTTCGTATTGTAGATTTATATGCATAAGAATTTGCGGTGATGGTAAAAACAATTCCACACGATCGATAGTGTACAAAAGAGAAAAAAAAACAGAACAACCTAGACAGGACGTGGAAAGAATCCGACAGTCCTGTGTTCAGTCCCCTCGAAACTTTATGGTCAGCATTTAACTCAAAAATCAACCGATTCATCGAAAATACTAAAAACTATTTGAGTTGGGATTTATGTCGCTAAATAAGGGACAGCATCGACACGTTTACATTTTTTATCATCAAATCTCCAAAAGATACACTAAGGTCCAGTCGGATTGAGGCACTAGGACCTCAAGTGAACATGGTGCTTTGGAATATTGTGGAATTCAGCGGGATTAAAACAAAGATAGAAGCACTTTGGTTACTTAAAAATGACTTCAAGTATATAGGCGCTCCGTTCGCGTACGACCAATCTGTTAATTTACCAAGTAAGATACTGGAAGTAAAAGAGACACTTCAAAGAGCAACTAGTCATCTGAAAAGAACGGAACACTATTTGATGAGTGCTACAAGGGTCGTCATCAAAATGTCACCGTATAATGGCTGTTTTATAAAATTTGTTAATTTTCAAAAATGATTTTTCCTATTTAACCCGGGCCCTTTTGGCTCCGGATTTGTTATTTTGTATTAATTGTAATTAGTGTTTTGTATCATTCATTTATCTTCACCCCTTTGACATTCCATTTTTGATGGAATTTGTATCGTTATTTTATTAAGAATCACCCTTTGCTTGATAATGAGACTAGCTTGTCTCGAAACATGTCGCATTCACAATTAATTTAAATTTTTGTTAATTAATCAAACTTTACATTTGTTTTTTCACGTTCGTTGAAGGTTAATAACGAGGTGTTTTTTCATAAAAAAACTTCTTCTTTCCGATTAATGCTGGTCAGTCACCCTCGTGAAAGTGAGTAGCGGAGGTAGAGTAGGTTCAGAATCTCGTGGCACTCGGAATGCGCGGCGGGATTTACAACAATTTCGAAAAATAGGCACGACATTATACGTCCAAAAACATTGGTAGGTAAATGCCATCCTAAATATGTAGAGTAAATAAATATAGGTGTAATTATTTATAGAACTTCATATTAGTGTCGTAGTATCGCGTTTAAATAAATCCCGCCACACATCTCGAGTGCCACGAGATTTTGAAACTACTCTACTACCAATTAATCGTTTAAAATTTCATCACCCATTAGTGTTGCTGATTACAATATCGGGGCTAATGTTTTAGTATACTTCGGTATAATTTCTATACAAAAAAAAATAACCGTTCATCCCATCTATCATCTAAGTCTGACTTTTTTACATATTAAATTTCACTGTCTAAGGGGAGGTTTTGAGTAGTTTTATTTATTGCTACAAGTCATTTTGGAACTCGAGAGAATTCGCTTTCATGCTTGTGGAGTAATAGAAGAATTTGGAATCAAACCAGTTTTTGAAAAAGGGAAGGTAACGAATCTGAAAATATAGCTGAAACTTCAAGATCAATTTTTACTTTCCCGTCTATCATTGTAGCCAAAAAAAGGGCTTCTCAGTTAAATGTAAATGAATGGATACTTAAAGATGTCGAAACTTGAAAAAAACATGAAAATAAATAAATGGAGGTGAATAAACTTGATACTGATCTTTCAGCGTTGTTAGTATTGAAATGGATTTCTTAACGTACCTATGTGTGCTCTTTGTGGTTTTCTTAAGTGGGAATGTAAAAACAAGTAAAAGGGAAAATGGAACACCACTAAAACGAAAATAAAATATAAATAATGAAGGAACTAGTAAATAAACGAAATGAGAAGGCACGAGAAAACGCAATTCCGAAGAAAGAGAACGAGAAAATAAGAAAAAACATGAAGAAGGTGGAAGAAAAAGTAAGAAGATTGGAAAGGGTTAAAAATAAGATTGTTGAAGGAAAGAGACAGAAGGCAAGAAATATGTTATAGAATTCCATAAAGTTCAAGTAAAGAAAGCAAGAAAGATAGTGGTAAGAGGTGGAGATCGTCGTAAATGAAGAAAGAGTTAATAAAGAATAAACACGAACTGTACGTAAAAATAACACCGACGAATTGATATGGGAAGAATAATCAAAATGGCATTTCAAAACAGTTTTCAACAGTTGATGGAAAGTGGGATAGAGAAGAGGAGATACTCAAAGAGACTGAAATAAACCCAAGAAAAACTGACGATTCAGGCAAAGAAAAAGAATTGACCAAAGAGTTACAAAGTATAGAAGTGGACTATAAACGTACCACGAGATAAAGGCTTCCCTTGGCATACCACAGACTGCGATAAATTCAATTTTGCATCAAGCTGTCAAAAAGATCTGTTCCCGATGAATTCCGAAATAAAGAACTGCAGCAGCACTGCCTAGTTTAGTATAAACAAGTTGAAATCCGCGGGATTTAGAGAACGAACTTCCAATGCCGCATGTGTACGAAAAGTTAACAAATAACAGAAAACAATACAATATCTATTAGGTATTTATAGGTACATATTTTTGGGCACATTTGTTGATTGTGTTTGAATCGAGTCAAAAATCAAACGTTTACCTAAATAAAATTAAGACGTAATTTTGAAATTAAGGCGTGGTTTCGAAATTAAGGCGTAGTTTCATTATTGACGCGTTGTTTCGAAATAAAAACAAATGAAATTATTATTGCAAATTATTAACAAATACAAATAATAAATTTATCAAATTATATGCAAAATTGAGAATTTTTTAAATATGTTACATGTAGGTGCATTATACCTATAAAACATTTAATAAGCATTATTATTATTAAATTCATCAATAAAAAATATTTGCTTATGTCGACATTTCGATTTTGAAGTCGATTATATCGAAATGTATTAGAGATATCGAAAATCTGATTGCACATCTGAAATCGGCGTAAAATTTCACATACAATCCATTGTTTAACTTTGCTCTATCACACTGGTAACCATACGACGGACGTACGGACCGACCGACCGACATGGACAAAAATGGAATGATAGTGAAATAGAAACCTCGAAGATTTTAGATAAAATTTACCTTCGTTCATTGACACGCTCCCACATATCTACTATAAAAACCGATAAACACATATTTCTTTTGGCCATTATCTAAAAATTGCATAAATAAACATAACTAAGTAGCAACTATCCATTTGAACATCTAAAAAAAAATTAAGTAGGCTTTTCGTAATATAAATAAACATAGAAATGGGAGGCGAGAGTTAACCGTTGTAAACGAAACGAGCTTTCAATAAAAAAAAAGTAGATTATCTTCATCTTGTGGATAAGTACCAATTTACGCATTGCGTTTTCGAGATCGTTGTTTATTTATAGAGAAGTGCAAACGCGTGTGCAACGTTCGATGTATCAAAAGACTTTCATTTAAATCTCAGAAAGCGGCGAAAAATTCAAAATGATTAATTGTAGACATTTTATTTATTTATATGTATTGCGAAAATGTAGAGATAGTTGAACCGTTTTGAACCATGATACAGAAAAAGGATTCTAATATTACATGACATACATAATTAGAATTATCAATGAATTTTTACAAACCGCCACTTTCCGTTGGAAATTGTTTAATTATTAGTAATGTTTTAATCAATTCTGGGAATGAAGAAGATGGAAAAAACCAGTTGCGTTCTAGACAGCGTGACGATTTTGCAAAATCTATTAAGAAGGCACGTTTATTACTCATTAAAATGCGGTTCTACAGTCTACACATCAATTTTATTTAATAGACCGACATATTTGTTAGCATGAGTCAATGCTGATTGGGGTTGATGAAGAAATTCTTGTCCATCTTAATTAATGCGCATATTTAATACGGAATACACGATTATGTCATACCAATCCCCCGCCCCCCCCCTAAACTGAAATGGGTAAAAGCAAGCTTCTCCCCAAATGGTCGATCTCGCAAAATTATGTAATGAAAATTTTTGAATCCCATTCCGAAGACTCTTCGACCTCATCATTTACATCACATTTTTAACAAATAAGTATCATAATATGAAATATGTGTCTGCACATTTCGATAAATTTAACATTAATGACTTTTCTTGGAAAATTTTGACAAAATTCTCGTTTTAGTTACCTATTGATTTGTTTTAATTGTTGATATATTAAGGTTATACTGCATACATTTACATTTGAAATATTGCCTTATTCAAAATATTTAAATAAATTCTTTTTCAGGTCAGTGTTTGGGTCAAACTTCAATAACGTATTTTTTTTCGACATTTTGTTTATTCCACTCGTCCACATGGTAGCAATAAATTTTCAGGAACAGATTTGGCTAGCAGCCTTCAGTCTGACAGACATACTGGAATAGCACCAACATCGACAAAGCAGTGCAGTCATTTCAAAAAGGACTGCATTCTGAATCCTTTGCAGGAGCATTTGAAAATGTTACCTTATTCAAAAATGGACTTGCCAAATTGTAAACCTTTCGAAATGACAAGCGACATGAAAGTTTGAAACTCGACGCATCTTCGGTTTACCAATTCACGTTGCAAATGCATTTTGAATTAGGTTCTCTTCTTTTTTCCTATTTCTATGACTGTCTTACTATCTTATCTTTATTCCTTCTCATTACGTGTCCAAGCCAGCTAAGTTGACGTTTGCTGTGTGGTTGTTCCTACAGCTTTTAACAAAAAACTTAATTCCTCATTTTGTCTCTTCGTGTTTTTCCCTTTATTCCCCTCAATAATTTAATTTCTCCCAAAAATTACCAAGTCATCAGTGTAACACAATTCCCTTATACGTATATTTTTGTTTCCATCATCCAAAATTATAAATATTCAGTCTACACTTTTTTACTGCATCGTCTCCGTTTCATTTTTCTATCGAAAAAGTTTGATTTATCGTTTCTTAACCTTAAACAGCTTCCCCTTTCTTTCCGTACAGGCTTTTTGTATTTTGCATAAGGTTCTCGGTTTTTCTAACTTTAAAAATTTGCCAGATGTCATCTGTTCAACAATCAACATGCGTAAAAATATCCTTTTGTCCCCTTTTTTGAATTGCGGGCCCGAACGCGTATTTCAGGTTCCAATATTCACATTACTAATACATTTGAGTTATGTGCAACTTTGAAATTTGAGAAAATTTTGGAAAAAAACTGAAAATTCATATAACATTTATGTTTCAATTTACTTACGCATGTAGCTTGTGTAAATACAATTTTCGAATTTGAGTCCCATTTTCGGTCGCACGATTCAGTGTAGTAACAATAAAAAGATAAAAATATGCACCCAACTGATTTAGAAGTGTAGCTTAGACATTTGAAATGAGATTTTGGGATTTTCAACCCAATACGATTAAATGGGTGCACATTCTGTTCCAAAATCAACAAATGTGCGCATGATACCTAAGTGCGACTATTTAAGAGAAAAATGTGCCCATTGGCTGCATGTCTCTGGAAGTATAAAATTAATGCGATCAAAATTGCGTGTTTTCGGTTCAAAAACTACGATTAAGTTTTTGAAAATCTCTACCATAATTTAAATTAAATTGACACATTTTCGATACGACGATTCACATTACTTCCAAACTTTTTTTATTCCAATTATTTGTACATTGGATTTCTCAATTCAAAATAAAATTGTTGAAATTTTGAGCTCCAAACGAACTTTTATGGTTCCAAAATTCACGTAAATAATATATTTCAATTACGTTTCAGGTCGAGATTCAAAAGAATATTCAGAAAACTGAACAGTTTTACCGACATTTTTGTTCCAATTTACTTAATCTTATTAGAACTTTGTATCCTAATTGAGCCGTAACAAAAAAAAAACTAAAAATATGCAAATATTTGGATTTACTTTTACTTATTGACTTATGGTACTTTTCGGTATTTTAGATAAAGTTTTCGAATTTTGGAAAACAACACGGTATAATTGGCACAGTTTTGGTTTTACGATCCACATAACAAGCGATTATGAATTGTATCAAAGTTTGATCTTTTGTGGAGAAAACCAAATAATACAGACGCTAGCTATCGTTCTGTATTTTTTTCAAGGTCCACGACGTAACTCACTTGCAGAGTCAATTTTAAGGGTTACGATACAAGATTTTTCAGGTTAACACCCTTGAAAATGGTTACTTCTTTTTTAAGCCCTTTTACATGGTAAACATAGGTCTAATTCGATCATGTTTACAATTAACTGCAATTAAAATAAATTCTAGGTCACAAAACTCAAAATAAATAGGAATGCAAAGTTGCCCATATATTCAACCAACTTCAAAAAGTTGTTTACTAAATTAGTGCGGATGTCTTGTGTGCCTGTGCGTCTGTGTGTCTGTGCGCCTGTGTGTCTGTGCGTCTTGTGTGTGCATTGGTCGATCCGTCGATGTTACAGGGTTTACAAAGCTGGAAGTGGTATCATCTTATAGGAAATTCTTTACTGATTCAGTGATTCCAAATCTCTGGTAAATTTTTTGATCGGATCACCCGTTCGCCGTCGGGACGCCATTAAAGTCAAAATATACCCCCTTGAATATCTCGAGAACGACACATCCAATTCCAAAAAGGAAAAACACGTTTCCTTTATTTTTTGAAACCTATTGAGTCTTTATACGTAAACATCACCCTCACCCCCCTGTGGAGTGGAGCGGGGGTGAGTTTTGAAAACTTAAATGGGAGCACCTACTTTTTACTGCAGTTTTTGATTCTCCATAAAAAACTTCTCAAATTGCAAATTTCACCCCCAACTGCAACCCCTTTTTTGGGGGCGGAAAGGGGAGAAAACGATCTTTTTTTACTTTTTTTGCCTCCAACATTTTTTCATGATTTACAAATTGTCCGTCACCCTCTCCGCTCCCATCTCCCTTGAGGGTGGAAAGAAAAACAATGACTCATTTGTGCAGAATCCCGGGTGCTTGTGTTGAGGTGAGGGGTAGTTAT
Source organism: Pyrocoelia pectoralis (assembly GCA_036250285.1). NCBI lineage: Eukaryota > Metazoa > Arthropoda > Insecta > Coleoptera > Lampyridae > Pyrocoelia > Pyrocoelia pectoralis. Next base: position 49,390,131 of record CM070078.1, read on the forward strand.
ATACAGTTATATACATATATATTGTATATAGTATATGCCATAATTAGTTACAGATTTGAAGTTGGTTGAAATTAGAATTCTATAAGAATTTGCACCTTTTGATACTTGTTTAAATATGTCATACTTAATGTGGCATGGTGCTAGTCCAGTAAAATTTTTCGGCAGTTTTGCTAAAGGTCAAAATAAATATTCTTGTTTGAAATACATTTTACTAGCATAACTGTTACAGGTACATCTGAAAGGGCAATCGAACTGAGGCTATTAGCACTTTTCCAACTCAGGCATTAGAATTCTTCACTTTTTTTAAATCTATAATAATATAATAATATAATATAATATAATAATATAATATGTATTATATCTTGTTCAGAAGGTGACACTCCTCCAAAAATGCAATAATTTTCTTTGCGCCTTGCGGGTTGTAGTTGAGAATATCTCGCATTGACTTGCCTTGAATAGAGTGACTTGTTTCGCCTCTTCTAAATTTTGGCAGTCCATAATTAAATATATCGGACGGTAAGACCGCCTTGACATCTTTCGCAAAGGCAACGGCACATTTTGATGCAAATTTGACATTATCAGGTCAACTCCCTAGCCCCAACAACCCCTAACTCAAGAATTTAAATAGGGAAGGGGTATCGAGCGACCCCCTCATTTGAAGCGTCTTTTAATTCTCTATTCGGCAGTATGAATGAAAATTAGTTTCATTCAATTTTTTTTCGCCCCCATGAAAAGCACCCTCTAGATTAACTAAGATGGGGGTGTTGTTTAGGAAAAATCCTGAAATGTGCCGTTCAAAAGGTCAAAGGTTGCATGTTTCAGGATTTTTCCTAAACAACACCCCCACCTTAGTTAATCTAGAAGGTACTTTTCATGGGGGCGAACAAAAAATTGAATGAAACTAATTTCTATTCATACTGTCGAATAGAGAATTAAAAGACGCTTCAAATGAGGGGTCGCTCGACTCCCTTTCCCTATTTAAATTCTTGAGTTAGGGGTTGCTGGGGCTAGGGGGTTGACCTGATAATATCAAATTTGACATCAAAAGTTGTACCCCAAAAATAAAAAATCGACGTGTCCGAGCGTTTTTTTAAGAAACTGGTCTAAATGTCCCAAAACAGGCGTGTTTCCTTTTCAACGGCCCACCCTGTATATATTTTGCACCACCGTCTATAATACCAATGACATAAATATTTTATAGATATACATATTGTAAATTCTATTCAACACTGACAACACATACAAACTCACATCTTGAGTAAATGAAGAACATTTGTATGGCGAATACCATATTTTTAGTTTTAAAACATGACCACCCTGTTTAAATCCAAAGTGACCATTTTTGGGCCTGTTAACCAAATGATACTAAATATGTACGTCTCAGACAGCATAATGCCACAAAAATAAGTCGTGGACCTCTGAAAAACACAGGATGTTACCTAGCGTATGGACTAAAAACTATACACACAAATTTTTATGCCGATTCGCTTGTTAAAAAATGTCAAATTTTGTGACCTAATCAACGGTGTCAAATTGGCGCAAAAACTAAAAGTTTTAAGAGATAATGTAAAATATGTACCCAATTAAATGGTTCATGTAGTTTGAATGTATTAAACGAAATTTTCTAATTTGCTTCTTAACACTGTCAAATTCGGTCATTTTCGGTACAGCAATCCACATTATGCGTGTGAATGTGAACCTGTCCCTAAAAGTGTAAAAGTGTAATTGATTTTGGTAAAAACCAAAAATATGTGTACAATTTTGTTCAAATGTGGTTGTAATGTTATGATCTAAAATACAATTTTCTAATTTTGTGGATTCAAAAAAGATCAAATCGCTGAATTTAGTTAAGTTTGAGATTTTGCAGATAAACTACAAACATAGGTACTTACCTACATTTTTGTTCCAATTAAATTTTCGAATTTTTTCCAACTGTCATGTGACCAAAGTGGAACAATTCAAGCCCCACAATCCGCATTAAAAATAATTCGCATAAATTGGTTTGACGTGTCTTAAAAAAAAACTACTAAAAAACTACAAATGTGCACTCAACTTGGTCAAATTGGCGTAGTTTCACTACCACTAGTCGTATTATAAAAAATAAAAAAAACCAAAAATATGCAAATAAATTTTTATATCGATTCATTTGGTCATGTAGTTTCGGCATTTTGGGGATCGACGAAGTGCAATTGGTCCATTTTTAGTTTTATGATTAACGTGAATTACATCAAAGTTTGAGTTTCTTGACGAAAACTAAAAATATGTAGCCAAATTTTAATTTTAATTTACTAATTCATGTATAGTTTTGGGCTTGTGGTCTAGTTAACGCTGTCGAATTGGTGTTTTTTTTCGGTTTTACAATCCATGTTATAAATGCATATGAATTTCGCGAAGCTGAGAGAATTAAAAATGTTCACGTATTTTTTGGGTATCTTAAATAAAGCTTTTTAATTTTGATGCCGAACACAGTCAATTTGGTGCGACAGAACTAAAAATTCCAACTATAATTAATGTGGCTAAAGTGTAACATTTTAAGCCCCACAATCCTCCATTACAAATAATTTGTGAATTACATCAAAGCTTGAGGTTTTTGTGTGACACTAAAAACATGTATCCAAATTTTAATATTGAAATCGTCCAAAGTGGCGCTCTTCTCGTTCCACAATTTACCCAAAAGTGCATATGATTTAAATTTAAGAGTAAGATTCATCTATTACAAACAAATATGAATTACATCAAAGTTTGAGTTTCTTGAGGAAAACTAGAATATGCACCCAAATTTTAATTTTAATTCACTTGTTCACGCATAGTTTTTGCCTTTTGGGATATAAAATAAAGTTTCCCGTGGCCAAATTTCTACTTCTACTTGTTCATGTAGTTTTAGAATTTTGTAAGCGAATTGTCAAATTTATGCAATTTCCGCTCCAAGAATTACTTAACTGTAATTTTGTTAAAAGAAAATTAAAAATACGCCATTTTCAACTGACTGATGTACTTCTACATCATTGCATTTTTGTGTTTTTCATCCCCCTATTACCATAACTACGTGTAAAAGAGAAATTGTATTGATATGTTACATCAATCTTAAAATTAAGATTAAGTGGAAGAACAACAATTATTGTGTTAAATTTGAATTGAACTTCGTCTTTAAATGTAGAATTACATTTAGTTAAAGACATTTAAACACTTAATTGACAATCCTATCATTAACTCGATTATTTACTTTTTTATATTTTCGCATTCGCTAGAAATTCCCCTTTTGATAAAAACCCCGCAACTGCTATGGAAACCTCTTTGAATGCCAACGCAATCACTGATTCCCTCGTGTAATTCTTTTGCGTGCAAATATCATTAATTCACATCCAAAAAAATAAAATGACTCAATTTTGTAATGATTTGCAAACTGTTTGCGATTACAAGAAAATGTCACCGATAAAGTGAAAGGCAACGTTGACATTTTTAACTAATCAGTTCAGATTAAATAGTGATAACACAATGTTCTTCGCGTGCTAATTTGTTTATAGTTAATTAAAATGTTCGTTGCGTTCGTCAGGATAATCCTTCTTTCAATAATTATTAACAACCGTATAATTAATTCTTTTAATCAACTTAAATTAATTTAATAATAATAATAATCGTAATATGTAATACACTTACCCAGCTGTCATAATCGGGCAGGTTATCACTGTCGTCATTATCATCGTCGTAATCGAATAATTCCTCAATACTATCGTCTTCCGTTAATAAATTATCACTGATGCCTCTATATTTTTGGTATTGATATTTTGGTGTCGTTGTCGTCGTTGTCGTGGTGACGACAATATGTCTTGTACGTAGTTCGTCCAACCTTGTCGAAACGGCGTTAATGTTTGGATGTTTCGAATGTCTCAAATGGACCGAATTTAAATTATTATCATTGTATTTGCTATTGCTTGGTTGATAAAACCATCTTTGGGATGTATACGAACTACTTTGACTATTTTTACTATTTGCATTAAAAATGGAAGCGTAACGACTTTTGGTACCTAATCTATTTTTTAATTCCGATTCTATATACGCATTTTTGGATTCAATGTTCGCATTTTGGTCTGAAATACTGTTAATTGTCCCGGCCACGTATAACCAAAAAAATAATTTAAAAACAATCACGCGCATTTTTAATATCTCGTACTTCTTTCGTTCATTTAACTCGTATTTCGGTCACTAAGAGTTGTTGTGTAACATGTCAATTGTGGTAGTCGCGTTTCTTTCACTTGCATCTTGCTTCCCCGATCTGCAAATAAACAAATTATTATTAATTATTACGAACTTTGTCAGTGAACACCGAAAATTTCCGATTTCCGATCACCTTGTATCATGAATGCAGCAGCTTCCTTTCGAATGAGATCAGTATTAAATAAAGACCTTATAATAAATAACAGGTTTCTGTCTCGTTGTACGATATAATTACAACACAAAAAAAAACCGGAAATAACAACTTCTTAAGAAAGATGATGTAAACTGGTAAAGCTAAAACAACTGTAGTCAGGCATTACTAAAGGGGCAAATTGCCGAAATTAATTATTATCAAAGAAGGAAATAGAAAGTAGGTAATGAAAGACAACACCGTTCTTTAATACACACAAACAAAATCGCCCAATTTTGGAGATAAGCTGACATTACATCATTAAGAAATCTCGTCGAGATAAAATAAAAAATATGTAGTTAATTAAACACTTTTAATGAATATTTTATAATATCAATGGACAATTAAATCAATTTCGTCGCATGTATTTATTTTGTTATTCGAAAATTTTTGAAAAATGTGATAAAATTATCGGTTTGCAAATAAATAAAACAGTTCTCATTAACTGATTTGCATTTCTAAAAAAAGTACGTCACAAATTATGACCTTTCGTTGTTTTCTACTGCAATACTTAGAAATGATAAATTCCCCCCATTTTGAATTGTTTAACAAAAAATGTCCATAACACTGATTATCATTATTTTTCATACAACGTTCTTCGTAAAACATGACACAATTTCCTTATTTTGAGTTTCAAAGCGACCAAATCCGCAAATTTTGGGATACCTACGCGATCTACACACGTTTTAAAACAAAAGTAGGTACATACTTAATATCCGATTTTAATAAACCAAAAACCAAATTAAATAATTAGCAATTCGATATAAGCGATAACTTTAAATCGACCGTTTTCACTGATTAAAAAAACATAAAATCGCAAAACTCTCTTTTTCTAAAATGTTGAGATCACTGTGGCACGAAATCTCACATACATTCTTCCTTAAACCTTAACGAAAGGCAGAATTGTTATCCTGCGGGTTTCTGGAATGAAAATGTTTACAATTTTCATTTAGATGTAAAATCATTCAAATTTGCAACGCCCAGTCGCCCACGTTTCATCAGTTACTTCCTGTAATCCACTCGCTGACAACCAAAATGGCATTTTAAATCTTTCCAGATTTCGTAGCAAATGTGGAGTACTTTGAACATTTTTGAAACCAGATGGGAAATCTCGATTGGAATCTGCCATTTAAAGGAAACATAGTTGACCATCCCGTGTGGGGTTTGCTCGATACTCCATCCAACGACACTCCATATTGAGAAGATCAAATACCGGAGCAAACCAAAACCCAGGTTAAAACAGTATCGGATCCAGAATGGGTGGAAGTACAAATATTTTGACTTTGGGGTTGATTTGGAGAAGATACGACGACATGATTTAACGCTCAACCAGTGCAACAACCGCAAAATCGAAACGGAAATTAGAAAAACATCAAACGTCCAAGCGTGAAAGGACAAGAATACGAATGTGATGGAAAAGGACATAACACTACTGGAGCGAAGAGCACGATCCGAAATTGGTTGCAGTTGCAGAAGACGTGTAAGAACATCATAATCACATGGACAAGCTCCAAATAATCTAAGAAAAGAGAATTAGTGCAATAAAAAGCAAAAGATCACCAAGGCCCGATCAAATTAGCAGCGCAAATGTAAAAATCTTGTCTGTGATAATATGTTAGAGTTAAAAGAGAACCCCCAGCAAAATCTTTTGCAACGATGTCCGTACAATATGTACCGTATTTGTTCGAGTATTTTGCGCCGCCGCGTATTTTGCGCACCCTAATTTTTAAAGTTTTATTTTGAACTTAATTTTGCTCCGAGTATTTTCCGCACACATTTTAAGTACAATTTATTTTCAGTGTAGTATGAATTATCTTCAACTCAACTACGTGATGCTTCCCAGTGGCGGATTTAGGGGGGGGGGGGCTTTAAGGGCTGGTGCCCAGGGCGGCAAAAATTACGGGGCGGCAAAATTACGGGGCACCAAAATTAATTGAAGGAATTTTTTTGAAAAAAAATGCCAAACAATGGAAAATAAAATTGAAGTAGAAATACGTCAATACGAGCTACAATTTAAATAAAAATCCCAAACATCGTTTACTCTGCACTTTCAGTTTATTCAGTCGGGCTTATTTAAATATGGTCCTAATCAGATGGATTATCCTATTTGGCCACTGGCCACAGGCTTTCTAAGAATTTGCATGACCATTTGGGTTCACGGTCATTTCCCCGCCGAAAAAATCCCGCCGGTCAATTGCCCGCCGGTAAATTGTTCGCCTGGTAAAAATCCCGCGCGGTGAAATGTTCGCCGGTAAAATGCCCGCCATGACAAAATCCCGTCGGTCAATTTCCCGCCGTAATTTTTGGAAAAATAAGCAATTAAGACAGTTCTTTTTTAAATAACTTCAGTTTTGTAAACCTGTGTGTCATGCCACTATTTTAGTATCAATTGAAAAAAAATATACTAAACCTGCAAATAACCTAGGCGCTTTAGCGGGGGAATAAGCGTAGAAAATGGTACAACATTTACGTGTTAAGAACGAGGTTGAAACAAGAGATAGTAGCAGGCGAGTATTCATGTATAGTGCCGTAGGTCTGTAAAGGATGTCAAAATGCCATCGGGAAGTGCTTAAAATGGCCGTCGAAAATATTTTATAAATTTGTAGTTAACGGTTCTTTTGTTAAACATGGCAATGTCTGGTTTATTAATACATACAGTCTTCTTTTTTGAATTTAGCATATTTTAATTTACAGTAAACAGCAGCCTCAAATTCATCTTACGCCTCCTGAGCGCATAATCCGCCACTGGCTGCACATAACGTAGGTATCATATGTAAGTGGATCTTTATCACAAAAATAGGGGATATCAGGGGAATCATTTTGCCTACAGCGGCGGGCAAATGACCGACGGGATTTTGTCATGGCGGGCATTTTACCGGCGAACATTTCACCGCGCGGGGTTTTTACCAGGCGAACAATTTACCGGCGGGCAATTGACCGGCGGGATTTTTTCGGCGGGGAAATGACCGGATACCGACCATTTGCCGCTTCTCGTCGTCCAGATAGTATGTTTTATTGTTTTATTAATGAAATAAATTCTATTTATTTTTAATAAAAAATGTTTTCTGGACTTCAGACTTGCATAAATACCTAAGGTCTATTCCTGTGGTGAGGGATGTGATGGGGCGGCACTTTTCTTGTGCCCCTAGGCGGCAGAAGCATAAATACGCCTCTGATGCTTCCCCTTGTAAATACCCTAAGGGCAATTATTAGTTTGAGAACAGTAAATTCCAGTATTTCAGTTGCCTTTCAACATTCTAGTGTGCAGTTGTGTTGAAAGTGCAAGGTGGGAAAGAAAAATAATAATTACCAAGCAAGTCTTGTAAAAATCGCAAAAAGGGCGCAAATTACGCAAGCAAATACGGTATTTGAGATCTTCCTAACAGTATTTTTGCGTGGAGATATTCTCCATTACTAGTTTTTAGATCATTTTTTGAACGATATTGACAGATATTGTAGTCCTTTGCAAGGGCGAAGGCTGTCCAAACTAAATACTGCTGGAAGAAAAACGATCGATTTTCTTCCTGGTCCCATCCTAATGTCGTTTAAACCAGCATATACTCAAAGAACTGATCATCTATGTTGGTGCAGGAAGAACAAAAATTAAAAAAAACGTTCAATAGAAAAAAAAACGATATAAAACCACAACCACAAGTCCATAAGGCCATCCTGCATTTTCCTACATTATTTCATGTAAATGTTCAAAAATGTAAAATGTTATTCCATTCCAATAAAACTTTGCTGCCACAACTTAAAACTAAATCTTCAATTTCCACTTAATCTGAACCACCTTTTTTTTTCTGTTATGACTTGTCAATGCTTCCTCATTGCGGTATCTTCATCCCATGCCACGTGATCCTTAGGGTGCCCTAAACACGACCGGACGTCATCTTATAACAACCGCCCCAAACAAAGTTCTTAGATTCCCTTACAAAAACAAAAACCTCTGTAATTAAACAATAGACACACGTTCCAATGCTTAGTAAAATGGTCTGTGCAGACAGCAACCGTGGATGCCGTCGTTGGAAGTGAACTCTTCTTCAAATGGATAAAATCCACATTTCTTCCATCTTCGAAATGAAGAATTTTCCTTAAACCAAGCAATACCGCCATAAAATAGGTCGTATCACTTCTACCAAACCTCTGTACGATAGCGGAAGAACTCGCTTCATACGACTCCATCTCTAACTTCCACCACCACAACTGATAAGAATTTTTACTACCAACTATCAAAAACGTATGTTTCCGTTGCCCAAGAAGAATTAGACCAAGAAATCGTGGATTATTCTACCTCTTGGAATCACTCTATGTGCATGTTCCTCACTACTTAAAGTTATCGTTGTGAAAATAAAACCGTACTTGGTGTAGATCCATTTCTGCTCAATGTAGCAAAACGTACCGTTCTTGTGAATTAGCGGGAAAACAGTTCAAAGGATGTACTGGTACAGTTTCAGGACCAAAGCCAAAAGTGGTAGACCTAAGATAGATATCGATCACGATTAAATAACAATGGAAGGCTGGGATCAAAGGCAAAAATATATGATTGAATGAATCTCTATAAATAAGCTACAGCATTTTGAAAAAATGTAAGGGGTATCTCCAGTAGGAAAAGGGTGAATCTGACTTTTATGACTTTAGTGCCAAAGAGTGCCATCAAGTTAAACGTTGACGTGTTTCGGCATTTCTTTCTAACACGGCGCATATCTGAAATATTAAGGGTGGGTTCTTTTCAAATGATCACATCGTATATTAATTAAGATATTAAGGGCGTTGCGGATTACATAATTAATAAGGTCGTCAGCGTATATCTCGAGCGCTTCTGGTACGGTGGGTGACTGCAGGCGTATTGTTTATAATGGCGTTAGTATTACTGAATTACTGATTTAAAATTCAAAAACGGGATCTAAACGCTAAGATGGCGGCCAATTCCGAATCATCAGCAAAAGAAACTTATTATCATCTGTTACAGGAAGACCGAATGAATCTTTTCAGCAAACCTTTTCATCGTTTTTGCAATTTGTTAATAGTGATTTCGTATTTTATGCAACAGTAAGGTAATTCATACTTTTTTTTACATAATTTAATCGTGTACGTTACTGCAATACCAGAATATTAAACTTTTTGTACATTCACTATATTATGCAACGCACATCCACAGTGTACCTACGTATAATTTATAGAAGTAGGAAAAGGTCATCATAACTCAAATTTGAAACCGGGTGACGAAATCATAATTTTAATCGTAGACTCTATTAAAATTCATAGATGTAACGGTGTAAGATAAATTTAAAAAGGGGACCACCAAGACAGAATCTTCCGCAATGAAGGCATCTCATACGATTTTCTCGTACCTTTTGTAAATGACTCCCATACAAGAAATATGCAAATTGAATACTTCCTACAGGTGTTCATCAACATGCAAGAAATGCCTGTCACTTAAGAAATTGCAACACGACAATGCTGTCAGCGGTATAGTAGAAAAAAAAATTGCATTCCTCTCGAGCCACCACCTAATAATCTCCATATATAGACAGGAAAAGGAGAGAGGGATTGAGATAAGGCGGTGTCTCGTACCCGATAACCTCTTCATGTGAAAACAATTAAAAAAATTGACGGCTCGAGAGACTTGTACCATTTAATCCAAACGCTAACCTTAGAGATTATAGATTGAAGGAGTCAGATAACGTTGTTGGACTCTAAAAATATTCAGATTCACGTAAACAGAGAAGCACTGCAGAAAGGAACACAATTCGATTTCGTTATAGCTTTAAAAATAATTACCACCCAACTTGTATCCAAGAATAAAATTTAATTTCAAAATTATTAACCATTTGACAGCTTAAATCCAGTTTATTTTAAGCTTTATGAATGCTTAAGATTCCTTCCACTTATAATTATTTGAACCATAAAGTAAAGTCGGACCTCACAATAGATTTTCGTTTTTATTGTTTATAATCTGACAAATCCTTCGTATGATCAATAATTATTTTTTTTATTGGTGTCCTATTTTACCCTTTGGACGCCCCAGCTTGTTTAAAACGCGCTTTCAAAAACGCGCGTGTTTTAAAGTTGCCATGGTATCATCATCAATTTGAAAAACATGAATTATTATTGGTTATTGATCTGACAGGAGTACTTTGTGACGTCAAATAAATGGATGACAGATGGAAAATTAATTTCCGTTTTTCTCATTTCCATGACAGCGAAAGGTAGGTATACTGATTTCACATTAGGAATTCAACCATTTCACATTATATTAGTTCTTATTTCCATTTTAATACCAGATTTCAAAGTGAACCAATAAAAAAAAATAGCGTAAAGTATAAGTGGATAAACAGGTCTTTAAAACACTTGCTCTATTTCAAGCACTCCGGCTGCGCCGTCGTGCTTGAAAACTCGCGCGTGTTTTAAAGACCTGTTTATCCACTTATACTTTAAATCGAACTCCCTTCACGATGTCCTATATAAGCTATTTCGACCAACTGGTTCAACCAGCAAGAATTTTTTTAAATTTGGTAAGTAATGAACTATAATCTCAGCACGATTCCTGAATCGCTATCAACTTAAACTAGATTCATTGATTTTTACAATGACGTGTGATAGGATGCACTAGCCCGCCACAAAGAAAATGTTCCACTCCACTAATTCGGAGCCATCACCTCTGAATTTTTACTTTTAGGTGCTTTTAAATGAGGTAGCATAGTATGGCATACCAAAAAACTGGGACCATAACTTTTCCGGCTGGAGGTCTGTGTAATATTTGTAAATTAAGACAAATCATGTCCAAATTTGAAGCTTAAAAGATTTAGTTATCAGCTATCAAATAAAAAATATCATTAACAAATTGATGGATAGGGTTGGATTCTTATGCCATTTATACTTATATAAAGTATAAGTGGTCTTTATTTATAAGACATAAATATTTTTTTTTGTATTTCTGCATAATTATTCGTGATCGCATAATATTAACCCATGCCGAATCGCTGTTGAAGTTCTCCAGCGGCCTATCACGATAAGTTGCCCATAAGACGCGAGAACTACACGACGCATAGGGTGTGTAGGTCGATAAAGGTTGCCACGGCTAGTGTTACGTTAAATGGGCCCCCCCCCCCCCAGGCAATATCTGTTTCCGGCGTCCTGGCGCTTACTATTTGGCAAGATGGATGGCAAAAACCTTGTATTGTATTAAATTATTCTTATTCCGCGATCAGTTCAAAATGACACGAGTAGAGAGACGAGGTATAGGTAGGTGAAATGTCTGTTCATCTCACACTGCTACATAAAGAGTTGGTTTTCAACGCCTAATGTAATACAGGCGCCGTTGAATGATATAAATTTTTTGAAAAATCTTATTGTTTTCAAAAATATCAATGAATCAATCGCCAAGATTACCTTGACAAAATTTCTAAACCATTTATGGTATTTTAACGAAGAGTGTGTTGTTTTGTCAGTTTTTGATGAAAGAATAGAGAGAGATGTGAAAGAAATTATGTCTAAGAAGTTTTTACAACTTATGGATGAAAAGAATGATGAAGATGAATTAAATAAGGCCAAAGAATATGGAAAAAAAGAAATACCGAAAAAACTATCGTTGAAATTAGAAGATGTTCCTTATTTCATCACCAAAGATTTACCAACCGAACTGATTCTCTCAATTTTTTCAAAAGATTGAATTTTTGAAAGATGATCCGTCAAATTGGGAGAATCGCATGGATTACAAAGAGAATAGAAAGCGAATTATGTGCTTGAAATGCGTGAATGACTCGCCCGAACGCGGTGTAAAACTAATGGAGGAATTTAACGACAAATTCACAAAAAAGGAAAGTCAAAAGTTTTTACTCCAAATAGTGACGGACTACCGCAAAAAATATCCAAAAACGACGAAAGAAATGATGACTTCCTCTGTTTAATAAGGCATACCAATACTATACACTTTAATAGTGATCCGGCACGGGTTAAAATTATCCGATGAAGCTGAAATTTGGTACAGTTTATTGACTCACCTAGTGTAACATTTGTGCAAATAATTATGCAGAAATTTTGATTTTGAAAAATAAAGACCACCCTGGCTATCCATCAATAAAATTACGACAATATGATGCCGTAACACACTCTACAAGAGATCATTGATAAATTTTATGTTTCATTTAGATTTAATGTCCTAAGAACCCAAAAAGAAGATTTTCAGAGCACCTCAAAATAACTTTACCGAAACGTGAAATGTTTAGGGCGTAATGCGATTTCACCCTAATGTACGACCGCCGGCAGAGTGCATTATGTTCTCATGACAGGGAAACATTTACCTATTAGTTTTTCTAATCATTTTGCGCACTAAAATATTTTCTTATTTTTGTTTAGCGCGCCTTCAAAGTAAACTAAGTGCTTCATTTTCGCATTTTCATACTGTAACGGTTTCGTGGTTCTTTTCTAAATTTTTGGGTGATTTCTGCTAAAATTTGAATATTTTAGGCCAGTCTAGCAACATCGCCGCTCATATTTTCATCTGTTCCTAATAAATGGGTCAATGGGTGGCATTTTCGCCAATTAGGAAAACTTGTGTGTCATACTCATCAGTCATCATCATCACCTTTCACATGATTGGAAGATGTACGATGTACGGTTTTTGATTGTTTGATAACGTACCCATTGGATTTGTTGTTCACCTTAGTTCGATTCTTCAGGCAGAAGAGTATGAACGAACTTTCAAATATGGTAGATTTACTTTAGTGGTAGTGACTCGAATTTTTTACTTAATCTTGATTAAATGAATGGAATTGATTCAAAAACTCCATCAATTCTTGATCATTTTGGATCTCGTGAACCTCTTCATTCACGTACCCATTTTCGCGTAATAATATCCATTATTATTGTTCCTCTCGTCCTACTCGAAGGACCGTAATAGTAAAGGGTGAATACAAGAAATAAATTAATAATAATAAGAATAACTAATAGCACTCACATTATAAAACCAGATACTTGATTAAATATTTCAAACTGACGTATTTGCTGATTTGTGTTAAACATGTCGTTCTTAATTGACTTGAGAAAGAAATATAAGTTTGTCTCATTTTTTCTTTGAGTAAGTCAAAGATAATTACCCTGTTTCTTTTTACCCCCCAAAACTAGTCGTTGATATGAAAATCACTATGGCTAAAACGTGGAAGTTTAAATCATGAAAATTGTTTAGGTAATTGTTAATTTACATGAAATAAAACAATTAGTATTAAGTTATACGAAGGATACCTACACCGACGCAGATTGCATAATTGCCTGTACAATTTAGTAGGTAGTGTTTTTCTGCAATTAATTTCTCGATTCTCTAATTTTTAGTGACCCCACTGTGAGTGACCCCCTTTCAGTATATGTATGTATATAAAGAACCCATTGGTTTAATATTAATAATTAATAATGCGATTAATGAAATACATAGTTACTTCTAATAACATATATCTAGCTCAATAGATATTGTCGAAAAGTCAACAAAACAGTTTGGAATTGAAGCTGATGGGAATAGGCGGATACTATGGGCATTTCAATGCAGCGTATGCAATATATTTGAAAGTTTGGAGATGACAAATGTGTCCACGCGTTTATAAACGTAAATGAGAAGATTTGTGACTGTTACTCGAAACGTGGTCTCATCACTATTTTCCAATAATTAAACCACAATCCAACGGAGAATTTCCAATGAAGAAAACCAAACCAGTTCCATCATCATTACCAGAATTTTTAATCATTCCTCACTAATATGTTTTGTCAAAACTAGTTCTGTGAGTTTGCCACAAAATCATGTTAACGTAGCCATCCGCTTCAAAGATTATGGTTCGAATAACAAATTTTCTAGTTTTATAGTTTCCCAGTGAGTTCACATCAGGGAAAGTGTATTTTATTACCTTTAACCCTAGAGTACTACACCGTCGTAAAATTTACGACGGGCGAACTTTGTTGCACTATATTGTAAACATCCGGTAACTTACGATGCTGTACTTCTCAGTACCTTCCTATTTCTTGTAAATCTACATATTTATCCGTTTTTACAACCCTTTTGGCTAATTATAGCTTCACAATTTGAGCGTGAACGTAAAATTTACGACGGTGCAGACGTGAACTTCGGGACCAAATTGACCAAATTTTAAAATTGACGCCAACACAAGAAAATATCAACCCTATAGAAAAGAAATGTACAATATGCGCCATGTGCCCCAACCAAAAAGGCGTATGACTGCAACTTATTGCAGCCACTGCAGCAAGCCAGTTTTTGGGGAACACCATGGAGATGTTTGTGTAACTTGAGTAAATATTTCAAACTTTGTAATTAAAAATTATAGGAATGTACATTAATAGTTAAGAGAGGTATGTGATTTTTTTTAGCCCTTTTGAGTAAATATTTTTTCTTGTAAAAAATTATTTTTAAAAAGTCGTAAGATTTACGAAGCTGTAGTATTAACATAAAGAAAAATCGGTGTAGTATTCTAGGGTTAAATGTTTCTTTTTAGGAAAAGTCTGCCATTTTGAAATTGTAGAGGTGAGGAGAAGGGGAAAAAGCCGCTAACGGAAAGTTGAGTTTTTGAGAAAATACATCTCCAGTATCTTGCGAGATTTTCAGTTTTTTCCAATTTTTGGCGCTATTCTCTCTGAAGAAAAAGTGGCCAACACGTCGTCTTCCCTATCAAGTGTTCTGTTAAACGAACGCTCTGTATATTGTTCTACTTTTTTGTATTCTACGTATTAATGTAAATCCATCTATATTCCTTCACGCTATTCAGAAATGGTATAATTTTTGACTCTGAATTTTTCATAAAATTTGAGGTATTCTCGTAGTAGGTACGGAAAGATGATACACATCAAACGTTTTTTGAAAATATGACGTCATCCTAACACAATACCAAAATGGAAAAATGGGGCGAGCATGGTTTTGACCATTACAGTTTATGTAAATACGAAATTCCAATGTTACTTTACCCATCGGGAAATGAATCGATCAATGAGTGGAGCATAAAGTATAAAGGGAAAAGCACCTCGAAACCCATAAAACTGAGCGGATAATAATCTGTGATTATCTGTTTGTAAGAGAGCGGATCCTAAAACAAACAAGCTGCCCACACTTCGGAAGAGGGTCATTAGGAATCTTTCAGATGTCTATAAACATTTCAAGAATAAAGAGAGAGACATCGCGTACCTATTTAACTTCTAAATTTTTACGGTTTTTGAAATGTATCTCGAATCCCCAAATGTAGGAGGCTTTAGTAAGTTTGACAGAAAGGAACAATAGACAATTTGGCGCAATTTTGGTAAACGAACACACTAGGAAAGCTGGATTGCTCATTGGCCGAATACTTCAAAAAATGTTAATTCTTTCATCATTAAATTAATGGTCTCGTTACCATAAAAAAACACCGACAAAATAAAGAAATTTAAATTTTCAAATCAAACATTGGCACTGCTAACCAATAGGTCAAATTATGGTTCCCTTACGCGAGACTATTATGAATTGTCTTGTGAATACATTATTAATCATTTTGAAATGGACAAATTCAGTTGGAGAGCAATGGAACCAGTACAATGTTTGCTTTTGGAAGATGAAGAGGTTCAAAATCAGGAATTTTCTATAAATCGATTGATATTTGTTACTTATTCATAGCACCAAAAGCCAACAAGTCACTATATTACCAAATTTTGAGCAGTTGAAAGAAGTTACTTTAATAAAAATCGATCAATTAATGAAATGAATAAATTATGTACTTGCTAAAATAACTTACCCCGATGGTAATAATAATAATAATAATAACTAACTACCCGATTGCACAAGTCACACGCGTTAACGGTACAATTATAAAATTCTATTAAATGGTATTGATCTGTAATGGTGTTGCTCCAACCGTGCCCGTTTCACTACTAATACCGTTACATATCATATAAACATTTAGCCTCGACTCATATCTTAAAAACAATAATTCTAGGCAAATTAAATAAATGTGGCAATAAGAACAAGTTACCTTCAATGGGAAATCAGTGACGTAAAAACAAGTTTGATAACCGTACTCAATCTACAGCTGTATTTATGACTATTAAGAACAATAAGAACCTGATTTTGAGCCCTGAGCAACTCCTAGAGAAACAATAAATTTGACCATATAAATTGGGGGAGAAAATTGGTGGGTTTTTAAGTTTTCCGTCTTTCGGAATTCTAGGCACATTGCTGAAGTAGGAATAAAATCCCAAAGATTTTCATTTATCTATCGGTGCATTCGTATAAAAATATCAAGCCGTGCAGTACTTTCCAGCAGACGTCACAGCAATAGTTGTGGCGAAGAACCTTGCATTGCCTCAGCCAAGAGTCTGGTTCGCAAAGAATGCAGTGCCACAGCACCCATATAATTCTGCTTTTCAAAGGAGAGATTCTAGCACTCGATTTATAATAAATGGAGACATGGAAGACCTAAAAGAAATTCTGTGTACCGACAAATAAAAATTTAACCGTGATGGTGTTACAAATTATCCATATGAGAATGACCTTTTTTTCTGAACACGATGACTTCTCAGCTGACCATTACCCGAAAATCGAAAAAATGATACAAACGATACGATTCGTTAATGAATGGAACCCCTCTATAAAGGCAAATCTTAACGAAACCTCCCTCTTTTTGATGAGACACAGGCACACAGCAGAATGATTAGTAAGTCAAGTATTATATGACAAAATTAGGATTTGTTGCAAGAGTAGTAGAGCAGCTATTTGGCTCAACTACGAAGGGTGAAAAAATAGGAATACAACGCGACGGATTTTCACAAGGAAGATCCCCCAAACTTTGTGCTTGATTTACAGTCTCCCCAAGGCGTAAGCTGTCAAAAATTGCTGCCTTTCCTTTATTTTTTATCAATCAACCAATAAACTATTAAGCATAGATATTCCGTTTTAATTGAACTAAACCATTTCAGTGGAAAATAGTACCTACTGAATGCAAAACGAACAGGGGTGTTCCCCAGTGATCTGCTTTAGGTCAAATTTTTTCATTTGCCAATGATCTACCATCTCAGATGACAAGTTAAGCCAGTAGCCAGAAACTTAACCAAATCTACTAAAAGTGGAAAAGGTTATGAGTAAATATCACTGGATCTATCAGAAATTTACTATCACTACAATTCAAAAAAAGGTCATTACACTTGCCATTGTAAATGAGATTGTAACTTTCATGTTCATGGAAAACGATCGTTTTAAATTTACATTTCGTGCATACTCATGGTTTAAGAGATTATTTTAAATGAATCAAAAAGAAAACTAAAAAAACTTACATACTTGAAGCAGGAAGTTTTATTATAAAACTGAAAGATGTGAACTTTGCATACTTTTAATCAGCAGAAACTTATAAAGCGCTTCTATCCTTTTTCGAATCCATGCAATTATTTATTAAACGAATACTATATTTTTTATACGTGTATAATTTGTGTTCCAAGAAGCATCCCTTCAAAATTGCTAAAAAATAAAAACATTTATTTCATTTAGTTTATGGAACCAAAGGACCGTTGTATTAATGAGCACCAATATCGTGCAAGGTTTTTGTACTGCTGTATTGCAGATTTACACCACTTCACATAATATCTTGTTAAGTCTATCTCATATCTAATGCAAAATATGCACAAAATCGTTTTACTGCGACCTGCAACGCATTCCTTCCTGGAATAGCGTCTCGTAAAACCTTCCTGTGACCTAGTAGTTCCTTTGGGAAAGTATTACCCAAAACTCTAAAATTCATAACATAATAATACTGTATAAATGATAACGAGATCAGTACATACTGATACTACTACATTTCGAATTTGTATAAAATCTGACAATTTCGTATTTTTTGAGGAATCAATTTTTACAACGGTGAAGAGACGTTTTAACGTCTTTTTCATTCATTTTCTCACTAACGAAATGTACTTTTAATATAGGTTTTCCTATTCTTTTCCTTTTTAGAAGCGATCAATCGTTTTGAAATTTGGGATACGGGTTCTTTTTCTACGGAAAAAGGGCCCCTTTCACGTAAAGAACCCTGGGCCCCTCAACTCTTTAATCCTGGCCTGCCAATTTGTTAACGTCAAACTGTGTTTTGGCGATTATCGTTTCTCCTTAATTGTGCCAATAATTAAATATTAATTTCGGTAAGTCGAGGACCAGGTCGAGAATCAATTTGTGAGCTGACCAAATTTAATTTTGAAATACGATGTTTCTAAATCTCGACACAGAATAGAAATATTTCCGGCCAAAAAAGGTGGGTGTTCCAAGACTGTTAAGTGTAAAGAAAATAAACTGTCGCAAATTATAAAAACGTGAGCGTTAATGCCCAACAATTTATAAATATTGAAAAAATTGTTAATAACTTGAACGTGAACTTGTCTTTATCCGATATAAAAATAACATTTGTGTAAAGTTAATAATAGAAATCAGTAACAGATTTTCGAATAATTTAATATAACTGACAAAGATAAACAATAAATCATGAATAATTAGGGCAGATACCTCAAAAATAAAACTTATTTTTATCTAAAACACTGCCAACGTATTTTTGGCCGCCACCACCGAATTGATGGATATTTTGAACGTGACTACTGTACAATTATATGAAAAGTCGTGCATTGGAGCTTTTTATTTCCAAAATTGACAATAGTTCTAGTGTTCTAACTGCTCTTGGGTCTATTACAGTATGGATCATGTGTAAAGTGGATATTTTACAAATTTTGATTTTTGAAGACAATTGCATTCAGTAATCTTGTGGCGCGGGTGGCGCCATAAAAAATCACAAGTGACAACAAGTGATGCCAAGAATACTACCTACACATGTAAATGTAAATCTAGCAAAATAACTCTGATCTGGTAGTCTATTATTACACACACTTTGTGCAGCAACCCTTAAAAATCAAATTTGGAGATTCAAGTATGAGTGCAATTTTATCCCTTACTGAGATTAGATAAGTTGAGGAGGAGGTCTACAGTGGAAATCAGAAATCAAAAGTGAGAGCTTTCCCCTTCCTCCCATTTTTTTTGCCAAAATGATACAATGAAAGTGCATAATT
The DNA here is from genome assembly GCA_036250285.1 of Pyrocoelia pectoralis. Taxonomy (NCBI): domain Eukaryota; kingdom Metazoa; phylum Arthropoda; class Insecta; order Coleoptera; family Lampyridae; genus Pyrocoelia; species Pyrocoelia pectoralis. Next base: position 49,409,593 of record CM070078.1, read on the forward strand.
CCGTACAAATGAAGCCAAACACGGCATAAAAATTTACAGACACATCTCCAGAGACCTACAAACTATTTGTGGTTGCCCCGAGTTGAATCAAACTTTGAACAGGAGTAGTAAAAAAGTAAAAAAGCGCCCTTTGAACCCCTCAGAGCTAAATCGTTTTATAAGGGTTTTGACGCCGCGGTGATCTTCAGCGAACGATCTTCTTCTCTCGCAAAAAAATTGGAAGGGGAGGGGCGATAGATTAAAAAAGTCAGAAAAAGAAGAAGAAAATGCAAACATGAAATGGAAATGCAGGAAAAACTACAATTAAAAGCTATGAAGGATGGAAAACGTCAGCTGACACGTGGGTGAAGAGGTCTGCTCGGGTCTGCTCTGCACAAATATGAAGAAATAAGATTCGACATTTTTTTACAAAACTGCCATATGGCCATATGTGACAACATTCACAACTTTTCCCCCTAAGTTCGGCCATTCTCAAAAGTAACCTCCCTTTAATGCTAAATTTCTAACACCTTAAATTTGACCTAATTTCATGCTTTTCAAAAACTGTGAGTCAAGAACCGCTTTTCTTAATTGTAGATTATTAGAAAATTAAATCGATTTTTCATTCAAAAAAAATAAAAATGTGAACTGAGGTCCGATGGGAAAATTACGTGAAAAGCCATAAAAACGATTCTAAGCTAAAATACGCCTCAATTTACATATTAAAACTATAAATAGAAACATACCGTAATTGTTTTAATTAAACCAAATGAAACTTAACGCGGAACCGGAAGAACGGAAACATTTTTTTCGAGTACACACCCATTAAAAATAGAATGGCAAGTAACGTCTTAAACAAGAATGCCCCCATTCGGAAATTTAAAATTTAAATTGGAATTAATGCGTTATTTTTCGTTTGTAAATTGGCTTCGACACTATTTTTTCTTCTATCATGGATGATTGGAAAAACTTTCTGGCCATAATCTTATTAGATTTTGAATCGTGTTCTATTTTACTCGTCGTTTTTATTTAATGGCCGGAAAAAAACCTAATATAAATTATTTGATCGATGGTGTGTATAGGATTCTTTCTCATGAAATTGGAATATTTTTTGAATTTTCCACAAAAGCAAATCAACCCCTCATTCAAAACAGATGAACGAATTGAAATATTATCATACTGTAATTTAACTCCATTCTAATTGGCTACTTTTCGGCCCAAGAAATGTGCCTATTTTCTTTGATCAAATTTTCAATTGTGGAAGCGCTCTGCAATTTGACTTTTTTGATTCGTGCTGCTTGGATTTTTGCAAAAAATTGTAAGCGTTTCGCTTCTTCAAAAACGTTCGTAGAGCTGCGTCAGAATTTTAGACAAAAATACCTTTCACTATTTCACTAAAAACCTCGATAGCCTAAAGCTAAGCGTGATCCCTTCACGGGGGTGGAATTGGCTTAAGACACGTCAGTCAAAGTCGAACGAAGCGAGGTCATAGTTCGATCCAAGGGGAACAACTGTAAATTCGGAATACTGCGGCGCTGTACAGAGAAAAAGGTACGAAAAATAGGTCAATGGCGCCCTCTTCCCAAGGACGCCGCCAAGGGGCGGTCAGGGGGGCAATCTCCCCCCTGGGAAAAAGAAGAAAGGTTAAAATTATTAAAAATTAAAATAAATTTTTTACGACATCTTGAAAAAAGGCCAGAGCCACGAACCCCCAATACTACTTGACCCCCCTGGGAAAATTTTCTGGCGGCGCCCTTGCCTCTTTCTTCACAATACGCACCGGGCCATACCAGTTACTGATTCTGGAATTTTTGAGCGAGGTACCTGAGCCTCATTCTCCGGATTTAGCACCATGAGACTACTGGTCCACACAGAGATCAACGTTTGGATAAGTTTATCGTTAGCCAACGAGGAAGGAAGAGAAACAAATGGGGAAAATAATAATAATAATAATAATAATTCTTTATTTCCTAGCGACAACCAGTGTTGTATAGGATACGTCACAAATTAACAAATTAATACAGTTAACATACATATGTAGGAAGAATTCATTTATTGTATAGAAGCACTTTTTTACTAGAAATAAAAAGAGGCATTTTTTAAATGTAAAGTAGTTATTTGTGTTTCTAATGCCATCTGGGAGCTTGTTAAAAATTTTTAGCCCAATTACTGAGGGTGATTTTGATGTGAGGCTTAAACGGTTATGTGGTAGTCTGTATAACTCCTTGTTTCTTAAGTTGTGTCCGTGAATCTCCCGGTTTCTGGAAAACTTAGTGGAATTGCAGAAGATGTGTTTACATATCTCCAGGAGAAACATTCCTGTGACTGTTAAGATGTTGTTTTCCTTGAAGAAGTCTCTGCACGAGTGGGTCTTGGGTAGGTTAGCTATTACTCTAATAATTCTTTTCTGGCAGATGAACACATCGGCAGCCGTTGTTGAGCAGCCCCAGAAGCATATAGCATACCTGATCACAGAGGCAACTCTTGCGTGGTATACTTCCATCAATTGGGATGAATTTAAAACGTGTCTTAGGTTGTGAAATAAATAATTGAACGCGTTGAGTTTTTTCACAAGACTGTTGCAGTGTGTTTTCCAATTTAGATTTTCATCGATATGTAGACCTAGGAGTTTAGAGCTGACTTGTTTGCAGAGTTCCCTGCCTTGGCCGTGTATGGTTATACTTGGCAGATTCGTATTTTGCGTGTGGAATCTTACGTAGTTGGTTTTTGAAGTATTTAACACTAAGTGATTGTGTGACATCCAGACAGATAATGATTCGAGCACCTCATTACAGGATTGCTGAATCTTCGTATTCTCTTTTTTGGATATTAATAGAGTTGTATCGTCGGCATATAATATACAATTGATTCCTTCACCAAGATACTCCTCAAGGTCATTGATGTAAAATAGGAAGAGAATGGGCCCCAGAATTGAGCCTTGAGGTACTCCTGTCTTGATTTTCAGTGAGAGAGTTGACCAACTTCGTCGAGCGCACTACACTTTCAATGACGCCATTTTTTCTCTAATCAATTACCTCATTAATTGTCAATTAATTATATGTTGCTTAATTAATCCCCCTCTCTCCGAGTAAACTTCCTGGGCGCAGAGCCGGATTAAGGGGTGAGGGGGAGGGGCATTAGATTGGGGGCCCCATCTTAAAAATTTTTTTAGTAATGTAAATTAATGTATTTGTTTTTTTAAAATGTTATCTAATTATTTACTTGTAGGTACATTTATTTACCTACTTACTTTATATTCATATTATGTATTTTATTTTAATGTTTATCATGTAAAATAATTTCAATGAGTTTAAAAACGGCCCCCTTCACGTAAAGAGCCCTGGGGCTCTCAATTCTTTAATCCGGACCTGCCTTGACGCCACTGCAACCAAGAAGTTATAAACGTCATAGATCTTAGTCCACTCGAACTAGGCAAACAGAGGAATTAAATTGTGTAATTCCAATTTTTTCAGGAATGTGTAGGGATCAACTCCCTAAACAACAAAGACTTCTCGATTCCGGGGTGTGTGGGGGATGGGAGAGGGGAGGGGCGTGCTTTGAAGGTTCCATTTTTCAGTTCATCCCTCATAACGGAAAACGGAAAAAAAACCCGAGATGAAAACTCCAGCGTATACAGGGTGTCTCACGGTGACCACCCATTAGAATATTTCAGAAACTACTATGATCTGAATTTTGAAAATTTGGGTAATGGGGTTTTCGGGCATGGCCTCCTCAAATAAAATAATGGAGTCTACGTAACACTTCCGGTTTTTCCGGAAATGACACCAACTTTGTTATTTTAAATGTAACACCCTATAATTATATTAGGTATTCCGATTTTGGATTCTACGTAAAATTTAAGGTCATCATAAGTTGGTTTTTTCAAATGGAACACCCTGTATGCTTCGTCGTAGTCTGATGCAAAATTTCATTCTCTTTCGAACGGTACCATGGTTCCCTATACCTATCTCTTCTAGTTTATGAGATATCTACTGTTTTTTAGTGTAGTCACTAAGGTCATTCAATTTCTTGCGAAAATGGCTTAGCACTAGCAGAACTTCAAAAAATCGACTGTTCTATCATCAGTTATTAGTTGTCACGTTGTCAGTCGAACACCACTAGTGACAGTTGAATTGAATACTATTTATTAAAAAAATGGAAAACAACAAACGTATTCAACCATGGTACCGTTCGAAAGAGAATGAAATTTTGCATCAGGCTACGACGAAACATACAGGGTGTTCCTTTTGAAAAAACCAACTTATGATGATTTTAAGTTAACTAAACTCGGCATTAAATTTCCACCACCCTGTATGCAATTAAGCCTCTTTGAAAGTATGGATGGGAAGCTTGGGTGTCCAGCTATGAGCTATTTCTCGTGTGAATATGGTTCCTTTATCTTTCTTGTTGTAGAGTTCACATGGTTTTAAGCTAGATAGTGTTTATTTTAATTTTTATTAAAAAAATTAAATATCTCGGAAACGGTTAATTTTAGGAATAAGAAAACTTGATGAAAGTCCACCTAAAATTTTACGTAGAATCCAAAATCGGACTAATATATGGGGTGTTACATTTAAAATAACAAAGTTGGTGTCATTTCCGGAAAAACCGGAAGTGTTACGTAGACGCCATTATTTTATTTGAGGAGACCATCTCCGAAAATCCCATTGCCCAAATTTTCAAAATTCAGATCATAGTAGTTTCTGAAATATTCTAATGGGTGATCACCGTGAGACACCCTGTATAAAGTAGGACAATTTTTACTGAAAAATCCTTCCGAGCACACTGTAAAACGTTCTGTTACGCGCGTATTGTAATAATTATAGATGATCAAAGTTTTCGCGGTTTCTTGTACGAGATTAGTTGACACATCGCCACAAAATGCCGCCTTGGCATAATTTATTTTTAATTAGCAACGTAATGCAGGAAGCGAGAGATATTGCTACAATTAAAAAATAAGGAAGTAGTGAGGGAGCAAAGCGAAATTGAGTAACACTGTAACAGTGTAGTAGGTATTATAGGTACTTGACGCTTTGGAAAAAAATTATTAATGTAAAGTTCATGGTACACACTTTTCATTGAGCATAATATCAGAATAACTGTAATACCTGACAGGGTCACGCAAAAAATATTTTAACGACATACATTGTAATAAGTCACATTAAAAATATGAACAAATTTCTGTTGATAATTTTGACTAAAATTAATTGGAGACAAACAAGTTGGTATCATCAAAAAAGAGCAATAATCAAAGCGCGTATTCATTGTAATAAACATGCATTTAAATTTTAATTCAATGTTAATTAGAGTGCATAGTTTAATCGTTTTTGATTAAGAAAACTTTACAAATTACGGCATTTTGTAAGAATTCCAAAATGAAAACGACAACTTTTACACGCTATTTTCAGCGAGCGATAAACACATCGTCGTTGGCACTCCGTAAAGGAATAAATTTGAAAAAGTTGCAAGAATGCCAAAAGTCACATTATGTATTTTAGAAAAAAAATTGGAAAATCCCCCTCTTTATCTTCCATGTTAATTAGCGATTAATTTTCAAGAATTCGTGTTTTGCGCTTAATTTAGTGATGATCGTAATTATGAATATGCATGCAATTAGAAAAAAAAATGCAAATAATGTAGATACCTAAATTTCGATTGCAGTCATTATATGACACAATTAAAGCACAGACACAAAGCACAAACGCACTAAATCGTAAAAAGAAAATCACAATTTCTTTGAGTAAACCCGACGCGTGTTTTAAAAGGATTTTAAAAGCGCCGCAAAGCACCCGACAAGTTTCGATGCGCGCGGTAAACTGTGATCAAGTTGCCTTTGGACTCGGTTTGTTGCATTTATCCAGACGAGATCAAATCATCACGTTCTCTGGTCCATTCAACCTCCTTCTTGCATTCTGTTATTTTACTACAAAGTATTCGGTCGCGTGTTTATTTGGCGCTTTAACGGCGCGTGAAAATCGCTACTACATTTAATGGGAATTTACATTTTTCCTCTAAATAGTCTGTCAACAATTCTAATTAGTGTGACGAAGCTGTCAATTTAAAAAAGATGTTTTTTTATTAATAAAGTAAACAAATCGTCAACTGGAGACTAAATAATTACTTTAATTAATTAGACTTTCATTTACTTTCGGCGTGTCTACGCCTATCATTAATTTCGTTCGAAATTTGGTACTGAAAAATATTTTACTTTTTAATAATAATAATAACAAATCTGTTATTTGTAGAAAATAACCCTTTCTACCATTCACTATTCAGTTGCAATAATTAGGCAGAAAGTGATTAAAATTTTGGATTTTTTGAGCTACAAAATTCATCGATTTCGGTACGTCTCAATTTGGGTCAATAAGTAGGAAAAATTAAAGGTTTTCTGCCATCAAAAACCCGCTGCTATCAGCACGCAGATTGCAGAATTTTGAATTTTTAGAGCATTCACCTTATCTGTCACGAAAAATCCGGCAGAATCGCACCGTAAATGTGATACGAACTGAAAAATCTTCTCTAGATCCAAAGCCTATCAACTCGTGGAAGATGATCTTGCAGTGACACTCAAAGAACTTTTACGAAAATTTTGGGGGTCAGAGTTGGCATTTATTAACAATACACTGATTTGTTCATCAAAATTCTGAAAGACTTCGAAGAAATGCTCAATTCTTTTGCTCCTGACCCTGAGTTGGATTCACAGTGCCTGTACAATTTATGTACGGGAAAATCTTCTAGTTGGGAAACAAGGACGATGTCACGAAACGACCACCGTTTCATAAATGTTGGAAAATTGTAAAGCTTTTCCGTCTTTTCGCACTTCGACCGGTTCTAATTACATTTCAGTATTTTTTAAAATTGGTAAGAAGAGACAATTGAATTTCCTAAAGGCACCAAAGAAATTTAGGCCTCATTTGGAGATGACTCTACAATTACTTCTGAAGAGTATGAATGAACGCTTTGTCGGGGGAGGATTTGCAAAAGCGAACGATCTTCTGCTTTATTTATTTCTCGACGTGTATGGACAAAAAGGTCAGAAAGATTCTCTCAAACTCCTAAAAGGGATCGGCAGTATGGCTTTGCCTCCGTGCGGAAAGGTTCTGCACATACATCCTAAGGTGTAGTAAATACGCCTCTACAATATGGGTAAACTTGAATTGTTCGAGGCTTCCATCCCTCAGTGTCACTGAATTCGGATGGGAATCTGTGGACCGGCCCTCCCAGACTAACTCGAGGAAATTTAGAGGGTGCGATGTCCAGATGGAGACCAAGAAGAATTTAACGAAAAGTAGTCTGAGATCTATCTCCTTCGGACGAAGAGTGACGGTTTTTGAGAAGTTTTTTTACACTTTTAAATATTGCCTACTACATTGCGATTTATGTACTTGCACTGCCCTTAGAATAAGTCATTTTGTGAAACATTTTGTTCACTAACTATCATTCAGCCATGCCCTATTCGAAGTATAAGTACCTATAAGGAGGATAAAGGATAATAAGTATTCATTGCTTTTGCTTAATTCGCCATATTCTGTGATGAAAAGAGCACATTTTTCTATTTTGGTACAATACTCTTGATTTTCGAATCATCATTGAGGTACGATTATTCTTTCCATGGAAACCGCTTCTCAAACAAAATTTTCAGTTCAGATCAGAGTCGTAGCCAGGGGGTGGCCAGGTGGGGCTGAGCTCCAGCTACAGCATGGTCTAACTCCATCTGGACAATATGGTTTAATGGTTAATATAAATTTGGCAATAACATCAACATCTTCGGAAGTTGATTGGATCCATCAGGGTGTTAATCAGAACACTAAATGGGGTGCAACGTACAATGTAGGTAATACCTTCACAAAACCTTCCCCATAGACAAATATATATTTAAGTTAAAGCTGAAGTTGATTAAAGTTGCAAATTGAAGAATAAATTTGAAGATTACATACTTCGTGTTTCGACAATATTAAGAATTGTCATCCTCAGGCTAAAATAATAGTAACTCTAGCATTAAACTAAAAGCACAACTAACAGGTTAAATCAATACTTACATAAAAATTACATCTAAATTAAAGTTGTTGTGAACGGTGAAATGGAGTGCGAATGACAAATGGAGTCAAAATTTCCCAAAGGGATTTACATTCAGAGAGTTACATACTATTATTTTAGCCTGTGGATGACAATTCCTAATATTTTGTCGAAACATGTAGTATGTAATCTTCAATTTGCAACTTTAGTCAACTTCAGCTTTAACTTAAATATATATTTGTCTATGTGAAGTTATTTCCTACAATCTTCAGAAGCATTTTGTTATCTATCCAAAGAACATTGCAGAATTACATACAGACACAAGCAGGACGAGCCGACGAGGACGAGAATAAGTAAACCTCTAAGACTAGCAATGCCATTTCAAGGGCTGTCTAATTTGTCATTTCTAACCTTTGAAAAAGAAATACCACAAAAATTGACTTGCAGCTTGCAGAGATACTTTCGTTCAATACTTTTTAAGCCCCACCTAGAAAACTGTTTGCCACCTTTGCTACTTCATCCTGGCTACGGGTCTGGTTCAGATCAAATACCTGTCGCTGTTTTTCGTGACAGAAAAGGTGGCTCTTTATCAAGTGGAGGTCGGTGTCCGAATTTCAGGCGCCCTAAAATTGATGAATTTTGTACTCAAAGCAAAAGAAAGAAAAAGAAGCACAAAAATGCAAAATTTTAATCACATTCTGACAAATTATTTATTCCTACTGAATAGAAATGGCAGAAAGGGTTATTTTTGCTCAAAACCACGTTATCTTTCACTGGTAAAACGTTCAGGCGTCCTGCAATTGGTGAACCAAAAAGGTACCAGATGTCATGGTCATTTGCCAGAGCACTCCGGTGGGCAATGAATGGCAGAACGTCTGATTTGAAATCCTCACCGGTAGGGACGTCATAACTACAAATTTCAGCAATCCTGCGATTAGATCTTTTCATGGCGGAAATGATTGGATTCGCAAGGCCACTAATTTTGAATCCAGAAAACGCTTTTCTTTAGTGATCATTATTTTGAGATTTTAAAGTCAGTCCTTCACCTGCGATCAGGACGAGTTTTCAGGACTTTTCCCGTTTTGCATAATTGTTAGTAATCATTTTCATACTTCAGAGTTAAAACAAAAGACTTCAACGTTATTATATACTAGTCCTTAAATATTTTTTCATACAAGGGCTTCATCTAAGTAACCAACCATTCCTGAGAACCTCGCTAATATTTTTTAAACATAATCCAACTATTGGACTTACAAGTGTTTTGTTCCATATCCAGTAGGTTTAAACAAGCAAAAAGGTACACTTTTCCTTGAATAAATTTTTAAATAATAATAATTTAATGTTTTAATTTAATAAAAATGTCAATAATGAACTAAATGAAGATCCTATTTTAACCATTTTGCTCTAAAAAGAACAGTCGATAAATAAAAAGTTCGTCCCAAAAAAAAGAAATTAAAAGTTACGTTTTCAGTTCCTCAAGAAAGTAAAATTTTCTCTAATAAACATTTAAACTTCTTACGTGACCTTTTAAACAATAGGATTCACTAAAAATGTTTATTTGGTAAAGTTTTCTTGATGAAGAATAAAAACACAATCAAACCTTGTTAACTGGGTAGAATTATTGATGGTGCGGTTATACTCTTTAAGAGCGTTTAATTAATGATAGTATTTATGTGAACATTTCTTAAGACTTTTATTAAACGGATGTTTTGAGAGTGTAGAATCTTTTTTTAATTTCATTTACTATTAACACTTGACCTAATCAGTTACTTATTAGAATCGAGACTATACGCAAGATGATTTGTGTATATCACAAAATGATTGATGTTTTCTTAATGTTTTAAAAGGGCGATAGCCTTTGGAAAATCGAAAATATTAATGTTCGGGGTTGAAAACAGATGCTCCAATTACAGGGATTAAATGTTATTTACTGAATTGTTGACATCTGATATAGTCAACCACCCTTAAAGCTGTTCAATGTAATGCAGCTGGTTTTGTGTATTTCTAAAATCGTGTCTCTATTGTACGAACGTTTTCCACCCTATTTATAGCGTCTTTTGTTGCTTTATTCACGCACGTACATGTTTTTAAATGTCTATAAGTGATTGTTGGGGAAGTTAAATCAACAATCGTGATTCATGAGTTTTGTTGAGTGTGGAAATGTAATAAAAATTACAACGGGAACGGCTATAAATGTGAGCTGGGCAGCTGATAAATGTCTTGTAATATAAATTAAATAAACCCGCGGCATGACTTTGCATCCCTTATTTTGATAATGCTCGACAAAACACCTTATTATCAGTGTCAAAAATACGTCAATATAATTTCCGAAATACCTTATTCATTCCTGATCGTGCTTTCGCTCCGTTTACTCCATCTCATAGCTCGTCCATTCGTTTTTGATCCTCAAGAAGTCTTCCAGTCCTGTTGCGAAGGCGGTTCGAATCCAATGATTTCCTCTCTATCTTCAAGGACCGTTTCACCACGCCAATTATTCTTAAGGCCCTGAGGGAAAAAGTACTAGTTAGATATGGGTAGCTTAAAATCTTGGTATCCTCAATACACAAACTCTACGTACCGAAATTGTCTACAGGAGTTGGGAATCTCCTTCGCATTCAGCCCAGTGCAATGACGTAGAACGCTTGAACAAAGTTACTGGGTAGGTACAATGGCAGCCCAAAAAGCCAAACAAAAGATCAGCACACATGGGATCGTATCCACCGAGTTCACTTCGACTATGTCTAACATGCGACGAGACTACCACGAGTTCATCATGATTTCTTGCCGGCTCATCAAAGGTATCTGAAAAGAAAAAAGAATCTTAGACGAGCATAGCTACGATCAAACCCTCTTCTTCTTCCAGCATCCTCAGGTACCTTAGTACCTATAATTATCTCACTTGTAGGGTGGCTTGTGTGCGAGACAATTAAAACAACGAAATTGTGTTTGAGAGAGGATAACATTTGCTCCGTACACTTATATTGTTATAGCAACCAATAATAATCAACAACAAATTAAAAATACCTTTTCGGCACATGACAATTTCGTGGAAAATTGATAATCAGAAAATTGGTATGGATAAATAGAGAAAAATTTCCAAAAGTCAAATTTGTCACAAATGTCTTCATCAGAAAACGATTCCAAAACTGACGAGATCTATGATTTTAAACCGGTAAAGAGAAATTATAATTATCATTAGTGATTATTACATATATCTACGTTTTAGGAATGTTACACCACCTCGTTAAACCATGGAATGTCAGGAACGGTTTCAGAGCCTTACAATCACAATCTGATGTGCAAATATGAACACAAGAAAAGGCAAGCGCAGTGCCCAATTTACGTCCATCATTTCAACCAAAATGTGACAGGGTCGTCAAACAGTTACACACAAAATGACAGGATGACGGGAAGTAAAATTCATCAGAGCAGATACAAGCACGAATGTAATGATTTTAACAAAACTCTACGATTATGTAAAACACAGTTTGATAATTTAACATTAAATACAAAATGCGTTCACCCTTCCAAAAATGTTATGGACAGAATTGGCCATCACGGTAAGTATCACTCTGGTGCAAAAATCGACAAGTCCTTCCTATTCAAAGTGGAACACAAAGCGGTAGCTGATAAATTAGAAGAGACGTATTGGGCCAAATGGAAACCGAAAAAATCTCCATCACAGACATATTCTGCACCGAAAACGAAAGGATTATACACTGAAAATGAAAAAGTTATCACCACAAAAGATACCGTAAGCGAAACTAAAGAAATGGGAGATTCTAATGAAGCCATCGTAACAACAATCCTTCCAGTCAGTGAGCAGATGGCCGAAAATAAAGAGGAACCAGAACCACAGATGGAGGAACCTGTCGAATTCAACACTAACGAAGATAGGCTGAATTTATCCCCGGAACCAAATTCAGATAGTGACATACCTGCAATAAAACACACAGACTCTTTAATACTAATTACAAAGAAGAATAGCGCATCAGACAACCCCCATTATCAACAACCGAAGTGTATTAAATTATTTAAGAATCCTGGCTACGCATCAACCGCAACAGTTAATTATATAAAAGGAGGAAGTTACCCATTGAAATCATGCCTGAGAAAAGAAAGTGTTCGTTTTAAAACATCATCTGTGTTTGGAGTGAAAAGTATCAGCCGCAGTTCAGCACCAGGGAAAGCAATCAGATTTATGCACTAAAATTATTCCTGTTAAAATATAAATTATTGGTAATTCGTCGTAATGGTTGTTCCCTCTAGATCACTGAACTGCGCCCCTCCCCCTCCCCCAAGTTCTAAATACATCCTCTTAGTTAGGATGTCTGTATCCTTAAAAAATTTAAAATCCCTACCTTGCAGTCACAGTGTTCCTCCGATTCCAGGAGATTTTCCATTCTTCCTCCTAGTAGGTCTCTAGGGTGTTCCTCCAGTAGGTATGCCAACCTCTCTCCATTTCATGTGCACTTTTATACGATCATTCTACGGTACGTTTGTGAGATACGATTTCATTGATCAGTCTGGAATCTTACTGTGCTCCCTTCATCGTCCCCAGCTTCACAACCAAGTGTAAAGGCGGCAGGTTTATAGGAGTCATCAGCGATCGCTTTCCCAAATATTCTCCTACAGGTCCATAGGTCTCTGATGACATTATTCGTCATTTTCTCCAAATGTGCCTTAAAAGTAAAAGGTTACCCCTCACTTGACTTCATTTGCCATAGGCATGGACCTTTCATAGAGAAGAAGTCGCTCGTTTTCTCATGGGGATCCCACCATATGAATTGTACCAGGGAGGTTTTTGCGAGATTTAATGACATTCACCCTTTGTCACACGGTCATCTTGTAATCTCTTCTTGCAACACTGCTGAGAAAATTCCATCCGTTTTACCTTAGGCCTGAGAGTTACAGATCCCGAAAATTATGTATGGAACAAAAGCTCCAGAGTATCTATCCCGGTCTACGTGCATCTACCATTACTTTTACGAAGGTTTTATATCCCACGTTCGTGCACTTTTGAAAGGGTTCTTTGGAGTCCCATCGTTATGGATATCATTTCGATGGGCCCATGCTATTCGCTTTTGACTTTCCTAATGGCTCTACTATGCTTTCGTTCTTTGCCCGCCTACATCCACATCCCACTCAACCCCTTAGACCACCATGGTACTGGTACCTCCGCTAAGATTACCTCTTCCTTGTCCTTCGAAGGCTTGTATTATGACTCCAAGAATTCCTTGATCCAGACGAATACTCATCGAGCTTTAATAGCCATTCTCGCCGATGGCTATTTCTAGATTCCTAGATAAAAGAAAGACTCATCAACGTTTCGTCCACTTTCTGGCCATACAGCGGACCGAACCTTAGTTCCTGTCAAAAAATAAATTAGTGTCATACCTTGGTAACGGTTGCTTTAATTTATTGCTGTCTAAATTTCAACTAAGATGTTTCGAAACATTTACAAGACAAATTTTCTGTTACGGAACCTATGCAATCCACCAGTATGCCCACCCATTGTACCAATGGTTGTGACATTAATTGGAGGCAGTTCACGTGTTGGTCAACTGACAGCTCTTCAACTAAAACAGTGTAGCTTAATTCACGAATTGCGACTGTTTGAATTCAAACCATTTGGACAAACTGGAGTCGTAATGGATTTAAATCACATGCCGTTCAGTACTAAGGTTGTTTCGTATTCAGGATTAGATTCGCTTCGGGATGCTGTCACAGTAGGTATTCTCGATTTGTTACGATCTGCGCATTGAGAAGTTTTAGGATGCTCAAGTTGTCGTAATTTGTGGAGGCGAGCCCCCCAAACCAACGATGAAGGAATACGACCTGTTTTTGGAAAATGCAGATTATGTTCGTGATGTTGCCTTACATACGGCGGAGTTTAATCCAAATACCATACTTTGCATCACCACACCACCGGTTACTGCCATGGTTCCTTTGGCATCTGAGGTAGACTCGTTTTGTATTATTCGTGATGTTAGACTGTATTTTAGGAGTATAAAAGGGCCAAAGTATACGATCCCAAAAAAATTATTGGTGTCACTACACTTGGAGTTGCAAGAACTAACAGCGTCATTGGCGCTTACTCTGAACAAGATCCTGGCGCTGTGATGTGCCCTTTAATTGGTGGAATGGGAACATCGACCATGGTCCCAGTACTGTCACAAACGGAAACAGGTCCTAAGCTACCAAAAGTAAGTGGTGTGGGTTTTGTCTTTAGTGACGCTTAATATTTTGCTATAGCCAGCTGTAGAACTGTTGCATAATAAAATTTGTAAATCGGAGGATGAGGCGCTTTCTTTAAAATATTTGGAAAATTCAGGTCCTTGTATACTTTCATCTTCATTCGCAACAGCGAGATTTGTAACCTCGGTCGTACAAGGATTAAACGACAATTTTAAAGGGTACGAGTGTGCCTTTGTTCGTCAGACAGGGCACATCGAACCCTTTCTCAGCTACATGACGTCCGTAATAAAATTAAGTGAGTTAAAAGCTGGTGGTAAATGTATCTTTAAATGTACAGTTTTAGACAGAAAAGGGGTGAAATCTCTTCACATGCCGTACGTAAATGATATGGAAGGTGAAAAACTACAAAAAGCGGCAATAATCATTCGTAAACAGATAAAATGGGGCGAGAGCTACGTAACCGGTGAATTGCTTGAAAAAAAGAGAAGGGTTAGAAGACCAATACATGAGTGCGAAATTATTAAACTTGACGAACAGTCACGTATATGTGATATTGGAATGGATAAGTGTAGTGATAAGTGTTAGCAGCCATTATGTTCATTCAAAAAACAACAATAAAAATAAAATTCCTGCTTGGGGCCATCAACTGCATTGTCATGTCATTAACTTTCCTGTAATCCTTTTGTTCTCCACAGAAAGTTTATAAGTAATACCTACTCTAACCAAAATTATGTACCTACGTCAGCCATATTACTTAGTACTTAGTAGTGTGGTGTAGAGTTTTCTTCGTTCCTCCAGATTCCGTAAGACATTCTTCAATTCTTTGGTCTACGTCACACATGCGGGAACCTTGTGGATTTCCATATAACTGTTGACGAAAACTGAAAATAAGAATGTTATCTGACAGCGAAGCAGTACAGTTTTAAGAGCAAGAGAACACAAATTGGAAGAAACAAAAAAATGGAAGAATCCCAATACTTTTAAGGAAGTGAAGATAATCGAATCAAACGAACGTTTCACGAAGACCATGGCACGAAAGATCCTATAATGGCACAGTTTATGCAGATGATAGAGGAAGTTAAAGCCAAGCATGTACAGAAGAGGAAATAAAGGCTGAAGTGCAAAGCATTGAAAGAGGTGTGGTATGCACGTTTTTTCAAGGTGTATCGCAAGGTTTTTATGATTGTGGATTGTGGAATACCCAGCTCCCTACTCAGTCTCCTGGTAGACGCAGAGGGGCTAAGTGTGATCCCATCTTCTATATGCGTCCTACCGTTTCTGGCGTTATGGACAGCCTCTTACAGAACGTTCTTGATCGTGAACACTACCTGTACATTTAAATTTGCTTTATTGGCAAGCTTGTAGGCGCTGCCTTTCTAAATTTACGGTTTACGGATGAAATACCTACTGGAGCACCTGTTCATAGGACATCCCACATAAACGGACAACAACAACGGCCGTTCGTTCTTCTATGTGAACATTGTGACCGATCACCTGCAGGAAAAAGACTGATCCATTTTCAATTATTTAACGGAAATGTATAGACCTTGTGGTCACCGGGTAGGTAAACGGGAGAATATGTTTGTTATACGTTATACGGCACCGTCCGAAGAAATTTTACGGGAAATTAAGAAATATCTTATGGTATAATTTCGGACTATATTTGGTTTCGACTTATTTATCGAACTGAAAGTCGTAGAAGGAAAGAGAATCTGGGCAGGTAAAAATGTTGGAATTACTCGGAGGGTATGTGACTTGCATTGCCCAAGTGCATTTATATTTGACTATCCATATGTTTACGTTATTTATAATAGAGTATAGACTATCGTTAATTTTTTATTGTTTGATAATATAGTTTTGTTACACCCCTTATTCTAATACCCCCGAAAACTAAGTTTGCGGGCTTAAAAAGTCATCCTATAAATTTTCTTAAAGCATTAGAAAACAACTTGCAACACTTTGAAACAACCGAACAAAGAAGAACTAACAGCAGCATGGATCGAGTTGCTGGAAGGAAATGAGAAGTCATAGCATTGACTTTTAAAGTCAATGGTCATAGGCAGAATAAGAAGAGCTGGACAAATTTCCAAACAATAAAAGGAAGATTTTTGAAACAGTTTTGGTCAGAGCAAATCCAAGAGATCAGATTAAGGCTGTTACAATAAAGTTATAAGTAGGTACAATCCAAGGCATGGAAATTATGTGGAGCATATTTGGTACTGTGTGAGCGAAACCGTCCATTTGAACCCGCCGGTGAAGGAAGAACAAGTAGTGAATGCATTATATCAAGACACTTTCCATAGGAGGTAGGGAGAGACATTAAGTGTATAAAGTCAATGGTAGAGATTATGAAAAGGATGCGTCACAACATACAGGAAAAAAATGAAAATCAAGGCAGTGGAACACGATTGGAAAGATTCACATAAGAATAGGTAGTAATTAGACCTCAAGATCCAGAGGTGAGAACTGAGATAATATAGGCAAAGTGAAGATCAGGAAACAAATTAGGTACATTATTACTATGAAGAAGCAAGAAAAACGGATGTGTGGATGTGGAAGGATTAAGCTTGGAGTCATTCTGAAGAGTAAGTTTTGTGCAAAAGAGATCTAGGGATTGGACGATTGTAGGCAGGGATTAGGCCGTTTCTGGTCTGCTTTATGGTACAAGTCATTCCCAAAACGGTGCTGCCACTTAAGCTGAAAACCATGAGACTATATGTGTTGATGGGTTATAGTTTTGGTTAAAGAATGATGCGATTGAGTTGCAACCACTCATTGGACAGACGAAAATTAAGAATGTGGACGGCATTACTCTACAGAAACTGTGCTGCTGTCCAAAGTTGTGGTGACCAGAAGTGGATAACAAACTTATTTTATGTGCGATTAATATTGTTCCTTTTAGTGATTAGTTTGGTTGCATTAAATGATCCACTGGTTGATCATCAATTGGTATTTAAGAGTTTACGGTGAGAAAGCACCTTCCGGGACAAGTAGACATATTGAATAGAAATAAGCCGGAAGAGGCGGGATAAACAAAATCATACAGATATGTAGTGTGGTGAAATGGGGAGTGCAAAACGGTGAGGAGGTGAGGAAGGAGAAATGTAGAAATGCAAAGGGGAAAAGAAGGAACTTATGGAGGAGAAGATATAAGAGGAATAGATAGAATGAAAGGAACATATGGAAGTTTCTAAATAGAGAAAGACATAGAGGAAAATTTGGGAGGACCAAGGTGGAAATAGGGAAATGAAGAGCGCGTTGTATTGTATGGCGAGTTGATGGAGGGTGTGAAAGATGAAAGCGGAGTGATAGAAAGGCAGAGGGGGAAAATAAAAGAAAAGAACACAAGGGGGTATAAGTATGGAAGAATTAGAGAGATCGTTAAGGAAAATAAAAAGTGGGAAGGCGGGGGGTTCCTACAGATGGAACACAAGGGGAGCGATGGAAGTACACCAGGGACAAAAAGGTACTGAAGATGTTCAATAGAATATGGGAGGGAGAGGGGATTCCAGAGGCGTGGAGAGAGAGGCAATTGTATGCCCAGTATACCAAGGGAGGAGAGAAAAGGGACATGAGAAACTATAGAGCAACAAGTGTAGTTAACATATAAGGTATACAAGGTGTTCGCCATGGTTATGCAAGACAAAATGGTGAAGAAAATAGAAAGAGAAAGAAACTGATTCCAGACTGACAAGCAGGCTTTAGAAAGGGTCCGGGGGAAAAATGGATATAGGAGGAGACATAGATGTTATAGGGAGCAGAAGTGTGGGGGTGGGAATTGAAAGAGAGCAGTTGGATAGAATCGAAGTACTGGACGTGGGTGCTAGGGTTGGAAAAGGAAACCACGGGGTATGTGGTGGAGGAGGAGTTAGTCAGAAAAGGTAAGAATTGTGGCGGAGAGGAAAGCGATTGAGGAAAGGGGGGAAAAGCTGTTGGAAGGAGGTTAAGAAAAAGAGATTAAAATATGGGAAGGAAGGAAGAAGGTGATACTATGAAAGACGGCGATATGCGAGAGAAGGCAGTAGCACGGTTTTTAGGGTTGGTAATGTGGAGAATAATAAATACATAAAAAATAAAATTAAAAAACATATTGGACATATGGTGGAGAGTTAAGAGAGGGGTGGTGGAGAGGGGCGTTATTTGCTAAGATACTGTAGTTGGGACCCTGATCTTCATATGAAGTTACTCCGGTATAAGCTGTACCGACAAGCAACCCTAACTCTTGTAACCGCCGATTTTAAAATCCGACAAGGGTTGTGCACAGGGAAGCTTACAAATTGGCGCCCAAGCAATTTTTGATACCTACCAGGGTTGCTTACAGAGTTAAGAGCTTACAAATTAAAGCATTAAAAAGGAAACCAAAACCACAGTTCAGGAAATACAGTAACAGAAAACAGGTACAACTTAAAATTAATTAAAACTAATTATTAATTTCCAGAAAAGATTTTTGTTTTGATTTTCAGATATTTTCTTCCAGGATTATAATTTTTTTTCTAGTATCTATAACAATTGTTTTAGTTAGAAAGTTTTTACATCATTTACAAACCAATGGCTACCGCCAATCCAGACCAAGAGGAACAGGAACTAGCTGGAGTGGCAGTTGGCTGGGTATACGCCTTCAAGTGAGCACCAGGAGAAAACAGAGGTAATTAAATGTGGGATAAACCGGGGTAGTTCCTAGGTCGTTTTGTCAGTAGATAGATTAATTTTTTTTGGAATATGCGTCAGTTAAATATTTGATGTAATAGACGAATAAGAACTCTTGTACATTTAAATATAATAAACAATTGATTGGATTGAATACATGGAAAGCAACTACAAGTAGCATTTCAAGTGCCAAAAAAGATGATGGAAAAAAAGGAATTGAGGATGAAAGATGGAATAAAGTGAGAAAATATTTGCAGCAGTTAAAAAAAAGCGTAGCAACGAAGAATGAACGGAGGAGAGTATTAGTGTGCCAAAATATATACATGATGCACCTTATTGTCGTCTTAATTCATTACATTACCGTAATAATTTTGCTATATCACACAGTTCTGTTTATAACAATGTGTGAAGGTGGTGGCACAGATTACATGTAATCTGTGGTGGTGGTAATTTCGGTTTTTTACACCAGAATGGCGCTAATGGAGTGTAACTTAAAAACATATAACAAAAGAATTTTTGACATTATTGTAAGAAGTGTTGCTAGAGAGATGAAGTAATAGAATTACAAGAATAGAAAAAATCTCAAATGCAGAAATTAAAGGAAGGATGTCAGTATAAATGGATTTCAACTTTTCAAGCTACAGATTCGAGACCAATACAGCAAGACGGAAGAGAGGTAGACTAAAATCATACCAAGGACGAAGTAGATCTGGTTATTACAAAAAAAAGTGTCGAGGAAGGAAGTTGGGAGGATGAATGTTAAAAAAAAGCTGACATGGATCACAAGAAAAGGAATTGAGGGTGAAAGATTGAATAAAATTAGAAAATATATACAGCGGTTAAAGGAAATAGAGTGTTAAAATAATACATAATTGAGGTACCTTTTTCATCTTAATAATTATTATTACTGTAATTGCCACAGCACACAGTTAGGGTTGTAACAATTTGTGAAGGTGGTGGTAATTTCAGTATGGTACTAATGGTTAACGGAATCGGGTTATACAATTTCAGCAATAAATATAGTTATCCTAACATATTTATTTTAACTTCTGAAAACATCGAGATATTTATAACTTGATAGCTTCCACCAACGAGCATGACAATCCGGTACCATCGGGTTCAACTTGTAAAGATTGAACTTTACCATTTTCGACAACCATCGAATACCGTTTGCTACGATAACCACCAAGCGGAGCCAGATCTTGCCCGAGATCAATCGATTTGGTAAATGTCGCCCCCGTATCGGCCAGCATGCGTATCTTACCGTTTACATTGTGTTCCTTGCCCCATGCCGACATTACGAAAGGATCGTTAACAGCCACACATGCAATTTCGCTGATACCTTGCAATTTTAATTCTTCCGCCTTTTTTACATAGCCGGGTAGATGAGTCTGCAAAAATGTAAGGTTAAGTAAAAAAAATTTTTGCAAATTAGTTATCGATACCTTTGAACAACCCGGAGTGAAGGCACCGGGAACTGCAAAGACGATGATCTTTTTTCCGGCTGATAGTTCATTTAGGTTAACTTTATTTGCCGGAGTTTCCTCGAAGAGATCAATGTTTGGTAAAGATTCACCTTCCTGTAACGTCAAGGGCCTTATTATACATGTAAATTGTAATTAATTGGATTTTATAGTTACCTTAATTGGCATTTTGAAGCAAGATGTTGTTCGAAGAGAGCGATTAATTGAAGTGACACTGATAACTTCTTGAAATTTGTGTAAT
Organism: Pyrocoelia pectoralis; assembly: GCA_036250285.1. NCBI lineage: Eukaryota > Metazoa > Arthropoda > Insecta > Coleoptera > Lampyridae > Pyrocoelia > Pyrocoelia pectoralis. Next base: position 49,430,158 of record CM070078.1, read on the forward strand.
GTCCGCCTGGTGAGATTATTCATCGTTTTTTCCCCGCGGTTATAACCTTCAACCTTGTTTTGTGGTTGTTATCAAGGTTATTTAGGGTTTTATGACGTCGATTAATTTGGTTTTTTTAACAGTTTTGTAATATTTTACATTCACCGTACTTTTTAAGGTTAAGAAACAACAAGAGGAAATGTGGAACACAATTATGTATTTCGTCACACAACTTACATTCGAGTATTAATATGCATAATTTGCTTAATGCTAAGAACAGTAAATCTTACATAAAAGTACAAAACTGAATTCTAACTATATAGTTATATAAATATTAACTTAAATTACTACTTAAAAAAAAAATTGTTAAATCTTATGAAGCGAACTATGTGAACGTAAGAAGTTTTGTACAAATCTTAAGGATAAAAAGTTAATAACTTTGTCTTTGTACAGGGGAGCGTGATCGGTATCTAGATCCTCCGCTACTGCCACGACCGCTGCTACCTCTACTTCCGTAACTATTACGGCCACTGCTTCCCCTGTAACTGTCACGACCGAAATCGCGGCCACCTCGTCTTCCTCCACTTCCACCGCTTCCTCCATAACTATCGTATCGTGGCGGTCCACGACCTCCTGCACGTCCACCGCCACCACCTCCTCTATAACTACCGCCGCCTCCACCGAACGAACTTCCTCTTCTCCAACTACCACTGCTTCCACCACGACCACCGCCGCCCCCACGTCCTCCACGAAAACCGCCACGTCTTTTACCACGTGCGATTTCGACACGAATTTTCGATCCCAAAATATCGGTACCATTCAAATTGTCGCAAGCTGTTTCGGCATCGACTTGATTGGAAAATTCGATGAAAGCAAAACCGGGGGGATTGAAAGCCACCCATACTGAATTGAGTTTGCCGAATTTTTCAAATTCGGATTCGAGGTCTTCTTTCTTCACGTTGTCTTGTAGGCCACCAACGTAAACGCGTGTTCCACCATCATTACCGTCCTTGCTCATCTTCTGTCTGTGGAAGTTATTATTGCAAGCGTAGAATAGTTTCGTAAAAAATTGTCGTTTGGGCGAATACGTATTTTTATGCGATTTTTATGTAAATTGCGAAGCATTTTGAATGGATATAAATACATACAGTTTATTACGCAGTGCATTGAACGTAGAATTTGTACGTAAATTAAAGTTATTATATACGAAGATATAGATATATACATAACGAAGTTAAACGTAAATTTGTGCCAAAACGATGTCCAATATTATTTGCGAAATTGCAAACAAAATGTCGCCGAATTTGTCAACAATAGACACATAAATTGACGATATTCGCACCCAAAACGGCGGTTTACATTCAAAATAATATAAAATCAACGCAGGTAGCGACGCTTCGCTAGGTTTAGTTAGTTACCCAATAAATAGAAGCGACGACTTTCGGAGTTGTTTGATAAAATTTTACAAGCACAAATAAACGTTACGTTTTGTTGCAGGATCGTTGACGGAAATGCCCTTCCTCGCATCCTATTGATCCCACCCAGGCCGCTTGTGATGGACGCTACTGTATCAACATCCGTTCAAATTTCTACTCGTTTTACTATTTATCAACACTTTCCGTCTTATAAATTCGTATTTTATAACATTCTGATTTTAGTACTATTATTCGCATTCAAACAACCTCCGATTTCTGTTTTTTAACGAAAAGATCGAACCTGATTTCAAATTGCCTCTCAATTTGGACGTTCCTATTGGTTCTCGACGGTAGCGTCATTTAAAAATTTATTACAACGTTGTCACTGTTCCATGTTTACAGATACATGTGCCACGTTGTCAGTGGTTGTTTTCCAACTTGTACAAGATAAATGCTTAACCTTAAATAGTTATTTTTGGTTATTTTATAAGACATACGAGTGACGCTTGTCTATGCGAGTGACATAGAAATTGCAGCATCAAAAGGGGGGCTGGAATTGCCGAATGAAATAATAAAAATAATAGATTTGATAGGAAATTCTAATAATTTTGTTTATTGTGCTATGCTGCTATGGATTAGAACATTTCTTGCACTAAGCGTTATTCCCACCTGTTTTTCCTGACAAACAGTCGGAATTTGCCCTAGTGGTTGATAGGTCCCTTCCACCGTTTTAGATCCATCCATGAAGATTGTTATTGATGTGGTGAAATCCGATCGTCTATCCGGGATAGGGAATCGCTTTTGATTGCATTGCCTAGAATTCGAGCCAGTGACCTACCTCAATACCTCTGTTATTCAACAACCCTTTCATTTAGATGGGACAAAACTTCACGTACTTGGCTCCTGAAAATCCACGTAATATCCATGAAAGACGTCTTCATTCTGAAAAAGTATGTTCAACAAACACAAAGCGATGATTCACGCCAGAATTAACCGTGTCAATGAATGAAAAGTTAGCGTTTCGCCGACTTTCCATTAATATCCCATCAAGTTTACCACGAAAGTTGAGGTTAACAGTCCACACTATATTTTCTCCGTGTAATATAGTCCCCCGTTACCCGAATAGAAGCACTGGTCAGTCAGAAGCCGAATTAGTGATGAAGGTAGCCGCGACTAGAACCTGTCCTTCCATTCACTGATGCAGCTGTGGGGTAAATTAATCACAAATGGGAAGTGTGGCAATGTGATAGAAGCTGTGAATAGCTCATGGTTAGTATCATCAAAAGAAATTCTCTGTTCATTTCACATGCGTGGTGGTTTCATTATTATTGAAATCGGGTAGATGCTTCTACTTGAAGGTAATAAAAAGCATACCTGCCAACCTAAGATTGAGAAAATGTGGGAGATCATTTTGAAAATGTAGAGGGCGAGGGGGGGGGGGGGTCATATTTTGGCCTATCTATACAAGTGCAAAAATTAATGTTATCGATTACATTTTAATCTAAACAATTGTTGCTAAAAAATATCTAATTCTTGATTATTTTCATGAAACAGTGTATGAAAGCAAGGACAATTTTATTACATCCATGCCGTTTTAATGCAACCTACGTGCGAAAGCAAGGAAGTTCCTCAAAAATTCCCTCACGAGTGACAACTAGCTCCAACTGTCTGTGCTCCAACGTACTCGCCCTTTACACGCAATCAAGAATCCTGGAGAACCCCCACATTTAGTTACCCATTGGCCCAATGCATTGGCCATTACACCATTTTGATTTTATATTACATTGCACTTCACGATTTTGACACCTTCACCCTTCAAAGCTAACCCTCCTCCCATAATATCATGCATTTTAACCCATGTCACCTCAATTTTGAATTAGTTTAATTTTAATTATTGTTGTTTAATTAATTATTTTTATGTTGGCCCGATACACCTTACTAGCCCCCAATTTCTCTTATGCAGAGAGAAGAAGAAGCAATTAATAATTAAGCGTTTAATACATTAAGATTTACTTTATTTAAAGAGAAAATGTGCAAAAGATATTAACAAATTTTAAAAAGTAATTTATTGTACCTAATCATTATTAACAGGATTGTATTTCTGGTGCATGTAAAACAATTACATTACAATGATTTCTTCTACGACTCACTTCTGCTGTAATATTTTCTAATATAAATACAATACACGCGATAAAAATACCAATGCCATAAATGACGAAGATTCCGTATAAATGCTCAATGCTCAGCACCTGAGGATCTGTCGAATGTCCAGTAGTTCGTAAAACTTCTTTATACATAGTCGACATCTTCTCCGCTAATCTCGTATAAATGCCGTTTTCCTTGAAAGCTGTTATAATCATATCGAGATGATGCAGAACACGATAGTCTGGGATTGGTTCATAACTGAACAGATTTGCGTAATAGCCAAATAGTGAAGTATCAAATATTATTTTGTTGTTAATTAATGTTATATTCATCTTACTTAGTTTTTTCAAAGTGAGTGCAGCTCTATTTTCGTTCATCATAACCGAACAATTATTATATTTAATAAATTGTTCTAGTGCTGCTCTACGCGCATCAGGGCCGTCGTCGGTAAATATAATTAATTTCGATTCCAATTTCTCGATAAGTTCGTGGTGGTTCCTATACTTTTTAAAAAGTGTAAGGACACGTTTATGCGTGTGTATATGAAGAGAAGAATTTGCCAGCTCTTCTAAAGTTTCGATCCCTTTTTCATGTTGGGGTATGGTTAAAACCCGAATCAAATTTGATGTGTAAGCGGTTTGTATTACAATTGCATAAAATGTGAAAAACAAAAGAAATAAACGAATCGCTCTAATCTTAGGAGAAATGCTATGTGATCCCCACAAAGTCACTGATAATATTTCTAAATTGATAAAAATGAATGAACTCATATTAATCGGTAATCCATGAAGTGCAGCGATCACAACATAAAACACAAGTGCTAAAGCAAACCCAACAAAAAACATTACCCAAACTTCTTTTTGAAAAATTATTACATATATTTCTAATCCCGACAGTTTTTCTGGAACGGGGAGAAACCAAACCCACTTTTCAATGAAAAATTCTTGACTCACTCCATCTAGATCCTCTCTGTGATTTCTGTGAAGCAGTAAATGAGTAGAATTGGCAGGACTTCTGTCTATTGTAATATTATAGTGATACTGTTCCTTTAAGACTTCGAGAAGAGTAAATATAAATTTGGCAGCCCCATCTTTCCTATCTCCATGTGCATTTTCATAGTGTACAGGGCAATATTTGTTACCCCTAAAATTTCGTGTGACAGCAACTTTCACTCTGTCTGTACATTTGTGTTCTTGAGTTACATTAGGTGCTTTACCACAACCATTTTTCACAGTAAATGGATCTGAATGGTACCATTTCAAGTGATTACCTTTTCTTACTAATACTATGACATCGAAAGCATTGCAGTTCCACATGGTCTTGAACATCGGTTTGATATCGATTTGAGATGTTATTACCAAAAATTTACATTTAGGTGCGAGTTTTCTTCTCAACATTCCATTATCAAGTAAATACTTTAGTTGACCACGTAAACTTCTTTCTGTTTTTGCTCGAATAATGTAATTATAACTAATTAAACTGGGTTTTGGTGAGTACTTTTGTGTCGAATTTGCATTTAAGATAATTTTCGGTTGAGGAATCTGTAAGAGTGCGTCATCATCATCCATATCGTCTGCAATTACATAAATGAATTCTCCCTTTTCAAAAAAATCATCAACGATTGTATTCAAACACATTCTATATGAACCGTTACTTTTGTCCTCTAAGTCTAACACATGAAATGCGATCACACTTGATAAAGAGAAAATAATCAAAATTACAAAATTCGGAAACATCGCGCGACGCGAACTGCTCGAAGTACCTCAAAAGAATATGACCGGTATTCGTATATTTTATGGATAAATAGTAAGTGAAAAGTAAGTAATGTATACTTATTATAAGTATATATGAGGTCATATTGATTTTTGTTTTTAAACAAATAAGTGGAGTTCTTGTAAGTTTGTAACTTACCTACTATTATTATAGGAAATACTTTGATAAATAATTCAATAAAAAGTAAAAATTATGTTTGTAGTGTAGTCACCGCAGTTACTAATAAAGTTGGATGTTTTATTATACATATTTCTCTAACAAAATGTAGTTTACAAAAAAAAATTGAACCGATTAGTAGAGTTGATTTCCACAATACTAGCACAATATTGGTGGCAATAATATATCAACCTATAGTTAAAATTTGCAATTTTGGAGATATCCTGTATTTTTCGAAAATGCAGGCATCAATTTTAATATTTAAATGCGGCTTATTTCTTTTTGAAAAATATGCGCTTAGTTTGCACGGTTCATACTTAATTATTAATTAATTGATTTGAAATTTAGAGACAAACGTGATAGCACAGCATAAAGATGTGAGGGACTATGGGGAGGCTAAACGGTTAGTACGCTCGAAGACGAGTCGAACGAAGTAAGCGGTGACGTTTCGAAATCTCGAGTTCTAGCGTCATCAGTACTTAAAGTTTGATTACAATGCAAATACTACTCTGGGCACTATTTTGAAATAGAATTTGTGTAATGCTGCACATTCGTAGTTTGAACGACAGTGCTTTCTGAAAACAATTTCGGAAGATCATTTCGTAAGAATCTTAAAAATGGAAGCCAACACTTTTTCAGGGGAGGTCTTCGATTTATTTACTGTTTATTAGTGCTGTTTCAATTTTACCAAATTCAGTATAGGTATAGGTGTGATTTTACTGTGGTTGGCACGCTAGCAGAGTGGGAGCGTTTTCCTAGGTTCAAGGTTTGAGTGCGCAGTTTTTAGGCAAAATTCAAACTGGTTGGAAGGAAAATTTCTCAGGACTTTACTCACACGCTCAGAGACGTTGTTCTTAATATTTGCTTGTGTATTAGACAAGAGAGATGGGTCGGTAAGGTACGATTATTTATAGTCGTTTGGAACTTAAAATTTTCCCAGGCGCGATCTGACGATTTGTGGTAGTTGGCGGAGGACTTTAGAAGGTCCCAGAATGGATTTATTTGTGCTCTTCATAAGAGTGCCTACGATAAACGGACGCAAGTGTAGAGAAGAAATGTAAATGACCGTCTTCTAGGAGTGCAAGACGATGTTACTTCTGATGAGGTTACTTTCAAGACAGGTTTTGAAACAGTTGTCGAGCTCTTCTCTTATTCTGAGATGATATGACCAAGGTCTATTAGAGAGGAGAACGTGCAGAATTTTCGGTTACTAACAAGCAGAAGTCTGTAGGTCATTTTGCTTTCTGTTCAACATGACAAAGGAGTTCTTTGGAGAAGGAAAAAGAAGATAGGGGACTTCGAGTACTCTTTAACTTGAACGAAGGAGTCAGGCGAATACCTATACCTATCGTGAATAATGGGGCTACTCGTTGCCTCAACTGTTCCTTAGGACTTGCAGAAATGACGTCTCAATATGATATATCCACATTCACGAATGACAAAAGAGAGTCACTAAACAAAAAAAGGTTATGTATTAAGGCAGTTTGGATTCCCTGTCAAAGTTCTACACCCATGCAGTTAGGGAAGAAATCAATCGTGTGTTATGTGAGAAAAGGAGGCATTTTTGTTCATCACATGTGGCAATTAGCCGAGTATGAACTGTGAAACAAATAGTACCATGATGTGCAATTGATTGCATGCACAGAAGACCTGGGGTATGTGGTAAGACAGAGCACTACCATAATATTAATAGTTGGGGAATACATGCATTATGCAAGCAAAATTACAGTTAGTAAGAAAACAGAGGTACTGTTTCTGATCGATATGATGGATAACATTATAGCAAAGTAAATTGGACTACATATCAACAACATTGAAAGAATGCGGAGAAGCAAACGGTTGATTAATGACTACGCTGGGAGTACCAGCACCAGGAAGAAGAAGTGCAGCGACACCCTCAATTATGTTATATTCAGATCCAGTCTTGCATATTGCCCTAAGAAGGAAAATGTGCAATAGTTGCAGTAAATATTCAAGCTGATGCAAGCAGTTGAACAGGCATTGGGAGGAGAGAAGGCAAGCCCAAGGAAACAGAAAAAGAAAGATTCTGTTGAGAGTGTGCAAAAAGATTAATTTTATCTTTGGATTCATGGATCAATAGAGTTAAAACTATTTTTTTGATCATCTCTTGAAAGGTTTAGCATTAAGAAAAAAATCATCATTGCGATGAAATAGACATTAATTGAAAACAGTTTCCTAAGTTCAAGAAGACAAACAATACGTTTGAGAGCTGAATTTGAGATTGGAGAGAATTAATGCATATAAAGGAATTAGGAGGGGTTGGAAGCATTGTAATCCAAACTAAAGAAGAAAAAGTTTATAGTTTTTTAGACCAAAATCAAACTTAAACATAGAAATTTAACTTTGCTAATTAAAACAAGAACATAACAGTTTACAATGAAAATGCGACAGTTACATCAAAAATTAGGTTCAATACCTACCTTTGTAATTGTTGGGTATTGGGAACCGAAATGAGCGATAGTGACGCCAGAAATCGAATAGTGGATAGTTGTACGTGAATTTGTAGTTTTATTTGTGTTACCTTTATTAAGTGTGTTTTAGTTAATCAAAAATGCCCTGTATAAATTTAGACAATTAAAGCCAGTACACAACCTACTTACAGTAGTTGCATAACTGGCCACCAGAAGAGAATTAACAGTTGCCAATAGGTATTTAAAATGGATTTTTCTTCCAATGCAATAAAGTGATGCAACCATAGAACTAGAACTAGATTGCTATATTTTGACACTTACAGAATTAAATTACCAGTAAAAAACTGACGTTCACATTATACATTTATTACTTCAAGAATTACTTGTGAGACTTGCCATAAGCAACTCCATTTTATGTAAAAAATTCCTTCCCTCCATCTTTTCGAGTCGCACCTCCCGAAATTGACCACCCAAATGTTCCCACTTTCTTTCAGTAACTAGGCGACTCGGGAAGAAATCCGTCCTAGGCGAATGAACCACGGACACCTGTACTCCCGATTGCGGTTCGCATCTTACAGCTATCAGTCGATCGCCGATTGGCGAGGCCAGCAGACACGAACTTGCGTTACCCAACGGCTCTACCGCTCCCAATCCTAAATGATTCGAATTACCTAAAAATTGCCAACCCATCGTTTTCGCCAAGGCCTGAACCGCCAAAATTTGGTGTTGATTTATGTGACAGAAAATTAAATCTCTCAATTCTTGAGGTTCGTAACTCATGTGCATTACCTTTCCGTCACGGCATATACATTTCAAGCTTTTTTCACCAACGTGGATTACTAAAGGCGTACGGCAGACTGCATCGTAACCGTGAGTCGATATATTAATTTTAACGCAAGACTGTGTCGGACTATTGAGAGTATTCCAATGGGAACTTATTAACGGATCTTTTACTTCCTTTGCGATGGTGTCGAGTACGTACTCGGTACGCATTCGCATAAAGAAATGTTGGGCCTGCTTTATGATTTGTTCAAGTAACGTCTCCGATTGCGTCATTTCTAGCAATTCATAGCGATCTGCCGCCATTGGTCCTGCGAGGTACCGTTTTTTCGAAGGGCCCAGCGGTGCCGACGAGGGATGTGGAAATGGGTGATGCGTATTCTTATGATGGACTTCGCGAAGAAGCTGATGCAGGGAGTGTTCTAAAACGTGATCGTGATCACTCTTGGAGGGTGGAGGTGTTGATTGTGATGATTTCTTTTCCGATGACGTTGAATGACACAAACCAATTACTAATTGTATTCCCGGTAATACCTACAATTAGAATCTTGATGAAATTCTTAGGTGGAAGAAACAACTAGTGTGAAATTGGTAAAAACATTCCAGCAATTAATATGCTTAACTTTCTTCTTTAAGAAAATCCACATTTCTTTATATATAACATAAATACACTTGAGGCCTTAAGCCAATAAAATATTTTTACATCTCTTGTGTACAAGGTGCAGAATCGTAGCTTAATGCGCTTAATATTAGTTTAACAAAAAATGTTTGCAATAAAGTCTATTGCACTACCATTAGGTTATAACTCCTGAGGGGCGACACCCTACCAGATCCATCTCCGGGTGGCGGATAAGGGAATGACCGAGGCAAATGAGCATAATGTTACGTTTAATGCTCGTATTTGTAAAACAGTTAAATACAGTATCACAGCTCAGCTATCATAACCTTCAAATCTATTGTAAAACCAAGTGATTGAAGGGAGCTGGAAACACAAACAAACAGTCCTGAAACAAACTGACAGGACTCGATATAATTCAATGTAGTAACAGAGAACCTTGCAGAAAGTACCATTGTACATGGGGAGAACAGTTCAATCGGATAAGGATGGGGACAAGAAGGCTCTACAATGTGGCAAAAAAGCAGGTGAGTAGGGGGTCATATTGGCCCTCTCACAGATTGGTAGGAGATCAAAAAGGATATCTTGTGAGAGCAATTAATTTGTTTCTGGTTAATTAAATAAAATAAATAAATAAATAAATAAATAAATAAAATAAATGACAACCGAAATGGTGAACTGGTGAAATTGGAAACTAGTAAATACAATAATTATCAATCAAATAAAAATTAAGTAGGCAGTGCAGAAACTCCAACCGTTTAAATCAGCGGGAATAGACGAAATTTTTCAGCACCATTGCAGAAGGGGAGCAAACTGCAGTCCTTCAAGTGATACACACCCTTTAGGGCCAGTATTGCACTACAGTATGTACAAAATCTTCTAATATATCTTTCATCAAGAGATGATCAAAGATATATGTATTAGGAACCAAGTCTTAGACCTTAGATTACAAAACATCAAACATATGCCTACCAAACGGGAAAATTGTCCTACACAGAGTGTAGCTTTGGCACAGGATAACAGGACTTTAGGAATATCCTCAGACATGTGGCAAGGATTTGTTGCAAATATATGCATCAGAAGAGATGCAGCGTTGTTAGTATGATTATTTTTAAGAGGAATAACAAAATAACAATTTCAATTTTCATAAAAATTGGCAGGAGTTTTGATATAAGAATTTGATGATCTTGGTTTACATATAATGAATTTGAATCTGGCCATGTTGAAAGGTGTATTAATGGAATTACATAATTTATATTTTCGACTTTTCAAAATTTGTTTCAAACATGATAGAATTTGTGGTGTCGAACCACCCTTAATTTTCATTTAAGTGTCTCCAAGTGTATTTAGATTATACATAAAAAACGTAGACGTGCTGATTTTTCAAAAAAAGTCCATAGGTTACAATGTGGTTTGCATATTTGTTGCCACTTTCACATTAAATATGCAAACTTATTACTGAAATGTTATTGCCAACTTCGGACAAGTGAAAAAACATACAGTTGCCATTATCTGGTTTCCAACAACCATGTGAGGGATAGGCGCTTGCAGTTGTACGGCTTCCTTCGCCAACTGGTTGAAGAGCTCTTTACAAAACAACACATTTTGTGCCGCTTCCAATTTTTGCTGCCAGTGTACATCAGGGTTAGCTGTAGTTGGTGCCGAGCCTAATAAATTAATATTAGCACTACAGAGATCTTCTTGGTCTAAAAATGTACCAAATAGAACACTTGATCCCATTTTATCAACAGAAGTAACCTTTTTGACACAAAACTTCTATGTAGGCAACACCTTGTAATTCTGACGGGACTGTAACTCGCAAGGAAGAATTACTTTTAGCAGGCGGCGGGACGGGCATCGGACTACTGGGAGGGCTACTACTCTTCTCTTCTTCCTCAGCTTTCGTCACTTCAAACATACCGCTCTGCGCATACTTTGATCCCGCCGTACGATAGCTAAGGTCGCCAATAATAGAGTTAGATACCTTCTTCAGTCTCCAATTTTGTCTTAGTCGCAACAGCTCTATATGAAAGTCGGGAGTCGATCTATTCCTTAACAATTCATTTTGTGACGTCTTTAGTCGTTCAGCACCTGCGATTTACACAATCATTAAACATTAAACTAAGGGCGGCAACAAAAATAGGAAATGAGGTAAATAAGTCAGACATGGCCAAAGAGGAAAAACTATTCAGTATGAAATCATAAAAGCAGTAAAGGCCAAATAAGATAACAGATGGTGTGGCTATTGAAATTTGTATGGAAAAAAAGATACAGATATTTAGTTACATTTATGCACTCAGTGATGGTGGAATAAAAGAAAAAAATTATTTCCATGAACAGATCCAAAGAGAGATAGAACAAACAAATAAAATTATAATTATGGGAGACTTAAATGATAGTGAGAGATGAGTATAGGAGTTAGGAGATCGAGAAAGGGTCTAATTGAGATAGGAGAATACAAGAATTTGAAGAAGAGGTTCCGTATGAACGGGAAAAAAAGAGGGACAGGGAAGAGACAGAGAGGCAAGTGGGGAACTAAGGAACGAAGGAGAGATATGGAGAAGGGCATTGGAGTGGGAGATAGATATAGAAAGTTGGGATGGTGTTGGGGGGTCATAGAGAGGGATCATATGTGCCGCGGAGGGAGGCATCGGAGAGAACAGTGAGAAGGGAAGGTATAACGGAGGAGGACCTAGAAAAGGCGATATCCAGGCTAAAAAGGGGGGAAAGTGGGAGGGATTGATTGAACAACAGGGGAAAACTGGAGATACATGGGGAACAGGGCAATGAGCAACTATAGGGGGATATTGGTGGTAGAGGGGGTGCCGGATGGGTGGAGTGAGATGGTGGTAAGCCCGGTGTATAAGAGAGGAGAGGAACTATCCGAATACTAGTCATGTATGTTGTATGAACAAAAATATGATGTGCGTGTTAGGGAAGAATATGATAAAGAGTGGAGCAAGGAGAATACGGAACAATGTAGAAAGGGGAGGTAAGGGATGAGAACGAATTAAAAACCAGACCCAAGATAAAGCCATGGAAGGAAAAGCGCAGAAAATTTCAGATATTCTGCAATAAGTTCTCGATAAAAAGAATGATTCCTGTAGGAGTCCATACTTCCAAAGGGGGTGGTTTAATAAGATAAGACAAAACTCACAACCTTCCCCTTAAGCTTTTTAATTAGATATTAAGCGATTATTGTGCGGCGCACTTGCTGTCATTGTAGTTCTCCATAATTTTATTTCATCCCCTTTTATATCATGGCCCTTCAGGCAATCCTTGGGCTCCTTTGAGTACCATTTTAGTTTTATAAATAATTAATGTGATATTGCGGAAACGTTTTCAAGTTTTGTTTGTAATTTACATTTAAGTGTTAGCCTTCAGCTTGTAACCAATTTTGATGTAATTTTTTACCTTTCTTCGAATTTTATCGCTTGATAATGGGATCAGCTGATCCCGAAACATGTCGCAACCTCATTCAATAATCGCTTAATATCTAATTAAAAAGCTTAAGGGGAAGGTTGCGAGTTTTGTCTTATCTTAAGAATGATTCCTACAGCGAAAAATAGAAGCCTATGGTTAAGCAAGTAAGTAATAAACAAAACACAGTCAAATGAACAAAAACTACCTGTTAACAACACACTTGCAGCTCCAGTTAAAGCCTTTTTACGAGCATAAATCTGCACCATCGGTTTAGTTTCGATAGGTTCTTGTTGTACAGGATCTAACACCATGTACCGCTTCTCCTTAGCAATTGTTAAAACGTCAGATAAAACGCACACTTCCTGATAAGCGTTCCGTAACTTATTACGTATCGAATCCCACGGCCACAGATTCGATTGAAAAGCATCTTTACTATTATCACTGTCCGATTTGGAATCGTCCGAATTGTCGCCCGATTCTTTTTTTATGTTAGCTTCACTTAACGCTTTGCTAAAGTCGATCTTTTGTGCGTATTTTGCTAAGCTTTCGGATAAGGTCAGAGGACTGAAAAAAGTACCATTAGAAGAAGTGCTAATTTACCTAATCAAGTACTAACGCTTGGTAAATTTCTTGACCGTCGTATGTTATTTCCTGTATTTGATTTTCAATGGGTGCCTCCACGGATATATTTACGGAATTTGGATTAAAAGCCATTAGTTCACATTTATTTTGTTTATTATTATGATGTGAACTGCCGGTGTAATTAATTCTTTTACGTTGCCATTACTTTTTGGTAATATTCTCAGTACCAACATAACTAAATCTCATGCCAGTAAATAAATATACCGTGCGTTGAAAAATATTAAACCCGCTCATCTACACGGTATGTATTTAGAACTCGATTTAATTGTTTATATTACCATTCTGTGTTGTAACAACTGAACAAAAATTTGTTTAGGAGTTGAAATCTACGTGAGGCCTTTCAAAGGGAGAGGTAACTTTCATAGATTTTTTAAGATTCGGGTTTCACTTTAGCAAGTGGAGGTCAACCCTTTAATCTTATTTTATATGGTAATATTGGTATCCAGTGCAATCTCTGGGGTACGGAAAAATTAGTTTATTTTCACAACTAAACAAACAGTGACGTGGCTTCCGCTTTCACATTATTTTTCCTGTGATACGGATAAAGCGTTAGTTCCAGTCCCCATTGTATACTTTTGTCTTCTTTATTCTACTTCCGTATGTTATGTGAAAGAGAATGAATGCTTCCTGATCGATAACGAACGAAAAAGGTCAGCCAGTAAGAAAAAACTTAAGACTTCCTCAAAGCTTCGAAATACCTCCTTTTCTTTCGGAGAATAAAAATTTTTCGGTTTATTTAGTGTCCTAGAGAAGAAGCCAATTGGTCAATTGTCTTGACAACAGTTGTAGCAGTCGGGGTCGAGTGAGTTTGGAACTACTTGCCTTATTTTTGCTATGGTGACATCAGGGGGGTCTGTAACTACCAGACCGAGTTTGGGAGGAAAGTTTTGTAGGAAACGATCTGCTCCAGAAGCTTTATTAATTTTAAGTTTAAGCAAGTTTTCTTCCCATTTATCTGTAGAACAATTTCTTAGAGGTGCCTAAAAATTTATTCAAATTCTTTAATGTGATCTTGCCCACATACTATAATGCCATCCACATACACACAGACCCCTTGGACTTCTTTTGTCGTTATTCGCTATTCCTTAAAAATTCGTTGAAAATGTACCCCTACTGCAATCCTTTCAAATTGGTGTACAACCCCACATGCTCTAAAGGTTGTAGCCTTGTAGTCCGATTTAATGGTAGTTTTTTAGATCAATAGCTATAAATACCCCGTTTTGGCAGCCTTTCTTAATGTAAATTGTTAATCGTCTTGGAAGTAGTTCATCACCAAAGTTTTCTGGTCGTTTCCGATCTAGTACCTGAGTCCTTCAGGGTGATGACCCTTCCTCTTCAGAACGTTAACGAGTTCTGTTCTTATGAAGATTATGTATCGGCGTCACTTGTGCTGTTGGGTAGAGGTGCAGGTGCGGGTCAGGTTTCCGAACAATTGCGCCACTACTTCAGCAGGTGGCGAGATATCTTGCTTGACAAGCAATGAAGGTAAGTGGCCCCCAAAAACAGCTTCACGGTCGAGTAAATAAGTTTCATAAGATTTTGGTTAAATAAGCAAAACGCTGAGCTTTATATGGCGGTTGGTGCACAAGCGGCTAAGCAATTCTAATGTAACCTTGACGTTGTCTTGCCCTTCGCACAGTAAATCTATGATTACAAATCACACGTGACTCGCTTAACCAAATTAATCAATTGAACAGTTTGCCTTTAAACACTCGAATTGACCCGGTCGCGTCGTAGAGGCTTTTCCTTCCCAAGCTTTAGCAAAGTGTTCATACGTTTTATATTTTAAACAGATGAAAACGTTGGGCTAGAATGGCAGTCCTCTGCACAGAAATAGAACATTATGGGACTCGGTATCATAAAAATCGGTAAGTGCTAGAAAATTTATTTATGGGATAAAGTGGATGAATTTTTGCACATTTATTGTGGACCAAAACATGAATAATGACAATCTAAAATCAAACTTGAAAAATCTCCACAATTGCAAAGTTCCAGGCCACAATTTCTAACGCATCAAGTATATTTTCCAACGGTTTCAGGAATATCGGGAATATCTTATCCCATTTAAAAAAGTGGCCGTCATGATAAAATCTCTAAAGTGGCGTCATCTACAATTTAATTGATAATGTCATCATCTTTCCCCCTCAAAGTCATAAAACTTTTGTCTGAAAGATATTTTGAAAAAACTTCACCTTTTCGAGATATTCGCGTGTATCACTTAAAATGGTCTACCCGTACCTATATTACAGTGACTTTATTACAAACAGTGACGACAAGCGGCGATTATCCGCCATTAAGAGGCAAAATTGTGGGCGGGTTTATATGAACTCAACGGTGGTATCCTAGCAACGTTCTTAATCCAAATAAAAATCACACGTAAACACAGTCAGGCCGCCATTAAGATGCAAAATATACCACGGCCAATCAAAATCGATACCACGCTTGTCGTCACTGTTTGTAATAAAGTCACTGTAACCTATATCATCAAGGTGTTACTGTGTAAAAAATTCGCAGAAGAATCCATTTTACTATACAGTATGGTCTTCGGGAATTGATTCTAGGATCTCAAGACTTTTTGGTTTTAGTAGGTAGGTGGTAAATCTGCCGTATTAGTTAATAAGATAGAAATTAAAATTAAAAATGGACGTACAGTAATTTCTGTGTCGTAAATGGGATTCCTTTTTTCCCTGATATAAATTCGTAGACGTTTAGAGAATTTACTTCCAAGGACCTCCCAAGGCATAACTATGCAGAGTGTCACGGGAGAAATAGCCAAAGATTCCGACCAAGCTTTAGTAACTCTAGAAATTAGACAAAGTGCTCACGAATGTAAATTTTTGTAGTAAAGAAGGACTTATGAAGACCAAAGACAAAAGGAGGAGTAGAATATATTTCAGCAGTTATCAAAGATGGCGACAGGTGAGGAGAAAGCGTTTGTTGTCCTTGAATTTAATTCACTTCAATCTGTCATAACAGTGCATCGACACTTCAGAACGAAGTTCTGGAACGCTGCGCGATGGTACACTCAATTCAAAGCAAGAGGATGCCTCTGCCTCTATAAGGGAAATCAACGGGTCGTTCTCCAGTGAGTGAAGAAAAAGTTGAGAGCGTGTGGGTGATTTCATTCGTAGCCAAAGAAGTCAACACACAAAGCGATCAGAGTTCAGAGTAGAGCTCAACATTCCACAACCGATCATTTGGAAGATCTTACGGAAAAGATTGAAGCAGAAGCCTTACCAGTTGCAATTGCTACAAGTCCAATGACACCAGTTTATGGTAGAGGATGGTTTTTTTGAGAAACTTATCTTCAGTGATGAAGCAACGTTCTTTGTGAATATCAAAGTAAATAGGCACGCTATCGTGCGGCACATTTGCGACTTCCCAAAAATCAGTGTGTTCTGTGCAGTCTCACAATTCAAAGTTTGCGGGCCTTTTTTCTTCGGCCAGCAGAATGCTACAGGACATGTGTATCTGGACATGTTGGAGACCGACTTCATCTACCAGCATGATGGTGCTACACCACACTTCCATCATAATGTTCGTGCATTTTTAAACGAAGATGGATCGGTCGCGGTGGGGAGAATGATTAGAAATTAATGCCATGGTCTCCACGTTCCCCTGACAATCAGTGGTGTAGTGGAGCGGGACCGCGTGGGAACGATGTTCCCAGTCTGCTTTTTCGAAGAATCCTATATATTAATAGGTAACCCATGTTTCGGACACTCTGGGTCGCCCGATGTTAGTCAATTCCATAATTCTCCCACACTGGAAACTTTACGACTACACCACTGCACGCAATACACCAGAATCGGAATTAAGATCCCCGGCGGAAAAACTGTTTAGCGGGAGAACACGCAATCCACTTTGTGCCAGCAAAAACATTTTGAAACCTCAACTCATCTCTGACAACTCTGAGCGATTAAAATCTGTGAGGGAACGGCAGAAGCAGTATGCTGATCGTAATGCTACATTGACAGTTTGGTGAACACGTCAGAGTTCGTGAGCGGGATAAGACTTGGTAGTCTGAGGTGGTTGCCGAACGAAAGTCAGAAAGATCTTATAATGTGCATATGGACGATGATGGCAGAAATGTTTGGCGAAATCGACACTTCATTCATCTTACGAAACCAATGGAAAGCTTTGGCCACTCTGGACTGCACGACCTCAACAAAATCCTTACGCACCGAATATAATACAAGTACTAATCATCCACCGAGCAACGTAGTTCCTGAGGTAGTTGACAGTTCTGCGAGCGAAGTTCACACCCATGAGACATCTTCTCTTTCATCTTCGGGAACCTCTGTACAACCAGAGGGAAAAGCATCGTCTGGTGGTACATCCTACTATCACACGCTCGGTACGTATCGTCAAACCAGTACAACGAATGAATCTTTAAAATTAAGTTTCTATCTTTTCTTTATCTCCCCATTCTTCATTTCTAACATTTCATAAATTCCTTAATTTTGAATTATATCCAAATACTTTTGAATTATCTTAAAAATATTGACATTTTGAGTAAAGTTTGGCAGCCCTGGTTTTCATAGAGAAATAGTTCGCCGTATAGCCGTATTAAAAAACGATAATTAAAAAAATTGTCACTGTGGCTTTGCTCTTCCTTTTCTTATCGTTTCCCCAGATGAGTTTTCTGCTTTTCGAGCGCCTCGCACCACCAAGAATGGTTTATAGGGTGCCTTAGCAGTTCTCAGAGGATATGTCTGTTCACACGATTCCACAATGGAGTTGGTAAGAAAATCCATTTCGTCGTGCAAGTCGACAGTACTCGCGGGACCTTCCCTAGAAGGTAACTTCATTGTATTCAGTTTTGTACTCCACACTGTATGTTTAAGTTTTGTTAGCTATAGTAAGGTTCACTTTGCATTGAAAGATGTTAATTTTGTTTTTTTTATTGGTATCCTATTTTAGCCTTTTAAACCACGCCTCAGCGTGTTTAAATCGCACTGTCAAAAACGCGCGTGTTTTAAAGTTGCCATGGCATCATCATCAATTTGAAAAACGTGAATTCTTATTGGTTATTGATCTAACAGGAGTACTTTGTTACGTCAAATAAAATGATAGATTGCAAATTAATTTCAGTTTTTCTCATTTCCATGACAACGAAAGGTATACTGATTTCACATTAGGAATGCAACCATTTCACATTATTAGTTTTTATTTCCATTTTAATACCAGATTTCAAAGTGAACGAATAAAAAAAACAGCATAAAGTATTCGTGGACAAACATGTCTTTAAAACACTTGCTCTATTTCAAGCACTCCGGCTGCGCCGTCGTGCTTGAAAAATCGCGCGTGTTTTAAAGACCTGTTTATCCACTTATACTTTATAGTACAGTCAATCTGTCGTGACAAACGGCTGTTTTCGCAAAAAATTGCCAAGTGGATTTTTTTTTCATATTTCATTAAGGGGTCATGAGAAAAGCTTTGCGAGGTCCTGGCGGCCCTATTGAATTTTCGAGAAACTACAAAAGTTTTTGAAATGCATTTTTCTCGGAATAAATGCGTTTTAGAGAAAAATTTTATTAACAAAAAATGTAGAGGACCTTGCCGTTTGCAATATTAATGTTATTGAGTTGATGACGTACGACTTAAAATGCAAGCAGTGGGTGGCGCTAAAATATAAAAATATGAAAAAATATAAAATAAAAAAATTTATTCTAATTCATGTTAAAAACAATAGTAATTAACAGATATTATTGTTAATCAACTTGCGAAAATGATATACCATTTATGAGCAACGCACCAATCGTTACCGTACTTCTATTAGCCTTTCTACAGTCTTAATGGTACAATTTTCACACTTCGGCAACCTATAGCTCTAAAACGGGAAGTCGAAGAAAAAAATAGTTTTAATGAATTTTGTAGGAATTTTTGAGAGGAACAAACTATTCTATTTACAGTATTGCGAAAAAAAAGTAATTCCGGGAAAAATGCATTTCAAAAACTTTTTGACTTTCTCAAAAATTCAATGGGGCCAGTACCTCGCAAATCTGACGTTAAGCTTTTCTCCTGACCTAATGATATACAGGCCGTTTCATTATGGATGGCCACCGGTAATATCTTCAAAACCAAAGGTCTTAATAATTTAATGGGATAAAAAATTTTATAACTAAATAAGGCATGAGAAATTCAATGAAAATATTTTTAAACTATAAAAACAACCGCAAGAGGGCGTAACTGCTACGACAAACATTAAAAATCGTTTTTTTCAGTGGAAATGCCTTACTAAGCTACAATTTAAAATAAGTTTTTTTAAAGCTTAATTCATTTCAAACAACTTTTGTTAAGAACATTTTTTGATGTTTCCAATAATAAAGCCAGAGGGCGCGGCCAAACCTTACGAAACAAAAACCACTG
Source organism: Pyrocoelia pectoralis (assembly GCA_036250285.1). Taxonomy (NCBI): domain Eukaryota; kingdom Metazoa; phylum Arthropoda; class Insecta; order Coleoptera; family Lampyridae; genus Pyrocoelia; species Pyrocoelia pectoralis. The sequence continues at coordinate 49,449,891 of CM070078.1, forward strand.
TAACTTCTATAATTTTTAGCCGAATTGAATGAATTTTTGGTTATTTGTAAGGAAATTCAACGCAGATTCTGGGCTTATAATCATACTTGACAATAATCGTTTAATTCATTTGATAGAGGTGGTTATCTTCAACCGAAGTTGTTTTTCCAAATTTTCTCTAAAATTTTAAATGGAAGGATATCATTCTTTTGTGTTGGTTTTGTAGAACTTTAATGATCTAAGATACTGACGAAAACCCCGTATTGATATCTGTTGTCGTTTGCGAGATATGACCAAAAATGTCTTTTTCTGGTAATTTTTCACTACCCCACGTCAAATCTTAACTGAAATAATTTTTTTAAAATAACATTTATTTATTTTACCTTTACCAATAAAGTCTTTTTTTGTGTTTATTTTTTATTTTATTTTTAATGGCATTTTAATGGCAAATAATGTGGTTTCAGCATGATCGATGCCCAGCACATTTTTCTCAAATTGTTAGAATCTTTTTGGATAACACATTTCCTTGACTTTTATTTCTGAGGAAGAATAAAGGAAATTGTTTACCAAACATCACCAACAACATGGTAAGATATAATAAACCCAATAAATGATGCTATTTGCGAGCTTGCCCTGATCTAAAATCGCGGCAGCAGTCTTTAATACAAAGCGTTTTTCTTTGAATAATGACGGCAAACAATTTAAACATTTGTTATAGTTCAACTTACGTTTTTTTTGTTTTTTGCTCACTAGTTTAAGTTTGTTTTTTAATATAAGTGTTTGTGTTTCGTGAGATTTCCTTAATTTTCAATTTAAAAAAACACAGCGAACTTGTGTGATATTTAAAATTACTTAAACATAATAAATTACACGGCCATCTAAGATATCGACAATATTAAAAATGTGGTAGTGAAAAATTACCAGAAAAAGACATTTTTGGTCATATCTCGAAAACGACAAAAGATATCATTACGAAGTTTTCGCCATTATCTTAGACCATTTAAGTTCTACAAAACCAATACAACAGAATGATATCCGTCCATTTAAAATGTTAGAGAAAATTTGGAAAAACAACTTCAGTTGGAGATAACCACCTCTATCAAATGTATTACACGATTATTGTCAAGTATGATTATAAGTCCAGAATCTGCGTTGAATGCCCTTTCAAATAAGCAAAAACTGATTCAAATCGGCTAAAAATTATAGAAGTTACAGTGGTTTTTGTTTCGTAAGGTTTGGCAGCAGCGCCCCCTCGTTTTATTATTGGAAAAATAAAAAAAATGTTTTAAACTAAAATTGTTTGAAATGAACTAAGCTTTAAAAAAACTTATTTTAAATTGTAGCTTAGTAAGGCATTTCCACTGAAAAAATCGATTTTTAGTGTTTGTCGTAGCAGTTACGCCCTCTTGCGGTGGTTTTTATAGTTTAAAAATATTTTCATTGAATTTCTCATGCCTTATTTAGTTATAAAATTGTTTATCCCATTAAATTGCGACCTTTGGTTTTGAAGATATTGATATTTGTGGAAATATTCATAACAATAATTGTCACTTACAAAAGGTTTGTATTTTACCGAGTAAATTTGGGTTCTTTAATAAGAATCTGTTGTCTAGCAATTAGACGAGAAAAACTGTCAACCAATAAAAATGCGACACCGAAGGTGGAGCATTTTTAGGTTGACAGTTTTTCGAGTCAAATTGCTAAAGGAAACCAGATTAGAATTTAAACAACACAAATTTACTCGGTATAAATGCAAACCTCAAGTGTAATTCGGCAGGACAATTTAACGAACAAGAAATTTAGAAATCCGTTCGTTCGTAACTAACTAATTAATTGATATTTGTGGAAATGTTCATAAGAACAATTGTAATTTTTTATAATTATTGAAGTTTGGAACAATTTTCGTCATAATCCAGTTACATAAGACGTTTTAATACGATATTCGAAGAGAGTAGAAAAAAGGTTGTCAATGACCAAGGATCTTTAATTAAGACAATCTAAAATTAAATACGGAACGAGCAATAATAAGACAAAACCATTTATTTGTAGGTTCAAGGAACTGACAGGTAGTTGATTAATATTTTTAATAATCGATTTTAGTCTTAGCTTGGAAAGAAATCAAATTGCTATCCATTGTTATTAGTTATTTACAAAGTTTTTACCTCTCTCTTTCTCTGTCTTTTAAAATTAATTTCCTACGCTAATATCCTTAGTGAAGAGAAAAAATTGGGAGGATTTTCGTATTGTTCATTAAAAAATGTAACTTTCTTTCTTTTTAAGAGTTGTAGCTGGAGGGTATAGGTATATGGCGACCTTTTCAGCAACCGCTGTATAACTAATAAGAACGTTTTCGCTTATTCATTGTTTGTATTCTTCCTGCGGTCTCTCAAAAGAAACCAATTGCCTTTCTATTACAATAGATATAAAGTCGTATTCTATTTACAGAAAAATGTTCATTTCTTTTGTGAACATTTCGTCATGGTGCTACCGAGACGGCGCCACCTTTTTTTCTCATTTACCAACATTAAAAATTGTAACTTCACTTGGCACACGCTTAATGCAGAGAGATGGAATGTTTTTTTTTCTCGAATTCGATTAATTTGGAATCTTCGCATAACCTTATATCTCATCGCACCCATCATTATTGAACCGACAAATAACCTGTCATTAATGGCCATTTTAACAAATTCAAAAATATGGAAGTCCACTTACTCAACGTCACCATTAACGAAAGTATCTATCAATTTTTCCTATCCAAGAATCGAGGTGTAATTTTTTCATCCTTTCTCATAGATAATCGACCAAAGTTTAATCTTTAAAATATATCTATAACCCCCAAATCGCTATTCTTTTAATATTATATTTAATCTATAATTATTTGTAATTTAATTGATAAAAATATGGCGACTTTTTTGCTTATACGTTCGAGAAGGAAGGAATGAGGTGAAAAAAAAATTTTAAGTGGTGTCGCTTTTGCGGCGCATTAAAATTGTTACATTATGCAAGCGAGCCATTCTCAGCCCTTCGCTCTAACCCAGAATTTTCACACTTCGCATAAACTTAACAACGTCCTACTTCTTTCTCAAAAAGCTTTTCCGAGTTTAAATAATAAATCGCTTTTCGCCTCGAAATCATTTCCAACTTTAAAACGACATACCGAGACATATTTTTTTTTCTCTCGCTCTCTCTCTCTCTCGAGCGCGCGCTCTTAAAAAAACCGAGTGGATTTTTATTTAGATTCATAAATTTTTTCCACATCACTTCATAAAAAAAAGGCCAGCGTTACTACATTCATTTTAAAGCAACGAGTTGATATCGATCTTAAGTCACTTTTGTTTTCATTTCCGAAAAGTACGTTAAAGTAAAACTATTTCTGAGTGGGCATCACATCAATTAGAGAAAGTGTTTGCTAAAATTTGTAATTTTTGCCCTTATACTTACACATAAACAGCTGCCTTGCTGCCTTGGGGTGGGTTATTATGTGCTGTGTTTCGTTCTCGGGACAATTCGCACTCGGATAATTCGCATGCAGACAACACGTACCAAGGACAATCAGCACTACGAATAATGCGCACCAAGAACAATATTGCACAAAGGACAATAGCACCCGGATCATTCGCATCCTAACAACTTGCACCAAGGGCAATCAGCACCAAGAATAACTCGCACCAAGAACAATTTTTCACAAAGGACAATCGCACCCGGACAATTCGTATTCTGACAATTCGCACCAAAGGTAATCAACACCAAGAACAATTCGCACCAAGGATAATTCGCATGAAGACAACTCGCACCAAGGATAATCAGTACTAAGAATAATTCGCACCAAGAACAATTTTGCACAAAGGACAATCGCACCCGGATAATTCGCATCCTAACAACTCGTACCAAGGGCAATCGGCGCCAAGAATAACTCGCACCAAGAATAATTTTGTACAAAGGACACTCGCACCCGCACCTGCACAATTCGCATTCTGAGAACTCGCACCAAGGGCAATCAGCACCAAGAATAACTCGCACCAAGAACAATTTTGTACAAAGGACAATCGCACCCGGATAATTCGCATCCTAACAACTTGCATCAAGGGCAATCAGCACCAAGAATAACTCGCACCAAGAACAATTTTTCACAAAGGACAATCGCACCCGCACCCGCACAATTCGCATTCTGAGAACTCGCACCAAGGGCAATCAGCACCAAGAATAACTCGCACCAAGAACAATTTTTTACAAAGGACAATCGCACCCGGACAATTCGTATTCTGACAATTCGCACCAAAGGTAATCAACACCAAGAACAATTCGCACCAAGGATAATTCGCACGAAGACAACTCGCACCAAGGATAATCAGCACTAAGAATAATTGGCACCAAGAACAATTTTGCACAAAGGACAATCCCACCCGGATAATTCGCATCCTAACAACTCGTACCAAGGGCAATCGGCGCCAAGAATAACTCGCACCAAAGGTAATCAACACCAAGAACAATTCGCACCAAGGATAATTCGCACGAAGACAACTCGCACCAAGGATAATCAGCACTAAGAATAATAATAATAATAATAATATAATATATTGATGCTTATGTGCAAAAGCACTTACATTCGTCATAAGGTACAAAATACATAATAAAATACAACACAAACAATCAAAACAAGTAAGAAATATAAATATGTATAAATATTAAGCTATGTATAAATAATTGATTGATTACATTCAAACATTACATTTTGTGTATTCATAAAACTCCTCGAAAGAATAAAAGGCATTGTTGCTTAACATGGTTTTCACAAGTTTCTTAAATTTGACAATTGGCAAATATCTGACATTAGTAGGAATACAATTGTACAAATGTTGCGCTTGCCATATAGCACCATTTTGCGTTGTTGTCAATCGACAATAATTAACCCTTACATTAACCTTGTTTCTAGTATTATAGTCATGATTATCACAGACTTGCATGAAGTTGTTAATGTTACTTTTTACATAACAAACCGCTTGAAATATAAATAAAGAAGGAAAAGTTAATATATTCAAATCCTTGAACGCTCTCCGACAATCTTCTCTGTAGGACAAACCCTTTATCACACGCACGGCCTTTCTTTGCAGCTTAAACATTCTCCGCCAGGAGCAGCAATGACCCCACGTTAAAATGGCATAAAGCAGCGTACTTTGAATTAAGGCATGGTATGCTGTTTTCAAAATATTCGCAGATACGTTGTTAAAAAGCCTTTTTAGAACAAAAATAGCTTTATTACATTTCTTTGCAATCATTTCACAGTGGGAATTAAATTTTAATTTGGAGTCGATGATGCACCCTAGGAACTTTGTTTCAGGAACAACTTGCAAAATACCATCAGAAATGCTCCTTAAAGAGAAATGCATGAGAGCAGTTTTTGAGGTATTCAGAATCAATTTGTTAGCCAAACACCATTGGTTAATTTTATATAGGCTATCATTTGAAGATTCTAGGCACCAAGAACAATTTTGCACAAAGGACAATCCCACCCGGATAATTCGCATCCTAACAACTCGTACCAAGGGCAATCGGCGCCAAGAATAACTCGCACCAAGAATAATTTTGTACAAAGGACACTCGCACCCGCACCTGCACAATTCGCATTCTGAGAACTCGCACCAAGGGCAATCAGCACCAAGAATAACTCGCACCAAGAACAATTTTGTACAAAGGACAATCGCACCCGGATAATTCGCATCCTAACAACTTGCATCAAGGGCAATCAGCACCAAGAATAACTCGCACCAAGAACAATTTTTCACAAAGGACAATCGCACCCGGACAATTCGTATTCTGACAATTCGCACCAAAGGTAATCAACACCAAGAACAATTCGCACCAAGGATAATTCGAATGAAGACAACTCGCACCAAGGATAATCAGCACTAAGAATAATTCGCACCAAGAACAATTTTGCACAAAGGACAATCGCACCCGGATAATTCGCATCCTAACAACTCGTACCAAGGGCAATCGGCGCCAAGAATAACTCGCACCAAGAATAATTTTGTACAAAGGACACTCGCACCCGCACCCGCACAATTCGCATTCTGAGAACTCGCACCAAGGGTAATCAACGCCAAGAACAATTCGTACCAAGGATAATTCGCATGCAGACAACTCGCACCAAGGATAATCACCACTAAGAAAAATTCACATCCTAACAACTCGTACCAAGGACAATCGACGCCAAGAATAACTCGCACCAAGAATAATTTTGTACAAAGGACACTCGCACCCGCACCCGCACAATTCGCATTCTGAGAACTCGCACCAAGGGCAATCAGCACCAAGAATAACTCGTACCAAGGACAATTCGCATGCAGACAACTCGCACCAAGGATAATTCGTATGCAGACAACTCGCACCAAGGACAATCAGCACTACGAATAATTCGCATCCTAACAACTTGCACCAAGGGCAATCAGCACCAAGAATAACTCGTACCAAGAACAATTTTGTACAAAGGACAATCGCACCCGGATAATTCGCATCCTAACAACTCGTACCAAGGGCAATCGGCGCCAAGAATAACTCGCACCAAGAATAATTTTGCACAAAGGACACTCGCACCCGCACCCGCACAATTCGCATTCTGAGAACTCGCACCAAGGGTAATCAACGCCAAGAACAATTCGTACCAAGGATAATTCGCATGCAGACAACTCGCACCAAGGATAATCACCACTAAGAAAAATTCACATCCTAACAACTCGTACCAAGGACAATCGACGCCAAGAATAACTCGCACCAAGAACAATTTTGCACAAAGGACAATCGCACCCGGATAATTCGCATCCTAACAACTCGTACCAAGGGCAATCGGCGCCAAGAATAACTCGCACCAAGAATAATTTTGTACAAAGGACACTCGCACCCGCACCCGCACAATTCGCATTCTGAGAACTCGCACCAAGGGTAATCAACGCCAAGAACAATTCGTACCAAGGATAATTCGCATGCAGACAACTCGCACCAAGGATAATCACCACTAAGAAAAATTCACATCCTAACAACTCGTACCAAGGACAATCGACGCCAAGAATAACTCGCACCAAGAATAATTTTGTACAAAGGACACTCGCACCCGCACCCGCACAATTCGCATTCTGAGAACTCGCACCAAGGGCAATCAGCACCAAGAATAACTCGTACCAAGGACAATTCGCATGCAGACAACTCGCACCAAGGATAATTCGTATGCAGACAACTCGCACCAAGGACAATCAGCACTACGAATAATTCGCATCCTAACAACTTGCACCAAGGGCAATCAGCACCAAGAATAACTCGTACCAAGAACAATTTTGTACAAAGGACAATCGCACCCGGATAATTCGCATCCTAACAACTCGTACCAAGGGCAATCGGCGCCAAGAATAACTCGCACCAAGAATAATTTTGCACAAAGGACACTCGCACCCGCACCCGCACAATTCGCATTCTGAGAACTCGCACCAAGGGTAATCAACGCCAAGAACAATTCGTACCAAGGATAATTCGCATGCAGACAACTCGCACCAAGGATAATCACCACTAAGAAAAATTCACATCCTAACAACTCGTACCAAGGACAATCGACGCCAAGAATAACTCGCACCAAGAACAATTTTGCACAAAGGACAATCGCACCCGGATAATTCGCATCCTAACAACTCGTACCAAGGGCAATCGGCGCCAAGAATAACTCGCACCAAGAATAATTTTGCACAAAGGACACTCGCACCCGCACCCGCACAATTCGCATTCTGAGAACTCGCACCAAGGGTAATCAACACCAAGAACAATTCGTACCAAGGATAATTCGCATGCAGACAACTCGCACCAAGGATAATCACCACTAAGAAAAATTCACATCCTAACAACTCGTACCAAGGACAATCGACGCCAAGAATAACTCGCACCAAGAACAATTTTGCACAAAGGACAATCGCACCCGGATAATTCACATCCTAACAACTCGTACCAAGGGCAATCGGCGCCAAGAATAATTTTGCACAAAGGACACTCGCACCCGCATCCGCACAATTCGCATTCTGAGAACTCGCACCAAGGGCAATCAGCACCAAGAACAATTGGCACCAAGGACAATTGGCAGGCAGACAACTCGCACCAAGGATAATTCGTATGCAGACAACTTGCACCAAGGACAATCAGCACTACGAATAATTCGCACCAAAAACAATATTGCACAAAGGACAATAGCACCCGGATCATTCGCATCCTAACAACTTGCACCAAGGGCAGTCAGCACCAAGAATAACTCGCACCAAGAACAATTTTGCACAAAGGACGATCGCACTCGGACAATTCGCATTCTGATAACTCGCACCAAGGGCAATTAGCACCAAGAACAATGTTTCACAAAGAACAATCGCGCCCGGACCATATTCGCATTCTGATAAGTATAATTCGCACCAAAGGTCAATTTTGTACCACGGACAATAAGTAAAAACAATTAAAGCTTTTCTACCACACAAAACACGCCGGGATCAGTTGACAGAACGCGATTGTAATAATTGCATTGAATTCATCTATTTCAAGACGCTTCAAATGCGTGACACTGACTTCCATTTTATGAAAAGCAACCATTGCGCCACGAAAAATCCACTGGGATAGAATACGCTAGAAAAATGGGAAGAGGGAAAGGGGTAACGAACTTCATAGAACAACATCCTGATTCTAGACATTAGCAAATCAATGAGGAGGAAGTCTGCACGTTTTATTTGTCAAAATAATGAAGACCAAGATGAGCGAAGCACGAGAAAGAAGGAATTAGTGATAATGGAAGAACGCCTTTTGGTGATACCCGTTGAATGGCCCGGATACTTAATGAAATAAAAAAGGATTAAGAGAACGTTTATGCCGAATGTCATGCTAAACACGCTAATCCTTGTGCATGAACCACAGGTGCAATCGCAGCTTTTCGAGATTGATTCCAAAATTTCTCGATCCCGCCCAGACATTTCCTCTTTTCGCTTTAAGCTGGATGTGCTCCCTCAAGGTCAGTTTGTTATAAAGCGACCTGATTGCTGATTTTTAAAACCATAAGCTTCTGTCAATAATTGCATGGGCGACCTGTCAAAGTCGGTAAAGTTGTGGTTGTTGTAAAGAGTGGAGTAAGTTGAGAGTTTCAAAAAGGAATAAAAGCTGGTGAACGGTAGGTACATTATCTGCATCTGTTCCTAAAACTTCCTTTGTGGAAAGCACGCTCAAGAAAGATTTGAATATGAGAAAATTGGCACAGACGATGGGCGCAAAAACGGGTGCAAAACAGTTTCTAGAGTAATAGGGGTCGTTTAAACGTAATCCTTGGGATTCTTGCGAAGATTTGCGAATTTAAAAAACTGGACGTAACCTGTACCAAGGAAGGACAAAATAGTTTCATCGGATCGAAAAGGTTTTTGGGAACAATTAATAGAGCATTTTGTGCTATTTATAATTGAATGCCTAAAATGGGAAAAAATCCTTTTTTGTCAGGATAGTGCACCCTGTCACAAATCATTGCAAAAATCAATGAATTGCGTTTCAAATTGGTATCTTACACTCATTATTTCCCGGAGCGATCCTCCTCGGATTATAGCTTATCCCCAAATTTGCATGAAAGGTGCACAACGCACAGTAAGGACGATAACCGTCGAAAATTCGTTATAAATGACTAAAGATTGAAGTTGATTAACCGAATAACTGAAATGTGAAGATGAGAAACTTGCCCAAGCAATTTGCACCGAGACTGCTCACATTGGAGCAAAAGCTATGGTACGAAACACAATTTCTCAGACGGATTGGGGTTGTTTAAACGTAATTCTTGGGCATTTTTCGAAGATTTGTAATTTAAGCAATGGACTGCTAAAGGAGAAACTGTACAAAAGAAAATCAAAACAGTTCCATCGGCCCGAAAAGTTCTTGGGAACAATTAATCCTGTACTACTATCTATACTTGAACGCCTAAAAGGAAAAAAAACTCTTTTTTTGCCGAAATAGTGTACCTACCCTGTCACAAATCATGGCAAAAATTAATGATGGCATTTTAAATTGGTATCTTATACTTTTTATTCGCCGGACTTACATCTCCGGATGGTAACCTATATCTACCATAATTTTAAAAAAACGCAAAGGAATGAAGCATAGATCGAACGAAGAGGTGATTGTTGCCACAAATGCTCATTTAGGCGATATAAGGACATCCTTAAAGGGGAATGCGACACTATTTTGTTTCCTTGCCTAGACTGGCGATTTTTCAATTCAACCTTGTAATACGACTTGACTTCTGTATCCTTTCGATCTACAATTTTAGCTATGATTTGTTCAAAGCAATAGTATTGGCAATTCCGGAAAGTCACTAAATCGCTGAAAAAGAAACAAATTCCTACAGGTATTGAAACGAGTTTGTTTTGGGCCACAAATTCACAAGAAACAAAATTAAAACTAGTATTCAGAGTAGTGCATTTTGTGTTTTATTCTCGGCACAATTTGGGATATATATATCGGAGAAAAGGTACTCTGTAACTGATTAGGGTCATTCGAATTTTAGTAGTAGAAGACGCCGGATTAGCAGAAGGTGAAATAGTCGAACAATGTTAATCGTAATTATGAGAGCGAGCACGAGTTCGTAACATGTTAATTAATCTAAGGCGGAAGTAGGGAATCGGTCGGTATTTTCCGTAGGGAAGATTAATTTTAGAAAGGTTGTATATCGATATAGAGTGTAATCTGCATTGGTAAACCCATCTCTAGCACACAGAAAGAGGGAATAAGCTGCAGCAGTTGGAGATGTAGATGAAGTTTGGGGTTTGGGGGTTGGAGTTGGGGGAGTGGAGCATTGCGCTTAGAATTGAGCCCGGGTAATGTCCTCATCCGGGCGCAGCGGTCGATATCGAAGCAAGAACACCGCCCTTCTCGTGTGGTGCTGCTGCTGCGTCTTCTCGCTGGAGGTGAAATCACAGTTGGCATTGTGTTTCAAGTTGAACGATTTACTCCGTTCTTTTTCTCGGGTATTAAATTCGCGCGTATAAAATTATTTTTCCGGGGGGGAAAAATCGATTGTAGACGACGAATTTGGACCACCCACTGGATGCAACCCGAACAATGACAATACGAGAAATTGGTGGGATTCGCGGAATCTGACAACCAATGGAAACAGTCAGCACAGCTCGAGTTTCTCGGAATGTGGATCTTATTGCTAGCGGGGGTGGGATTGGATGCCGTTGCGCCGCGGCGCCGTCGTGCCGGCGCCCCATTGGACGCTTTAGTTCTTTTTTGACGATTGTTCGTTTCTACGACTGTTATTTGTGCGCAGGATTTCTCTAAATTTCATCTCCAATTGTAAACCCTTCCCGAAAACCGAACCGAAATCTCTAAAAACAATCCGCGCGTCACAGAATCGAACGATACAAAAATCGAGGGGGTATCTTTTATTGATGACTTTATAGTTATTAATTCCAAAGGGTTGGTGGGAGGTCAGGACTTATAAGGGGATAGCGGGATGCCTGAAGCACGGGGCGAATCTGAGGGATACGACAAGAACCAGACTCCAAAGTAGAATATCAATAATGTGACCGTGCGATTGCTAAGATCCAATATGGCTGCCTTGCTCTCGAGATATCTTTTCTACGGTACTTCTCAAAATGTAACCTAATTTTAAATAATTACTCCCGCTACATTAATTTTCTTAAATCTAAACCTCAAACCGAAATTTATTTCCACACGTGCTTGTTCCACGATAAGTATAGAGGAACCCAAATTGCGAGGATTACTCTTTGAATTTATAACGTGAATTACACAACTGCATCGAATCCCCCTTTTCTAATTCATTTCCCTATTGTCGTATACGGAATTGGGTCATTGTTACAGCCGCTTCAACTCAACGTTACTTATACATGTGTTTATACGTAGTAGAAGGGCGTCTCTCTGAATTCAAACATTTACGTTTGTTAAAAATTACTGACGTTTTGTCACCTGTTGCAAGTGACATCTTCAGGGGGGGTGCGAGACTCCTACACTTCAATTTATATGAATTTACGGGCTAACGTTTCTCATTAACGCATTCAATCTTGTCTAAATCTTTTTTGACTTTAATCGTCACAATTCCCCCCCCCCCCCCCCCCAATCTCTTCAGCAAACTTTCTTTATTTCACTAGCGCTACGTTCATTCAGCTTAAATTACGGCGTAAGCGTAAACTAATGTAGGAAGATCAAATTGGAACACAAAAGTTCCTTTACAGCTTAAAACAAAAGCCATTAAATAACTAACATTTTTTTCATTATCGATTAACCAATATTATGACTTATTTGTGTTCCTACAATCAGATGATAAGGTGATGTGCTTTTTCCCTGGTTTTGGTTGATTTTCTAACTGTGTTCGTTGTGCCCAATTCTCGACAAAGTTATTCGTTTTCCAATGTCTTTTATATTTTTTGGAGTTGTTTTCCAATTCTCCATGTTAGGTTTCGGTATCGTACAACTATCTACATCCTAATTTACGGAAAAGTTTGTTCATTTAATATATTCTAACGATCACGAATGGAGGATGAATATATTAAATGAACAAACTTTTCCATGTTCCCTATACATCACTTTCCGTTTTATTTTTATTGTTGAAATTTTTACTGGTGCGCATAACACACAGCCAGTGCTTTAGTTGGAAAAAAATATTTGGGGGAGCTCAACTTCATTTCACCAGCGTCCATATTGGTTGATACTGCATATGGCTTGCGGCATGCTGATCTCCTACCTCCCCTCAACCAGAATTTTACATAAGGAACTGGGTTGAATTCCTTACCTGGAGGTCCAACGCTGCTGTCAATATATTTTCGAAAAGCATTAATCATTCTTCTTTCTTCTGGAAGTTGGAACCGCTCGCACAAATTGATAATGTTTTTCTCGCCATACCTGATATCTACATTAGAAGGCCAGTTTGTCTTGTATAAAACTTTCAAATCAGAAACTGTTCATCTTTTGGTTGCCAAATGCAGCGGTACAGCTTTCTTGAGACGCACGACTTCCATGATCTACAAGTCTGTTACTCAGATTATCTGCCAGATCTGGTCACAACTTTAGAATTAGACTGCAGACAGATATTTTTTTAATTTCTTAGTTTGCGAAGCCTGAATAGCGCCTTCGAGAAATTTTCCTGGTTCATTGCACATGGAGTCCAAGATTCTGCCCGTTCTCTTGATAGCACTGTCAGCGTGAGGTACTTCAGTTTTGCAGTTCCAGTGATAAATCACTCAATTCAGTCAGTGATTTTCAGTGCAAGTATTTTGCTCTTTCTTTTGAATCTCTTGCTATGTCATCTTTGGCAATACTGAAGTGTGGTGCTTGCTAGTGGACCATAGCGCACACGGATTTCAAAGTATTGAGATTCGATAAGACCCATCCTATTGTGAAATTTTTACCCCATTTTCTTTATTTGCTGCTCTAATGTTGCAGCACACTCCATTAGCTCCCTCTGGTTTTTTGAGGACGTATTATACAAAGAGTAAAGTTTATCAAAAATGACTGGAAATGATTGACACCATGAACATCGTTTGTGGTATCATGTACCTACTGCTTTTTTCCAATCGATGGTTCGAACAATGCCAAACAATTAGGTTGGGCTGCAACACCATTTCTTCTGCCCAACATAACTGAAGCCCCATCAGAAACAAAAGCAACAGGATTTTGTCTTAAAATTGTTCATTAAAAACTAGTTGAAATCTCCGGATTACAGAACGAACTTCGAATACCGCAGTAACGAAAGTATAAAAAAATTAATTATTTGCAAATGGGTGGTAATTTTCGCGGCCCCAAGAATTGTCTCTCTATGTCCAAGAATTATTTTACTCCAAGAATTATTTTTTCGACTCCAGCTTTTTAATTATTTTGGTCCCAAGATTTCTGATCCCAAGAATTATTATATTAGCCCACAAAATTATTATTTTAACCCACAGAATCATTCTTTTGGCCCAAGATTTTATTCATTGCATTCAATTGAAAAAAAATATACTAAACCTACCTCTAACCTAAGCGCATGAGTGACAATATACGTTTAGGATGACATTTTTTTTAGTTTCAATCACTTCTATAAAATAAGTACTTAGATAAATAAAATGTTGGGGTAAAATAAAAAAAATCTTGGGGTGAATTGAATAAAATCTTGGCGCTAAAGGAATAATAAATTATGTATGGGCTAAATTAATCATTTTGGGGGATAATATAATAATTCTTGGGAACAAAAATTTTGGGACCAAAATAATTAAAAAGGTAAGGTAGAAAAAATAATTCTTGGGGTAAAAATAATAATTCTTGGGGTGAGACTGACAATTCCTAGGATGTACAAAATAATATAATAGGAAACAATTGAAAAAAAAATGCGACTTCAAAAGAGTATGTATATGATAATTTCGAAATTTCGACTTTCAAAGTTGAATATCTCGAAAAGTACTTGAGATATCGAAGAATTGGGACCGGATCTTGAATCAACATAAAATTTCACATAAGATCCATATCTTAACTCGGTTGTAGACAATACGCATCTCTTGCAACGCACGGACGCACACGAAGTTCGTTGAAAAAATAGAAATTTTGAGCCAAACATTTCCCGGGGCCCAACTAAAGTATTGCAGTCTGTTCATAACGCTTGTGTTAGACGTATTTATAACTCTCACTTAGTTCATAATCCTCACTAGCAATCTTTTATTAACCCCCATTTTGCTTATTTATCACTGCTTTTGATGGCAATCTAATTGTACTTCTTTTAATTTTTGATTTACAGATGTCACTAGATTCAAGATTGTAATCGAAAGACGAAAAAATATTGGTGGAACCTCGACAAATTAGAAACTGTATTAAATGAGGTAAAAAAAGGTAGAAAAATCAGAAGGGCCGGTGTTAGTAGTTCAGTTGCTAGTTAGTAGTGCAATTTGTTTAGAAGTACAAAAGATATAGGAAAAAAAGGAAAGCAGAAATGTAAAAAATGTACCTAATAGTGTTCATAAATGGTATAAAAGATATCGGATTTGCAAGTCGTCATAACTATTACATGGCGCAGTCTGTTTCGAAAGAAAACACGCAAGATAAGTAGAATACCTAAGTATAACTGGAGAAAATTTAATAGTAGATTATATTATTAGGAGCAAGAATAAGGCTTTATGTGCTAAGGTTTGCAGTCAAAGAACCGAAGCACACGTGTCCCAAGTACAGAGTATCTTCAGTCACAGACTGAAAACGAGAAGATATAAGATAAAATTTCCGTACTAAAACCTGAAATTCTTTAAATTTTCATGAATTAGTAGGTAATATCGTTCATGAAAAGAAGAAAGGGATGAAAAAAATAATATCGTTACATGTTTCGGCTTAGCAAACCATCTTCAGACGATTTAAATTGTTAAATGATTAAATTTACGCTCTAACATGCTCCTCCAAAATGTACCTAAGTAGGTATATTGTGAGATTTTTAATCTAATTCAATTACAAAAAAAGCCGTTCAAAAGTTTGCAAAAGGTGCTCGAGTTTATAACAGCAGAACTTCGCCAAATGATTAAAACGTATTTACAGTTTCTCATATAGATGAACTTATATCCTAGGAAGCTTTGTTTTGGATATACAGGATGTTGAAAATTTGAGAAAAAAGTATGTAATTTTAAATAGTGTTAATGCTACATGGAAGAATTCGAAATCATGTGCCCCAATTGGGAATCCCTGTGGCCGAAATTGGTACATAATATACGATTATGGATATTTTCGTACTCGTGTCCACAAAATTTAATTGTTTGTAGAGGATTGAGGAAAAGTACAGAGCCGAAAATCGTCTTTAATCTTTTATAAGAATCCGTGGTTCTGGCGCTTGAGGCGACTTATTTTTCTCAAGAATTTCTTTTTGGTTCGAACCAATCGCTGTTTTCTTTTGAACGTTGGAAGATTCTCAACGGTTGGAAATCTTTTAATACGATCAAAAATCCTCGTTTTTCCCCTCAGGGCTTACGGATGTTATTGCTACCTCAAGGTAACGCTCTAGAACGTAAAATGACTGAGAATTGCTCCCTATGTCCCAACATCTATAGAAAAGGTCAATTCGTCCATAGTTTTCAGCCAATCTCTCTTTGGTGGTTCTCTCACTTCGCCTTAAATGCAAATTGTCCGAACTTGAATTTGGACTTTCAGCTTCTGATGCCAAAACGCTGAATTTGTAAGATGTTTGTAAGGAAATGTATTGATAAAGATGAAATTGAATTATATCATCACGTTCACGACAATTCATCCTCTTGAATCTTGCGAGACGGAAAACACCAAAAGCCACAAATGAGCACTAAAATTTTTCACTATAGTGAGAGGACCATCAAAGATTCGCTGTTTGGTACATCCACAAAAGACACTGTAGATGAAATGGGTGTTGCTGAATCTAACCAAATTTAACCCCCACATACAGGGTGTTTCAGACCACCCGTACCGCCCAAATATCTCGCGAAATACAAAACGCATTGAAAAAAGAAAAAATACGTCTAAAATTTTTTTTAAGATTCTATTGTTTGATAGTAATAGGATGTCCCCACTCCCACCCCCGGGGGATGGAGAGGGGGGTAACTTCGTAATCTTAAATAGCACCCCCAGTTTATTATGCAGATTTGAGTGGCGGTGGGGGGGGGGGGGGGTAAATAAAGCTCCCCTCTTCCCTTTTACAAAGCATTAACATTTTTGATTGTCATTTAATAAAACTGACACCAAATTAGCATAGCTAATCGGAAAAACTTCTTTCGGCGATCATAGCGCCGTCTGTCACGAACTTCAAAAAATGTTTCAAACAAAAAGTTCCTATTTGTTAACGCAGAATTCAAATCTGCATAATAAACTGGGGGGTGCTATTTAAGATTACGAAGTTACCACCCCCCCGAGGGTGGGAGTGGGGACATCCTATTACTATCAAACAATAGAATCTTAAAAAATTTTTTAGACGTATTTTTTCTTTTTTCAATACGTTTTGTATTTCGCGAGATATTTGGGCGGTACGGGTGGTCTGAAACACCCTGTATACGGTTTGAAGCCTAATGATTGAATCAAGTCATTTTAGAACTCGTATTTACCCAAAGGAGCACAACAATTTAAAGCTTGCGGTATCAAAATCTCATAAACAGGGCCCGTTCTAAGTAGTGATGGGAGAAGGGGAGACCATAGATGACTTTAACTAATCAAATTATTGTTCCCGTTTCTTTGAAAAACTTGGGACGTTCAGAACATGCAGAACGTTATCGTTTTTATATTTGGGTTCCGGACCAAACTTTCCGTTGTGGGGTTTTCAAACAAAATTTCGCCGATAAAACATAAATACCATGAATTCGTAACAAATAATAATGTTTCCAATCATCAATTGAAAATTAAATTTCCACCCTTTGAGCATCCTTCCACGTAGTTCATTGCTGGCACTTTCCACTTCTTTCCTAGTGGCGTCTCTCGCTTTGTTAGTTTAGGACGTATAAAATCGGTAAGCGTAAATTTAATAGAAATTAACATTAAATTGACTTTTTTTTTATTTTGTTGAGTAAAGGCGTTCCGGCTTTGGAAGGGCGTAACACAACAACGTCGTGGCTTTCTACACGGTGACAGCTTCTTCTCAAATTGATTTATCGTTCGTATTTGTATGTAGCGCGTAAAAAATTGCCAGGGTAAGCACAAGATTGATGCTATTTCGTTTTGCAATCTCACATCGGTTTTAGTTCTCATCTGACCGAAATACTATTCATTTTTGAAAAGGAGCCCCTTATTCTCTCCCAAGTCATGGCACCAAATAAATAAAGATTAAGATCAAGATTATTAAAATGCCTAAAATACAGTAATCAAAAGCGAGTCAACGATTAGAAAGAAGACGAAGGGGGTTTTAAGAACTTTTGGTTTGTTTAAAATTATTTTTCGTCTCACAATTTATTTTCATTATACATTCGCGTTCTTCTCTTTGTGTTATCTTTTCCGAGCAGATTGAATTTACTTACTCGAAAAGTTTTCGTATACGATGCGTCTTATTCGATTTAAATAAAGTCGTGCGAGTTCTCGAAACTGAAATTATAAAGTGATACAAAAAGGGGGGAGGATGGGTATGGCCAAGACGCGAGAGCAAAAGGGTTAAGATCTACGAAGGGGTTGATAATGGAATCAGACTTAGTGTAAATGGAAGCTTAACACTTTCGGTGGTTTCCGGATTGAATACTTAGTACTCGATTCATTGCTTTTAGAATACACATTGGCCACTTCAAGTTTTAGGGCGTTCGACAATGCCTAATGCCCTATTAAGTTATTTGCATTTCCATTCGCTTTCCATTTAACTCTTTTCTTTTGTATGTAAGAAAGACGGCGAACGGGAAAATCAATTGTTAATCGTTAACGTTAACATCTTTTGCTCTTCATCAGCTCTGTTTTTAATGTAATGGTAATGTAATTAATATCCCATTTTCTCTCTTAAGTGTGTTACACCTCTTTATTAGCATAGCTGATGGTAAATATGGAAAATTTTCCGACAAAGTTGAAAAGTGTATTCTCTAAAGTATATCGAATATCTATATGAAAACGCATATCAAGTTTAAATTTCGACAAACTTTTTACTTGTTATCTTTTATAAAAAAAAAGCGCGTATCAATTTTCCGAACGGAATCCATACCCAAAAAAGTTAAATTGAGTTAAACGCGATGTTCAATTATAGCAACCTTGAAGCGTAACGCAATTTTACCCAACGAAAGAGTCGTATTTGCGTTCATTTTTATATCACGCAAAAGGTAGGTCACTTTGAATATGAATGGGATAGATGGACAAATTTCAATCTTCTCACCTAGAATCTGCGCAAACTTCGACAGTGCAAAAAGAGTAACTAAACATAGTTGGAGAGCCAACACTAATGAGAGCGATTATCAAGCATTGAGTTAATTCATTCATCAATGTCTTTATGAGGTTAATCGTCCCAGGCAAGTTTGCCAGTTCACATGGGCTTCAAACAGTCAGGATGAGGATAACTTTGCTTGTTATATCTACTGTTGGAAAATATTGGAAGGCCATACCATTACTTTAGGTTTGTGAAAAGAGAATAGTCCCATGGATCAAAATCTGACGTGTCAGTTAATACAAGCGTCTTTTTTATTTCATCAGTTGGACACTCGATGATTATGCCTTGCCCATCGCAGGAAAGTGTCATTATGATCTTACAAATGGATAGTCCTAGCCTTCTTTGGACTATTGCTTTTCTTCAGGATGGACGCGTATTTCGTCAACAGTTGTAAATCTCTCTCTGAAACGTCTTCATGATGTTTGCTTGATCGTGAGCTTTTACACTTAAATTACACAAGAGGTTTGTATTTTACCGAGTAAATTTTGGTTGTTTAATAAGAATCTATTGCCTAGCAATTAGACGAGAAAAACTGTCAACCTAAAAATGCTCCACCTTCGGTGTCGCATTTTTATTGGTTGACAGTTTTTCTCGTCTAATTGCTAAAGGAAATAGATTAGAATTTAAACAACACAAATTTACTAGGTATAAATACCAATCTCGAGTGTAATTCGGCAGGACAATTTAAGGAACAAGAAATGTAGAAATCCGTTCGTAACTTTACCAGATCGACTCATTCGCAAATGTCATGCAAATGTCAAACTATGTGTTTATACGGCGAGCATGGATACTGCGATAGTTGATTAGAAAATGAAAGTGAAAAAACCACTATACAGGGTGATTGATTAAGAATGTCCAATCTCTGAATTGTAGATTGCAGACCTCAAAATATGATGATTCTGCCCAACATGCCTTATACAAATATTGCTAGTTTCCGAGATACCGGGTGTTTAAAGTTTAAATATGAATTTTGATTTTCGCAATAACAATTAATTAATTAATTAATTAATGCGATTAAAAATAATAGACAAGGGTTATTTGATATGAAGAGATCTTTGCGAAAACGGACCATACAGTCTATTGAAGTAAATAGTGGACATTTACTTTGAAGTTTTTTATTTTTGTTTTTTAATTAATTAATTTTAATTAATTGGCAATCCTCATGCAAAAAAAGGTAAAACTGCCCATTTTCAAAAAGAAATTGTGAAAAAATAGAAAGTTATTGCGAAAATTAAAATTCATATTTAAACTTTAAACACCCGGTATCTCTGAAACTAGCAATATTTGTATAAGGCATGTTGGGCAGAATGTAAAAGTGAAAATTGCACTACGGCTAATGCGATTTTTTATACCATGAGTTAAATTGTCATAATAAAATTTTCAGTTAATATGCCACGCTATTTCTAACATTTTTAGTCCACGATCCTAAACCATTTTATGGATTTTGTTTACCATTTCTGGCACGTTCGTTTTTTGTAACTTGTACGGTTTCGTTTAAACTCTATAATCCAATACTTGGGTACGTCTGAGCCGCCCTCGTATAGTGTCGAGCACCAATTCATTGCGATTCATTGATCCATTCAAATCCTTTTCTAATCCACGTCATGTGCGATGCTAGTGCAAAATATAACATCAAATTGTGCTGTTAGTGGCTTAATGAAATTACTGTTATAATACTAGCGGATAAAAGCACTAAATTTGGATATATTAATAGGGATTCACGGGCTTGGTTTGAATTTTTAAAAAGCTTGACATAAAATCCAATCAAGCCTACAAAAAACCAAGCCAAGCTTATCTGTGGAAAAGCAGTTGAGTAATACTGCGAAAGTCCGACAATGAGCTATATACGTACGACATAATGCCCAATGTGTTCCAATCTTACTACTCTTACGGGAGGAGCAAGTTTGAAAAGCTTAATAAAGCTTGGGAAAGTTTGGTAACCAAGCCAAGCCTGCATTCGCAAACATCAGGCTTTTCTTCTTAAAAAGTTTACCTCTCAAACTTAAGCCAAGCTTTTATATTTCAAGTCAAGCTGCTAGGCTGTAGTGCTCAGTTTGGATTGGTTTTCCCATAGTTGTTAACTGGAAACTGGTACCCATGATTCTGAAACCTTATTCCTGCGTAGATGGAATCGTTTGCTATGGATGTGTGCTGATCGTCCAAATACTTGCTTCGGATGTGTTGTAAGTAAAAGAATATCCTCAGTCGGTGGAAGTTTGTTCATGACTCGATTCTTCTGACAGAAAAACTCCTTTTTTATCTGGTCGATACTGCTGAAAGTAACCGTTCTATCATAATATAGAACAACCCTTCTTGAAGAGTTCAGAGTCGGCTTTCAGCAGTTGGAATGAATGTATCAGTGATGTCTAGAAATGCTTCAACCCAAACGGCGAATACATGTCCATGCAAAAGGCTGCCCAAATATCAGCCAAATTTTGAGTGACTATCAATTCATAGAATGCACCAGCAAGGATGACACAATCACATCTGTGGGTATATAACAGTACGCACAAGGATACTCTTTGTCCTGGTATAAGGATGGTACAAATTAATAAGAAAAATTAAAGTTATTATATTATTACAAGGTGAATTAAGGTCAATTAACGCAAAATATATACGTACGACACAAAATGGTCGTCATCTGCCATGTAAAAGAAGATTTTAAAAAAACTTCAAACAAAAATTTTTTTTATACAGTTTTTATAAATCCCAGAGGGTTGCTAAATGTAACATTTATTACTAGTATACCCCAAGGTACCAAATTTCTCTTCCCTTATTTAGTGGTTTGCAAAGCAGAACACTATAACAGTCTAATATCGACGATTTTTTGAAATTGTAAACCAGTTTACCGATTCATAAACATTATTTAAACATTTTCCAATTTTCCATCATCTGCTAAAGTTCATCCCCAAAGTCCATACTCCCGTTTGATATTTACTTTATAATTGCCTACGGTCTCATAAAGGATTTTTTCTGCTTGCATCGCTTCCTCTGCTTTCTGTAAAGAAGCACAATTTTGGTGGAGCACATTTTCAAAAAATTTCAATATGAATGTACACATTTTGTGAGTTTGCTAGAGACTGCTCTTCCCCCCTTCCCCTTCGTGTTATTGATTAAAAAAGGTTTTTAAAGTTCAATTTGAAAATCATCATCATTCGCAAATTTTATACCATTTAAAGAAGGAAACCGCATTGGCAGAGATCCGGAAGCGGTTCTGAATGTAAGTCTGCAAACGCGTGTTGATTCAAATGAGTAAATGTGTTGTCGTGAACTGAGATTACGTTTCTGATGGATTATCAGTCTTCTTGATCGAAAGGATCCTAGTTTAACCATTCCCTAAGAAAAGTTTGCAATGGTAAGGAGCGCCTAGTGCGGCTTTCATAAAGAAGAAGAAATGTCTGTAAGGAGTTTCGGCATCCATTTTGCACAAACTTTACGAAACTCGATACTTCTCAAGCGGTCTTGCCATTTCTCGTATCCGTCGAGTTACGGATGTTCCAGCACGACTGATGTGTTTCAGTTTCCCTCTTGAGGGACATGTTTGTATGCACTTGAGTCTTTGAAAGAGAGTTTTCTCCAAATTTTGCCTGCAATGCACAGTTTTGACATGGTGCGATAATTGTTAACGTTATGCACGGATCTGTATTTGTAAATTGGACGTATGTAAGCCAATTTCCAACTGGTCGGAAACAGGCCCTTAGAAAGTGAGATCAAGTTTATGGCGCAGTTTTTAGACAGGACGGGTGGCTGGACCTCGAGCCTTTCCGGGAGAAATGGATTTGAGTTTACTTAGAATCGTGTCCATGGAGATGTGGAATTGGGACCAAGAATTCCCTAAAGCACTCTGGTTGGAGAGATCTAAGGATCCGTCATCGTTCGTAGTACTCTGCAAAGAGGTTTCGCAACGTCTTGTTTATGATATGCTCCTTTGTCGTCGAGAATGAGATAATCTGCTATTCCATTTCCGTGGGCTTTTCTAGAGTTGATGAAATCTCAGAACCTCTTGGGCCGATGTTGAATCGCGCTTTTCGCTTTCTTTTGTCATATTTTATGCTAAGTTTCGCTTGTTTTCTAAGTTTACTAAGTATTTGATACTCGATCTCGAACTGTTTCCACTTGTCATGAAAATATTTCTTTTTGCTCAGAAGTTGAAGAGATTTCCTCGCGATTCGGCGAGGGTGATAAGAGGACAGTGAGTTTATAGGATTTTCTCCATTTTTACGTAAATCAGTTCCGATGTTTCGTTTACGTCACTTGCGAAGTCAAATACATCAAGCCAATCGACTCGTGTCAGGTCGTCGTTCACGTACTTTCTTCCATATAATTAAAAAAAATATCCACGAAATTTGCGTAAATGTCGACAGTTTACTGAATTCTTTTGATTTCCTATAATAATTAAATGGTTTTGACAATACTGTTCACTTTCATCTCTAAAGAAGGAAATGTAACTTTCTTCACTACCTACTTTTATTAAAGCAAATACTATTTTTCTAAAACTGCCTTAGAAAATAGTTTTTTTTGTGAGGAAAGTTGCATTTTCATTTTCCTTTCCAAATGTTATTAACAACTTAATGTTATAAATGCAAAATTAATGAAGTTTTTTAAATTATAGGTTTGCAGTTTTAGAAAAAATTGTGTGTTTTTTCAACTCTCGCTCAATTGACACACTCGCTAAAAATCGTGTGTCAAACTGAGCTCGAGTTGAAAAAAGCATATCCTTCTCTTGTTGTATTACAAATAAATATTTCCATAGCAGTTGTGCTTTTTTCAACTTTGAACTTGAAGACAAAATTTGTGAGAGTTGAAAAAACATTTTTTTCTCTTGTTTTAGACAAAATTTCTTCTAAAACTGCATACAATTAAAAAAATGTCCATTTTCCTACAATAGGTAGGTAAATGGTGTTGGCAATTTTTCATCTCTAGAGAGAAAATGTAAGTTTCTTCAATCATTTTATTAAAGAATATAAGTACTGTTTTTTAAATCAGTTTTAAATCAGAAAAAAATGTAGGTATACGTTTATTTCTATTAGATGAATCGAAATAAAGTTACACTTTGGTTTCACTTATCTATACGACTGTAATAAATTCGATTAGCGTTTGTTACCACCCTTATAACGAAGACAAGTTGAGCCACCTCATCATCAGGACAAAGAGCACCCGTTACTAAGTAAATGGTTTTATTAATTTTTTGTTAAATTCCTCGTGAAACAGTGTGTTGTTTATGGAATGATCTAATGACAGTTTGTGTTAATTTAAAATTAATTTCCTCCCTTCTGCAGATGGCAGTACGAGACCATTATTCTTTAAAAAATTTTCTCTATGTAACGACGTGTAATTTAAAAAGGTCATAATCGGTTAGTATACGCGAACAGGAATGATGGATGCAAGTTTTGCACTGTACTGTACTTAAAAGTATTTAAAGCTGTTAATATCGACGGTGTAAAAATTTATTTTATTTTACCAGACTGTCTTAAAGCAAAAATGATTTAAAATGCATTAAAATAAAAATGTTTGATATTCTTGTAAGACAGGGACCCATGAAGATGCGATCACTGGATGCGCGTGTAATGATAGGGTACGATCCATATAATGGGCCAGCTTAAATAACCGAGCCCATTTTATAGAATTTAATTTGTTTTTATAGCTTTGATTATTACTTGCTATAATTTGAAAACGTTTTAATAAAATGAAGCAACTTTAGCGCTTTTTTGTTATTTGGATCCCTATCTTTAATCATAATTTCGATTACAGGTCGCTTTTATACGATTTTATTTGTTAGCTTCTAAGTATGAGCATTTCGAAAACGATTGTTTCATTATATTGCCATTAAAATAATATTTCGTGCCTCTTGTATACTTGTATAAAAGCAACTCTATACCTATAATTTTGCAGCGTTGTTTGTAGAAAAAAAATAAGGTAGGTATACAATCGATTTTTTTTTCTTCCTATATACATTTTTACGTTGGTACATACGTTAACGTTCCTGGCAATTTCCGTATCCGTATCGAAATATGACTGATGATTACTATGCACGATATACTGCAGTAATTATTAATCCAAATAAAATAATAACTTGCTTGAAATAATAATCTAGTGTATCCTAAACCTTCAAAATTTATGTTTCATTTGGACTAAACACTGTATACAATACATAATAATTGGTAATTAAAAATGCGTTCCTCTGTAACTTAATCACAGGAACCTAAGATTCACGTGAGATGACCGCGTGATTTATGCAAGAAATATAAATTAAAATAGTGCATTTATTATTTTAGTACTAAAAAGCTGCATTGAGAACTTTTAAATCTTCGTTTTTCTGTAGTTGGCAGCTGCAAATTTCTGCAAGAGTAGATCTGACCCTCCCATTATAGGAGATTAGTTTACCAGATTCCTGTATTAAAAATGTGAAAAAAAGCTTTATTCCATATTTGTCACAAAATTCCGTAATCGTTATGAATAACGCGAGTTACCATTCTAAATTACAAGAAATTGGATTCTTAACTCTTCCACAACGAATTTTTGAGTTTCTAATTAACAAGGATCTTTATTTTGAAGCTAAATTTACAATTAGAAATGGTACAAAAAGTTTTGACGAAAATCTGTGGACACAAGTATTACGATTACCTACCGTCTTAATACGGATTTCCATTGGACTGGTTAAAGGGAAATTTACGAAGAAGGAATGTAAGCGAACTTATTAAAAATGAAATACAAGAAATTATCAAAGAAAAATGGCAAGTGCCTCAAAGAGGAGTGCTATTGCAGCAGCCGTTCAAGCAACATGGATATTTGGGGCTGAGATATGGGCCCCGTCCTTGAAATGGGGGACTGTATGTAAAAGAAATAATAGAATACACAGACTGATGGCCATAAGGATAGCCTCGGCCTATCGGACGAGGTTATCCTTATGGCCATCAGTCTTTGTATTCTATTAATGCCCTTGAGGACATCCTAACTATTGCAGGAGTGGTGCCGGTGGGGATTGGGATGATGGTGAAAAAGCAGACCGATGGTCCAAAGATCAATGATCAACGATCAATGGCAAGCAGAATGGGACATGCATCAATCTTGGACGAAGCAACTCATTCCGGACATAAGAGAATGGAGGAAGGAAGGGGAACTTAGTTACTACATTACCCAATTCCTTACTGGACACGGTCACAATACTGAGTACCTTCTACGCATAGGAAAGCGGAAGAGTAATGAATGTCCAGACTGCGGACTTCCGGATACAAAGGGCCATGCTGTCTTTGAGTGCGGTAGGTGGGAGGGTGAAAGAAGAACACTTGATATAGCGATGAGAGGGACTCTAAAGCCGGACACTGTAGTTAGATGAATGGCTATATGCAAAACACTTTTAAAATAATATACAAGGTATGTCATACATATGTTTATTATTTTGATAATTTCTGGAAAGAAAAAAAGAAATATACAGGGTGTTTCATAAATGTCCGACAGAAATTCTAGGGCGTGTTCTAAGAAAAAAAGTACCTATAAAGATTTGTCCGAAAACGCTTCCGAACTGAGGTACAGCCCTTAAAAGGGCGTGGCCTTACACAACATTTTTGCTAATATCTCAGACCCAACTGATGTACTGTCTACTCATTTTTAAACATTGCAAAGTAAGATTTATGTGCTAATAATTCAAAAGTGAAATAGTAGAAATTTGTTTGTTTTTTAATTTTTTTCTCGAAAACTGTTATCCTGAGCGACAGAAACAAAGAGTACCTTTTCAGTGTAGTTTGTGATTGCGAACAATTTCATCTAGTCAAGCATTTGCTAAATGTGCAGATGGAAAAAATATTTGCAAAAATACAACGATCGTTCCCCGTATGTACCGCCACTGGTTAGCTATCAAGACGAAAATAATCCCAAACGGTAGTTGGCCACTAGTACCGAGTACACACAAAATTTAAATCAATTGTCATTAGTTGGGTCTGAGATATTAGCAAAAATGTTGTGTGAGGTCACCACTCTTTTAACCTCAGTTAGGAAGCGTTTTCGGATAAATCTTTATAGGTACTTTTTTTCTTATTTTGGGTTCTAGAACACGCCCTAGAATTTCTGCCGGACATTTAAGAAACACCCTGTATAGTGTGCGTATTATAGTTGTAATCAGAAAATAATTTCCGATTTTTTCCTGAAATAATATACAGGTTATATCATTGATTTTTTCGTCCAACAATTGAATAAACATTTTTTGAAAATTTTCAAAGCCAACCATGTTTTGTAAAGTATGTAATTATAAATCTAAATAGAAAAATGTAAATAACTCTGTAATCATTGATTTTAAGTATAGGAACATGGTATATCAATTTAAAGGAAATTTATTTCTGCATCGAATGGGCTGATAATTAAATAGGCATTCCATTTGAAAAAAGAGACTTTTTAAAGTTTTTCTTAAGTCTGGAAATAACGTCAAATAGATCAGTAACCGCGGGAAATTTTTTATTATCCGTTACAGACAATTGTGTCTCAATCTTTTGACATTGAGAACCTAAAATCCCATTTCCCTAACTTTTACCGCTTTCGACTTTCAATTTTATTTCCTAAACAAGATTTTGAAATTTTTCAACAGTAAGATCATAAGTGCTCAACTATTGTCGGAAAGATTTTTTTGTATGAGCACTGGTTGCTTGGCAATTAAACGAGATCAAATTGACGAAAAGACCCGAGCGCGAAGCGCGAGGGTTCTTTTCCCAAGAATTTGATCGAGTTTAATTACCTTTTAGCAATCAATGCTCATACAAAAAAATCTTGCCTGACAAGAGTTGAGAACGAATGATCTTCGGTTGGAGAATTAACTGAATGAAGCGTTAAATACGTCAAATTTTTTACTTTTGTCAAAATGACATTTGATTTTTTTAAATATAGGTTGCTAAAACAATGAGGTAGCGGCAAGAAAAGTAGCATACATTCTTTTCAGTTAAAAAAACTTGTGATTGGTGCATGTGACACTGTTCTTAATGTCTGATTGGTCTACAACACTATGAGGTTAATTATCAGTGAAAAAAAATTTTTTCCTCAACAATCGAAATTGATACGCCGATTATTTTAAGCACACTTACTAAACATTTTATGACACATCAGAATGTGAAAAAAAATTGGCTGGTTTGTATTTAAAATAAAGATGTTGATGCTCACTTCCGGTATTTCCGGAAGTGCTGCCATTTCGAAAATATTTTTATTTAATAGATTAAACACGGCATGTTGCATGTGCAACATTTCAAATTTGTAGCTTTTACCGTTCTTGATATACTTGTAATCGACGGTCACCGTGAGACACCCTGTATATGTATAACATTTCAAGAAATAAAAAAATGCTTGGAGCAGATTATGAGAAAATCGATTTTCAATTTTTAACCAATTTTGGGAACCAATAAATTTTTGATCTCTATCAATTATAAGCAAAAGCCATCCTATGACTACAATTTCCATCTTTCAAATTTTAATTAAGTTAAACGGTTCTCGAGCTACACCCTAATAAGTAAAAATTCTATAAAATTAGTTGATACTGCACTTAATCTTCTTTAGGGTTTGGATTTCCTTATAAACAAGGCCTTCTATAGGAGTTGGGATAACCAAAAACCAGGTTTATTCTAATTGTCGACGTTTCGGCAGCATTTTGGTGTTGCCTTCATCAGGACGTAAAATAAAAAAAGGTTCTTTTTTGTTAATGTTTTTGTAGAAAACAACGACATCATCCGCTTTGCGTTTTATTGACTTACACGTAATTGTTTGTCCCTTATAAATTGTATGTTTAACGTTATTAGGTTAATTAAAAATTGTAATAGTGTATCTGTATAGTTAGTGGATGATGTAGTTGTTTTCTACGAAAACATTAACAAAAAAAAACCTTTTTTTATTTTACGTCCTGATGAAGGCAACGCCAAAATGCTGCCGAAACGTCGACAATTAGAATAAACCTGGTTTTTGGTTATCCCAACTCCTATAGAAGGCCTTGTTTATAAGGAAATCCAAACCCTAAAAAGTAAAAACTTGCAGAATTGCTATATTGGCCGCCATTTTGAATTTAGAAACAAACGAAAAACGGCGTTTTACTTGCTACCATGTCTACTAACTTTTCACCAAGGGAAATTAGTTTGGGTTAAAATTTGAATGTTTTTTGGAACCATAATCGATTTTGATCGAGGAAATTCTACAAACCAATTATAAACAATCTTTTCTGATATTTCCTCCCTTCTTGGTTGATCGACACTCGATTTACGAAGATTTCCTCAGATATTTCATTGTGTCAGTGCCACACAAGCTCTTGAAGAGTATCCATGGTTAGTTCTTATGAGTTTTGCTGTTCTTTTTCCCTGTGTTTTTGTAATAGTTCATTCCCATATTTTGTAACTCTTTGGTTCATTCTTTTTTTTCCTATCATGCATTTGATATTCCACGTTCCGAAAATTGTACATTGTATTTCTCTTGGGTGAAGTCCGACTTTCTTATTATTGATTATAGTTACCTTTTTCCGGGTCATCCTTAACATTGCCGGAGTCGTCTTCTTATTGTTTACTTTCTTCCTTATTTGCCGGTTTTTTTGGTTTATTTCATTCTCTTTGAGTATCTCCACTGTTCTATCCCACTTGCATACCTTTCCATTAATTGTTATTCCATTTTGATGCGACGTTCTCCACTTTTACTGTGACCATTCTTGCCACTATCTTTGTTGCTTTTTTTACTTGAACCTTTTCGAATTTTACAGCATATTTGATGTCTTCGTGACTCTTTCCTTCAGCAATGCCATTTTTAATTCCCTTCCCAATCTTCTTATCTTTACTTCCACCGTCATTTTTTTCTTATTTTATTATTCCCTTCTTTCAGCATTGCGTTTTTTCTTGTGTTTTTATTTCTATTGTGCACTGTTTAGTTCTTTCAATTTTCTTTGTTGTCTTTCTGTGGAATTCTCTCTTACATTCCCACGTAAGCACACTAAAACAGACCTTAAGAAAACGAGTTTCAAGGCAAACAACCCTGAAACGTCAATAACACATTTATTTACACCTACTTATTTATTTGCATGCCTTTTCCAAAATTACACACGTTGAAAAATCCGTTCATTTAACTGAGAATCAGCCCCATTTTCAGATTCTTAACCTTCCCTTTCTCAAAAATTGATTTTATGTCAAATTCCTCTGATACTCCACAAGCATCAACCGGGGTTCTCTCGAATTTCAAAATCATTCGTAGCACTTGATTGATTGACAGATAATCTTGGAGGAGTTAAATGTTGAGGGGGCCGAACACAGAATTGTTCGATTCTCTCCACCTCCTCTGTAAGTTGTTCTGTACTTTTTCAGAAAAGAATCGATTTGCTCTAGAACCCAATTTTCACGCACGAAATGGTCATTTTTGAAGTTCTGAACGTGGGATTCGTCACTTACTTCTCACCGTTCTCGAAGAAAATACGTACAAAATTTTCGAGAAATCCATTGTTTTGACCATTTTACATACAACTATCATCAATTTTGGTAAGCAACCGTTAATTTGTGGTGATGCAAAAAAAAGCCGTAACGAACACCTACGCAAGACGGTGTACCTGCATAATTTAGGGTACATTCTTGAACCCGTGAGCAGAAATACACTAAAGATAATTTAATTTGATTGGTCTATTATATTTCTTTTAACAGTGCATCTATAAACGATTATCGTCGAAAACGACCAAACGCAATTTAGAGAGACTTGCTCGATAATCATAGGTTTTGTTATTATTGTTAACCTATATCAGATCCCGAGACCGTTTCGGATCAATTTATCTACGGTTTTCTCTAAATTAAAGTAGGATAAAAGTATAATAATTTTTATCCTTAAGCGATAATAAAATGATTTTTTTTTGTTTTCGCGTTAATGCATTTTAAAGCGAGTTGTTTAATTACAATAAAATCCCATAATTTTAATATGTCCGCTTTATTACGCACCCCTCTCTACTATCCCACCGCTTTATAAAATGAAATTTCTCCAGCTGAAATTTAAATCATTCTCTTTAAAAGCTCGTATTACGCAACTTTATTTCAAAGAACAGGGTCTTATTCATAACGCATAATTAATTAAATTCTAATTGCACATTTAGCGCGTTAAAACTTTAGTGTTTTGTGTTGAAACGTTGGTATTGGAGACATTCATCATTAGCTGACAAAGAAAGACGTTAATTGTTGCTACGTTGTTAAAACACGAATTCTAAAGGGGGAATGAGTTACAAAAAGATTTTAAGATTTATTATTTTTAGAATTTAATCTTTAAACCGAGCAACTGTCTTTGGTGCCGTAAAACATATCCCGAAACGATCGATTTTAACGCCACAAAAAATACGTTAATATCTCAAATGTATTGTTTTTGAAATTGGATCATAAATTTATATAAATCATTAATCGATATGGTGCCAGGTCACGCTAACGTTTGTTTTCGACACTTCTTAGACCGAGGGTCGCAATTATTTGTCTAAATATCACCACATCATCCACCCTCGCCAACTATTTACTTCGTAAATTAATTTTCCACTTTAAAATTGGTAAATAATAGAAGTGAAATACACAATTGATATGCGTATCATGGTATAGGCATTGGCATTCCGTACCCGGATTTAATACGGTCGCTATAAAACAGTGCCAAGTTTCATCTATCACTTCTGGCGGCTCCCTGAATTGGTCATGTCCACAAAACGCCAAGTCACCGCAACACCACCGACCGAAAGTGTTGTGATATCGACGACACTTTCGAATTATGATCAGAAACTCACACTTTTCCCGCATCTCGGTACATTCAGATATGGAACTGTATCAGTTTCCATTCCACCCCCTTTAACTGATACGTACAAGTTAAATCGTTTTCTTTTTTCCCCCGAACCGAAAAGGGATGCGATCGTGACTTAACAATTTAATTGTTGAGGAACGTTTTTTTATTTACACGAACGGACAATTATATATGAATTGTATCGTTTTGAATTGGTAAAAAAGCGAAATTTTTGCTTGGTCACCGTTTCGCAATAAGTGGGTATTGTTGATGGGGCGCCGCACCCTATCAACGTATACTCTGACTGACATTGCTTTAAACTAATGAAACTTTACTAGATTTAAATCTCCGCTTTAACTAATGAATTTCTAAGGGGAAGTCATGGGAAACGGTTTTCGTACACCCTGTACTTAGGTATCATCTAATACATACGCTCAATGATTGCTTGTTTTCGGGGTTCAATGGGTTCGTTTCCGAAACAAAAAAAATTGCCGAAACAACTGTTTTCGAAAGAGACACTTTCGATTACTTCGTATAGCCGGTATAATAATCCGAAACGAATCAAAATAATTTCCGTTACAATACGAACAATGGGAATGTTTCTATTTTTTTCCAATAAAGTTGGAAGGAATTTAACGTCAGTTGTCGACAATGGCCTTTTCCGCACTTGATGATTGATAGATTTGTTGATTTATTAATTTTTTTGTCGAGCACAACGCGAGAGAAAGAGAGAAAAAGGGGGAAGGTTTCTTTTCTATTTTATATCGGTATTGATGGAATGGAGGGTTTTCGGAAGGAGCTAATCTTAATAATTCGTTGAGATGGCCAATCCGATGAACTTTTAATCGATTTATCGATAGTTCTATTACAAGTTTGAGTAAGGGCTTTGCCAATGCACATCAAGGACAATCTATACTGTAACTACTCTTAATATTGTTATTAGTAGAGGTTTCTAATGGAGACGCTTTGGTTGGCCGAGTTTAATCAAATTTTCAAATAAATACGTGTTCGTCTACCCGATTTCGTGGGTCAGGAACGTATTCACTGTTTATTTATACTTTTAAAATGTCGTCGAGAAACACTTTTATCTCCTTTACTAGAAAGCTTTGAATATCGAAAGTTACTACGCGTGTAATAAGTAGGGTTCGGATGGTTATGCATTTGCATGCGTGCATATACAAATGAATATATTATATATATTTTCAAACGTTAGCGCCTATTCCAGATTCTGAATAAAGTCAGCATATTTGGCATTAAAAATTGAAATAATTGTTATACATACATATGTTCAAACTTGCGTTATTAAACTATACGTTTTGCAGTAATTTGTAAATTAAATCAAATGCAAACTTTTTCTAAAAGCCTTTTTGTAGAATACATGCAAATATTTGCACAGGTAAACGTTACCTATTATGTATTACCTAAACAAAAGGTAAGTGTATATGCAAAACAATTTTGGTGATTTTACTACGACACGGAACCAAAAGTGTTTCTAAACCAGAACCAAAACAGATACAATTTTATAATGATTTATGTGCGACATTTATATCCGCTACATACCCTTAGGAAAACTACAGAACGAAGCTTTAAAATCTTTTTAGGAAAAGCACACCAAGCATAATGTTCTCGATGAGTCCACTATAAGAAAAAATAATTTACAATCACTATATTTTACGATTTTAGAAAAGTTGCAGACGATAAGGTAGCCGGTAATAATATTTGGGTTACACTAGATGAAAGAACAGATGTCGAGCAAAGATATGTTGCAAATGTTATATTTGGAGTAAAGGGAGTGGAAGAAGAAAGGAATAAAATCAAACTTGCTGACAATGAAAGTCTTAGAAAAAGTAAACCATTCAACAATTGCTGCATTTTTTAATGACGCTTTGGGTATTTTGTGCCCTGCAGGAATCCATTATGAACGTGTACAATTGCTGCATCCGTGCATACAAGTTGTACAGTACCTACAACTTGCAACAACCTATACGCAAAAAGCAATGTTGTATCCTAAAATGTTACATATACAACTTGTTTAGAGCATATGTTGCACCATTGCACCCCATTTTAAATTGATATTTCTGCAATCGTGTGTTTTTAAAGGTTTTTTGAAGATAAAGTTAAGTGCATATTTGGAACATTATTTGTTGCATTTTTGAAATGTTTAATGCGTAACTAACCGAATCCAAATATCACAATGAGATAGGTATACATTTGGCAAAGTGCAGCAACTCAATTATACAGGGTGTTAATACTAAGTTGTAAACTTGTAACACCCGAAAACGGCGGTTAGAACTCATTGAAACAAATAAATTTTCTTACTTAAAATTTTTGATTTGGTTTGGAGCCCTAGTGTTTTTGTTTTTCAAAAAATCGTCATTATTCCCTTATTTTAAGGAATATTTAAAAAATATAAAACTTTCAGCGTTTGCTTTCGGTTCTCTAAAACATTTGTAGTTACAATTATTTTCTATTTTATGAAATAACAAAATGGCGACCGATCAAAAATTACAAAATAACATATTTTGAAAACCACTTCATCGATTTTTGAAAATAAAACATTTATGAATTCCTATCTACTATCTACTGTCTACTATAATATTTGTCTGAAACATTTTTTTCGATCTGTCCAAAAAAAGTTTTTATCCAAATTGAATTACAAGATAAACTTTAATAAACTGCAACAATCATTTAAAACAAAGCATAACAACATAAACAAAAAAAGAAGAAACAAACCAGAAAAATAAAACAATGAACAATGAAACAACAAAGAAGGGACTCAATTTGATTTTCAAAATGGCCACCATTCGTAGCAAGTAGCAACGCAAATCCGACAGTGTGTTTTAATACTAGAAGAGACACTTGCAAGAACTGCCTGTTTGTCTTTTATATCTTCAGCTGCAGCTACTATTCTAGCCACCAGTTCCAATCCGGTGTTTACTAGTGTCTCATATAAAGAGGTCTTCATCTGACCCTAGAAAAAGAAATCTAGAGGAGTTAGGTCAGGACTCCGGGCTGGTCATGCAACAGGACTTCCTCTTCCAAACCACTTATTTGGATATTCATTATTTATGACTTCTCGGGTGTGTGAGCCGGTGCTCCATCATGTTAAAACCAAAGTCTTCGTCTGATGTTTAGCGGTAAGTCATTAAGAAGCTCTGGCAGAACTTAATTTAAGAAAGTAAAATAATTGTCACCATTCAATCGGTTTGGGAGGGTCCAATAACGTACTACCCTACTATTCCAGCCCATACATTTACTGAAAATCGTCTTTGATGTGTACGAATAAATGTTGCGTGGGGGTTATTGCGAAAATTAAATACACCGTCCCTTGTGAATCAATTTTCGTCTGTAAATAAAATAAATTTTTCAAAACGCCTCTGAAGATTGCAACGTTCAAGAAATGGCTCATCTTCAATAATATTAAGAACAGTTTCTTCAAATGAAGGGGTTCGATGTAATCTATTGGAATTCCCACCAATTGTTGGGTGAAAACTTCCAGTCTCTGACAAACGTCTACATATTCTTCTAAAAATACGGCAACTTGGTTGCTAACGATTTGGGTATCTTCTCCGAAAAATTTACGAGCTTCTTGTGCATTTCTCCTTGCCTCTCCAAAAATTTAAATTTAAAAAGTTAATATCTATCTTGTAATTCAATTTGAATAAAAACTTTTTTTTGACAGATCGAAAAAAATGTTTCAGACAAACAACTTTGCTTCCATGCAAGAACCCTTAGTATTTTGGAACAAATATTATTTATTATTCTTCCATCTTCCTCATTCTGGGATAAACTATAGTTTAAAATGTGGTTAAGTTTGTGAAACGCTCAGTATACTGAGATCAACGAGGTATTACGTTCAAAGTTGAAAAAATCGTTTTCATTCAAAAGCACGGTGTAAGTGTAAGATATACGGTGTTCAAAAGCTATAATGGCAAAACTGAATTTTCTTCATTTTAATCTAACGGCACTGTTGAGCTACAACTTTTAGGCAAGAGTAAAATGAATATAAAAATCCGATGAAATTATAATAATGTTCATAAAAACGTCAAATAATTTTCCAATTGTCCCTTCAAATAAAAAAGTTACAAAGAAACCTTTCCTCATTATTTTATATTCAATAGCTCTATATAGGGTGTAGAATTAGCTGATGCACTATAGAGATTTCAATGTAAAAATCTTAATATTCGATTACTTGCTTTCTTAATTATTTTAGACAAAAAGGCTATTTAACTTTTTGGTAGCGATAAACATTCTGAATCGACTGATTTACTTATTTTTACTTTAAATTTTTCAGAAAGCAAACATTTAGGTAAATAAAAATTACCACTTTCTCACAAATCGGTGGTGCCTTGAAATTGTTGAATTTAATAAAAAAATAAACTTTTACACAATGCAACTAAAATCGTTTAATTAATAATACTAAATAAATAAAATAACATCATTTAACATGTGTGAATCTGTTATTTTTTCCCAAAGTATCACTTTTATTTTTCATCGTTTCTTCATTTTATATTAAGTAAAATAAAAACAAACAACATTATGTACGGATGTAAATTTTTTTAATCTACAAAAAAGTTAAATAGATTTTTTGTCTAAAATAATTAGGGAAGCAAGTGTAATCGAATATTAAGATTTTTACATTGAAATCCCTATGGTGCATCGGCTAATTCTACACCCTGTATAGCTCTCTAATCTCATTATAACCAACGTTTCATCTGATAACCAAACCTCTATCTCTCATTGTTTTAAGATCCTAAGGTTAAAATGATTTACTTTTAGATTTGTTCAGGATTATTGGAAAAGTACATCTTGGGAAAATAACGCAATTGACACCCATCCAAACAAAATTAAATGTGGTGGACGATATAATATGGTTTGCTTACAAGAAGACAGTTGAAGTGTTTTTGAAATCTTCTTTTGGCACAGTTTAGTTATGGTTTGAATAAGCAATAAACCATGCTGATGTAGTACTTTCGATATGAGATTGTTGCGAAATTGTTTTCTCTATTATCAACTGGAAATGAATATGTCACTATTTTTTTAATGTGGCAATAAGGGCCATCTTTTAATCTGATCTATCAGTCATTCTTGCCATAATTTTTATGGATCTGTATCTGATTTGATAATTGTTGAGGTTTCTGTACTATCATTAGTGAAACTGTTTACTTAGCTTGAATATAGAAATCAAAAGCTTGTGGTGAAATTTCGTGAGCTCGGAATTCTTTCAAAAGGAAATGTTGTGCTGCGGTGCGGCAACATTCTTCCCATTTTGTGCTGAGTTTAATCGTCACCAAAGGTTGTAGGGTGCATATGTGGATAGGAAGATTGTCGTTACACGCGATAAACGGCTACCACAGTCAGGTAATAGTAGTTGAGAGAGTCACAAGTGTATAGGCAGTTTAAACCTCTAATGACACATCTACCTACAAGTTATCCTTAGGGACATGAGCTGTCCATTTGGAAATGATGGAAGAGTTTGGATAACGCAAAATTGATTAATGGCATCAATAAATTTTACCTTTCTTGGTGGACAACAAAACAAATGGAGGCACTGATCGAGAGATAAGTGGAATAAAAGCGAACCCTTCTGTAAACTTGTGGGGAAGCGGAAGAAATGATAAAGCAGAAGATTTAGTCAATAATGAAACGTTAGCTGGTGCTGAAGGAAATCGCCTATTATACTCAAATCATGAACATATTGAACTCACAATCATAGACGAACCCTTTAGAAACTAATTGCTCGACTCCAAGTCATCCCTTAAATGAAGATTGTGCTATTTCTAGATTGTATACTTTTAATCCTTGGAAAACGTTAGCATGAAATAATTATCAAATTTAATTCGAAGAAGGAAATGTTTTACCACCATCCAAAAAATTCAAAACAGTTCCATCTGAAGGAAAGATTATGGGATTGTAAGGGAATCGAAACGATTATGGACGATTAGAATGTGCCCCTTCTTCGCAGACTACGCCCAAGTTCACGAGCTTTACTTTCAATACTGCAGCAGAATGTGGTTTTGAATTATTATCCGCCATATTTTCCGAATCTGGCTCGTAACTTGGTTTGTTAAGGAGGTTAGGTAAGATTCTTTTGCAAAAGTATATAAAAAGGCTTAGACTGAATGAGTGGAGGAAAGAATAGTTATTTGTATCACTAGACTAGAAGTGCGAAGCTGAGGTCCCCAAAATGCGAGCACTTGCAAAACAGTTTCTGGTCGTGTAATGCACAAAACTTTTTCGCTCGACAAATTTTTTAAATTACATAAAACAAATTATTAATTTATTATTAAAATATCTCCCGTTAGGGTGGTCCTCACTCTATGGTGTAATGATTTATTGATCGAAAAAGTTTTGTGCATTACACGGCCAGAAACTGTTTTGCAAGTGCTCGCATTAGCCTCAATTACGTGATATCATTTACGATTTACTAAACTGATAGAAACCTTCAGCTATATAATACATAGTTTAAAAACAGTGAATTTGTAAAAATTTAGACATTTCAGCAAATCCAAAAATCTTCCAAAATCCTTGTTTCATTTTCTTGCCAAGACAAGAAAATGCCATTTTCAAGACGATTTAGGTGAATGGAAAATCAGTTTTTCTAGACGAAAGCCGAAAAAATATTTTTCCATTTCTAATATTATGTTACCATCTTAATTAGGGCACGAATTTTAATAAAAAGGCTCTCGTGTATTTTTAGAAAACACAAACTTATTTAATGGCGAAATTTTTATTTTCGATTTTAAGTTTCAAGTGACTTTCTATCATGGAAGCTGTACCAGAAAGGCTTTCTACCATCATGCAATATCGTACATCTACCTTCTAACAGTATGTCGAAAAGATCACGATCTCATAAGCACTAAAATGAGACGAAAAAAATTATAATTTTCTTTTTTTTATTGAAACCTGTAGGGCAAAATTTAGTTATTTTTAGTACAAAACCACTTTCAGCAATTTACCGTCTATAGGTAATTATACATATTTCTTCGATTTGGAATCAAGTAAACAATCCCAAGAATGAAATTTATTACTAAAACCGTATAGGTAGTTTGTTTTTAACAAAAATAAATGCAACGGCTATCAACTATGACCATATTAGCGATTCAACCCGCAACAACCACGCCCCATCAATTCAAAAACTGCCAGACAATTTAAATTTAATTACTATCTTTTATACTTGAATACTATTTTTATATGAATACATAATCTTTGAAACGATGATTAACTTAAAGCATTACAATTATTTGAGCGGAAAAAAAACAAGTAACGATGAACCCAAAATGTAATTGCATTTCAGATTGAATTTCAAACAACGAAAAAAAAAAACTAATCATCCTCTACCATTTTTAAATCTTATTATTAAATAAGTTAACCAATAATATTCTTTGAAATTATTAAAATTTCAAACCCCCGCTGCTTAAGACCACCTTCAATTTATACCTCTATTAAGCTGTTATTCGCTATTCTTTTCTATTTAGTTTTTTTATCTAGATATCCAATTTCAATTTCGACGTTCGTAGCAAAGAACTTTTTTTAAAAATTGACACATTGAAAATTGTAATAATAATTTATATTTTTGGTTCTAATGGTTCTAACTTAAAAACATTTTTGAGCTACTCATTTAATTTTTTCTTTCATCCTATTGAACATTTTACTCAATTATTATCTCGGTTCAAAAATTCAATTTTAGGCAACGGACATTAAATATCATGGCTAAATAGTAAAACAGTTGATTTTTTAGTAGCAGAAGGTACAGTTTATTCTACGAGGCAATTTCAAATGAAACATGGATTGGGCCTGTTGAGCATCGAAGTGCTTCAGGTCTTATCTTTGACCAAGCTGTCTTAATGGTGTCGATAAAGGGCTAAAGAACTGATCCAGCAAAGATATGTGCTTGGTTACAAGTGTTTTCAAAAATGTTGATCGATGTAGATTTCATTCCTTTAAGGTTAAGATTTCATGAATTAAATGGAGACTGTTATTCGACAGTGAATGAAGTGTTGAGGGAGTCTTTCGGGATAAGGACGTGTTACCCAAACTCAATTTTTATCCAAATGGAGTAACCACAATTTTCAATTTTGAAGCAATGCAAAACCTCTTCCAATGCGCTTAGTTCAAACACAAATATTTTCCAAAATATTAATGTTTGGGCAAGGAAGAAACTTGAATGGTGAAGAGAATTTTATAAAGTAGAGGGTGTGTCCCCGTGGTTTAATTGTTACCCAGGTTTCCCAGTTTACTTTTTCTTAAGGAAGGGCCGACCTCTGATGGGCATCGCAGGGTTGCGAAACTGAATAATTGCTATTCCCAATTTATATTAATAAAGGCACTCTTCATTACCTTCAAGTTCCCCTTTCTTTAAAGG
The DNA here is from genome assembly GCA_036250285.1 of Pyrocoelia pectoralis. NCBI lineage: Eukaryota > Metazoa > Arthropoda > Insecta > Coleoptera > Lampyridae > Pyrocoelia > Pyrocoelia pectoralis. The sequence goes on from CM070078.1 coordinate 49,489,838, forward strand.
TCTGCCGAGGCACGTGCGTTTTGAGTGGTATGTTAAGAAAAATCAACCGCTTCTCAGCCCTAAGTTATCTATGTGGATGAGCCAGCTTGGGGAAGTTTGCAATACATATAAAGTATTCAATATGCATTAAATACATTTACCGTTTATTGAATCCATTCAATTGATTGTGAAACTAATCCAAAAAATAATTTTGGGGGTAAGTTATTAATTATTTAACATCCATAATAAATAATTTGTGACAAAAAAAAATTGTCTGCTGTAGGCTAATAACGTCTGACATTCTTCAAAATGTAAGCAGAACTAAAATTCGCTTGTGCCATGGCTTTTAATGAAGCTCACCTTGAATATTTCGCATAATAGCTATTTATGTCTCGAGGACAAAAAATTGTCTTTTTATGGACGAGCCTACAATTGCTGGCCGAGGCGAATGCAGAGAGAGATTTTTTCGTCGACTTCCCCATAAAATGAAACTAGGCCAAACTTTTGAGGAAGAGTATCCTTTCTCAAAGGGCCAAACAGCGAAATAATTAAAATGTCAAACTTATCAAACATTTGTAGGCGACCGATCAAAGTCAACGTTAGTACTTGCCGCTAATTAAACTTTATTGAAAACACAGCACGGACGAAAAAGGTTTGCGGACAAAAAAATAATGGCGTCCAAAGACATGACGTTTTTTGTCTGCAAATGAGTCCTTAAACATTCATTTTATGGGGAATTCGACGGCAAAATGATTTTGTTAGTTTATTTACTGATTTTCGTTTAGTGCTAAAATAAAGAATCAAAAAAGTTTCATATTTGGCTAGATAGTTGAAAAAAACCCTCCAAGAAGGGATTCATTCGACTATAACACACAGCTCTTTAGAAGTTTTTGACGTCGCTGTTGATTGATAATTGTCAGAGGATTGATTTTTTCATCAAAATGTGTCCACCCTGAAAACCGAAGTTGTAGCGTTAGCAATAACAAACAATTTATTGGGGGTGGCTCGTTAATTGGAATACGCACTGTAGGTATATGAAGATGATTTAAAGTGAATTCATTACCACATTAAGTGCAATTACTAAAAAATCAAGTAATTATTTCCAAAATGCTCAAGTACTTAAAAGATAATTAAATGCCGTACATCTATCTTTAAATCCGTTACTATAGGCAAAATAAGATTGGAGACGGAAATAATTATTAGAAAGCTGATTGCTTCTGAAATACATTCTTTAGGTCCATCTGTACTTCCCCAGAAAAATCCCAAAAAATCGTGCATGGGGAACAAACACCCTTAAATTTTGGATTTTTCCAAAAAAGCTAAAACTGAGCAATGGACACTCATATGGAAGTGCTGTTGGTGTCAAACGTTTCTGTTTCGGAAGAAGATCTCATTTCTGCAATAAAAAATTAAAAATAGTGAGTTGATATAATTTTATTTACCTAATGAGACAGGTTTGAAAACATACAAAAACAGAATGTTTTCACTAATGAATTGTAAAATTTGTTTGGAAACTTATAATTTGACGGAAGTCATTGTAAAATGAAAAAACGAACACGTAATACAGAAACATGTGGTTTTAATATGTCTAACAGAATTGTGTCTTCCATTAAACACGTCTTCGTTTTGCTCAAGCTTCTAGACTGGTGGTGGCACTGGTACGTTTGGCTTCGACATGATCCTTGGTGTCACAGTTGCCTTCGAATTCTTCTTCTTCGGAATCAGGAATAATTCGATTGAAGCAGGACTCTCCTGCACATTCGCTGCACATAGTGGTGCATGCCAGCCCACTTTGCTTACATTCACAATTTCGGGAGCAGTCTCCTTTGTACTCACAACGTACAAGATGCAGCAGGTTGTCTGGCGCCGGGGGTAAAGTTGATGTGACAGACTTATAATGTCCCTCTTCGACGGTCCAACCTCAATATTTAGCTGAGAAGACATTACCCTTCCACGCCTGGATTTGGTGACATACTTGCAGACTATGCTGGCGGGCAGCAGCTGAAGTGAGAGGAAGCTTCGCAAGATCCATGACGTAGCTTGGATGTTTTTTAGCAACTGTCTGGACATATTTTTTGTATCTGGTTTTGTCAAGCCCCTCTGAACGTTTACCTCCGTACAAATAGACGATGAATTGCTCTCCTGCAACTGCAACATAATCCTGTGACGTGCACACCTTCTGTTTGCAAGGTGAACCTTTTACTGGTTTCATTAAACCAGAAAGCAGATGGGTGAGCATCTCACCTATTTGATTTTCTCCCCCTTTCGATATTTATTCGTAGGATGGATATGTCAAACAATAATAAACTTGAGCTGTTATCTCTTCTTGGAGGATGATAATAGCCGCGTCAATAATCCTCTTCTTTTCTTCCTTTGTGTCTTTTTTCGGTCGACGTACCAATTGTCCGTTAAAACCTCGATGCAACGGGCCTAAAAGAAACAACCGTTCCGAAAAATTTCCTGCTGAGTAAAATAGGAACGGCATTTCCGTAGCGTGCTGATAAAAGCTTCCACAGACGCTTCTCACTGTACACCTTGTCACTCTCGCTACTCAACTGTAAAAGCACCTCGATAAGCTCAGACAGTAGGTACTGGCAGTCATCGTTGTCATCCAGGAAGTTGCACAGTGTATTGAAAGCCTCTAACTTGTACTACTAATGATAACGCAATGTGGGGGTTGGCAACAACGACATCACTAACCGGAAATAAAAATTCCGTGTCTACCGGAAGAGGACGCCAAGCCAAGCTAAGCCGAAGGAAGTCGACAATGTCCCGCCGCGTACCTACATTTTATCGTTGTAAAATATATGTTAAGTTATGAAATAAATATTCTCATTATTTGTTCAATTTATCAGTTTAATTAATACGTAAGTATTAGTGTTATTCCCAAGAGACACCACACGCAGTACTTTTCGAAAAAGTCAATTGTTTGGTCGATATTATATCCGTTTAATTAAATGTTTACAAATACAACTTTTAATCCACAAACCATGCATTTCAGTGCAACACAGCACCTACCTATGATTATCCATTACTCAGTTATGTTTTTTGGCAAAATTCAACATTCCGGCAGTTTATTTAAAATTTAAGAGTGTTCCCCATGCACGATTTTTTGGGATTTTTCTGGGGAAGTACACGGGGGCCTAAAAAACATATTTCAGAAGGAATTAGCGTTCTAATAATTATTTCCGTTTCGAGACAAATTTAAGTCTAAATTGCCTATACTGCGTAGTTAGCAGTACACTTTACTACTAAATACTATAATAACCTACTACAACAAACTAAAGAAATAATTAAAACTAATTAAATTCTTCCTTAGTTTTGCAGATATTAGTTTCAAAACTACATAGTAAAATTCTGCTTTTTAAACAACGGAAAAAATTACTGAAACCGAACCTACGGAAATAACTGAACAAACGGATAAGAATCCAACAGAGGAAACCACTAAATAAGGAGAGGAAACTACGGAGACCGAAACTATGAAAAAAAAACGAGCAAACTACTGAGATTTAAAACATTCAGGAAGAACCTGCAGTCAACAACGGTCAAGCCTGGATAAAGGAGGGGATTGTGGTGTTTGGCCCATGAATTTTGGGGGATAACAAAAATTCGCTAAATAATAACAAGGGAAACACAACGAAGTGGAAGAAACTGAGAAGATGGCGTAAAGCAAGAACATAGTCATTGCATTATCCTCAGTGAACTTAAAAAGAAACTATTACCTAGTTATTTCCTGTTAGCTCAAATAGTGCTTTTACAGTCTATCGAACGGGCAGGTGTGTCATATGGAAGTAATTGTATTCATCTCGCGAACTGCGCTTTTTCAACGTCCCCTTGGATCTCTGCGTATTACATATTCCTCTTTATACACCCCAAAACTTTTCATACCACATCCTATACTATTCCAGCCTACTTAGATCCTCGTAACTTAAAAACAAAGTAATTTGTTCGTCCCATTATCCATTTCCTAATATATCTAAATGTAATTATGTACAACTAAAAGGGTTAAATTAAATTTCAACGTTAGATGCTAAATGGAGATTCTGGACAATTATGTTACAGAGAGAGTCCTCAAAACTTTGCACGTTTATTACACCTTTCGTCCCGGAAATATCTCACGCCACAGTGATGGAATTGTTTGGAGACAATCCAAATACTGTCATATATTTTGATCACTTACTGATCTATGGACCCACGTTAGATTAGAAATTCATAATAAAACATTAGAAGCTATATTTCAACTTACGTAAAATCAGCGAATTTTGCGTAAAGATCTTAACCTACACCCTTGCAAGGCCAAATTAACTCAAGAACTGAAGCCTCTTGATCATTTGAAGCGCCGAAAGTTCTCCGATTGGGCTCTGCAAAAGTTTGAAGTAAATCCTGAATTTCATCGAAAAATTATCTTCAGCGATGAAACTGATATGCGTTATTGGACAGCAACCACCCCACATGTGCTTCAAAAAACTCCATTGCGTCCACAAAAAGTGACTGTGTGGTGTGGATGTCATGCCGGAGGTGTGATTCGTGGATGAAAATGATCGCGATGTTACGATTAACGGAGTTCGCTATCGTGCCATGTTGCGAGGCTATTTTTGGCCAGAATTGGACGGACTTGACATTAGTGATATGTGGGTACAGCAAGATGGCGCCGCATGTCAAACAATTGATCTATTGATGAGAAAGTTAGCTAATTGTGCAACCTCGAGAAATGGTCCGGTCGCATGGTCTCCTCACTCCTGCGATTTAATGCCATTAGATATTTGTATGGGGTCATGTTAAGTAGCTGGTTTATGCCAACAATAGGTGTTTTCTTTTTGCATTTTGTGGTACACTTAATCACCTCTGTCAATACACACCATTCGTTTTATAAAAATAATTTGACTCAGTTCTCAATAACCCTATTCGTTTTAAAAGCTGTATTTAAGTTTTATATTAACCTGAGGCAGAAATGTCTAAATGACACAAGGCACTTTAATCACGTGATGCTTGTAACTTTACCTAACCCTGTGGCGGTGCAAAAAGAAAACACCTAAGGTGACGATGCTAGAGGAACTCAGGAACAATGTTTGGAAGAGTGGTGGATAATTGACTCCAAAGAATCGATCACTACCATCGTTCGCGCGGTGGTCATATGAATTAGATCGAATTTGTGTACTTAGAATAAATTTCAGCCCGATATGTCAATAATTATTGTGTGTTTTATTTAAATACAAAATTAGTATGTCCTTATTGAAAAACCCATTAGAAATCCTCGAGAAACATTTCGTAAAGAAACTGTCAACGATCCCGAAATCAAGTCCCTAATAGAACTTTATTAGTCAGGATGGCCGACAACAGTAGGTAGGTACCTAAGAAACTCAAACCATATTTCAAATTTTAATAAGAAATTCGTGTCCTAGATAATTTGGTATTCAAGGGTACCTATTCAAGTAGACCAAAGAAGTTAGAAATTATTCCTTCAAGTCAATGTCCCGAATATGTAAAAAATGCACTGTTCTGGTCTAACATGACTATTGACATTACAAATATTGTGACACATTGACTCAGTTGTCAACATAATAGGTGTTTTCTTTTTGCACGTTGTGCTTGACTTAAGTCAGCCATGTCAATAACACACCTTTAGTTTTATAAAAATAATTTGACTCAGTTCTCAATAACCCTATTCGGTTTAAAAGCTTTATTTAAGTTTTATATTAACCTGAGGCGGCAGAAACGTCTTATGACGCAAGCTTGACGCAAGGCACTTTAATCGCGTGATAATTACGACTTTGAGTAATCCTATGGCTGCCCAAAAAGAAAACAGCTATTAATAACTCTCAGAGCCGTCTTAGGGAAGGTCGGGGTCCCCGGGCACACAAATATTTGGGGCCCCTTTGGAAAGTAAAAAAAAAGTGAATTCAAAAATAATTATTTGTACCACAAGGAAGAAACTTATGCTTTTTTCAGCTGGAGCTCAAAGTTTGAAACACGAGCGTGGCGAGTGCGTCAATTGAGCGAGAGGTAAAAACATTTTCTTCTCATGTTTTCCACAAAACTTTTTCTAAAACCGCATATAATTAAAAAAATATTCATTAATTTTTGATTTATAACCTTAAATTGTCAATTTTGACAGTTTATTGAATTCATTTGGTTTCCTGCAATAGGTATGATAAATGGTGTTGACAATACTGTTTACTTTCGTCACAAGTGAGGAAAATGCAACTTTCCTCACTCATTTTACTAAAGAAAATACTATTTTCTAAGGTAGTTTTAGAAAAAGCATTTTTCTGTTATGATTTTAAATTTATTATGGGTAATTGGTACAAATCAAATATGTACCTATACATTTAATTAACTGTTTTAGGCAATAGAACTTATAGCTAAGGTACATTATTACATAAAACGGTGCAGGTTTGAATTGATTACCATAATGATTTCTTTCGAGATTTCTGTTCTGAAAAATTTTCTATTATACCTACCCTCAAAGTCTGTGTTTTAGGTGAGCGATAGGTATTTTTTATTATTAAAATGTTAAAATCTGATCTGGTGTCAGGTGCCCGATTAATATTTCAATTTAGAAATGTTAACGGAAAAAATGCGCTATTGAGCACAAGCGTTGTATCGGCCTTCCGGGGCACCCTGAGGTCGGTGAGCACGGGCCCCGTGTGCCCTTATGGTAAAGACGGCATCGATAACTCTAAACAACTTCTATTGAGGTTAAATGGATTCCATGGAACAAAGTTGGCACGATATACATATATTGACCACTTTTCAAAATATATAGAACTGGCTATAGTTAAAAATGGCACAACTGGAAATATGGTCATCCACCCTCTTTTAATTTAATGGTTTCATTAAGGCATGGACCATCCACCATATTGTTTTACAAGTCCTTGCCAAGGAAATGGTTAAATTGAACGAGCAATAGGAACGCCGAAAAAATTATGGAATAAAACAATGGGGGATCGTTACTTAACTTTATTCCAGTACAGGAACATACCCAATGACAGCAGTAATTCACCTGCTCGTGCGCCGCCTTAGAGATCAGTTACCTGTACAAATAGAATTGCCTAAACCCGGTTTGATAAATCTATGGTTAGATGAAAATAATATGAAGAAGTTTAAGCAGTATAAACGTGGTAGGTATGTACTACTAAGAAAATATCTTCCTCTAGGACAAAAAATGGCTTCAAGAAAAAGTGATTCAAACAGGTTCTAAACCTAGGAATTATGTTGTACGCTTTAATTATGACCAGTATTGCAGTCGTAATGGGGTTAATTTAAAATAATTTTACAAACCAAAGCACAACAGTGATAATTCAGTTAGCGTAGTCGTAGTCCTTGTAGTAAGGACAACTTTTCGTAGTTTTAATAATTATAAATTTAGTCCTAGTTTTAACTTTTAAGAATGGAAATAGATGCTGAACCATTATAGCTACTACACCATATGATAAAACTATTACACAAGAAGACCGCCTGACACAACAGTATGTAGGATTAAGTTAGCACTTAATTGAAATGTATCCTATACATTCAGGACAGGCGCCGAGAGGCCAACGTTTTTGTTAACACGATGTATTTGTAACGTCTTTTATTTTTAATTAAATCCGATTAATCCTGCATAGTCAACAATCAGGAACCCACTGTAGACCCGGTCCCACAAGAAATTATGACTTTTGGTACTAAAATAAGGTTTGAGTTGCAAATGGCCATCCATTACTTTTTATAAGATTATGCGTAGAATGCGTCAATTTCGTTCTAATTCGAAGCGAATTCTTATTAAATTTCATTTAAAAAGTGACAACCAATAAACCAATTACGTTAAGTAACTAAAAATTATGAAAAAGGGAGTGAAATAATTAGTATCAAAATGCGATTTTCTCAACTCATTACGGTATAAGAGAGAGGGGGACGGACGCGATATACACATTACAAATTACATTCTAATAAGATTTTAAGTGTAAGGATTAATAATTCCATTATTTAATTTCAATTTGAGTTAGTTGGATGTAGAAAGTCTATATCGCAGCTGTGATAAAATACATTAACAAATTGTTTCCTAATTAGATTGGGCAGCAATCTGACCTGTTAGAAAATAAACTAACGACAACGCCATTCCAATTAGTTCACATCCTCGTTATATCATCCCTTAATCTTAATATTTGTGTATGTAAGTGTTTTTTTTTGTTTGTCAATCTTAAACCACCTACGATATTTGGTTCTCCTCATCAATTCTAAACTCGCTCAATCCTGAAACATTAATACATGTTCTAGCGTGATCTATTTTGATCAATATTAATTATTGGTTATTTTGATTGATATTACCTGACATGATTGAATAGATAGTCCGGCACACCTATAGGCATTCCGTAAAATTTATTAAAGTCTTAATTTTGTTCGTCGGCAAGGGCGAAGGTACCATTTTACTGTATAATTGCTTTCATGTAACCAACTTAATGCATGAGATTTCTTGTCGTCTTGTAAGATGGCATGTTTTCCGTCTATTACATTAAAGATTATTCTTATCTCGTGCGAAATATATACGAGTGTAAAGCGCAGAAGAAACTATCGAGCCATGAATGTACAACAAGTGCGAGCGAGTACGGCTTGTGCTTTGTACTATAATAAATTCCCCGTAGACAGATATGCAAAACATAATTACATAAAATTATACCTTTAAGCAACTGTAAAAATTGACTTAAATTATTTTCGTTCCCTACGCTCTGATAAGTCCATGACTAATAGTTATTGTTTCGAATTAAAAAAAAAAATCTATGGGACTCATTTTTGTGAATAACAAAAAAACCTAGAGCGCTATTTTAATTAAAGTCCAAAAACGGAAATGGAATTTATAAACCAAAAAGGTCATCAACTGTGTAACGGCAATGAACAGGTGCACCGATGTGCGTAAACTAACGTTTCTGTACAAATAATTCTTTTCTTTCAAAATTAGAACAATTTTTCAACTCCCTTCCATTATTTTGTACCAATCCACTGCTTCGTTTGTACATAAGTCTCTTTTTTCATTTCATTCCCAAACTCGGATTGAATCATTATTGAAAATACATAATAGAAATTAGATGGGTGAAATATTTTTGCTTTTTCTTATTGACAGTAGATTGGTATGAAATTATTTGCTTAAGAAGGTTGGCAACTCTTGTTTATCATGAAAACCTGTACTGCAAACTGAGAGTGAAATGTAGTATAGATCTGATTACATCTCATACAGAAATCGTTATTCGTCTAACGCGCTTCTTACAGAAAAAGTCCCAACTCAACACCACTTTCCGTTGAAAATTGAAATAAACTATGCAACAACTTCGTAAGAATAATTTGGAATCATCGCGCACAGATAACATTTGGAAAAAGTGCATTCTTGCATAAGCAAAAAGCGGCCTAGCGGAAAAGCATAGATTAATTGAAACGGTAAGTCAATTGAAAAAAACAAAATGACTTATTGTACGGAAACATGGGCTTAAGCTAGTATACCCAACCGAGGTTTTTGAAAGGGGTTGGGTTCAGGCAGATTGTTATGTTAAGCTTTCTCTCTAGTGTTTCTAATTTCCTTCACTATATTTGCGTACAAACTGTAGATGAACTCTTCAGTTCTTTACGATGAAGTACACATATTTGTACTTTCAAGTTTCAGGACATCGTTCGATGGTTCACAGTTAAAATTTTGATAATTTTTTATCAATGCTTATAGAACTAATAAGTACAGAAAAATGTTATGTGGTGCTCTCAGTTGGAAAATTTCATTCGTCAAAGAAAATGCACTCAGTATGTCACTATTTGTAGATACTATTTTGCACAAAAGACAAGGTACCATCAACTTCTTAAGGGCAATTAGATGATCTAAATCAGGAGGTAAGTTATTTCAAATCTTGTTCACCTTAAATGTTCCATCAACGATACATAAAAAGAAGAACTTTCCTAAGTCACAAAACCCTACCGTCAAAGTCTGGCGGGTGCACTGAATGGAGTGGTATTAATTTGAGCAAAACAATTCGAAAATTTTGAAATGCGTTTACAGGAGGAATGAGACTACGTTTCTCTCTTTTTGCGAGTTCAAGTCTTAATAATTACAGTTCAACATGCGAGAAGTTGCGGCTGAGAATTGAGGAAGATGCGCAACAGTATGTAAGAGTGAGATATATCTTGTAATTTGTTTAGCATCTTTAACATTATAGTTATTTGTTCTTGGTTTGTAAAAAAGTCACATAGTGTATGAGTTTGTTAAAAATAATTATTATTACTTTGAATAAAAAATTATGTCCTAAAAAACGATTTTTTGCTGAAAAGCAGTAAAAGTGAATAATTTGACCCCACATGATATATATCGTTGGAATCAGAAAAAAATTAGTAATTATTTGATGCCATAGTCAACTACGCGTTCCATATAAAAAAATACAACTTTATGCTATAACTCGAATTTCAAGAATATTTTTAAAGAATTGACTACACCACTGCATTGTTATCAAAAAAGTGCTTGAAGAACGTGGAAATTATTTTTTCTATTTTCATAAATAAGCGAGATATCGCCATAAAATGAAAACTCGAAAATATGAACTTTTAGCCATAACTCGAAAACAAATGACGTTAGCCAAATTTTAAAAACACCATTGAGTTTTTCTCAAAAAAAGAGATCGAAGATGCGCGGTTCATTTTTTCATACGACCTATTGTTTACGAGATTCCCTATTAAAACATCAAAATTTGGCCACCCTGTACAGGGCCGTTGTGGAAATTTTTTATCCTTCTCAAACCAAAACACAATTAATTGTTAGTCACGGTCATAGTTAATTACACACAAATAATAAAATGAATTACCGCTCTTGTACCTTAATAATAAGGATGATGAGTGACCAATTAAAATTGAACAGTTTTTCTGTTCTGGGGGAACAAATGGCAAAATGGAACTTACAAAGCTGAGATCTTGGTGGTAATTGAGTTAATAAGGAACCAAAGAATAAAACTGAATAAATGTTTATAATACCTATAGGTAGGTACATAAGACAACACACAACAAATTTGTTATAATCTTAAAACAAACTTTGTGGGTAAAGGTTTTGTGTATGATACCTACACCTAATGGTAAAGAAAGTAAATATACGTTGGACACATGTTACCCATATGGAATTTTGTCTATATTACCACCTCCTAAAATATTTACTATTCCTCCTGAAACACCCTGTGTAGTACAAAAAAAATGGAATAATATATTAGGTACCTAACAAAAATATAAAGTTTCACTTGTAGTCGACTTTGTGTTTTTAGTGTATTATCTTCACTAGCGAGGTATGATTACGAATTTTTCTTCTAGGAAATTTCGAAATGTACATCTTTAACTTTTTTTTCGTTGAAAACTTGGTGTAATGATATAGAATGACTCTATAGAGACTGAGGTGGGGAAATTAGGTGATTGAAAGTGTGTGGGAAGTGAGATATTTGGGGTAAGTACCGGTTAACATATGACAATAAAGACGATGCGCAGGTGAAGGAGCTGGAGAGAAAGGGGAATAAAATTTTAGAGCAGGTATGCGGGCTGGAGCCAAGAACTCTTGGCAGGGATGTGGGCGGTTCGAAAAACCGGTGAAAAGTCTTGGGGTAGGGGTAGAAATATGGGGATGGAAAGAACGAGAGGTATTGGAAAAGGTTCAAACAAGATATTGGGTTTAGGAAGTGAGACTCCAGATTACATAGTGTAAGAAGAGGTGAAATTGGAAAAGATGAGGATACAGTCGGGAACGTTGCTATGAGATACGAAGGGGGGGGATATGCTAGTGTAGAGGTGTAGAGGAAAAAGAAGATGAAAAGTGAAGGTGTAGACTGTGTGGAGTAGGTTAGGAGAATATAGAAGAAGAAGTAGGGTTGGAAGAAGTGGGGAAGAAAGGGAGAGTAATTATAGGGAGTGTAGATCATTTAAGGGTTAGAATGTGCATTTGTTTATTCCATTTTTTTAATAATAATAATAACTTTATTGTCTCTGGAGGAGATCTGCTATAAGCTGTTTTTCTCGAACAGCAGTGCACTGAATTTCAATGAAAATTACAATTTCCAGACAGAAATATTGTTTTTTGGACAATTATGTGATGGGAAGGGTGAATAAGATTCATTTAATGTTACAATGGTTACATCTTTAATTTTAAATGCGTAGTAATCTGCGCGACCTGAACAAGATACACCTTAAAAGATCCAAAGTGCCGACAACGAATAAAGTAACTGTGACTCAACAACAATGGACGTTCGATACACAAATTCTAAACTTAAGCAGTCCGATTTTTGTCCATGTTCCTTTTTGAAACACATAAAACACGAATAATTTTTCAGTGCCACTCAGTGCCGGTTTATACATTACGCACACTACGCACGTGCGTAGGGCCCGGGCGTGCGTAGGGCCCGGACAAATCTAAAGTTTTAAGTTTATTAATTATAGGTATAAATCAATGCATTTAATATTAAGGAATTAAAGTGTATTTATTTCACTCACGACTTCCCTTCAGAATAAATACTGTAAGAGTAAGATACAACAATCTTAAATAACAAGAAAGTTAAAATCTCAAAACAAGGTATAATAATAAGAAGACACCCTTTAACACGTTTGAGACTAAAATTTATTGGTCATATATTTTAAAAGAGTTTTTTGCAGATTGAACATTTCTTCGTCCCTTTCTATGTAAATAACCTTTGTACTTAATTATGCCGACACAAGAGGGGTTTGTGAATCAAGCGTAACTATCATGGTAACTATCAGCCCCGCGGAACCCGGGCCTGTGATCTATGGGACCCGGATGTTACGGCACTAATATTTGTATTTTCGTAAACATTCCTCTTAAATTGCTGAAAACGTATTTAAAAAAAATTGCAAAATGTAAATTTTATTTTCCAGCAAGTTAACAATAAAGTGAAACATTCCAATTATGGAACAAAATTCTTATTGCCATAATTTCCGGCCTACAAGTCGTTTACGTGCGGCCTTTGTTGTACTCGTACCAACCATAATTAAAGACAGATGCGCCGTATTTATTGTATTGTAAGCTTCTTGAGAATTTAGACTCGCCGTTTTCATCTTATGAAGCTATTTAAAATATATTAGTCTGAATGATTCTCATTTTTATCGTCTCAAAAACAACGGACGTAGAGAAAAAAAATAGATTGGCTTGTATCAAATTTGAAGTTTTGCTATGTATGCAAATTGCTGTGAGGGTGGGTGGTGATGGTGGGGGGCCCAATGTTACTTAGTGCGTACTACTAAATGACATGTAAAACCGGCACTGGTGCCACTTTACCTATGAGACAATTGAGGAATAATGTTTTTGATTGTTCGAGAACAAACTGACACGTCATTCTTATATAGGTATGCATAATGTGATAAAAGTTTCAAAAATAATGTTTCCTTGAATATTTTCAAATTTTCATTACCAAAAATACGATGTGAAACATTTCCAAGGCATTCAATTAACGAAAAATAAAAATTCCTACCTTTACACGCTCTCCTTTGGAAGATTCCCACGGGAACAGTTTGTTATCACTTCACTTCACTAATGTCCAAAATAAAATCGCGTATACGAACCTAATCGAATGAACCGACATTTAATACTAAAGAACAAGAATCGCGCTATCGCATTTGTATGAATGACTAAAATGTGCAAAACCTGCTTTTCAAATATAACGTGAATGCATATTATCTCGTAACATTTGTTTGCCGACCTTAATTGACCAACTGATAACGACAGCTAATTGTTACTTATCGTAAAGTGCAGACAGTAAAATTTACAATGCCAAATGGTATTTTAACGGAGTGACCCAAAATGAATTTTTTTTTCCAAAACCGCCTATTAATGCCAATATATTTTCGATACAATTTCTTCCCGTAAAGCTTCATCTTGGTTAAAATGTAATTCTGTGAAAATAGCCCAAGAATTGACTTTCATCACACTATTGGGATGCTGCTGTTGAGATGTAATTAGAGTCGGATGGCCCTAATAAACATTCCACAAACAAAAAAGTGTTGCTGGGAAGAAAATTATGAAGAAAAATTAAAGGTAAAATGTACAAGAAATCGGTGGTGCTTCTGAAGAGGGATAAGAATTGGGAATGGAGCACAATCGTGAAAAAATTCCTTTGATCCTATGTGTTAATGAGGTAAAGCAACAAACATTAAGGGGAGAATACCTCACGAAGAGGTGGTGCTGCTGAGGTCCAGTAAGAAACAGGGCGAAACGGATGTAACATTCGTGATTCTAAAGTATTGCTAAAAAACTGTGGAGCCAATTATTGGCTTTGGAAAACTTAATCTTTCGATTGTGGAGATTAGTGTTACTGAGATTTCTTAAAACAACAAAACAGAAATGTAATAATTAAAGTATAGGAAAGCTGTCAGTGAAAGAAGCCCTTTTGGGTAAAAAGAAATTTCGTTTGGCTTAAAAGGGCGATAAACTGATTAATATTTTATAATATACTCGATTATTTCGATCAAAGGAAACTTTTAGTTGTAGTATTCGTTTAAACCCTCAAAGTTTTTAATTAAAAGTCTTTTTCCTTATTTATCCGTTTGGCAAATAAATGAAAAGTTTCGAAAGGACGTAAACATAATATCTAAAATTTGGTTGATTAACGTTGGCTCCTGCAGTCGACTGATAATGAATGTTAAAAGAAGTAGGTATCTATTAAAACTTTGACTACAATGGCGGATACAAAGGGCCGCTGCTATTGTGAGCATCAATACGGGTACACATCACCTCAATTAAAATGTAATAAGAATCTTCTCTTAGGTATAAAACTCATTAACACTGAGCAAAAGGGGTTCGATAAATTAAAATTACAAAGGAGAGTTTTTAGTTTCTCTAATCATAAAAGTTTTTGGTTCGAGTTCGGCTATAATGGCCTTACTTTACTTACACTCACTTCTTGCAGGACTCCCTTCTAATAAGCGAAAAATAATCGATCATTTAAATTATGAAACGAAAATATTTCTTTTTGCATAATTATAAATGTAAAACTTTCCCGTAAGTCACTGAATGGCTCCTGCAGATTTTCAGAAATCCATCAATCTTATAATTAATTCCATTCCTTTAATTCTTTTCAAAGATGACGTTAATTCAAGACCGTAATGGAATTTACTTTCGTGATTTATTTTTCTTCTCTTAGCGTTATTTGCCTATATCCATTTTTTATATGGAGAAAAGAAAAAAAAACGAGAAGATCAATAAATGCCCCTCCATTTTCGCAAATTTTAGTATTTGCTACTCATCAATCCGCAAAGAAAGTAAAGATTAAACGTCAGTCTTTAATTAAATTAAATTTAATTTAAATTCAAAGGTGTTAAAGGGAAGCACGATTTAAACGACGCGTGAATAAATTTTTAAATTTTAAACCTTGTTTATTTTTTGTTGAAAATTAAATTCGTTAGAGATTCGCGACGTGATTCGATAGAGAAAGCGAACGACGTCTCTCCTTTTTCGTATATATCTTAATTTCGACATATTTTGTGTTTTTCTCAAACCGTATAACGATAGATACAAAAAAAATAGCACGCGGTAGCGTCGTAGATTGGAATGCCAATCCAATACCATTTCATGAGCTTTTCATAACTGCGATATAAGTTTTCCGCTTCAGCGATTCGCTCTCTTTGAGTCCTGAAACAATATTATTTGTTATTTGTATTCATAATCTCGAACCGGGGGGGACCATTTTATTTGATGTAGGATGGAAATTGGCCTTTTTCTTCTTCTGTTGATAGATCGCCTTTTCTTTTCCTTTTGCAAACATTTCGCGCGTGACATTAACTAAGTTTTCAGACTGCACAAAGTTAATGTCCAATTTGCGCGAATTCTCTGTCATCGCCAGAATCGACACAAGATTTGCATACGATTAATTCACGGTTCAATTTCAACGGGATTATTCCGTTTTGAATGTTACTAATACGCAATAAAAATTATATAACCCGAACAATACAAATTTTTGTGTGCCATCGCTTTAATCAGCTACTTCTACTTACCTATAGTAATACCACGGTGAATCTCTAGTAATAACACATAGTAATAACTATTACTTTAGAGGAGTGGAGTTGCCTTTTATAAAGTAGACGAACTGACCAGTAGGTAGTGGAAATTTTGCTTATTAACGGCTCTGGAAAGGGCCTGATCGTTACCGAAGAAGGTTGTTAGCTAATGGATATGTTGACCATTTTTTTTGCAGTACTCTTAAACAAGGGATAAAATGATAAATTTCCATGTCGCCTAAAAGCTTTTCAAACAGATTGGTGGGCTCTGTGCCATGTTGCATGTCAATTTTCATATATTTCAAACCAGTTTTTTCCTGCCAAGTATAAATGTTTTCCAGGTTCCTGTCCCAATTTCATCCGCGCTTTTCCTTTTCTTTGCGCCCTTTGTACCCTTAAACAGAATCAAACCCGAATACTCAGGCTGGGTTTAGAGCTTATTGTCCTTTGATCATGTGTCAGTAAGTTTTCTGAAGGTTCACTAGATTTGGCTCATGCTTTCAGGGTCTCAAGCTTTGAATAACCCAGGCCCTAGTCTCCTGGATTTTCCATGCATACGTCCTCCCATCTGCATGGTAGTTGCGCCTTGTTTGAGTTATTCATATTCTAAGGTTAGAGGACATAACCTCTCTTACTTTTTCTGTTTGTAAAGGGCACTATTGTTGATTTTTGGGAATTTATTGGCAAACCTTTTTATCTGCCGCCTTACCTAACTCTCTTCTTGGCGAATATAGATGGTCTCCGTGTGCGTCACTGTATATCAACCCTCTTACCTTGCCCTTATACGGCCAACGTTTTTGGATGAGGGATATATCACAATCTAATCCCTTTATTGCGCAAGCGCTCAAATGCCGCACTACTCTGATGTAGGGTTACTTGAGACAGTATCTTATAGTTTTTGTTTTGTTATTCCTAATCCACAAAAGGCTTTGAACTTCAAGTTTTTGATTAGTTTGAAAGACTTCCGATCCCTAAAGAAGACTAAGGTTTGACCCTTAAGGTCTTTCCTATGACGAATGATGCGTTGATCTGCAGTCAACAGTTCACATTGTTTTGAGGAAACGACTTTAATCGTTACGAGTGGGCGAGGAATCTAGCACCGTAACACTGTGTAGAAATGATTGAGTTGTCTTCATATTGTACGATTTTTTCCTGAACCAGCTCTGTTTATTTCTAGTGCTAATGTGTTCTTAGTTTCAGTTTGACTGGTATTGAAGGAGCCTACAGATGTAATTGGTTGATTCCCCTCCCATCCCTCCGATACCATGGAGGGTTTCCCAGTAAGTGAAAATCTGAAAAGCTACGTCAGGAATAAGGTATTATTAAAATAACCTTAATTGTCCCATGATCTACCTTTAATCTACACTTGTTCATCACGAACCCTAACTACTTTAGCACTCATCTCCAAAATTGGCGTTTGTTACCCTTTATATTTATATCCTTTAAGGATGAAGGATAATAGGGATCATCTAAATACAGAAAGGTTCCATGAGATATACATCCAGAGCCTTATCAGTTAATCGTTCGCAAGTTTCTGGTGTAGTATGTGGTCCGCAGAAACAGGAAAAGAAGCTTCAGTCGCTCACAAGAGAGCACAATAAAACATTATATAATCTTCAGTTAAATTTGTTCAGCTAAGGTTCTATGAAATCATTCTGAACTATTTTTCTCTTAATTGGTACCCCTGTCAAAGTTCTACTATATAGCATCATAATATGAAACGGACTAATGGCTCCCGTAAATTAGAAATGACATCCACGTTAGTTCAAAATTCTCTCACTAATAATCTTCCATCATATTTCTTCAATTCCTTTGCTCCTAATTTAACCTTGGTGGCGCCTTGGTCCAACTTTTCACCTCTGTATTGCAAACATATACCAACGAAAATGTTTCAACATCTCAAAAATTGATGAAAATGTTTATGGGATAAGTCATTAGAAGATTCCTACTATTAAATGACAATTTGAAGGTATACCAACAGATAGCTCCCAATCTCATTACTAAAGTGGAAGCACTCGCCCAGGACAATTTAGGTACAACAGTAATGATTATTCCTACTTCAAATTACAATAAACCCGCTTCCTCAGGTTCGCTTGACGACTTATCTGAGAGAAATTTGGAAAAAAATATGCGTCCATAAAGCAACAGGATATTCATGCATGAAATATTATGCAGTAAATGTTTCGCTAGGACCCTAAAATCTTTTAATATATGGTCCAAGATAACTAAGCTCCTCCGCAAGTTCAGTGATGACATGGACTGAAACTCTAGATCAGGCGAACCCCTAGAGGGTTAAGACAAACCAGATTCATTTCTAGGCACAGCATGGTGTCAAATCCGCGTTAAGATTGTTAGCACATTTACAGTACAGCATTTTAATAATTTCATTTAGCGCTGAAATTATTTCACCCCTCTACGAGGCCGAGAAATTATGCTGGATAAATTCAAAGACCGCCCTTAATAGTTTCTTGTTTAACCTTAATAATTTCAACTAATCTCTGACAGCCTGGATGCCCAGCTTAGAGAGAATGAGCTCACAATGTTGAAATCCGGTGTGATCAGGGTACAGGGTTGGAACACGGCCATTCAACTGAAGAACCTTGGTCACTTCTGCGCATCTAATGGATAAAATAATACGACCCTATAAACCAACCCCCGGACTGTGGAAAGTGACTGACAAGATCACAATTTACGCTTGTAAGTGCAATTCTTTTTTCCCGTTTCCATGCACGGTTTACTTAATCGTCGAAGTCTAAAGAACCATCATCAGTCCCAGAGCGTGAGTCCATTTCTAAAAATGGATGACTCAATTTTTTTGCAGTCGTGTTTAAAAACGAACTCATGAAATTCATTCTGTAGCGTGTGCAGATACACATCAGTGAGAATATTTTCCTGCAAAGATTAAGGGCTCAACAATCTTGTTGCACATTAGAGTTTGCCAAAGGTTCTCAAAAATGTCATGTATTACGTACTTTTAGATTTTCCGAACCTCAGATTTGGTCGATTTACATGACGGGTGGCTTGCTAATGTAATTTCACAGGGAGATATTTTTTAAAGATCATCAGTCTTTCCAGCGCATTTTCGTCATACACCAATGGTCTCAAGAGGGTTGTAGAATAATTCGCACCCGGATAATTCGCATTCACACAATTCGCACAAAGGACAACTCGCAGCAAGGACAATTCGCACCCAGACAATTTGGGTTCATCATTATTCTAATGTGTCACTGTAAAAGAATCATTGCAAGTTATAATTTATTGTAAAATTATGGTTAAAAAAAGAGTAAAATTCGAAATCATGCATCCACTCTAGAAATTTTAGGGGGTCAGCAGCAATCATCTTATAGTAACACCCTATCGAAAAAAAATCAGAAAATTACCATTACAATGAGGACAAGACCTTTTTAAATGCTTACGTAAAGGTTTGCAACAAGCCGCCATAACCTCGTTCGTGGTCCTGGAGCGAATTGTCGGGGGGGGGGGGGGGCGAAAATGTTCATAGATGTCTGAATAGTCACTTTCACAGCCTCTGAACACATCAGGACTGTCTGATACTTTCTCCATTTTCTCCGGATCTTCCTGTTGCATTGCCATTCTGTACACCAGCGATCTTATGGAATCTTTCTTGCTGTACTCTAGTTATTCCATATTTATGGATTTTTGTTTTTATCTTAACTTTTCCTTGCACGGTGAACGTCCTAGAACAACACAGTCTTTACTACCCTAAACGCGTTTCATTTTAGCAGCAGCAAAATTGTTCAAAAATGATTTTTGTGACGACAAAATCATTGAAAAACTACATGAGTGAGTGAAATTAAGTATTCCGTATTAGGTAAACCTTAGCGAAAAATCTTCAAAGGATTCATGTTAGAATTTGTAAGCATTCGACGATTGAAAATTTTTGATTTGTAATTAACAAATTCATTGGGAAAATATCTGACCCTAAAAACAACATTCATCGCAAGTTCTTTTTAGATACGAAGAACCCCAGGCATCCATTCATCATTTTGCATTAGAGTGTAAGAAATTAAAATAAAGCCACGAATCGTTTGTTGGGGTTAATATTCACGTTTCCGGTCGGAAAAATCATGAATATGTTTCATTTTTATTGGCCATTTATAACGTAAATTTATACCAGTCTAAGATTACAGTACGTTTAAAACGCGTTCATTTAATGGCGACAAACGAACGTCGATGTAATATTTTTTTGATATGCTCTCGTGAATATAAGGGTTGCAAATATTTGCATTTTGATAGTTTTCGTTTCGTGCCCGTTCAATTTTTTTGTTGTTTCTATTTAGATGACTAGAAAGGAGAGGAAATAAAGGCGGCTTTTCTTTTTTGGGCGAATGTTTAAGTATGCCTACGGCACGGCGCGTTAATTTGGTAGAATTGGCAGCAAAAATTTGCTAACGATGTTACTGTCAGAGAAGGAAAGCGAAGAGAGCATACAGACAGCATGTTATTATAAAAGTGCCGTCGTAAAAACTGATTAGAATTTCACCCCACACAACCAAATTGCTATTCAAATGTCTAACGCTATTGGCAACCGATTTATTCCGGTGTCGTTCAGACAGGAAGTATAACAAGATTGCGGTAGCTTAGCCTTTCTCTGCGTGAGAAAAATGTTTGTTTTATTTAAATTTAAGTGCCGAACAAATGTTCCTTATATTTAAATTATATTACTGTGTGCCTTTTTTTGATGTAATTTACCTCTTCAAGTCGAGCTGATTTTTCAAACAGAAACGTCCTTTTTTCTCCTCGATTTACTACCACCGTGAATGACAAAAATATCTAGTCAGCTATATTATCTTTTAAGGCATTATAAAATGCGTGGTATTTACGACACTTGCAAGATAAGCTACTTTGCGAAAGTGTAAGTTTGAATTTAATTTGATCCTTCGAAATGGAGTTATTGACTTTGAAAGTGAGTTAGTCAATTTGGTAACACTATTGCTTGTAGGAAGATGAACGGTAAATTATAAAAGAAATGGGCACAAGTGAGAGAAATTTTCCTTGAGACTAGCAACGGTGCTGAATACATAATTTGTCTTACAAAAAAAAATTTATCCCAGCATTTAATTTGGGCCGTCTAGAGCTCGCTCTACCTTCCCCTTAGTTCGGTTTATAACTAACAATAAACCAATTGCAAGAAGTGATCACAAGAAGATTGAGAGTTGCGCCTGAACCCAGATTTAGCTAAATAGCAAAGAGTACCAGAACGCTTGTGCTCTACAACATAGGACAGACACATCATCCCACTGCACCCTGCCAAGGATAACGTGCCAACTGTAACTGGTGTAAGTCATCCAGCTAACATTTTGAAATTTTTAAACATTACAGAGGCATGACAATTTGGGATTCGTAAATCGTGTGAAGTGTTACAGTGGTGGATTATTATTATTGTAAATCCCAGTCAGGATTTTACCGTATTCATCCTATTCCCCTAATTTAGATAATAGTTGCCAATACTCATTGGTTGAATATTGACACCTAATTTCAGAAACCTTCCCTTCCAGCTTTTAGTGTCAACAGAAGGCAATGTAGGAGGGACGCAGGAAGAAATCAAGGAAGGTAACTCACTACTGAAATCAACAACGGTAGAAATTGACAACAGTTGTAGCGATAAAGTTTCAGAAAATAGAATTAGAAGAATCTGAAGAGAATAAAAATGGCATAGAAGACAAAAAGTTGTAAGAGGAGAATGAAAAGGACAAAATAAAGAATGGCACTAAATATGGACGGTGGAATGTACATGAAAATTATTAAGGAAGGTAGGAGTGAAACACAAATTAAACAATTGGAACAAAGATCTACAAAATTAAGCTAAGTAAACAGAAAGCAAGAAAATATATATTAAAGAGTGGGAACAAGAGTAATTTAAGAGGGGCACTTTCTGATCTTTGGTATAAATATAAGGAGGGGGGGGGGGAAGTTACGTGATAGTGATTACCAAAAGGATAAACATTAGTTAAAGGATTGTATGAATGGAACGGGCAGAGGAAAAGAAAAAAACAATAATTATCTTAGTCGGGCCAAATTTTAGCAGGGGTAGTTCTAATAACCAAAGTAGTTGGCGCGCGTAGAGGTGCTTGGAAATTCGCTGTTCCTAGATCTCGGCCCATAATATAAAGTTAAAAAAATAATAATAATTGTCTGCTGAATGCGAAAGAGTTACAGGAAGATAAAAATCTGGAATACTTTACAGGAAATGATTGAAGGAGTAATTGGAAAAATGTATAAACGCAAGAGTAGGAAAACAGAAAAATGTAATTATAAGTAAGGGTGAAGGAGAACAAAAGTTTGCCAACGTTTTGCACTGACAAAAAATGGGAAATCCATTATAAATTATACAGGGTGTCCAAGGTTTAATGATCAGGACTTTGACATTTTGTAGAAAAGCACATTTTAAGGTGCGTTGCTCCTATAAACATTGGTCCTAAAATTCTTTGTTTCTGAGATACAGGGCGTTAAAATTTTCTAAAATATAAAGGTTTTATTTATTTATTTCCGAACTGGAAAATATTCAAACCAAAATTGGCACACAAGATGCATGAACAGAGGATAAGATTCATGGCAACCATCATTTTTGTACACAGCCAAGATACATTTTTCGTGAAAATAATGACAAAAATTTAGTTTGCGGCCGGACGGTAACAGAAACGAAAAAAGTCGAGAGACATTTTTTGTTCAGAATTAAACGCTCTATCGAAAGAGATATTGAGAACTTTTAATTCAGGGCTGTACTCTTTTTATTTATCAAATTAGTAGAACGGATTACCCATATCTCCGCCACTTGTTGATTAAAAAAATGCATAGTATTCAGTTTTATGACCCTTTGTCCACGTATCTTGTGTGCCAATTTTGGTATGAATATTTTCCACAAATAAATAAATAAAAACTTTAATTTTTAGGACATTTGAATACACTGTATCTCAGAAACGAAGAATTTTAGAATCTATGTTTATAGGAGCAATCCACCTTACAATGTATTTTTCTACAAAATATCAAAGTCCTGATCATTAAACCTGGGACACCCTGTATAATAACAAGGAGAAGAATTGTAAGTTGAAATGATCATTTTTTACTTGAATCAGTTATTAAAAAGAGTAAAAAGAGACCAACAGTAGAAAGACAGAAAGAGTGATAAAACCTCCAAGAAAAAGAAAGTTTAAGAACGGATTTAAAGGAATATTAGAAACAGGTTAAAGCTGAAACCTTCCCCATAAAATTATTTATTAATTGGTAAATTGCGAGTAATAATATCGACGTGAAGCGAAGATGAAATGATTAAGGATTAAAAGAGACGTGACATGTTTCGGCCATAGCCATCATCAGACGTTAAATATTGGATGAGATCAATACATTAATGATTCTCTACTATCGAAAGTTACATGATGAATCAAAAATTATTAAAACATATTAAATTATAACGCATGATGTTAAATGTTACAATTTTTAATGGGGAAACTCTTAAAGACTAATTAACACATTATCGAATAGTTACAAACTTGCTAATACATTTTAAAAAATTGAATTAATTTTTTTTTATTCATCATGTAACTTTCGATAGTGGAGAATCATCCAAACCAACCAAAACCAGCCAAAAGTTGTTTCCTTATTACAATGTTGTTATTCGTCTTATCAAAGGTTTACTTTGATGCATTCTTACGAATTATTGCATTCCAATAAATAGTTTTTTAGTAATTATTTTTTAAAGATTGCTTTTCTTTGATTGACGTGAAAGTCGTCTTTTCTAGACCTTATTTCGCTTACTAATTCACTCAATTCAATAAATAGTGATTCCTATAACATTTATTGGATAATAACCGGCCAAATAGCTTTTTTTTTATTTCTTCTTCTAATACTTCATGTATGCTCCATGTGACGAACCTTCTTTGTCTGTATTTAGTTTTATGTTTAATGTGAGTTGTAGCGTACCCAGCTCCCAGGTGACCCCCAGGTGCAACGTCAAAAGACTGTCGCGCAATTCGAAAACCAAACAAACTTTTCCCGCCAACTAATTGAAACCCCCTGGCACGTGATCGTCAATAACAAAACTGTCAAATGGTAGGACTCTACGTTGTGTAACGAACTGCTCGAGATGTGTGTGTGCTAGTCTTATAAGGATCGATTAGGCAAACATAAATAAAACACAAGAATTGAGGGGAACGAATTAACTTTAATAAATGCAAGGGTTGCCCTCTCAAACTAGTTGAGATTAGCTCTGGGTCTTCGCTGATTACAAGGAGGGAAAAGAGCTACAGAAAAACCCTCCAGGATAATTACCTCACCTTCAACCTTCAAATCTAACTATAAAATTACACTCAATTTTACTATTGGTTGCTTTCAGCTTGTGCGATTTTCGTCAGGAATTTCATCCCCTCTTTGAATATTACATAAATAATAAATTGGTAGCTTCTGCCATCACCTTTCAAGGTAAAGTCTCACTAAGGCTGTTATGTAACAGATCCCAACCTTCACACTATCCATGTCTTTGACCTGTTAAGAGGTGG
Organism: Pyrocoelia pectoralis; assembly: GCA_036250285.1. Taxonomy (NCBI): domain Eukaryota; kingdom Metazoa; phylum Arthropoda; class Insecta; order Coleoptera; family Lampyridae; genus Pyrocoelia; species Pyrocoelia pectoralis. The sequence goes on from CM070078.1 coordinate 49,514,317, forward strand.
TTTACTATTAGACTCAGGGCGCCAGCCAGTAGCTGATCTTAAAACCCTGCCACGGTAATTGGAGTTTATATTTTGTTATTTGGATAGTCACCCTAGGGGTTCACGGACTCACGGTCTCACGGGAGAAGCGTGTACGCTGGCGTAGGGTGCCATTGTACTGTACTTGGCTATAGAATAATTCATAAGAAACAATGAACAAAATATACCTGAGTACGTGCGTCACAAACACCTAAAACTACTAACTAACAGATCACATTGGCAAATTGAAACAACCCCTAAATATTAAATCGAACAATTAAGTAAAGTAAAGAGATTATACCTAATTATCGGGAACTTCGCAACACAAACTACCACTCTTCGTGCCGATACCCCGAAAACTGTTACTTCCGCCGCTCCCTTATTTTTCTTTCTTCTCGCCTTAAATCCCTTTTCACCCCGCTATCCAAAAAAAACCGGCCAGTGTTTATACATTCCATCACGTACATTATTTCTTTTAATTAACAAAATCAGTGGCGTAACTTTTGGTCACAACCATCCACAAACGGACTAAACTTTTAACGAAATCATTTAAAATCGAGCGGCCAAAGTCGGGTACATCACAGAGTCTCTAACACTAACCCTCCTGCAACTATTCTTTTTTTTACAGTCAACCTTCCCATTTTCATTATAATCCCCTGGACTTCTACAACAATGGTGATGTAGTAGGTCAACATTTTTTCGTCGGTTCCAATTATATTTTAGAACCAATTTGAGATAATGCTGTTTAGTTTCCTTGACCTCCTTAATAACATCACGCGTTTTCCTTCAAGGGTTTGATCCCCGTATATCTTGACATGATTGATAGTAATCCATAGTTCCTCTCCTTTTGGTCGCACCCTTCCAACCTTTTAACATCCTTACCGATTGTATGTCCCTCGCCTTCTTTTTCGGATGAAAATTAGTTTTTCTTCTTTGTAGTGTTCGCATGTATTTTTCAAAGTTCGTATGTCTCTCTGTCTCCATCATTCACCACATATCTGTCTCTACTCTCGTGGTCCCTTGTGGCTACTCTTTGTGCACCGTTACCCAAACTTCATCGATCAATCCTTTTATCTCTCTTCTCCCTCATTGCAGATTACCGTATTGCGCTTTTCACAGACGTTTCCCAGAATTTATTTTCTACTCATCTCCTTTTCGATTGTGATTTCGTGAGTTCGTCGTCGATGATCAGTCGGTTTAATATCGTACTATGTCTTTGTGCGCCGCGCCGGTCTTTCTTTTCGCGGATCCTCCTACCCTCTCAATCTTTTTTTCTTTCTTCCTCCATTTTTTGAACCTTTCATCAACACTCAGTTAAGTGTTTTTCCTGACATTACGAGCCGAAAAGCCTTCACTATTTGTCTAAGAGTAATTGAGCTTTATTTTCTTTCTATTTCTCCTTTGGTCCAGATAAAGGACCATCGGCACAGGGGTTGTTTATTAATTATATAAAAAAGAATTCCACAAATTTTAATTTTTTAACTAGCTAAACGGATCTTCATTGATCGATACAAACTCCCTGTTGAAGCGATGCCGCCACCTGTTCGGTAGAATGACTAACAAATAAAACAAATATCAAGAGAACTGGAAGATACGAATATTGTAAGTATGTACAACAAAAAACAATTAAAATGATTGGGTCGTGTAAAGAAGCAGGAGAGGCAATTCTTAATTTCACTGACGGAAAAGAGAGCCTGATCGAAATGGTAAAAGGAATCGGAATTGAGCTACCCTAGCCAAAGGGAGTGCAAGAGGCTTGGGAGGAAGCGGCACAACCTCTTTTAGGGGTGTTAATTTTCTTGTTTTACGTCTTTTTAATGTAGTAATTTTATAATTATCGTATGCTCGCAATTTTAAACAAAAAAATGTAAAACCCTTAACCCATGATACAACAAATATAGGTACGAAACCACTTTTGGAAAAAAAATAGAAAAATGAAAAACTTGTAGTAGAAATGTAATAAAACATGATTAGTGAACGTAGGAAGATAGTCGAGATTTTGTGTCAATAGTTAGATCAAAGCGACATAAGCTTTCGCTAGATTGCTCTCAATAATTACTATGCAAAATTATTAGCATATTAATTAAAGAAAATGTAATTAAAATTGAGTTGTGTCGAATAGGAACGCGATTATCATAACCGAGTTGGGATGAGAGTTTGGTAGAAACGCGATCAAAATATGTCGACCATTTGTGAAGTGATCAAAAGTGAGACGTAAATTGCTACCGGAACATCTTTTACTTTTGACGCCTTCATTTGAATACCACGACGACATCCTGAACTTGTTTTTATATATAAACTTCTCTCGAATTCGTTAACATGTAAATTTACGATAACACGTGCCAGATTTACTGATTCAATTAAAAAAGCCTTCTTCTTCCACAATTTTTTTTCTGCGGTACGGTAATTTCTTATCGCGGTTTTTGGCGGTCAACGTGGGGGTCGATTCGACGCCTTTTAATTAAACATAGCGTCGATGGCTTTTCGTGTTTAATTTAAAGGTAAAAAGAGTCGTTTTTGTTAGTTGTGGCGTAAGTCTTTGTGAACTCGTGCGTAACAACACGCGAGTAGCTCGAGTAAATAATAATCAAGAATAATGCCGATTTTCACAACGGATTGGCGGGCGCCCCGATCGAAAGAAAGTATAATCGTATCAAGTTTTTTTCTCTCCTAAACTCGTATAAGTATAAGAGAGGGGTCGGAAGAGGTTGAAGATGATATTCTCAAATAGTCATCAACATTATTGCGAGATATGCGACACTTAAACCGTAAAATCGCGATTATCACACGCGATATGCTTTGATTCCTTAATCCCGTCGAATTCCCCTCAACTGTAACGAAGGAAAGAAGCGAATTTTCGTTGTGTTTAACAGTCTCGGATTTAGTAAAATGCGTATAAATTAACATTAAGCCGTAATTCATATCAAGTCAGCAAAGTACAAGTGGAAGGATCACCCCCCATATGCTAAATCTCTAATATCCACTTGAAAAGAAATTTGCATGCAAATCTGGCACAGGCTAAGCTAAATCGGTACGGAAAACTTCTGCCTCTGATCATCTGAATAATAATGTATTTCGAGACAAGCGCTACTCATATCTGCGCTTCGGTTTTCCATCTTAAATTAAAATTGTTTTTTAATATTTTTTTAACTTGAGAAAATTGCGCGGTTTAAGGGAGGTGGTCAATCTTCCCGTATGCGATACATCTCGCGGCCAATCTCTCAACGCCTGTCAGCTGTCAGCAATGCTTATCTCTATTGTTTCTTTATTGTCTGCAATCCAGTTATCGATACGGTCTATTTCGCGTACCGGATCCACCGGGACTTCAAAAGGGAAAAGTTTAAGAGATGGATGGATTTTTTTTGCCCTACAACAAAGCGCCGCAATCTTTTCTTATAAATTTTCGAATTAACCTACCTCCACACAACGTAAATATAACGCTTATTGTACGTATTGTGTTCATTTACGCGAACGATAGGAACATCTTTATCTTTTACGTCAATATCCTCTTCGGTCAATTTTATATCCGGCGCATTTTAGGATATTGAAAAATGAAAGTCACTTGGGAGGGATACATCGTTTCCAGATAGTGGTCAGTCCCATAAAATGCATACAACGAATACTATTCCCATTTATTGCTTCAGATAAATTTGTGAAAATAAGATTCAAACAAAGCCCTTTATAAACTCCTGGGCAAATACAGTTGACAAATTCCGGAAAAACATGAATAAATGAGAGAAGTAAACAATATTCCGCATTAATTTTTCTTCGGGTTCACTCCTAATCAACAAAAGTTCATCAGTAAAAAGAGCGATAGTGAATTAAATTGGTATAATAGCAGTATTAATAGATTGTATAGTTCTACATTTGTGAATGGTTAACATTTTTCTGGTGTCGTCGATCGATAAATAGTATTATTACAAAATGGCAGGCAAAGAGGAAAACGAAGAGAAAGCAATACCTGCCATACCTAAATATGGGTATAAAGATGAATGTCACAAATTGGTTTTTTTGCGGATTATAAAGCCTTGGCCTAAAGTAAGATTTTTAGCTATGACGATAATTGCGCACGTCGTGTTGGTCCGTCCGTCCGTCCGTTACTTTTCTATGACGCGAATAGACTCGAAAACGGTAAGAGCTGGGGGGTTGAAATGTAGTATGAGTATGACTCAGTGGTGGTATATGGCTATTGACCCGGTCAATGTCACTTTCGGTTTTGAAGAGGTCAAATGACTATATTGAAATATGGTGGTGGAGATATAAAAAATTCTGGCAAGTTGCCACGAGACTTCCCTCGTATTAACACTTTCTTCAAAAAATAAATATAACACAATATATCAGATATTCAGAAAAAATACTCTTAAACTGCATAAAAGAACTGCAATTTTATCTTATAAAAAAAATGATTGCCGCCATTTCAGCTTATACCGGAAGTGACCTCATCAAAGGTAATATTAGCATTTTCGTCCTTGGCCCGAATGCAATCCATTGGCGAAAACCGCATTTCGATAACTTTAATAGTTTCTGAGTTTAGAGCGTTGCAAGGAATGTGTACGGACAGACTACAGACTACAGACGACAGACGGAATTTTTTTTCATATTTTGAATCTACGTATTCGGAAACGCAAAGATATGTAAAAATTTGCATAGGTCAATTTTTTTGAAACACTAATACAATACTTCTCTTTTACTTCGTACTCGAGAAGTGAAAAAGGGCCTTTTTGATAAGGCTCGACGAGCTGAGAATTTTTATATTTATGTCAATTTGCCTCAGTGAATGATTTGGCCACAATATGGCCGAGAAGTTTTCTTATAGTGAAAGCTGTGAGATACGGGCGAAGCTGCGAGTAAGCGGCTTGTGTAAAATAAACCTTTATACTAACTATGAAAACAATGTTCATACGGAGAAAATTGTAACGGAAGTTCATATGCCACAATGGCGTTTAAGTAGAAAACAGTCCCGTTACAGCACCTCCTCCTGTTAAAAAACAACTATTTAGTTCTATTCTTCTTCGTGCTTCTTTAAGTAAGTGTCATTATCATTATCAAAAGTAAAGTTTATAATAATAATAGTAATAATAACTTCCGCTTTAATAACGATATTTTTATTTTAGTTACTCTGATGGTAAAATCCAGAAGGCATCCATAAATTTTAAGAAAATAATTTGTAACGTATCCATTTGTTTGTGCTTCTTTTGTGCCTCTTTGTGCCCCATATTCTACATTCGTCACTCTCGTCTTAATAAAGATATCATTATCTTAATTATCCTAAGGCTAACTTTCGGATCGAACATAAAAATTTAAAAGAAAATAATTGTTTGCGTAGCCCTTCATTTATGCTGTTTGTAAATTATATTCTACTCTCGCCACTCTCACCTGTCTGCTTGAAAGGCAAATAAATATACTATACCTAATAAGTAATTTCTTTAAATTGTTTATTATATAAATTATTACCCTTTACGATTTTCTTGTCGTCTCTAACATTAAAGCACAAAGGAGTGCGTTAAATTAATTTTTTTTCAAGTTTTTGGATCCTCTATGGAAATCTGCACCACACTAATTAAAATAAAAATATTTTTGGTAGAATGAGGGTGACGAGGATGAAGGCACAAATGAAGCACAAAGGAAAGATTGTGCTAAACATAATTTTTTATCAGCTTTTGTATGTTAGTCGGAAGTTGGCACAATACTAATTATAATAAAAATATCCTTAATATGGTAGGGGTGGCGAGGGTGAAATATGAGGCACAAACAAAGTTTGAGCTTGAGGTATAACATTTTCAGTTCTGATTGTACCGGCAATTGATTCGAACGTCGCCGTCGTTATTTTAAATGGTTAGTAGTCTAGTTTTTATTGAATCTATTGAAACTTTGAATTACATTTTCCACCAAATGTGTAAAGTGAACAATTTTACTTCCCGAGTACGAAGTAAAAGGAAAGTATTGTATTAGTGTTCCAAAAAAAAAATTGACCTATGCAAATTTTTACATATCTTTGCGTTTCTGAATACGTAATTTGACAAAATAAATAGTCTTTCAAAATTACCAAAGTATTTTCAGGATTTGCGTAAATGAGACCTATATTGAGAAAATCAAGAGATACAGCAAACGATACAATTCTAAAAAAATAGGGATCAAAAACAAGAAATAGAGATCATGTATCAAAAAAATTCTGGCAAGTTGCCACGAGACTTCCCTCGTATTAACACTTTTTTCAAAAAATAAATATAGCACAATATACGTATATTGCTGAATTCAGAAAAAAACTGCAACTTTATTTTATAAAAAAGTGCCGCCATTTTAGCTTATACCGGAAGTGACCTCATCAAAGGTAATATTAGAATTTTCGCCCTTGGCCCGAATGCAATGGATTGGCGAAAACCGCATTTCCATAACTTTATTAGTTTCTGAGTATAGAGCGTTGCAAGGAATGTGTACGAACAAACTACAGACTTACAGACTACAGACGACAGACGGAAATTTGTTTTTTCATACTTTAAATCTACATATTCAGAAACGCAAAGATGCATAAAAATTTGCATTGGTCAATTTTTTTTTGGAACACTTAATACAATACTTCCCTTTTACTTCGTACTCGAGAAGTAAAAAGAGAAAGAATGTAGAGAAGATCAACCTTATTATCTCGGAGTCGCAAGATAATTAAGCCTCAAATACAAAGTGAAAAATTTTGCTAAAGTAACACAAAGGGCGCGGTATACAAAAAAACATGAATGATAGTAGAATAGGGAACTGAAATGGAAAATTGGAAAGAAAAATGGACAATACTAAAGGTTAAAAGCACGTGATAAAGATTAAAGAAATACAGAATTACCGAATTATTAAGGAAAAAGAGAATAAAACATTAACAGGACAAAGAGAAGGGAACCGCGTGTGGATCCATGAAGACGAGGCCACACCAACAATAATCAGAAAGCAGCAACCAATGAAGAAAGTCTTCTTTAGAAGTACATACCTACCGGTCTGGTGAGCGATATTAAGGTAGCGGAGCAGAATATTGTCACAGCTAAATGGTACGTCGAACACGGTTTGCCGGAAGTGCCAAAGAAGAAGAAATTAAAGCTCCTTCCGTTCTTCCCACACTGCAGATCTAACTCGGTAGTATTGGACTGCAAACAACATTAATGTAATCGATGACCCTCCCTACTGAGAGGATCTGGCAATGTGCGACTTTTAGCTGTTTTATGGGCTAAAAAGGAACTTACGAGCAAAACGGTTTTTTTGAGAGGAAGAAATCGATGTTACTGTTCGGTGTTATTTTAATAGTAGGTATTCGTAAAGCTGCTTGACTTGGAGAATTTAATCAGTGGAAGGAAAGAATGGCCAAAATGCATTATAGCGGAAGGCAACTACTTTTGAAATAAAATTTTGAAAAAGTTACACTGGTTCTTTTATTCTCAATAATAATGAGTGGCCTAAAGCGAGTAAAAATATGAAGAAATTTTTACCAAAATATGAAATTTAAAGTGACGAAATATGAAATTATGATATGAAGTTGTTCATGCTGGTTTTAATCTGGTTATTTGGAAGTTAATCGGTAGTAATTAAAGTAAAAATTCAATTTAATAATAGTAGTTTACGTAACAAGTCCCGAAAGTGACCTTTTACTGGACAAGTAGGCAAATTACAGGACGAGCCGCAGGCGAGTCCTGCAAGCCTGCGAGTCCAGTAAAAGCACTTTTGGGACGTATTACGTACAATATTTTTTTTAAAATCGTCCAGAAACGGGAAGAACAATTGACCATTCTAGGCCGGAAAGTAAAAAATGAGTCCGGTAAAGTAAAAATGAGTCCGGTAAAACTTTTACCGGACTATCACAATGACTTTCCGGCTCAGTCCGTCAAAATGACATTTTCTAGCCTAAAAATAATCCGGAAACTACTACTTTCTGGCCGATTTTTAAAAAAATTATTTTTTGAATTTTCGCTTTAAAATTGACTTCTTTTAAGACTGTGTTTATTTTTAATGAGATCCCCAGTAATTTACAAAATGTAATGATGTGCAATGAATATGTAATTTTGGAATTTGTCAATGATCAAAATCTTGAGTAGGTCAAATTATGTTAATCAAACTACAGTATTCTATTTGTTGCAACATACAACTAACAATTTTTTTAATTTTGAGGAAGCAAACTGTAACGTCTATCTGTCAATATAACTTTGTATGACGAGAAGCTTCGTTCCACATCACATGATGTAATGGGAACATATTTGTAGCTTGCTACATCATTTATTGTAATGTTTGCTGGAATTATGTTTGTCTTACCCTCAATAACTTGACTTATTTTATTCAGTACCTGGTAAGATTTATTTTTCTTCAGCACAGATACAAATTTTTCTGACACAATTCTCCCTTGAGAACCAGGAATATCAGCAACAGCCTTCCTAAGGTGTTCCACTTTTTGAACTGTATCATAAATGAATGCTAGGTATTTTAAAAATGCTAGAATATGAACAAATATGAAAATTTTCTTAAAATATGAAGATTTTATCAAAATATTATGAAATATGAAATTTTTTATCGGTGGATTTTTATTCCCGACTGCATAAAACGTAAAGATATCTGGTTCCCCACTTAAGTTTTCTTCATAGTTTAGAATATGAAATTTCATATTTTTACTCGCTCTAATTGACGTGTCCCTCGTAATTTAAATAATAAACAATTTAATGAAATTATACTTATTATTATAATATATTTATTTGCCTTTCAAGCAGGCAGTGAGACAAGGGCGCCGCCAGAAAATTTTCCCAGGGGGGCAAGTACTATTGGGGGTTCGTGTCTCTGTTGTTTTTTCAAGATTTCGTACAAAATTTAGTTTTATTTTTAATAACTTTGGCCTTTTTCTTTTTTCCAATGGGGGGGGGGGGTGATTGCCCTACTGGCCCCCCCTTGCCGGCGCCCTTGCGTGAGAGGCGAGAGTAGAATGTAATCTATAAACAAGCATAAGAACACTATAAATGAAGGACTACGCAAAAAATTATTTTTTAAATTTTTTTATTCCATCCGGAAGTTGGAATTAGCATAATTAAGATTTAAATATGTTTATTATGACGAGAGTGACGAAGATAGAGCACAAACAGGCACAAACGTGATGTGTGTGTAACGTTATTTCTGCCCTGAAACTGGCGCTTTGAATAACCCCTGTGTCCAAATTTTTACAAATTTAGTCGCTCATCGACTCATTGCACGCCTAATACGGGCTAATGAGACTAGGAGTAATTAAGTTCAATTGAGGGTAAATTAGCTAAAATGAAGTGAGAAAATCCAAGTGGAAAGCGAGTAATAAACAAAATTCCCGGTTTATCGAAAAATAAAACTCACTCACATCTGTTTTTTACCTCCTCTTTTAACAGGAAGTGGGATATCAAAAAAAAATTTTTGGATCGCTAATATTGACCGCTTAACCTCTTCGCACGGGAATCATGCAAGTACGAAGTATGTATTTCCAAAAAAAAAATTGACCTATGCAAATTTTTACATATCTTTGCGTTTCTGAATACGTAAATTGAAAAAATGAAAAAAAAATCCGTCTGTCGTCTGTAGTCCGTAATCTGTTCGTACACATTCCTTACAACGCTCTAAACTCAGAAACTATTAGAGTTATCGAAATGCGGCATTCGCCAATCGTTTGTATTCGGGCCAAGGACGCAAATGCTGATACTATTTTTGATGACTTCCGATATAAGCTAAAATGGCGGCACTCATTTTCTTTATGAGATGAAGTTGCAGTTTTTTAATGTAGTTTTAAATAGTTATTTTCTACAAAGGTAAAAATATGACAAGGTTTGTGCATTGATAACAATACGTAAAGTGACCCTTTTTTCACTTTCCTACGTTACTGACGCCGTGCGCGAAATACTTACTTCGCGCACTGCATGTAAACTATAATAGTGCGCGAAATGCCACTTTGGTGATCGAGAAGTGGCATTTCGCGCACTAGGTACAAAAATAACTATTTTCTACAAACGTGAAAAAGTTAACAATTATTTTAACGTTAAAATACAAAACTCTCATATAGTTTACATGCGGTGCACTAAGTAAGTATTTCGCGCACGGCGTCGTTACTTCGCGCACGGTGTCATGGTGACGTAGGAAAGTGAAAAAAAGGGTCACTTCGCGTATTGTTATCAATGCGCAAACCTTGTCATTTTTTGACGTTTGTAGAAAAGAGTATTTTTTTCTGAATTCAGCAATATGTTATATTGTGTTATACTTATTTTTTGAAAAAAGTGATAGTACTAGGGAAGTCTAGTGGCAATACACGTCAGAATTTTTGGTTATTGAACTAATGAAATCAAAGTTTCTGTCGGTAATATTTGTAATTTGACGTTGTTTCCCTCTCCGCCCTGATTGCTTTTCCGTACAAAAGGAAATAAAAATACACTTACTTTATTAATGACTTACCTTAGTGTTTTTTTACACAAACGTCGTCAACATTCTGTTAAGTAATCTGGTAATCGATATTGTATTAATTTGGTTTCGGTTGACGCAGGCACGTAGCCAGGGGAGGGGCTCGAGGGGCTGAAGCCCCACCCGAAATTCTAATTAATTTAGTTTAAGTGTATCCAATCGTACCTAAATGTCTAAAAGTTTAATAAAATCAGACATTTCATTAAATCATTTAATTGTAAATCCCCTCCCCTCTATTCCTAATATTTTGAAGCCCCCTCCGAAAAAAAATTCTGGCTACGGGCCTGGGTTGACGTAAGCAATGTTCATTCATTTGTAGTAAAATCACGCAGTTTACAACATATAACTTGCATAAAATTACAATGAAAATAATTCAAATTTTAACATTTAGATTGTTGTTTTTGCGTGTTTCGATCTTAGATAAACTAACAAATAATTAACTTCATTAAGATTTTTGGCTCGCGCGCGAGTAATAATACACGAACTAAAATTCTAAACGAAAATCGATAGGTATTTTTTCCCAAATCCCAACATCTATGCGTACAATTCAAAAGAATTTTTCCACCCTCACTATATACCAATTGCAGAATTTTATGATTGAAATTTAACGAATCGAATAATGATGACCAGTCGGAAAATTTTCTACGGTAATGGAATTCGTTTGCTCGAGATTACGAATTCCATCAGGCGGGGGGGCATCAGTTATATATTTATATTTATATAAAAACGCATTCGATATAATCTGAAATTTTTATTTTTTTGATTACTACAAGGCACACTCACACACAAACATAAATATTTACAATAAATACACGCGTTCATCAGCGATTAGGATTCATACAATCTACTTATTGGACTCTATAAATATAATTTTTTCGATCGCACGAATTTATGCAACTCTATTGCACTCTGTAATCGAAATTGTAAGTATTTTGTGAAAACTTAAGTTTGCATAAATTCACTTAAAACGTAAAAGTAGGTGTGACATTGATTGTCCAAGAGCGTATACTAGCAGAAGTCTGGAATTATATAATAATAACATTATTGAAAAATGTGCTAAATGTCGCTAAATTCTATATTATTAGGTATGCGTTACCTCTCCCTAACCTAAAGAGATCCATTCTAAACAGTATTGGATTATAAAAATTAGTTTCCGAATATTTTTGTGCATTTTACACTTCCTTTAATTATTATATAAACCAAAATCGCACAAACAAGAAAATTACCTGTTATCTACATATTTACGACACATGCGTTATATATACAAGCCACCTCGTTCTACAAAACATCGAAAAAATCAGTCTTAGAAATAAATACAAGGAAAAGGAAAAATTCTTATATACAGGCGTATACATAATATAAATACGATATTCTAGCGCTAAACATTTATATAATAAAGTACAAACGCTCGAATTTTTGATATTAAGTTTATGTACATTCGGAGTTTTTTTTCTCATATTTATTATATACCTAGAACCTAAGAAAATTTATTGAAATTTATGTAGCGGTACTTGTAAATAAAACCGAATTTTTATAATAATTTGAACGTTCTTGTAATGGAGATTTGACATCTCGTTCAACTTGTTGGTGCCTAGATTTCCTTTCCATTTCCAATTCTTGTGCTAGCGATTCTAGAACAAAAATATGATTTTAGAAAACATTATTTCCAAAATTTGTACAATCGTCTACTACCAACGTAAAAGTTTGGTCACCTCAACGTTTATAAAAAAAACGATTGGACCGATTTTAATCAAACAAATTTTATCTGAATTACCTACCATTTATCTAAGTGTGTGTAAGTACTGTAAGTAAATGTAATTTCGCCATTTTTAAGGAATATAGCTAATTAGTATTATACAGGGTATCCCAGTTGAAACGGACACATTTTAAACGCGATTATTGACTAAACGAAATACGATAGAAATATGCGGTTTCAACCAATAAGTTTCAAAGTTCGAAAAGTTTTTTGAAAATTTCCCAGTTATACATATATAGGGGCAGGAAAAAAATTACCTATTTTCATCTAAAAATGACTTGACTTATTTAAATAGAACGGCCTATATATTTTTACACTATTGGAAAGCCTTAGCTTTAGCTTTTGAAAAATATCAACATGTCTAGTTAAATTTTACAAATAAAGAAGATCTCATTAGTTTCAATATCGCCAGTAGCTTTTCAATTTTGTTATCGATGGAATTCAACAAGAAATACTACAAAATTCTTTTTTGAACAAGTTAAATTACAAAAGTGCATTAATTATACCAAGAAGGAGGCCATATTCATCAATTTCTATAACATTCAGTTGCCATATTTTTTTCTTAATTATTGCCATGATATTTAAATTAGCTATAAATATACATATTTTTTAAAGGTTTCGGGAACTTCTACTTATTTCGGTGTATAAATGCCAAAAAAATTAAGAATGCAGAAAATACGTACTTTAAACATTGAAAAGCTAAATTGGCGATATTGAAACTAACGAGAGTGCACTTTACTTGTAAAAATTTAACTACATATATTGACATTTTTCCAAAGCTAAAGAACTCAGCTTTCCAATAGTGTAAAAATATACAGGGGGTTCTATTTAAATATGTCAAGTAATTTTTAGTAGAAGATAGGCAATTTTTTTCCTTCGCTCTGTATAACTGGGAAATTTTTTTTATGTGACTGGGAAAAAACTTTTCGAAATTTGAAACTCATTGGTTGAAACCGCCGTAACGCCTCATATAAAAAAAAATCATGTTTCATTGAATCATTGAATTGAAAAGGTAATTAAAAGCTTTAATTTAAAGAAGAAGTGTAAGAAGGTAGAATGAAAAACCCCCAGAAATCGTGTAGAGGAAGAGTTGAGTTATAAAACTAGTCGTGGCTAATATGAAAAGATAAAGGAACTTATATTTTTATCAATCATTGACAATTAGAAAAAGTGATAGTATAATAACTCATTTAAATAGTCGTTACACCGCACAATTCTTATTATTTCGTTTAGTTAATACTGATGTTTAAAATGTGTCAGTTTCAACTGGGACACCCTGTATAACGAAATATGTTCGAGAAAAAATGAAATTTCGCGTAAATTTGAAAAATACCAATTTTTAAGAATTACTAAGTAATTATGTAATAAAAAGCTATTTACTGGTATGTAATAATTTTTAGTAAAGTACGCCTTTGACGTTAATGCAGGATTGATTAATTTTTGTTCAATAACAACATTGTAATAATGAAAAGACTTCAGGCTGGTTAATTCGCAATTCGCATAAGTACTGTATATTCCAAAAATGCATGCGACATGCGATAAACAAAAACTAAGAAAAATACTAGCATCCATTTTCAACGGAGGAGATGATATATTTTGCAGAATGAAATGGCGCCAATAGTGCACTTCGGGGTGTTGCGAGGATGGAATGACAGCGCGGTGAAATAAACTGTATGTACGAGGGTGTAGCAAATATGAACAGGACTCATTTTCTTAAAAATTCCAGAATGTTTTTAGACGTTGAGGAGATTGATGCGCCGTTAGCCTGTTTCGTTATGGAGATAGCAATTTTCTCGAGACCCTAAGAGCCATGAGCGAGAAAGAAGTGCATGTCTCCAAGCCAAAGAAGGGGTGAAATTTTGCGGCGATTACAGACACAATGTGGAAACACATCCCTGTCAAAAACTTGTGTGTTTCACAAAAAAGTATATTAGGGTTCGATCCAGTAAGTCTCCTCATTGTTGCTACGGCGATCTCCCCCCCCCCCCCCCCCCTCATTCACCATTACTCCTATTTTACTTCTTTTGTAAATTATTACTATTATTATTTATACAAGGGATGGCTCCAGTTAGTTCCTGCACTGCGGCATTTTGGTCTATTGTCTACCCGTCGAGAATACCTGTATCTTTAACAAAGGGCGAATCTTCGTTACTTCCTCTTGTATAATATTTTCGTTTCCAAGTAGGTGGTCCCTTTGTGCATGCCTCATATTGGCAAATGAGAAATGTCGTGGATGGCGTTTCAGTTTCCTCACCACAAACCCTGCATAACGGGCTATCAGTCAGTCCCATCTCTGTCGCAAGTTTTATCTTCGATGGACGCTGCTAAATCCTCGTTTCCAAAAAGATCTTGAAATGACTCTGTCCTGGAATTATCGAGTAGTACCTGCTCTTGCAGTGCTCTTTTGTGAGTATTGTCTGAATCTCCTTTTTGGCTGTCTTATATGTAATCCCACAGGTTCGGGTGCTGAGTGGTTTCGCGCTTGCCACTCTCGCAACCTCGTCAGTAACCTGGTTACCTGCGATTCCTTCGTGCCCAGCTGCCTACGCCAGTGTGATTGTGTTACACTTGTCTAGTGCGTCACATATGAATCAAATGCTGCAATTGCTGCTTGGTTGTTTGTAACTATAAGTAAAGATTTTCCGTTTAGTAAGGTTTTCTTTTCATAGCTGAGCAGCTGGCCTCAAAATTGTATTACCTCGGCTTGGTCGCCTGCATGACAGCTGGGCGAATTTAGTAGCTTAGCGGCCCTGACGCCGGTCCCAAGCTCGGATAAAGGAGGAGGATTCCAAGGTTAGAACCAACAAATTGCCTGGGAACGACCTTTAGAGTACCATATAATTTGTTACTAATACTCCAAAGCAGAATTGTCTGCCTATTAGATCTGCACCATTATCCATGTTGAACCCAGTGTTTTTCGTTATTCGTAATATTTTTTATGAAAAAGTCCACTTACGGCCAAATTCATCAATTTTGTAATCTAAAAATGTCCCAGATCCTTTATAGTTTTGTACTGTTGCCCGTCCGTCCGTTCGTGTGCGTAATAACTCATTTTAGAAGCGACCAATCGTGTCGAAATTCGGTGTACGGGTTCTTTATAGATTAGGAAAGGCCTATTGACTTTAAGGTTTTTTCAGGACAAAAGTTCGTGTTGATCAGGAACGGTAAAGAATTAACTGACAAAATTTTAGACTTATCGACTTCGGACTTTTGCTAGATTATAGCATATAAATGGTTCTTACTCCTTAGATGTATAAGGTTATTCAGAAGTAAGGTCCTTGTTTGAAATGACCATTGCTTTGCTAATTTGCGAGATCTTGAAAAAATAAAAACACCATTTTGTTTGTAAAGAAACAGGGTTTCTTTTCGTGCTGCACTATTAAGAAACACATGATGATCATGTAATTAGTAGACACTTTCCAAACGGATGACCTCGTAGGTCACTTAATCCAGCTGACTGTTGGTTATGCTTATGACTATGAGGTTACCTCAAAGGAAGGGTGTTATACATTATTTTTATATTATTTATTATACATTTTTGGCGATCAAAAAGCCAAAATCGCTAATTATACATAAAACTGATCAAAAAGCGTTACTTATGCACCCTTTTCCGGATACAACAACGTCCAAACGCCTTACATCGATGAATTTAATCCATTTTAGACTATCACACGGTTTTTGACCACATAAGTGACGGCAATACTTTGAATTCTTCGATATTCCGTTGTATTCGTTTATTTCAATTCAATCATAAGTTCTTCCACCATGAAAAACAAGAGGATATCAAGGTGGCTAATAAAATGAAGATAATTCCATTCAGTTGATCCTTTGACATCGTTAATAAAAAGAAATCCAAAGTTAGAGCCTTGAGGGACTTCAAATACGTCAAAACATAAATTTGATTTAAATCTATTAAATGTTTTCATGATAAGAATATATAACTGAATAAGTGAAAAACACTTATTATTGAGAAAAATGAAATTAGAACCTTCTGGAGTTCGTGAAGTTCTATTTCAACACTTTTAAGTATGTTTCAGCAAGGATCTATTCAACCGTTTTAGTACCATCTCTTTTAGTGTTTTGTATTAAGCTCTCGTTCGTTTACATGTGGAGCTTTAACATTCAATACGTCTTCTGCAAAATAAACGAATGGTTCCTGGCGAATCGGTTAAGCTTGAACGAAAACAAATCTACAAAAATGTGTTTTGCTTTAAGAGGTATTAATCCAGAACTAAACTCGAATGGCAAGTTTCTGGGCCTAAACCTTGACCCGAAACTCAATTGGCACCACCACATCACTACTGTTGCACCTAATGTTGCGAAGCATATATACAGGGTGTCTCACGGTGACCGTCGGTTAGAAGTATATGAAGAACTGTAAAAGCTAGAAATTTGAAATTTTGCACATGCGACATGGAGTGTTTAATCTATTAAATAAACATATTTTCCAAATGGCAGCACTTCCGGAAATACCGGAACTGAGCATCAACTTCTTTATTTTAAATACAAACCAGGCAATTTTTTTTCACATTCTGATGTGTCATAAAATTTTTAGTAAGTATGCTTAAAATAATCTGCGTATCAATTTCGATTGTTGAGAAAAAATTTTTTTTTCGCTGAAAAATGTCAAAATCGTGCTTAGGAAATAAAATTGAAAGTCGAAAGTGGTAAAAGTTAGGGAAATGGGATTTTAGGTTCTCAATGTCAAAAGATTGAGACACAATTGTCTGTAATGGATAATAAAAAATTGCCCGCGGTTACGTATCTATTTGACGTTATTTCCAGACTTGAGAAAAACTTTAAAGTCTCTTTTTTTAAATGGAATGCCTATTTAATTATCGACCCATTCGATGCAGAAATAAATTTCCTTTAAATTGATATACCATGTTCCTATACCTAAAATCAATGATTACAGAGTTATTTACATTTTTCTAATTAAATCTATAATTAAATACTTTACAAAACATGGTTGGCTTTGAAAATTTTCAAAAATTTTTTATTCAATTGTTTCTTATGATGACAATTGCCAGTTAGCTGTCAGCTTGAAAGTTTACGCTACATTTACGTTTGTTATCAGTGTTATCTGTTTGAATTTTGATTTTTGCGCATAATTTATATTTTATTTATTCATGGTATGGGCCGAGATCTAGGAACAGCGAATTTCCAAGCACCTCTACGCGCATCAACTGCTTTGGTTATTAGCACTACCCTTACTTGAATTTTGTCTGACTAAGGGAATTTCACCCTTAATTAGGATCTTTATATTTGTTTTTAATTGGGAAATATGGAATACACAAACGCTGATATTCTAAATTTGTTTTACATTCATGGCGAGTCTGCTCGTATTACTTTTCGGACCTGCAGAACTTTTAACTATTGAATAAAGAATCACTCAACACTTTAACGAAAGATATGCGCATTTACCTACAATGACAGAACGAAAAACCAGGATGATTGAAAAGAATTTTCTAAATTTGGGCAAAGTAAATGGGCCACGAAGTTTGGCAAAGCCAATTGTTCCCAATGACGCTGCAAAAACCAATGTATTGGGATATTTTAATTTTTTCCCTGAAAGTTCTGTTCGTTCGGCGGAAAGAGACCTTGGATAGTCAAGAAGTTGCATAGATAGAATTTTAAATAATCCCAAAAGCATAAGAAACATTTGAATAAAAATTTTTTGAAAATTTTCAAAGCCAACCATGTTTTGTAAAGTATGTAATTATAAATTTAAATAGAAAATGGTAAATAACTGTGTAATCATTGATTTTAGGTATAGGAACATGGTATATCAATTTAAAGGAAATTTATTTCTGCATCGAATGGGCCGATAATTAAATAGGCATTCCATTTAAAAAAAGAGACTTTTTAAAGTTTTTCTTAAGTCTGGAAATAACGTCAAATAGATACTTAACCGCGGGCAATTTTTTATTATCCATTACAGACAATTGTGTCTCAACCTTTTGACATTGAGAACCTAAAATCCCATTTCCCTAACTTTTACCACTTTCGACTTTCAATTTTATTTCCTAAACACGATTTTGACATTTTTCAGTGAAAAAAATTTTTTTTCTCAACAATCAAAATTGATACGCCGATTATTTTAAGCCTACTTACTAAACATTTTATGACACATCAGAATGTGAAAAAAAATTGCCTGGTTTGTATTTAAAATAAAGAAGTTGATGCTCACTTCCGGTATTTCCGGAAGTGCTGCCATTTGGAAAATATTTTTATTTAATAGATTAAACACTCCATGTCGCATGTGCAAAATTTCAAATTTCTAGCTTTTACAGTTCTTGATATACTTCTAACCGACGGTCACCGTGAGACACCCTGTATATGCTTTGCAACATTTCAAAAATTATTGACCAAAAGGTTGTGCTAATGGTGTTCCATGCACTAGTAATGTCCCGTATTACCTATGGTGTGCTGGCGTGGGGACACTCTGCTGCGGCTAGGCGTTTATTTTCACTACAAAGGAAAGCGCTTAGAATTGTAGCAGGGTTACATTACAGAGACGACTGTCAAGAATTTTTTATTAAACTGAGAGTATTAACTCTACCAAGTATTTATATATATGAATCTATATTGCTTACCCATAAAAACATTAATAACTATAGTACAGCGGATGCTACACATCCTTACTGTACCAGAAAGTGTATTAATTTGGTAGTGCCATTTAACCGAATAAACAAAACACGTACTGCTGAGAATTACTATGGTCCTAAATTTTTAAACATGTTACCTAAAGAAGTAAAACTACTACCTCATAAAAAATTGAGAGAGGTATTAAAGAGTTTTCTTATTAATTCAGCAATTTATGACATAAACGACTATTTTAAGTTAGATTTTAAATTATCAAATTTTATTTATTAAATGCAGCTTCATTGACTTGTGTAACAAAATGTAACATTTGACTACATCAATAAAAATATCTATCTATCTATCTATCTAATACTTTTCAGCGGAAGACGATTACTTGATATGACACAATTTTTCAGTTCTCGCCTAGATGTTAAAATGAAACGAAAATAACTTTTCAAGTACGGAAATCGTAATCGTTGCCGAATTCAATTAAACAACAGGCAAAGTGAGGTTATATAACCTTATAACAATGTCATCTCAAACAATTTTCCCTCCCCACGTGACAATTTTCACGAATTGAAATTAGTCGTAATTTCGTAACGTAAAATGAAATGTAAATTGAAACCGGTTAAGCCAAAGTGACAACAATATAACCGGGGTTCATTCGAATAAAACAACACAATCAACATAGTCATCTCGGAAGAAGGACGCCAAGGGTGGCAAAGGTACGCGGAGTAAAACGGACAGACAGACAAACCGCTTAGTTGGGGGACGTGGGGAAGTTAATTTAGTTCCACAGAAATGCCATTATCCTCAACACGGATTTAACCCGCGGCTATTTAGCGAGATGTTATCTTTACTGTTTCAATTTCTCGCCTCGTTATTTCTATGTCACTTCCTTGCTTTGATTCGCTTACTTCATATACGTGTGTGTGTCTGTCTCTATATGTGTACCGTCGGAGGTGTTTGTTTAGAGTGTAATACGATGCCGACGCCTCGACTCGAAATTTTGAAAAGTAGAGAAAAATACTAATGCGCCGTATAGACAAAGCATGAAATTGAATAAACTTTGGTCAAAAGACACGTGCATAAACTGGATTAAAACATAACGAAATGTTGTCGTCGTACTGTTGGGGAGAATATAAAATAATAATTTTTCCTCCCTTTAAGCCGAAGAAGCTTGGATGAAATTAAATTTCGCCATTTTTGCTGTTGCGCTTTCGATTACAGTTATAAGCGCGCCGTTCGATCTTTATCCTTTATAAGGAAATTTATTTTTATCTAACTGTTTTAAATAAATTAGAATATACCGAATCGAGCCATATGACTAATTTAAAAATTTTTCTCATTCTTCCTCTATATTATGTACAAGAGCGAAAACTCAATTCCAAATAGAAGCCGTAAGGCATAACGATTTGAATCTTAATATTGAATCTTTTGCATACAAAGCGACCGAATGAATTCAATGGTAGGTAATGAATCGTATCGTATAAGGGAGTTGTTGATTAAAACGTTTAAAACAATTGTTTAGTTTATGTAATAATTAGCTTGAGGTAAGTGTGAATGCCTGTCAACAGTTTAGAATCTATTAGTTTCTTATAGGGACGTACATTTTAGTCTCTTACTCTCTTAGTCTTATAACAGAAACCGCTTTTCTGCATTCATTTCGGGTCGTAATGTTTTCATCGTGGAATTAATGAACGTCTTCATTTACATTTTTAATCGAATATCTACAGCATAATGTTTTATGCCGAATACACGTTGAAATATGTAGTTTGTTTCGTATGCTAGAATATATGTATAAGGTACGTTGTACATGTGATGTGGTCGCCTTGTTGAAAGAATTTTAAGAAGAGCTTACATATTTGCAGAAAATATGTAGAATAAGTTATCCATCGTTTGTCACTTTTAAGTAAATCTTTTGTCGTAAAAAATTGTACATTTTCGACTGATTTTATTCAATATACTGGTGATTCCTACAAAAAAACTTAAATCAGAAGGTAGATATTGGATTCGTTCTTCGATAATAACGCGATGGAAAACGAAACTGAAACAGAGATTGACAAAGTCGACGAGTATCGTGAGTCATACGTCACCATGAAGTAAACCATCGATAAGATCAATTCTTTGGTTCCACCACCATCGAAGGCTAGTTATCTTGCTGCATCTGAAGGAACCGCGAAAATCCGAATCCGAAAATCGAATTAAGGAAATTCAACGGTGAATTGGGTTCTGGGCACAATTTGAGAAAATCCACGAACGATGAGAACCCGCACGACGCCAATAAATTTCGGTACTTGAACCAAGCAATGGACCCGGATAGTGAAGCTACGGAGTTCGTGCCATCTTATCTACAATCTGCTGAGAACTCGATCTCTGTGGACGTTTTGAAAAGCATTATTATAATAGGTGAGGTATCTCGTGATTGTTCCAGTGGCGGCTCGTGACTTTAGAAATAGGTGATGCAGAATTTATACAAACACACAGACACAGTCATCTGTCACAATAATGTACATTTAATATTAAAGATGATGGTAATATATTTAAGGGCGTTATGCAATCCGTAAATCTCTAGTGAAGCAACACTTCACCTGCGTCACCTCGCGAGCCGCCACTGGATTGTTCTGCTGTAGTCGCTCCGAAGTCACTAAATATCGATAAGGTGGATCCAGTCACATCAAATCCAGCTTAACTAGGGACCATTTTCCACAAAGAACGGTACTAAAGAAACATCACCAAAAACTAGATTGGATTATTTGATTTTGGGCAAAGAAGTAAAAATGAAATAGAAAATCTCGCTAGCCGAAACCACATTTTAACAAAAAGGACACGCCACTACTTCGAGCTTTTGAAAATAAAATAAACTCATAAGGTTCCTACTCTTACAGGCCTTACAGCCTTCCAGAGTGGAGACGCCAAACTGATCTGTTTGTTTTGTCAACGGAAACATCAGAGTAAGGATTGAGTTACTGGGTTACTGTCAAATATAATCAGTTGACGAATTGCGAAGCGGTCGTCATATTCCTTTGATGTGTTCCAAAAGGATGGAAATTATTAAAACAAGCAGCACGGATAAACCTCCTAAGGAACCAAAAGAAGATCGGAACAAGGTGAATGTCCAAACGTCGAACCACATGTGGTCTTCTGATGTACAACTGGGGAAGTTAGAAGGTCCAAAATGGAAGAAATTAGAGCGCGCGGTGCCCAAAGGTCATCAATCTTAGTCAAAACAGGTGAAGAATTAAGATTGCATCAAACTGGTCGACAAACAAGTTCGACATGTTCGATAGTCATCATTAATTTGTTCGAAGTTAAGGTCGGAAAATTCAACGTCAACTTCTCCAAATCAATTTACGTGAGGGATGAAGCCACAATATCCAAAGTTACTTATACCTAAAAATCTCGAAATGTGCAATGAAATCTGGATAAGCGATATTGGACCTGTAATGGAATTTATTGTTAATCGGAGCTAATTATTATTATGACTTTCTACTTACAGGAAGGATTCACCAATTATCAGCCGTCGAATTTCAATTTGGAAGGGCGCTGTCAGGAGAACATTCATTATCTACGTACGAAAATAACTTTAATATGGTATGGTCATCCATTTTCACATTCCAATAAGGAATTTGCCATAAAGCGCTTGGAAATCACAACAAGGAAACTGTGAAGGAACTCACCGAACGTGTTGATGGGAAGCAATTAACTTCTGGATGTCCCCTTCACTATCTTTCTCACCACGCTATTATTAAAGTGGATATGGAGAAAGTTCGATCTTTGAACGAATGCTTGGAGAAAGAGTCAAGCTTCATTCAACTTGTTCCAGACATATCCCTTCGGTTTCGCATGGAGGAAGTAGGTGCAGGCTCAGATATAACGAAAGCGTTCCACATAATCGAAATCCGAGCCGAAGTTAGAGATGTTTTTCGCATTCTATGATAGGAGGAAGGCTCGTTTAGTGAAATTCGTGAATACCAACATGGTCGTGTTCCATTAGTTGCAAGTTATGGCCCGTTCTTTTGGACTACCATTCAAGTAATACAGATAAATATACGGCGAGGAAGCTTTTGGATCCGTTATTCGTTATTTGTATAAAAGAAGAATACCTACCTAAAGTTTAAAACAGATGCAACTCGTATTTTTGCCGATGCTCAAATGGATTTTCAATTATGGATGTCCATTTCAGTTCTTGGAATAGGGAAGAAGACACATTGTCACAATCCATGAAGCCCAGGGGCGTTATTTCAGCTTTTAACTGGGGTGGCAAAACTTACCGGATGGCCTGGGGTTGAAAGGGGAGTCCAAAGGTCCTCCCCGGGAAAAATGTTAAAAACTGGCTTTAAATTTGTTAGGTTTTGAAGCTTTTTGAAATTATTTTTACAACAAGTTATTAACTAAACCACATGTACAATAATTATCGTTCACACACAAGAATTGTCATAAGATGACGATTATAGACATATTTATTAGTTATTGCAACTTAGTTTTTAGCAAAAAAGACCATTTAAAGTCTCGAACTTACCCTTTTTTATCGCGGCATTTTTTTTCTTCGAACTGTGTAGCGAAGGATGTCGTATAGTTGAAAAGATATTATAAAGAGTCTATGGTTATTATTTCATTCTTTTTCATCGGTATAAGAAATGACATCGCTCTGCCAGCGTTCCTCAGTTCATCATGTTCAGTTAACGACTTCGTCAACACACATGATAAAATTATTTTCTGATGAGCAATCATTAACTGTTGTATCCCAACTTTTCTGTTTCTAGGGACTCAATTTTGGAGTTTAAGGACTGGACTTCTTCCATCAGAGTCAACTTTTGTTTTACAATTGTTGGACTTCAGTTTTCGAGGCTCAATCCTTTATTTTTTCTCTACTATATTGTCCATCATATTCCCCATATCACCAATTTTACTCATTCTCTATCTTTTATCTTGTTTTTCCGTAGAGTCAGGGGTTGATCTCTTGGACGGTTGGTGTGTTATTGTTACTCATAAAAATGAGTAGATTGTTACAATAGGTATTTAGGTATTAAGATAATTTTATTGTGTTAAAACCTGATGTATGCAGTTATGTAGAGAAGTTGTGTATTTCAGACCCTTTGTGGTATATAGAGTTCCCGTTAGATGTCACTAGCAGTTTGACTGACCTTTTGTAGCAAATGCCCAGTGGAATATCACTAAAAATTGTTATTCTTCGACAGATTTTGAGTTTATACATTTCTTTTGATCACAAAATTTTATTTTTATCCAAAAATTGAAAATACAGAGATAACAAAAGTTGATGATTATAGCTCTAACTCAGGTTAGCCAACCGTTAAAAATATGTGTATCGCCTTGGAATTCTTTAGTTGTAAAACACCCTTCTAAGCGAATTAAGTTACTTTTGTGTTAGTACGTTAATAAATCGAAATTGTTAAAAAGCATAAAAGACTCACGTTCGCCCATCTGTAGGGTGTTTCGTTTAGGTAGATAGTAGGTAACCTTTACGTGTGCCAAATTTAAGGCTTTTAGAAAAAGTTTTCCTTTGATTTTATTTAGAAATTACTGGAAAACGTGTAGTTTAATAACGCATGTTTGAAAGTATGAAAATTTTTTTAAGTTTCAAAAAACATTTTAAAATGTCTAATATATTCATTTATCACTATCCGAATCCTAAGTTACTAATTATCAGTGTTCCCTGAGTCAGATGATACAGAGGTTTTCGATAGAAATTGAAAATTAGATGTTTTTAAAACAAAAATGTAATGCAAAATAATATTGAGGTCCCTTAAAATCGTCGATCGAAAAGAAACTTAAATTATATCTACCTATTATAACAACTAATGAAGTCCGATAACAAATTTGTAAGTTCCAGTATGCGAACTAATTTAACAACGATTATATCAGAAACCAATCAATTCTAATAAAGCATAAGTTCACGTTTGCAACTTTAACGTCCATTAGAAGGGCTTCCGGCGAGCTTCTGCGTCTTACCTCACTTCCGGAACTTAGCCTCCGGAGCTGGGAATAATTCAGAACCAACTTGCCACTTTAAGCCGTAATGAATAGGTAATTAGTTAATATTGTGTATGTGTGGGCTTCCTCTTGTCCACGCGCTTTGGGACGGCTCGTCCGATCCTCCAAGTCCGCTTACAAGAGTTTGGACAAGTCTCCTCGCACATTGCCGTCGAGGGAGCCATTACGTGTACCCTGCACGCGCTTTGTCTTGGAAAACTTTTCGCATGTCCGATCAGGAAGGATTTGATTGAATTACGTTATAGATTAATATGGATTACTTTGTACCTTCCCGGTTAAATTAATTCAAAGTTTTAACAAGACGGCGCTCCGTTCCTCCATTGTTTCTTTTCCCTAAACGCCTCGTCACTACTTGTTACGAATCGATTTTTTTCCCTTCGCCAACTGACAAGTCGTAATACGAAAAATGCAATTAAAACCGTTATTGATCGAAGATTTAAATTAAACGCCGATTTCTCAACAATAGATGAAGTAATATTCGGTAGCTGATGAGTTCGAGAATGACTACCTATTTCGATTTCCATTCGAAATTCGACACGGTATGAAAGGCGAATCGAATATGTGCCAACGGAAATGATACCGAACATCCAAAGCGTAACCGATTCAAATGATACGAAAATCCGTCACCATTTTAACCTACAAACAAATTTCAATATGGATTCTATTAGTGGTAATAACAGTAATAATAGTTCTTTGGCGCGTGTCTAATTACCATACGAGGCATTACCAACACGCATTTACAAATGGAGTCGAACTTAATTAGGTACGTGAGGGCATTTCGATCCTTTTTTTTTTGATTATTTTTGTTTATACTCGAATTTTAAATTAGGAGAGCTTATGGCTCGAATAGATTACGTATATTCCGTAATTATTATTTGCGGCAAATAACAAACAAGGTGGGCTAGAATACAACAACAAGGCAAAGGCATATTATGCAAACACCGGAACTCAAGGGAAATTATTCTGCAGCGTAGTAAGTTAGCAGAAAACAGGAGCAATATCTCAGAAGACGATAACTGTTGTGTCGCAGTAACATTTCTCAGACGAATCATAATCTTGATACACACAAATTCATGAATACGCAGATTTTAACACATTTAACCGTATACTGAAGTTTATTGGGGTAATAAATTTAAATTTATTGTATTTGCGGATTATATAAATTTAATCTCTTACCACCAATGGAAAATCTTTCTTACAGACAAAATCATAAACAAAAATGTAAAGAATCTCGTAGGACACGTTACAAAAAATTGCACCCCTGTTCTGTGTGGGCAAAGAGAATATGGTGTGGGTCTCTATATCTAAAAACTTTTGAAACCGTTACTGTTGATGAGCACAATAAGTTATGCATTCCATCACTCAAACATCCACCATTCCACTTAAACGGCATTTTATAGACCCATTTACGTAGTGTTTGGGTAAAATTAAAGAATGATCGACTAATGCCAACGTCAAACTTGATTTCGTCATTTTAACTCTCTACCTTACATCAATTAGTATCCCATAGTCCAAGAACCAGACCTGACACCCGCCCCGAAAAGAAAATATGAAAATAATTACCACTCTGCCAACCCAAAGCCGCTGGATTAAAAAAATGGTGTCTGGCGAATCCGACCATTTTGGCATGAGAAGATCTGATCGCAGAATGACTGAAATTTGTAGGTATGACCCCCTCACCGATGAGTGTTTCAAATCTGCCATTCATTACCCGTCGGAGTGCTTTGGTTTGCCAGAAAACGCTCTTTTTCCTTAGAGTGGTCATTATGTTTATATTTTAAGGCCAAACCTTCTCCTGCGATCATCCTTTCATTCTGTACCTCTTCCATTAACTGCAGTAAAATGAAATTTGTACCCTTTCTTGGTTTAAATGTATCATTCTTTGTCCAAAGGGTCTTGCGTATATTTTTCTCTATAGTTTTTCAATCTTTTGGTACCTTCTTCTCTTTTCTTAGTTCTCTTGAAATATTACATTCTTGTACTTCGCTATTGGTTATTTTACTGCCATCTCTTCTCTCATCTTTATAACGGCAGATATTTAGTGCTTCGTTAGTGCCGCTTAGTGATATATAACTTGGATCAGCACGACTAGAAACCTGCCGTTTTCAATAAAAATGTACCCCCTTGTGCAGTGCTGACATTCTAGCCTTTTTTAAAGCAGAACGTTGGGATCTATGCAGATATTTAGTGTTCCGTCCGTGTTTCTTAGTGCTTTACACTTTTATCAGCACGAACGGCCGTATATGAGTACCAATCTGCCTCTACATATATACCCTCGCTGGAAACAGTAAATTCGAGACCAATGCAGGCCAATAAAAACTTTACAGTCTGATTATTCAATTTAATTTATTGTACCTATTACATGTACAAGATTCCTAACACAATAAAATAATAATACCCACTAAGATTACACTCTATCCAGTTCCCATCCCCTACAGATTACTACCCTCTTCCTTCCTAAATTCTATCACCTCCTCCATCCACTTTATCCCTAGACTCTTCCCTCGCTTAACACCCATTTCCACCCTCCCTCCTGTTCTCTTAGTTCACAACATTCCTCCACCATATGCACCATCGTCTCCCTTCCCTCTCCACACAGTCTGCATACCCTCTCCTCCTCCTCCCGCCAGTACTTATTGTCCCTTTCTTCATTCCCCACTCTAAACCGTGCCACTATCCTCTTCCTCCTTATGTTAATCTCCCCCGGTTAAATACCTCGGCAAACCGTTTGTCACTAACTCCCTATACTTTCCATTGTACCTCCCTGCATTAATTTTCGCCCTCCTCTCCTGCCTTTGCACATCTTCTACTCTTCTCACTATATGCCCCACCATCCTCCACCCCTCCCCTCTCCTCCTCTCCACCTTCTCTCTCGCATATCCACCCCTCTCGTAGAAGCACCTTCTTCCCTCCTGCCCAGATACTATCTTCATCTTCTTCACATCAATCCAACTACATCTCAAGATCCCCCCTTCTTCCCGCCTCTCCATCCTTTCCTCAAAGGCCATCGCTTTCTTTCCCGCCACTATTCCAATTTTATCTAACTTCACCTCTTCCTCCACCACATATCCCGGGGTTTCCCTTTCAAGCCTCAATACCAACGTCCAGTATGTCACTTGAATCCTCTCTATCTGTTCTCTTTCTATCCATCCCCACACTTAGAAAATGTACAAGGAACAAACGGAATTGCAACACAATGGCATATGATGCACTGCTTCTTATAAATTAGTGGAAGTGGTGACTTGTGCAGACAAAGCGCGTTTTCAGCAAGTTAATGGAACAAAATCTGTTATTTAAGTAATTGATGTACGGTACCTGTAGATATTATATTGTGCGATACAATCAGTATTCTTCGCAACAAAACAGAGGCACATGAACTAAGATGTTCTATATGGCTCATGTTTTTTTACCACGAGTGGTATGAACATATTAAAATAAATACGTTAGACATTATTATTTAAAAAATGGTTTCTAACGCAAGAAGGACATTGAATACTTGCTCATCCTTGCATATTATAAAACAAAGGCCCCTCCGCATCTGTCTGTCTGTCTGAAATCGATAAACTCAAAAACTACCTAACGGATTTTCATGTGGTTTTTTCCCAATGGACAGTTTTACCAATGTGGAAAGTTTAGGTGTATAATGCATTAAGATATTGTATAAATTAGCTGAAGTGTGACGATTATTGCTGAAGATGTCGGAAAAAATCATGCCCATTGGGATCTTTACATGAAAATAATGTATTACGGGATTATTGCTCTTAAAAAGATCTATTAAACTGTAGCAAAGCTATAAGCACAAGGTCAAACTTCAAAAGTTGCTAGAATTGAACTTCAGTTCACTGCGACAGAAAAAAATGTAACTAGAAATAGGTAGGTAACATCATTGATTTTATACACTCAATGGTAACATTAGTACCGTTCAGCGGCGTAATATACCATCAGGAAAAACCCGCGGTAAAGTATTTCATGTACGGTCGTAAAAAGAGTGCTGGCAGTACTTGAATGAGAAAAGGCCGTTTAAAATGACGGTCAACAAATTTGGGATTACAATCTCTAAATATTTTTCAATGATACACAAGGCGGATGCAAGTTATCAAGCTCTAAAAGGCACTAACGAAGCATTAAAAGGTCTGACTATATCACAATTTTAGTGCTGTAGAAAAAGAGTAAAACGTCAGTACTGCACAAGAGAGTGCTTGTTTCTTGAAAACGGCAAGTCGTGCTGATACAAGTTATAAAGCACTGAAGCACCAACCACTAAAGACCTGCATTGGTCTCGACGTTAGTGCTTTTAAAAAGGGTAAGATGTCAGCACTGCACAAGGGGGTCTCATTTTCATATAAAGTACTAAGAGAGACTAACTTCAATACATCTCAACGTTAGTGCTTTAATTGGCAGTGCTGACTGCACGGACATTCTCCTCTTCTGTTTCGTTTAGATTTTTGCGCTTTTTTCTTTATTTGTTTCCCCCTATTGGTCTTTACTATCGTGTAAAACTGAAGTTGATTCGGCGATTAAATTTTAAATTTTGTAAAATTTATCGGCGAAGGAAATTCAGTGTAGAAGAAATCTTCATCATCATTTTCGACTGTTGCAAGAACAATATCCGATGTTTTATTCCCCTGTGCGATATTAAGGGAGAGTTAATCTGGTAAGTTAGAATCTTCAAAAAAAGCTCTCCCAGTTAAAGTTCAAAGCTCCCTCTAACAAAATGCAATCATCGACCGTTCTTAAAATTAAAGTAGTCTCATATTCGTATAATTTAGTTATCAAATCTATTCCGGCATTGACTAAAGAGTTTATTCAATTTTTCAATCAACGATTCCGGTGAATATATGAAATTTTCGGGAGATTTCTGGAAGAAACTAATTTCCAATTTTTAAGACAAGGAGTGGCATTTCCGAATCGTGTGTGTCTCTTGTAATGCAAAAACAAAATATTCCATCTCAGACGATGGCGATGCCTAGTTTGGTCACCACCATCCATGTATGGATGTAATCGCAGAGTGGTGGTATAGGGGGCACGTAATTTAGGAAATAATGTCACTGTAGATTATGATGGATATTCTTGGAGAGGAAGCGAGAAGTACAAAAGTCGGGTTATTTTGACGAATTCACAAAATAAATCCAAATTTACCGGAACTTCCTCATCAAAATTAGAGAGCTTTAATATTCGGCTTAAGCGGCCAGCTGCTGGTGCTGATTGTAGCATTGTGAAAAGGCGGTTTTAAAAAGCTTTTAAAGGTGTAGTAGCAATCGACATCGATAAAAAGCGTTCCCGCAGCTCTGTTACTGAGGGCTCAGTAACAACCAAATGAAAATTGAGCTCAAGCAAGCATTAACGTATCCTGGCCATTTCTTGAAGAAATGAACCTGAGCAACTGACTCGGCCCGTTAAGAAACATTTGGGGTGAATGAATGGAAAGCTTCAGCGAAGAAATTCCATTTTCTATCTGAGAATCTGAAAACTTACAAGGAGGAATAGAGCACAGAGCAACCAAGAGAAAACTCAAGCCATGGGAGATCACGAGAAGATTGATGGCCAGTAAAGGATCAATGGCTTTAAAGAGTCATTTACTGGAAAACTGGTTAACTATAATGCCAGAAAGTTATTCCATGTGCCCTGGCCTGAAGTTCGCCAAGCCTTCAATAAATGCATGCAGCAAAATATAATTATTTAATAAACTGGACAATGTTTAATTAATCTTCTCTAAGCTTACTTAGTGGAACTCCATAATTAATTGTACTATCAAAAAAAATAAAATTGGAAATTAGTGGAATTGTTTTTATCTAAATAAAAAAAATTTCAATTAAAATTAAAAATTATTTATTTTGGGTTAAACTGTGTAGGTATGGTTTTTTATTGATTAAACAACCCAAACGTAAAAAAATTAAAAAAATTAAAAAATTGTACCCATAGATAAGAAACATTAAACTTTCTGAGTACATGCAAGCACACTGCTTAATTAAATTATTACAGCAAACATCTTTCAGATTTTTAAGTGACACTCCACTAGTTCTCAATCAATTTTCGTTTGGTTTAATTTTTCATAATTGCAGTAGGGTTAAGTGGCGGAACAGTCAACAAATAATTCGTTAGCATGGCCGATTTTTGCGGCTTAAGTTTGAGTTTAAGTTTACATTTTCACATAATTTATGTTTGTTAGTGTTGTGTTAAATAAATGGCCGTTAGTAACGTTCAATACGGTTGAATTATTAATTTTTCAATGCATACAGTTACGAAAGCTCGAAGTTGTGAAACTATTCGCATTAAATAATCTAAAAATGACGTAAAGTGCCCTTTATGTATGTGTGTCTAAGTGAACCCTTTGGATGTTTTTCTTTAAAAAACATTTTCTAAATAAAATTTTCATCATAGATACTTGACATGTTTAGATCTCTTTAACATACCTGAATAATTTTGCCAAAAAGCAGCTCCGGTATTCATGAGATCAATCCCAGCGTAACCCCAGGGTTTTGCATCTGGAGGTGGTGGCGGTGGTGGTTCCCTTATATTTTGGTTATAAGCACTCGTAGGACTTTCCACTCTTTCCTTTTCAACTGTGCTCGTATGGTGTTCCGTTCTATCACCTCCACGTTCGTTCGTAACAATGTGATTCGTTGACGTTGTCGTTTTATTGCTATTCGTACGGTGTTGTTCGTTTTGCTGCGCCAATTTCTCTGTAAAAGATGAATAAGATTTATTCCCCTTTTAGTTCTCTTAATGAGTATGTTGTTACAAGGAAACTGTCTTGCATTGCAAGTTAGAATCCCGCAGGGTGTAAGTGGCAGGGGTTCGAACCCCGCGTATATAATATACATATCCTGATTGACAGCTTAAACTTACTGAACAACCGAAATCTATCCAAAGCACACTCGATCGTTTAAGATTTTCTAATATTATAAGATTAGCAACCTCTCAACCTTTAGATATGTCGAAGTTTAACCTTTACCCTTTAAGTAAAACAAACAATCAAATTGTAATTTGCGTTATGGAAGAAAAAAAGATTCCCGTAAGCTTTTCAAAAACCATCAATATTCAATATTAACGTGTCAATTTTAAAATAATTTGCTTCCTCGTTCTCACACTACGTTGGATGTAATACATAATTGCTGTATAATTATTTTCCCAGGCACATCAAACATGTCAAGAAATAAGTGCAAGTGCCCACGCAAATTGTTTGGCTTATTCTTTAGTATTATATTGGAATTTATTACGTTCACTTCTAATGCCATCTATTGAAGAATATAAATTGACGGCGATGTGTGTACGCGTATGATAAAATCGATCTTTCACCTAAGTTTATGCACACGAACTCTGTCAACTTTTCATAAAACGAGTCCAAAAGTTATAAGTTTCAGTAGTGCTGGTCGTATCTTATACACATTGAGAGTAAATAAACTAAACAAACTTAAATTCATATTCGTCGCCATTTCGTTCGACAAAAAACCTAGAAAAGTGTCAAGGAGCAACATAATATCCTGCGGGCGCATTCTTCAAACGTTACTGACAAGATATTAAGAAATAGCAAAAATCATCCTGAAGACCTTCGGATAATTCATTCTATATCGACTCTAGCATTTTTTTTTTGGAAGAAACTCAGATATGGAGATCTCTTAGGTATAGAAAATATATAAATAGGTAAAAAATAAGTGGATAAATATAAAATTCGGATACACTTTCATAGAACCTTTCCATTGTTTCTAATTATAATTGTCAAGGTTTCGTCGTACTTCCTAGTGGAAATGGGTAACATCAATCCATCATAGTTTTATCGAAAGCGAAGCTCCCACACTCTCGAATACTGATACATAAGATCGTCTAATGTGATGATTTTTTTTTAGTGAAAATAGAAAGAAACAATGGGAAAGTTGCAAAATCAAGACGTAAGAATGAAAAATATACAAGGTAGTCCATTTCAATTACTAATAGTTTCCGTTTATCCCCTTCTTTCATGGTCCATATTTTACTTTCGTAACATAATACATTTTCAACCATTGTTCGCCCAATTCGTTGTTTTTTCATTTTGATAATTTTCGAATAATTTTATCTAAACATAATACCTAATATAATCTTTTTTCGCAACTCCTTTTGCTGCTGTGCGTCGTTCGTTTTTCTTTCAGTTTTTCATTTTCTTCAGTCAGCGGCCAATGGACGGTCAAAGAAGCATTGAATCACTTTTCTACCCATCAATAAGGTAGTGTAGGTGTAGATAACAGTAATAAGGACTGTACCCCAGTCTCTCATGTCGGCTCTATGTAGTTGGTCAAATGTCGTCTAGCTCCAACTGCACTGTTTTAGACTTCAATATGACTCCCATTCAACCCTTCACACCTCCTTACTCATATCCCTTCAAGGCAAAAGGAAAATACTGACCGAGTGCAATCCATAATGGAATACGTCAAATGTACCAAAAAGATAAATCCATCTGCATCAACTGCGGAGAGCATTTTTCAATTACAAGGGGCATCTGACGTTTAACGACAACACAAGAAAATAACAGTTCCCACTCTCTCACAGATACAATAATATCTCTACCACTGACAAAAAAATACCCCTCTCACAGTATGACCTTGTTGGCAAGCCCGTATGGAAAAAATGAAGAAGAAATGCCGCAACATCACTCTCGCAGTAAATCCCTTTTCCTCATTAAACCGTACGTATCAACTTTATGACTACCGCTTCCACATTCTCCACAGAGGTTGTATGACCAATGTTCGCCCCATCTTGATGCTTCCGTACTTCCGTGCTTGCGAACCGTATCACTTTCACCTTTGAAACAAGCCCTCGCTTTAGCTCGCGCACAGAATCTCGTCATTTGGTTCCCTTTTCGTACATCGTGTCGATTATGTTTTCGGGAATCACCATTTCATTAAGCACTGAGTACACTTCTGGGTCTACTTTCCCTTGGGAATACGGACGGACTGGTTTAGATCCAATTCGAGAGGTTGTGTAGCTTGATATAATGCTCGTCGTCATGTGAAGTCTGCAAGGCGTCGTCTCCCGCGGTAACCTACCACCATTCCTTGCGAACCCATCCCCGTTTACCTATCCATATAATCCCGTTCGCTGGTTTTATGCTGCAGGAATTTCAAAATTTATCGGCTTGTGGGTCTTATTTTGAATTTCTCCTGGTTGCCTCAGTACGTGGTGCACCTGGAAGAAGAAATCCATTCCGAGTATGAGGAGATGTGGTAAGTCTGGTATAAGAGAAATGAGCAGGAGCTTTACTTTATCTTCCAACTGTACAGCAACATGAATCAATCCTAAATTGTGCAAAACTAACTATTGGCAACTGGACAATTTTCACTCAACTACTACCAACTTTTGAACTTTACAATCAAAGTTATCAACTCAATTAATCACCCCACATAACTGAAATAGTAGCCCATTTTTTTAGATCTACATATAAAAAAGCCAATTTTGAGCCAATTTGGCAATTGCAGAAAGATACAAGTTTCGGTCAGCGGTTCAAGAAAGTGAAGAGGATCTTAAATCATATATCCGGCTAAGAAACCTTGTGATCCGCTGTGTGAAATCAAAAATGCAATAAAACGAAAATTGTTAACGATTGACCGTCTACCCTCTACCGACATACTTAAGACAGCATTAGCTTGAAACTAAATGATGATCAATTGATTGGTTGATTGGTAGTGAATCTGCAAGGTCGGTTGAAATTTCAGAAAAGCAATAAACCAAATTAGAAATCGAATAGCAAACCTAAGTTTGGGGATGTTTCCTCAACTAGTCAAGTACCAAGTCATTTGAAGACTAATAAAAACTGTAAACGTTGTTTAAGGGTGCATTTTGATGATAGTAAATGCCCAGCAATCAACTGCAACTTACATACCCGGTCATACAACGAAGTTAGTTTTGTGTAAAAACCGAGTTTACGGCGTGTCAAACGATGAGGATGAAAATGAAGATATTGATGATGATTCATTGACCCTGGGATGGTTAAACATAAATTCCATCACAAAGGAAGAAAGTCTACAGGTAGAGTTGTGTGTCGAAGAAAATAATGTCAATATGGAAGTCGATTCAGGCGCATATGTAAGTCAGTTATGCATGTTAATGAATATAATGAGTTTTTTTTTCAAATATAGGGATAATTCTTATTAAATTTACAAGAGAAAATGTATCCAATAAGTAGGGAAAATTATTGTCAAAGTTAGATATGGCAGCCAGATTTATAAACTACCTTTGGTTAGTATCAACAAGTTTGTACCAGTGATAGGTAGCAATTGGATTGGTCTCTTAAATCCTACTGGAAAAAATATCTTGGTAATGTCAAAGTTAATCAAAAATAGTGAGGGTATGTCAAGAAAATTTTATTTTTGCAATGGGATTTCATTTCAGAAATTAAAACCCAATTTGCATAACAATTCAAATCCTTTTATGAAACAGTTCAAATCTTGGATGAAGGTCAAACCAATGTTCCATCGTGCTTATGAGATGACAGTACTTTCTAAAACCCAAGGTGGAGGAAGAGTTGTCAAATTTTTGGTAGAACACACCAGTTGGAATTGAAACTGATTGAATGGGTAATAAAACATTGTTGTATAACCACAACAAGTTGTAGAAAATATGTCATTGCAAAGAGGAAAGTTTCTTGTAGGGCTTTCGTGTATTAGAATTTTCCATTTTTGCTCGGATTTCTTGTAAAATATTCGTGAAATTGAATGAATATTAAGCAACTTCAAACAAATTTTACAAAAAACGTTGTGAAAAATTTAAAAATCCCTATCAGGAGGGCCCTACAATAAACCTTCCTCTATCCATTGACACCTTTTTTGTGTTTATACAACAATGTTTTATTTAAATTTTATGTATACAGCGGCACCATGAAATTAGTTTCATTCCAACTGGTGATGGACTCTTAATAATGCTACTGAAAAATTCTTAACTTGTGTGAAGGTTGTCAAACAACTCAAAATTACTCAAATAATAGTAGCTCCAACACCATTTAATCATTCCTTTTTAGACTTTTTACAAATATGACAACACTTTCTTAGTTTTGGTTGACGATAAATCAAAATGGGTAGACATAAATCTGATGGAAAACGGGACTAATGCAAAAGAAACCATTCTTAGATTAAAAGAATTTTTTCTGTCTTTGGGTTACTTTTCAGAATTAATATCGGACCCTTTCAATTCACAAGAATTTGTCGCATTTTGCCAGGCCAATGGAATAAAACCAATAACATTTCCACCATATCACCCACAGTCCAATAGCATCACTTTCTTCTCTAGTTGTACAAATAACTATTTTTTAA
The DNA here is from genome assembly GCA_036250285.1 of Pyrocoelia pectoralis. Taxonomy (NCBI): domain Eukaryota; kingdom Metazoa; phylum Arthropoda; class Insecta; order Coleoptera; family Lampyridae; genus Pyrocoelia; species Pyrocoelia pectoralis. The sequence continues at coordinate 49,550,398 of CM070078.1, forward strand.
GTAGGGGGAGTAGAAAGTGTAATATAGTCTATGGCATGATCTATGGTGTGGTAGTGTGTGTGTATAGATATAAGAGGAAAGCTAAAAACAGGGATGTCAAAAAACATTTGAGATTCTGTTTTATGATTATTGCGTATAGGAGCATCTAACTCGGCCCATACGGGCGTTAAACTATTTTTTAATCTAACATGAACCTACCGAATCGTGCTATTTTATGTAGTTAATAGTACAGTTGCTAATTTCGTGTATTTTGCCTTAATCCAGTAATACACGTTTTGAAAAAATGAGAATCAACCCTTTTTATTTTAGAATTTCTTATTACATCGACAATAGCGTATCATAACACTAATATTGTGTAATCTGACCCAAGGCATTTTTCTTGTTATACAGGGTGGTTGTTCGGGAACTGCATCGATAAATTATGTGAAAGCTATGGCTGGGCAAATGATAAAAATACGATTGAAATATTTTCACATTTCTGGTACTTCCAACCGGAAATAGATGCCAACTTCGTTAATTTAAATGAAATGCCAGTGTATTAATATATTTTTAGATTCTACATAAAAATCTAAATACATTTCATGTGTAAGTCCAACCGTTTTCGACATATTTTAAAATTTATTTAAAAAACATAATTACCACTTTTTCCTATAAGTACTTATTATTTAATTTCAGTTGGTTTTACGCAATAATCCTTATTTTTAATGCTTGATACGGATAAATTATAAATTTTGGCGATTTTTAAAATCGATTCTTATTCTTGTTTTTTTATCACCCTGTACTAATAATAAAATATCGAACAAATACTACCTACTAAAGTTGATCTCTTTCTACAAGAAAAACAAGACAAATTAAATAATAAAGGCTTCCGTAAAGGAACAAAAGATAATTATGTTATGGCCTGCAAATGTCATTTTTTACATAAAATTTAAAATATGTCAAAAACGGTTGGACTTAGGTATAGGATATTATACGTGACATGTGTTTAGATTTTTATGTGGAATCTAAAAATGTATTCATATACAGGGTATATCACTTAAATTAACGAAGTTTTACGGTTTACCGAAAGTGCCTGAAATATTAAAATATTTTAATTGTAGGTATGTCCCCCACAGACCTTAGTACGACATCAAATCAAAATCGATCGATGCAGTTCCCGAAGGGCCATCCTGTATAGATTTCAAGTGCGAAAATGAAGTTTGCATCGTTAATCTTTTAATTTGGATAGCTTCGTCGAAAATTTCTTACCATTTATAAGACGAATTTGATCACCGGCTCCTGCCGCTTTCAGAGCATCTTCAAGCTGTAATCGTCGCTTAATCTCTAACTCTATCTGATCCTGAAGTCGCCTTCTGGCACGTCGCTCTCTTCGGAGACGTTTCTGTATGAGAGCTGAAACGTAAAAACACCAAGTTAACGATTACTATACCTACAGCTACTCGATCCCTAACAATTTAAAGAGATTACGTGACCGAACGTACTTTAATATATCGTGCATCCGCGAAAGAAACGCATTAATAGCCGGGACCGTTTTACATACACAGGTACGAGTATACCATGTATTGATCATAAATCGGCGCGGCCTTCCATCTTGAGAATAATAATAATAAGGTGAGTAAGCGAGACAAGTAAATTCTTGGACAGGTAAACCGATAAAGTTGGCATGCTGTGCAACATTATGCATCGAAAACCGGGCATTATACCTTTCAAACGGGATTGGCTGCTACGACAATCATTGTTACAACGTCTACGCCACTCCCCATTTTCTCTTTTTTTCTAGTTGGACATTTAATAAAACAGCTGTACGAATTATTATGTAGGTATAGGTACCCTTGATTTTATGCGTTTTACTTAATTAGACAGCCATTTTATTCCTATAGGTACCCATTTACTTATGGCAACGCAGGCAACCCCGTTAGTTATTTTAATTAAATCATTCTGATGATCAATGTCCTTTTTAGTGGACGTAAAATTGCCAATTGTACTACAATGATCAGTGGGGGGTAAATAGTACTTTTACCCTCTATACGGTGCGTTTTTGGCCTTATGACAGCAAATCAACTAAAATACCTACGCTTTCATAAATGTAACGATTATTAATATTTACATGTAAAAGGATTATAAGGAATGATCACAAGAGTTCAAGTTCTTCCAGAAGGAATGAAATGTAAACAAGATGGAATAGAAGAATGCAATTGTAAAACTAGTTGAATCCCTCGGATTACAGAACGAAGTTCGAATACCGCAGTAACGGAAGTGTAAAAAAAGCTGGCCTTATCAAAAAAGGCAAAATTTCGACTTTAAAGTCGAATAAGTATCTCTAAAAGTACCTATTTGAGAGACCGAAAAATTTGCACCGGATCTTGAATCAGCATAAAAGACATAAAAGACATACGGATCTCTTGCAACGCACGGACCGGACGTATTGAATTCAGTAACCAACGAAGTTTATTGAAAAGCTTTAAATCACAATCGAAACGTTATAGCTGTGGTGATTGATAACGGCAGCAATTTTGTTAAGGCGTTCAAGGAATTTGGCTTAAAAAAATATACGATGTTGCCTAGTACCTACTTAACTACTGTCGATGAAATGGAAACTGAAGAATCACTGATGGCAGTGAATCAGAAAGGGATGAAGAAATTGCACATCACAAAAAGGCTTCTGACTTAAGGCTGTAAATTAATTCCTTTTTTGGTAGGCCTTACCCAGCACTGCTATTTCCTACGAATTCTTTTTCTCCTACTATTGAAGACTTTTGTCCTCTCTGAGACCAATAATGTTTTACATTGGAAAGACCAGTTTGCTTCGTTCCTGTACATCAGCGAGGAACGAAGCAAACTAGCGTACAATGCAATGTCCTGTGTATTTCACCCTTAACCAGGGAACGTGCCCAACATTGCATCGACAAGAGACCTACCTACGACCTACGATTATACTTCCCATCCGAAAAGAAGGTGTGTTTTAGTTTTTCTCCGGTTTAGAAAAACGGCTACCTTGGCCTGTTTCAAACCTACATCACTCGGGCGTAAATACGCTTATCTTAAGACTACCGAGGCAGCTATGTATTACTACTGGTGTGTTTTTAATAATTGCTATTTAAAGCTTTCGTTAAGAAAAACGCCAATGTGAAATTGTTCGTCTGCTGAATGTGCCACAGCAGACTGTGTCCAAAAAGATTAACATAGGTTCAAACAGCTTGGACATGAAGGTGGCCATCTGGAGGAGCAGACAGTTCATTCGAAAGTGTGTGCAGCGAAATCCGAGAATTTACAGGTGATGGAGCTCAAACAACTCCTCATGAACATTTCAAAAATGTCATTAACTTCAGACACTCACCGAAAATCCGTCATGGTATGAGGCGGATTTGCGCCGGTGGAAAGATTGTTTTCGTGGATTAAGGGATCAAAATTTACCATGACGTGAACTACCGCAATATTCTTGAATCCATGGTTCTTCCATGGGTTCAATAGCATTTTAGTGACGCGGAACGAACTTTCTGACAAAGCTAGAGTAGTTCAGGAGTGGCCTGAGGTACGTTTCCAAGTTTTATTACATTCCGAATGGTCGTTCTTTTGGAGACCAGGGGAGTGAGATCCATTGTTGTCGGAGTAACCGCAGCTCATCCGAAAATTTCAAGAAACATTTGGGTGTTGACGCTGAGGGTGGCCACTTCGGAACTGCGGAATAATTAGGTAAGTTATTGTTCAATAAATTTACATTACAAAATATTCAACTTTATTACCTACATTCTCGCACCCTTTAATTATGTAACGTTTTTAGCATGGCGCAGCGCAGCCCAACCAAAGTATTTAGAAAATTATGGCATGCTTAGTGCAGTTCTTCTGGAAGAAAACTTACCTTATATGACGAAGTATAAAAGGGACCAAATAGAGAATATTGGAAACAAGCAATTGAAGGAGAAATAAAAGCCTTCAATGACACTGAAACTTGGGTGGTAGTTGACCGCCCAAAGTATAAAAAAGTAGTTGAGTTCAAGTGGATCTTTACAATTACAAACGATGGCGATGGTAATCCTATAAAGTACAAACCGGATTAGTAACTCGAGGATTTCAGTAGGCGTATGAATTAGAATATTCAAAGATATTTGCTCCTGTAGTAAGAACATCTACAATAACAATTCTGATGTCAGTTGCAAATCACTACAAGGTTCACCAAATGGATGGAAGTGACTGCTTTCCTTAATGGCGACCTTCAAGAAAAAGTCTAGCTTGAATTACCTAATTAATTTAATTAAATTTTACTTAATTATTCAACTTCATTTCACCGAATCATTTATAGGTATACCTACACCTGATGATGACAACATAGGTTTATCGAAACTGGTCGCAAACTTTCAATAATTCGCTATTATTAAACATTTATTATGGGGAAGGTTTAGTGTGTTTTTATCTTCCACTCTATTTACTGCTGCTCCATTTTGAGCAAGGAATTCAACGTTAATCAATCGACAAACTTCTACTTGAAAAGAAATGTAGACAAGCTGATTAGGATCGCTAATCTATGCAATAACAGGAACTGGTCCTGATTTACGTTCAGCTGTTATATTTTTGAGTCGATATCAAAAGTGTGTGATCACAAAACTATAGACAACACGTCAGACTTTGTTTTCAAAGTTATGGGAAATTGCGTAGCTTGATCATCGAAGAAACAAGATTGTGTTTCTTTAAGTTCGGCAGAATCTGAATTTGTGACACTCAGTCTAGCTTTGTAGTGAAGACAGTTGGCTAAGACATATTGTTAATGATTGAAAAAATAGAATAAACAGTATTAAGTTATTTAAAGATAACCAGGCTGCAATCAAGGCAAGGAAGAATCCTGAATATCATAGCAAAATGAAACGTATTGATATTCATCATTTTCGCAATTTTGTTGTTGAATAACTTGGTCTAACAAAATTGTAAGTACCTAGTTATTTTTTATTTATTAAGGTTCATTTTTTTTAAATTAAAAATTTTCTGTTGCCACCTGAAGAATGTGTGTATGTTTTTTTATCAGTCATGAATGTAGTTTAAAAAAATGTCTTTTTCTTTATTAAAAGTGTGTTCTAGTAATTTAAATTTATTGCTTTTGTTATACTCGGCCCAGTTATTCAAAAAACAACGTAAAAAACGACTTGAAAATCTTGAATTTAAGAGAGTGAATAGGGAAGAATAAAACGGTAGAAAGAAGGGCATGGCAAAAAATAGTTGTTCGCTGATCATGATAGCTTCCCGCTCGATTTCATAAATTATAATTATAGCGGAAAAACTATACATGTTCCTATAGATCTGTGGGATATGCGAGGGAGGAGATAGAAAGGAGAAGAGAGGAAGGAAGGGATATGCTAGAGGAATTAGTAACAAGAGATAAAGATGTCCAAGGCCAGGAAAGGAGAGCGAGGATAGAAGAGGGAAGGTATAATGAGGGATATATGGAGATAGTGGTGGAAGGCAAGGTCGATTATATTTATTGGGTGATATGGGTTTAAAGGAGAAAAGAATGGTGGCAAGGTTCAGGTGCGGGAACGAGGAAAACAAAAACAGATACTGATGGGAGGATGAGAAAAGCAAAAGGATGTGTAGAATGTGTGGGGAAGGAAGGGAAAATATATGGCACATGATGAGGGAATGTGAGGAGCTAAGAGAAGAGGAGAGAAAAAAAAAGGTGATTTTCGGTGAGAAGGGGGAAGAGGTGGAGTGGATGAAGGGGGTGCTGGAGAGAAGGGAAAGGGTAGAGAGAAAGGGACAAGATTAAAAGTTTTTATTTGTGGGGGGTGGGAGAAATAAAGAAAGGAGGAGTGGAGGAAATAAAGTTTTTTGTTAATGTACCTAGTTTTTATAATATGTACCTATTTTGTTAAAATTGTGTATTAAGACAGATAAAGAATAACTGAACTGAACTATTAAGTAGATTGTCATAAACGGCCATATTGTATATAAAATAAGACTTATACCTACATGATTTGTAAAACGTAAATAAAAATAAAGCTCACCACAGAGGAGTACCCAAGGTGTAGAACCTAAGTAAAAGCTTTTTCGAAAAGCTCTTTCGATTAATGTTCAACACTATCAAGACGATATCTTTAATGTACGCTGTTTTACCTTATTTTTCGACCATTTATGTTGGAATGTCACAATTGAAACAAAGCAGACGAATAGAAGTGTTGTATTTTGTACACGGGAATGTGCGACTTTTTCCTATCAGAAAATAAAGCGTTTTCATCCGATTGGCAAAGTAAGATTTGGGGCGAGATTAAAATTTCGTTTGAAAAATAAAAAATTTGAATGTTCAGCTTTTAATTTTCGCCTGTCACTCACTCAAGTGGCGCTAAGTGCAGTAGGTATGTCTTATCGTTAAATTATATTTGCGTCCAGTCCGAATATATTATCTTGATTATTTACTATGTAGTACGCTTTCAGCGTCATCCTACCTGCACCTTTTAAATAAGTAAAGCTAAAAAGTAAAAATAAACTCCCGAGTCTCCCCCGCCCAGTCCCGTCTACTTACGACGGTACTTAGTTAGTCATTCGTTTTTGGTGCATCCTATCCTGCGGTCGATTGTGATCGCACTCGTCGAACTACGTGTGTTTTTTGCAGTTTTAGGTACAATACTGCATACATGTAAGTATACCTAACTTTTATAGACAGTTTTAGCACAATTTAGGTAAAAGCATGGTACAATCAGACAAGCTATGCCTATACGCATCTGTTCGTGACGTCATTGAGGTCATCGGGCTCTACCACTTCAATAAAGTAGTGGCGTTTGTGTAGTCCTACCACTTAATAAAAGTGTATCTTATGGACAACGAAAATAGTGGATGTTTATGGAGCTTTTTGCACGTTGTTCTTACAACCTTCTCAACACATTGGGATACAAACGCATCTGCCCAAACTTGACGACTTTGCGTTCCTCTATAGGCATAGAGAATACCGCTCTCGATCTCGTCACCGGCAAGGTCATTCTCCTCGTGAGATGGGTTGTCGGAGAGATCCTCCCGAAAAGCAAACTCTCGTTCTCGTGTCTGTCGTTCTCTGAGTAGTTCGAGTTCACGAGGAGAATATTGCGCTAGATCTCGTCACCGTGAAGATCATTCTCCTCGTGAGATGACTTCTCGGAGAGTTCTATCTTCCATATTGTACCATGGAGACGTAGATTTGGATCTGGCAGCAGGGGAAAGAAGGAAAAGCAATCCCGCTATTCTCGTTCTCGTGTCTGTCGTTCTCTGAGTAGTTCGAGTTCACGAGGAGAATGTTGCGCTAGATCTCGTCACCGTGAAGGTCATTCTCCTCGTGAGATGACTTCTCGGAGAGTTCAATCTTCCATATTGTACCATGGAGACGTAGATTTGGATGTGGCAGCAGAGGAAAGACGGCAAAGCAATCCCGCTATTCTCGTTCTCGTGTCTGTCGTTCTCGGAGTAGTTCGAGTTCACGAGGAGAATATTGCGCTAGATCTCGTCTCCGTGAAGGTCATTCTCCACGTGGGATGACTTCTCAGAGAGTTCTATCTTCCTAATGCGAAAGTCGGTCCTTGTGTGGTTCGATTTCGCGGAAACGCACTAAGTACGAGGGCGTTTGCCGATAGATTCGGTTGGCTAGTGAACCGAGAGTTCACGCTTGATGCTGAAGTTGTTGGCGGTATAGTCGTAAACCTTAGTGTTGCTATCTCGCTCTTTAGCAAAAGGAGTACCGTTCCTCTCGATGTTTCGCGGAGGAATGCTACTAGTATGGCCGGTCTCCCTCAGTGCAGTGAGACGCCTGTTTTTAAGGAGCCGAACTTCGATTTTTCGGTAGCAACTCTGATTACTTTGGGTTACGATGTAATAAATCGGAAAAAAATTGCTTCCTTTTTACTCGCAGGAGTAGAACCAATGTAGCCTAGATTTTGACTTTGGTTTACCCAAAGACGACCGGGCAGTTGACCCAGGGTTACGTTGAGCAAAGTTTTATCAGCTTTGAGACCTTCAATAACTGTTTTATTGAACGACGATTCAGGTATATGCATATCAGTACGTGCTTACATTTTGGCTCAGGGCGCATGGTTTGCAATACATTCTACGTAATGTCGCAAAGCGCAGGGAACTCTTACTTCCCTTCCTGACTAAGTCACTTACCTGTGCTGGGGAAAAAATTTACCCTCGAGCGAATTGCTATTTGGTCCTGATTTGTGGGAACCTCCCGTTTGACATCGTCGCAGTCCTTCGGATTTTTTCGCTGGAAAACGGGGGGGGGGGGAGACCAGTCCTGTGCAACAACACGGACAAGGAGGAATGCGAGGGCACAAGGGCGACCCTCCTTCCCGAAATGCCATCCATACAAGCGTTTTGGTTTCTGGCCGCCTCACGTACTTTAGTAGTACTTGACAAACATTGGTCCAGGATGACAACGTTTTGTCTTGGATACAAGGTTACAAAATTCCCTTCCGTGGATCACCTCCCCCCGCATACTGTTCTTGTCAAAACTATGTAAAAAGGGAAAAGATGTTAATGGATTTAGCTCTGGCAGCACTCCTCGACCTTTGAGCCGTGGTAAAATGCAAGCAGAGAGATAATCAGTTCATTTCTCCAAATTTTCTAGCCGAAAAACCTAATGGCAGAAGAGATTTCTTTTAAACCTTAAAATATTAATCTCTTGTGCTCGCACCACATTTTAAAATCGAGGACTGCAGGACTGTGTTAAGGCTATTAAGCCCGAATAATATGTACCTACATGATTGCCATCGACTTAAAGGGCGCATATTTGTGAATCCGATTCATCCTGACCATCGTAAATACTTACGATTTCATTTCGAAAGCGGTCTCTATGAATTCACGTGCGTGCCCTTTGGAATTTTGGTCTCACAAAATTAATGAAGCCAGTGCTTTCAAATTTACACCAACAGGGCATTCTGGGTGGAACCTTTTAGACGATTTTCTTATCATCGGGTAAATCCTTGAACAACGTCGGAAAATTACCCTCTTGGAGTCACTAGGTGTCACCATAAACAGGGACACGAGGGCTCTTAATCTGATTAGGAAATAAAAAATTTTAGGATTTCTTTTTGCCACATCTGAAATGGGATTAACCTTATCGTCGGGGAAAAATTCAGAATATTAACAAGACCGCAAAGTTCATTGGCATTTTAGCTTGCCAAGCCATCAAATGGGGTGGCTGTACGCTGTACAATGTACATATTGCGGGGTTTGTCCATGATCACCTACTTTGGTGGGTGCAAAATATTTCTGAATCATTCAAGTAGGTACATTAAATCTGATACCCTTCAAACTGAAGCGTTTACTGATGCCTCTTTAACAGGCTGTGGGTATTGTGGCAAGGAAAGAACTCTTGGCTTCTGAGAGAGCTTAGATAAATAATTACATATTAACTTCTTACAATTACAAGCTATACCTTACGGTCTAAAATGGTTCGCCAGCTATCTCTCGAATTGCAATATTCTTATCAAATGCGACAACAACACTGCTATCAAAACATTATTCGCATGGATAGTATAAGTAGGTACAATATCTACTATCACGGAGCATTTTGGCGTACCTGAGGTGATTATTTTTGCTTCTTATCTTACTCACAAATAATTAACAATATGTATCTTGAGGCGACAGGATCCAGATTTTAGCACTGTTAATGCGCTACTTTTGTGATGGGATGCCTTTAGCTTTTATGCCTCTTTCAATCTCATCTTACAGGTCCTCCAAAAAATACTCACGGACAAATCTGTAGGAATTATGATGGTACCTTATTGGTCACACTACCTTGGTACCCATCGTTTTCTCCGTTACCAAATTTGTTAATTTCGCCACCAGGAAGATTCACTCGCTATCTCGTCAACTTATCCTGGTGTCCAGCAAATCATGTGGGACTCGATGTTAGCAAAAGGCCTTCCTAAAGAAAGTATTTCAACTTTCAACGATTCTTTCATCTATCACCACATCAACAATTAAGCAGTATTTTACAACCTCCTGTCTTTGGTGGGACTTCTGTAAAGAAAACCGAATTTTGATTTTCTCATATGAAGCAGAACACATTTACAGAAAAGTTATGAGGTTCATAGTTGCAGATAGGGACTAATGAATTCCTATCGACCAGCCCTTAATCTCATTCTTGCCAACAATTTAGCTGCAGACCCAATATAAAAGGTTTCATGAAAGGAACGTCAAAAAAACCCAATCTATGCGAGGCAATGACCTTAAACCAATATATCGATGCGACAAAGGAGTTCAGGGAAACAAAATAAGGTTTTCCTTTTCGGAAATAAAAAAGCCACATACAGTATGCCAATAAGCATGCGTTGAGTAAGTAGGTTAGGAAGCGGTTATCGTCAGCTGTTATCGGCACTATAAATTTCTGCCTCATTCCACGAGACACGCATCTACTTCCGCTGTTTTTCGACAAAGTGTACCCTTATACACATTATGTAAAACAGCCGGCTGGTCGCAACGATTTTCAACTTTTGCGAAATTCTATAACCATCCTCTTTCAAACGAAACCGATTTTGGCAAAGATATTTTTAATCTTGCCAGTTTGAAATCTAATATTAGTCACTACGAACAATACTATATTATGCTAAGTAATTAGTAATATGATACCACAGATTTTACGAGTTGTATACATTTGTGATGATACATTACTCTTATGTATATTTACAAGGCTCTAGTTTGTTTTTCTTCGTTATAGCGCGGTTATAGAATGCAAACTGCAATATTTTACTACAAGGACGATTTCTTTCAGTTTTAAAAGAGTTTCTTATTTCGTTTTATCGTACTCTTATGATTACGATGACGCATTCAACACTATTGTGTTAGTTTGATCGTTGAGTGAACGTATTCAATGGTTTGATGTAAAATACATCCCCAATTCAATACATTAGTTTATCCCTGTTGCTTTTTGGGGTTATCGATACATTGTTGCCTGTTCACTTATCAGCAATTCGATTTCTTTGAACAACTACATAGTAAATAATCAAGATAATATATTCGGACTGGACGCAAATATAATTATACGATCAAACGAACTTACCTGTGAAGTTCGATCGTAATTATATGAAGCGTCCAGTCCGAATATATTATCTTCCCTCCCGCCCTATAACCCCGTTCGTTGCTGACAATGAACAGTACACTCTTTAAAGGAATGACTAACTAAGTACCGTCGTAAGTAGACGGGACTGGGCGGGGGAGACTCGGGAGTTTATTTTTACTTTTTAGCTTTACTTATTTAAAAGGTGCAGGTAGGATGACGCTGAAAGCGTACTACATAGTAAATAATCAAGATAATATATTCGGACTGGACGCTTCATATAATTACGATCGAACTTCACAGGTAAGTTCGTTTGATCGTATAATTCTAAACAGCTAAAATATGTACCAACAGCGTTCAACGAGAAGGAATTCATTAATTCGCTAAATTAATATTTTAAATGAAAAAGCTCTTTCAGGTAAAACGTATACACTTTTTGAAAAAAAAAGGGGTTGTTTTTATTATGATTTAATAAATGAACTTTTCGTTACTTTTTTGGTTATACGTTACGAGAGAGAAAGGGAGACTGAATACACGCTTTTTTACTTTTTCCTAACACATAAAACAAAGTTTGAAAACTCATCTAAAAACGTATGTATGCACGAGGTGGAATCGGCTTTTTCACTCACAAACTGTAGCTGTCGCCACGAATTGAACCTTCGGTCATCTAAATCGAATTTACGGCTGCGATATTGAGGGCTTTGTCGGTTCAACCCCCGCCCTTACAGTTTTTCGATATATATATATATATACGTCGTATATTATTTTAAAATTTGTCGCAAACGTATGTTTTTCCTCTCATTTTCATATAAATCTAATCTCCATTGTAAAACCCACTCGCCTTTCATTGAGGGTTTTTCGCAATTAAGGAGGGTAGAAATTAATCAGAATGGATTTTAGAATATAGTAGGAAAGTTTATTAGCTTACATTTCTTTGGTCAAGCGCGTGTAGGGCAAATATTTGCCGAAGCCGTTACGAAAACAATATCATAAAGAGATGTCTTATACGTCTCTAAATACTGATTGGATGTGTGCCATGAAATGTTTTATTTGCTTGAAGTGTTGGACCAGCGAAGTAATCCATTTCGGAAAGAGAGACAAGAAGTAACATCTGGCGCTGGCGTTTTGTACATCAATATAAAAACTATCAGTCACTGAGAAGCGTCGCAGTGGAAACAAGAAACACATATCTTTGGCTTTTCGGCCAATAAAACTTGATTCGGGGATTCTTGCTAAATCGTCCTATTTATGGCACTCCTGACTGAGTCCGATAACAATTCTATTTCTCCTCTTTCGGGAGACAGGTATAAAATAAATATTGTTGCTCTCTTATTGCGGAGTTGGCGATTTTTTTCTTCTTCGCGGAACACTTTTTTTTATTGTAATTGCGCGTATTAATGGTTTTCGAGGCACCCCGTTGTGTTTCAGCATTAGAGAGGACCCCAGTCACTTCGGGGGGTTCGCGACCCCGACTCTCGGCTCTATTGCAAGCAACTAATTATAACACTCATTACCAAAGTTTATTAATCAATGTTCAATAGCAATCATAGCCATTGGGCCGGTATTGTTATACGATGATGCCCGCCTTGTCTGTTAATATGATGAACCTGTTATAGAAATATGGCCTGATGCATGATGGTGCGTGATTGAAATTGTGATGGAGTTCCTCATCCTCGAAATTCTTTAACATTCATCCTGCACATACCGAACCGAAAGAAAGATGGACGACGCGCGTATTTGTAATTAGGAAACGTAACAACAAGATTAATCGGCACGTTAAAGTTCTAGTTTCGAAACAAAATACATCAATATTACAATACGAGATCTAAGACGAAAATGTACCTAGAAACATTAATCACGCCTTTAAATTTAATTACTCTTAAGTGAGAACTGTCTAATAAATTAATTGAACTTTTTTTTTGGTGTGGTAGGTACATGTTAACTACTAGAATGGAATTTTGGAATGTTCGTAGTTTATATGAATTTCATATGTCGCGGCTGTATGCAAACCACTTGTGAAACTATACGCTACGTTTTATTTGAATAACATCGTTACGGCATCTCTTTGATGCAAATTAATCTCTTTTTGTTTTGTTACAAAGTCCTACGTCACTTCCGTAAACAGAAACCCAAAATCAAACTATTTGCGTAGGAAAATCATTCGGTGACCCTAATTCCGCTCATTCCTCTACATTTAGCAAAATTCGTTGATCTGTTTCCGCTTATTTTCTCATGAATTACATTTTTAAAGTCTTTTTCTATATAATTTCGAGTCGGAATCCATGGGCCGAAAAACGCATAAAGGTTATCGCTGTACATAAATAAGAAAATGCAAAATAACTGATTTTGGAGAGAAACGATGGCTTTCAAATTTATTAAATCGCTATTACAGGAAATGGTAAATGACCTTTGTAATTTTAGAAAAGTGAACACGCCTGTATCGAAATGCAGAGAAATCGGTTGAAAAATTCGTTTCCTTTAGGTGACCCAATGAGTGAATTTAGAATGTGAGAACAAAGAACTATTAAAATTACAATACCACCCCCATACTTACTTTTATTCGATGTATATAATAAATCAGTGCTCCTTTTGTAAAAAAAAGGTGGTGGGACGCTAAAAAAAACTTTATATAATATTTATAATTGTAATCTAATTACCTTATCCCAGGGTATGGGGGATGTGCCCGGTATTCGGACGATTTTGCATTATGCTGCGTTCAGTATTTAGGCAACCAAAATGCAGGGTAGGTTAAACGGTGATGTAATTAAGGAGCTTTTGAAAATCAAATCCGATTTCTGCTCAACAGGGCGATTTTATTTAGACCAACAGCTATTTTAAAAAAAATTCGTCGTAAACAGGTGGTGGAACCCCGCTCCCAAGCGTTCCATGACAAAAAGAGCACTGTATATAATGAATTGAATGTTAAAAATTTCCATCGAAAAAACTCATTTGGATCACATTCGGATTAAAAAGCATTAGAGAAATTTTCAAAACTAAGATATTTACTTTTGCAAATCTACACAGGGTGGTCCTCCGGGAACTGCAATGATCGATTTAGGGAAATATTGAAAATTTGGTGACTGTGGGGGGAACATACGGTTAAAATATTTAGAGATTTCTGCCACGTACTGCCGTTAATTTAAATGAAATGTCCTGTACATTAATACAGTTTTAGATTCTACATAACCGTTTTTGACATATTTTAAATTTTACGTAATAAATGACGCTTTAGGGCCATTACATAATCATCATTTTTTCCTATATGTGTATTTAACGCATGTGTCGCTTTATAAGAATCACTGCGCGCAACTTTTAAGCTCGCTATTAATGCAAAGCTCTCGCCGTAGCTCTGCTTCGGTCGTTTCGATTATCTCGTTCCCTCAAAATATATTACTTTACGGAGCCCTTAACAATGTTTTTTCATTGATTATAGTCCGTGATTACATCGTTTTTAATTTTCTTTTATCGCTACAAACAAACATTTTTCAAGAAATACTGATTTTTTTTTTAATATAAAAGCGTCTAAAGACTATAGGTACTTTTTACTCAGATAATAGTGGGAATTTCGTATTTTAAATATTAAAATACACTTCCGAATTAATTACGATTGCTTAAAAAAATTCTCTGTATTTGGTAGGTATAACAGATTTATGTTTGTAATGTTAAAAACCGGTCCTGGAATTTCCTTTCCGTACCTAACTGAAGTATCCCTAATTAAGCTAACAATGGTGTAATTGACACTCTGCCAATTATCATGAAAGCAACCATAACTAGAAAATATAAAACACAAAATACAATGTTTGTTTGGCACGCTATAAACAAATCATTGCACTGTATGTATGTATTTGGTTTGTGTTGTTACCACCAAATTTGGTACGAGGACGAATGTCCTTTGAAGCTCAAATACCTACAACAACGGTGGGAAAAATGCAAATGACGCAAAAGAACGGGCAAATAACGAGGCTTAGAATCTTTAGAACGTTATAGCAAAGCAAGGCGATCTTAAAGGAATACCGACATAGGGCGTTAATTAAACTCTGAGCGGTGTCCACCTTGTCTAGGGTGTCAAAGGATCTCTTTGTCAACGGAGACTGACCGCTCGAGACTTTACCCTTTGATGTCCACTGTCTTATAGTGTTACGCGACTATTTCGAGGTGTTGCGGTACTCAGCTATGTATGACACAATCAGAATTCACAACATGAAAGCCATGTTTGTGTAGTTGTTAAAGTTAAATGGCACCGCGGCGGTGGTAACCCGGCGTTAGAAATTGTAAAACGTTGTTGAACTACGACAGGTCCGAATAATTAATTTCTTCTCGTTTTTTTTTGTAATTAAATTCGGCATTTGTGTATAAATATTATTTTATCATCAGTTCTGACAGTTTCAATTAAGAACAGTATTGATTTTACATCTCAAATTGCTTTTACAAATAAGAAGCGTGATGGCGCTTCTCTTACAAATGCGATTCGGCTATTTCTAAGTATTACATTCTTAAGACAATGATCAATGACTTGCCTTTTTTCTCGCATTAAACAAATTGCGCTCGTGAGAATTAGTTACGCAAGTAATATTACCTTTTTTCCCCCGTTCAGTTCTGGTGCAGCTGCACGTCTAACGTTCGCGTGCGTGTTGCACTTTTATCGCGATTTTCGAAATGAAGGGGTTCATATATCCCGCGGGCTTCTTAGATCAGTATGGATATTGGGAGAATTTCGAGGTTATTTTTTGTCTGTGTGAGAGTGTGTGTGGAGTGAACTGAAGGTAACCGTATAGTCGTATATTATTTTTTCATGTGAAAAACTGAAGTCGTACATAAAACTTTTCTCGGTACATTTCCCGATAAAACAGTGGGTTTCGCCCTAAAAGTCCCGCGAGAGTCACTTATTGATATCGTATTTATAGGTATTATAGATTCTGCCGGCTGATTGAATGTTTATGTAACGGAGCAGGGGCGCTTTATCCACGCCTCGCCTTTAAGATTATTCGTATGTTTAGAAAAATCGATAAATCGACCGACTCGGACGATTACAATCGAAATTTATTTAACAAATAAACGGAAAAATAAACAAAATTTGTCGGCTGTCAAGACGAAACGCGGTGTCATTGTTTAAAGATCTGGAAAGCTGTCAGTCTTCGAGTCGGTAAAAGTCTTTGTTCGCATATATAGCCTTATTATAAAATATTTTTGCATGAATAATTTTTTCTTCTTTGTGGGTGGTATCTTTTTGCGGAAGGTTTAATATTTCGGTAATTAATTTTTTTTTAAATAAAACCTTAACAACAACTCACAATTACATTAAAAATACACCTTTAAAATATCAGGTTCGTAATTGCTGTCAACGGCAACGTTATTTTTAAATTTAAAATTATTTGTTTGTACAGTCCCTGAGGGAACGAGTTTCCTCTTTTCCCTATTTTTTCTTACTTGTAACTTCGTGACGGTCACTATCGAGATCTACTTTGGCCACTTAAAAAAATACGAAATACATAGAGAAAAGGTGGGTCCGTGAAGTTATCAATTGCATATCAGGCACAAAGAACATTATACACACATCCACGTTTGTGCTTCGTTTGTGCCTGTTTGTGACTGATGTCCAACTATCGTCCCTCTGCCCCTAACCAGGGCCGGCCTAAGGCGAAAATTGCAAGTGTGCAAGACTCACATTTTATGCCCCGACCAGCCCTCCCCGATTTTTTTTTGAAATTCATCATCATCAAGTAGTGATCAGCCCGAAGACTGGTTGGAGTTGGACACGTGTCTCCATTCTTTCCTATCCTGCGCTAACCTACGCATTTCCATAAAAGTGGCACATCCCACATCCCATTTTGAAATTCAAGGTCTAAAAACACCGTGTTTGTGCACTTTTGCGCTTTTGGCTAGATAAACAAAGACTTGGGAGGGGAGGCAGGAAGATTAGTCACAATCCTTCCCGGTTCCCGCGTCCCGCCACACGGGCAGACGACTGCTCTACTGACCCTGGACGACGGACGTGCGTCAAGGACATCAGACTACTGTAATTCTGAACTCGTTGGGGAAGATCTTCGGTTTTACCTTGAAATTCAACTGTAATAGTTTTGAGACAAAGTTCCTTCTAGTTTAAATATTTCTGCCCAACATTTAAATCAATTTCTAAAAGTTTGCCAAATGTTTTTTTTTACCAAACTTGGACAATTGTATGCCCCTCCAAAAGGCTCGAGTGTGCGGCTGCATACGTCGCACACCCCTTAGGCCGGCCCTGCCCCTAACAAAATTAAAGACATTACCGATATTGTTAACAAATTAAAATCTAACGCATCTGGACCGGATCATATAAACTTGAAAATGTTGAAACTAGTTTTCCACAATTGACTAACAGGTACGATAAACTACAGTTTAATTGAGGGACATTTCCCGGACATTTGGAAATCTTCAGCGATTTCACCACTTCCCAAAGTGAAAACTGACACTTCACTGGATCAGCTAAGACCAATAAGGATCCTGTTAGATGGGCTTAATTTCGTGTTTTCGAAGAGTCTTCACAGTGTGACTTGTTGACATAGGACCAGAAAGTAATACTCCTGGAGAGCTTCTTCTCGGTGTTGTGAGATTTTGGAGTTAGATGGCGATTTATGACCTTGCGTATTTTCCTGATTGGAAAGACTCCATGAAGATGTTGGGCTAGCACCGGTGCGAGCGGCACCAGAAACTTGTTCGTAAAACTTGCGTCGGAAGTGAAAATAAGTACTTAGATGACAAACACTTATTGATCATCAACATCAAAGGTCTTGGAGATCCAAGCGAAGATCGGAGATGCGTTGAATGAAATCATAAGTTCAAATAATTGGCCAGATACTAAGCGAGCTTGTAGGTAGGCGAGTTGATGGTGCTGACTATGGTGCGAAGAGGGATTTCGTACAACCTCGGCGTTTTGGAGTCGCTAGGGACAAGACGAGGTTGGACATCCTTGAGTAGGGCAAACTACCTGATAGCCACTGAAGGCTCTTGTTCGATTTTGGACGTGCGGGGTTGGGAGGAATGATGACGTAGTTAAAAAGATCTTGGGCCTTATCAACATATTGGGACTCGTTTAGTATGACTGTAGCGCTCCCTTTATCTGCAGAAACGATGATCAAGTTGGAATTCTTGCAAAGATTTCAAATGGCAACGTTGGATTTAGGGGCCCTAGACGAATTCAACACTTTGGCTGTTTCTAGACGAATGGGATTGGCAATCTATTATTTGTTTTACGATGAATATATGATTCAGTGTGTTTCACGATTTTCTTTACTTCGTTTAACATCTTTTCTAATATTTTGCAGATATACTCAACAGTGCTCATACTTTCGGATCTCCTTTCTAGAGCATTGGGATGACGACTCTCGCTTTCAGTTATCTGTAAGCTTTTCTGCCTCAAAATTTCTCGCGCCCATAGTTTTTCCATGCTTCTGATTCTTCTTCCAGTTTTGTCTCGTCTTCTTCTATACAGTTTGCCCTATCTGTTCTGTTATTTTCCTCGTTTTGAATCGATTGTTCTTCTCGAAATATTCCTTTCCATAATCATTAGACCTTCTATTATTTGCATACCATTGTTGTCTATAGTTAGCTCGGAGTTTTCATCGTTTTGCCTTCATGAATGTTTTTAACACTCCTTTGTTTTACTACATTTGCGCCATTTTTGTCCAAATTCGTTCCTTTCTTCGCTTTAGTTTATAACTGGTATTCTTTACTTCTTGTATTCACAATTTGTGGCATAATCTATGACCGTCTTTTCTTCTTCACTTTCTACTACCTCATGGTACATCTGAATGTGTTTAGTTTTCTGTATACTATACTTTCCATCCATTATTGTTCCTGTTTTGAAGCATTTGAATCACCTTTATACAGAGCTGTTTAAAATAATATGCTTTCAGGTGACTAAGACGGGAATATTATGATCAAGTTCCAGTCTCGTGATAACGTATATAGTTCTAACACAATCCTTTAAATCGGCAATAAAACTAAAAAGTTATTATCTAAATTGAGGTAAATCTCTCTAAAAACTATTTATCGAGAGAGTTTTTTCTTTCTTTTTCCCTCAGATTTGCTGGTAAATCCACCCCTTGTCGTACGTAGTCTTTATATTTTTTTACGATATATATCATACGCTATGTTCACAATGCGAATGCAATATTGTTTTTATGGCAAGCTTCAAATGTTCGACGTGGCCTCGATTACATTTCATATAGAAATATCTGCAGGGGAATATGTTTCCTAAAAGCTATTTATTTTTATGTGCGAGTGTTATCATTGATAGGCGACTGACTATTGAAGCTCTGCTGATTTTTACTGTTTCACTAAAAGATTTCGAGATACCTTAATGTGTTTGACTTTAGGGGACGGGGATAAAAAAAAATGTAATACAAAAAATAAACGCGGTAGTTTTTCCTCGAAAAAAAAAGATTTTACGATAATTAAATATCAACCGTTCGTCTTTTTAACTGCAATAACCCTCGAGGAATGATTCATTGTCAAAGAAATGAATAAAAGAGGGATATGAATGGCCTTCTTTACCGGGATGACTTTTGTGAAAATTTGATTTACATATCATCATATAATGCGAAATTCTATAGAAGATTTTATATTGAAAAGTTCGCCGGTAGCCGAGCTACGTGGCTGAAGATAGAACCACTTTTAAAACCAAAACCACACATTTTACAGTGGACCAGACAAATACTGAACGCTCTTGGACTTTATAATTTATTTTGTATTAATTCGCCTTTTACAACATTAATGATGCTACTAGTGCCATTTTAATACGTTACAATTCTACGGATAGGGTTTTCAACCCTTAATAAACAACAAATATTTAATTTATAATAAAATATAGCCAATAATGATATATTAGTCGAACATTGTATAGATAATGATAAGCATGTATATTTACAAATTATTCATAAAGTGACCGTATTTAAATACAATAGGTAGAAGAATCGCTAGAAGAATATATATGATCAGTAATATATTTTTTGCAACAAAAAAATAAGGTTCAGGCTGGGTCAGATCGCCACTTCAAAAAATCAAGTATGCGAACGGAGCATGATCTCACATTGCCACTTTGCAGGGTCAAAGCACTCATTGCAAGTAACAACATATAATTTTTTCAACAAAAAATGTAGGGTCAGGCTGGTTCAGATGGCCACCTCAAAAAATGAAGTATGCGAACGGAGCATGATCTCACATTGCCACTTTGCAGGGTCAAAGCACTCATTGCAAGTAACAACATATAATTTTTTCAACAAAAAATGTAGGGTCAGGCTGGTTCAGATGGCCACCTCAAAAAATCAAGTATGCGAACGGAGCATGATCTCACATTGCCACTTTGCAGGGTCAAAGCACTCATTGCAAGTAACAACATATAATTTTTTCAACAAAAAATTTAGGGTCAGGCTGGTTCAGATGGCCACCTCAAAAGATCAAGTATGCGAACGGAGCATGATCTCACATTGCCACTTTGCAGGATCAAAGCACTCATTGCAAGTAACAACATATAATTTTTTCAACAAAAAATGTAGGGTCAGGCTGGTTCAGATGGCCACCTCAAAAAATCAAGTATGCGAACGGAGCATGATCTCACATTGCCACTTTGCAGGGTCAAAGCACTCATTGCAAGTAACAACATATAATTTTTTTAACAAAAAATGTAGGGTCAGGCTGGTTCAGATGGCCACCTCAAAAGATCAAGTATGCGAACGGAGCATGATCTCACATTGCCACTTTGCAGGGTCAAAGCACTCATTGCAAGTAACAACATATAATTTTTTCAACAAAAAATGTAGGGTCAGGCTGGTTCAGATGGCCACCTCAAAAAATGAAGTAGGCGAACGGAGCATGATCTCACATTACCACTTTGCAGGGTCAAAGCACTCATTGCAAGTAACAACATATAATTTTTTCAACAAAAAATTTAGGGTCAGGCTGGTTCAGATGGCCACCTCAAAAAATCAAGTATGCGAACGGAGCATGATCTCACATTGCCACTTTGCAGGCTCAACGCACTCATTGCAAGTAACAACATATAATTTTTTCAACAAAAAATTTAGGGTCAGGCTGGTTCAGATGGCCACCTCAAAAGATCAAGTATGCGAACGGAGCATGATCTCACATTGCCACTTTGCAGGATCAACGCACTCATTGCAAGTAACAACATATAATTTTTTCAACAAAAAATGTAGGGTCAGGCTGGTTCAGATGGCCACCTCAAAAAATCAAGTATGCGAACGGAGCATGATCTCACATTGCCACTTTGCAGGGTCAACGCACTCATTGCAAGTAACAACATATAATTTTTTCAACAAAAAATTTAGGGTCAGGCTGGTTCAGATGGCCACCTCAAAAGATCAAGTATGCGAACGGAGCATGATCTCACATTGCCACTTTGCAGGGTCAACGCACTCATTGCAAGTAACAACATATAATTTTTTCAACAAAAAATGTAGGGTCAGGCTGGTTCAGATGGCCACCTCAAAAAATCAAGTAGGCGAACGGAGCATGATCTCACATTACCACTTTGCAGGGTCAACGCACTCATTGCAAGTAACAACATATAATTTTTTCAACAAAAAATTTAGGGTCAGGCTGGTTCAGATGGCCACCTCAAAAAATCAAGTATGCGAACGGAGCATGATCTCACATTGCCACTTTGCAGGGTCAAAGCACTCATTGCAAGTAACAACATATAATTTTTTTAACAAAAAATTTAGGGTCAGGCTGGTTCAGATGGCCACCTCAAAAGATCAAGTATGCGAACGGAGCATGATCTCACATTGCCACTTTGCAGGGTCAAAGCACTCATTGCAAGTAACAACATATAATTTTTTCAACAAAAAATGTAGGGTCAGGCTGGTTCAGATGGCCACCTCAAAAAATCAAGTATGCGAACGGAGCATGATCTCACATTGCCACTTTGCAGGGTCAAAGCACTCATTGCAAGTAACAACATATAATTTTTTCAACAAAAAATGTAGGGTCAGGCTGGTTCAGATGGCCACCTCAAAAAATCAAGTATGCGAACGGAGCATGATCTCACATTGCCACTTTGCAGGATCAACGCACTCATTGCAAGTAACAACATATAATTTTTTTAACAAAAAATTTAGGGTCAGGCTGGTTCAGATGGCCACCTCAAAAAATGAAGTAGGCGAACGGAGCATGATCTCACATTACCACTTTGCAGGCTCAAAGCACTCATTGCAAGTAACAACATATAATTTTTTCAACAAAAAATTCAGGGTCAGGCGGGGTAATATCACCACCTTAAGGAATCAAGTATGTCATTACTGAAATTCGGGTAACTTTCCTGTTTCCTTTTCAAGGACAATCTTGTCCGGTAGTTGCTAATTTTTATAATTATTGTGATACTTATTAGCAAAGAAAATTATAAAATTAGAGATACATGCATACACCGGCGCTTAGAGGGAGAACCGTAACTTTCTAATGAACTGGCACGTCACACGCTCGCTATTTGTAGCCGGAGCGGCGCTGTAAAAGCTTCAATTAAAAATTGATTTCCAAAAACGTGACACAATTTTTGTTTCTAAATGAGTCTCATTTTATTATTCATATTACAACGAAGACGTTCGTGTAAGTCTAATCCTCCTACGACCTACCATTCCCGAGACTGCAATGTGCTACAATATCGTCTGTAGCGCCTATAAAAATCAAATTTTTTTAAAACCATTCGACAATCATATTAATAGATGTTGAATCTACAACATACTAAAATGTGTGCCATTTGAGCGAGTAGTTTTGTTTTTATGTAACTCTAAACTTAGCTATTGTGTCGCAAACCCCGAAAATGGGCACTTTGCATCGTTCGGCCGTAGAAATGGCCCTTAAAGTGCCTTTTTAAAAAAAGTTGTTACTTCTAAATAACGTAGAAATAAATAGGCATTAATTTGATATCAAGCTCATTCGAATGCGAATCAGCCCAATGGTTATTCTTTTATTCAGCTTCAAACTCGAGTATATATACTTTTTGCGTCGACAGTAGGTACTACAGTAACTAAGGAATCTAGGAAAAAAACCCGGAAAAAAACCGCGGAAAAAAAACCTATGAAAAAACCCCCGGAAGAAAAACCCCGAAAAATAATTATAGATGGCTGTGTGAATAAATTTTGTTGTTGATGAAGATTGTCATTTGCGCCGAATGAAACATAAATGTTCAATAAATGATATAATAACATATACTTTAGATTTATACTGCATTATATTTTACACCAATATTACAAAATTTATACATAATATACAAGGCATCAAAGAATGAAAAAGTATCAATTAAAAAAAATACTTAATATACTACAACCTGCAAATAACCTAGGCGCTTTAGTGGCAATCTACGTTTAAGTTTGGCATTACTTTTATTTCCAAACTTTCTACATTTAGATATTTAGAATTGCCGACATATATATACGTAGACCTAACTACAACCTATTTACAAGAAAAACCTAAATATGCATTACTTTTATAAATTGCACGTACTACATACAACCATTGTATTTATATGTTAATGTTACATATAAATACAATGATACAACGTACTATTTTAAAAAGTCAGTAATTTTTGTTTGATACGTTTCGTAATTAAATACTTTCGAGGCATGATTGTAGAAAGTATCGCATGTCTTAATTTATGAAATGCGTCACTTTCTTAGTCATCGTTTTCAGTTTGCGATTCGTGAGAATTTTGTACCGACGACACAATTTCATTATCTTGTAAAAATTCGTGGTTATCACATTTGTTAGCCTGGCTGCGGGCCCTTTGAGGTCCCGACCCTGGTTCCACTGAACCCACGGAACCATTGTAGCTACAGCGCTGATTCTTCATAAATCATAAGACGAAAACGGCAAGTCTGAATTTGAATTCTCAGAAACTTTATACAATAAGGTACAATACAATAAATTAAATACGGCGCGTCTGTTTTTGTTTATTGTTGGTAGTAGGTAGTAGAGGTAGGTACAAACAACACCGCACGTAAACGAAGGGTAGCCCGGAAATTGTGGCAATAAAGATTTTGTTTCATAAAATGGAATGTTTCACAAGTTGCTGAAAAATAAAACTTACATTCTGCATTGCAATTTTTGAAAGCTCAGTAAACGAGCAGTTTCTTCAGTTACCACAAGTTACCAAGTTAAAATTTAACTAAGCCGTTTTTCTCAGTGTTCATATCGAAAGAAAGATTAATTTTAGGAGAACTTTGTTTATTCCTTTGTTGAAATGAAAAATATTTACTAAAATAAGTTGGTGGTGTTGGTAGGTAAGTTTATAGTTTTATACTATGATTGAAATTTACTATTGTACAGTATTTATGTTAGTGCCAATTTGGAAACGACGATTTTTTGCTGTATAAAGCTATAGTAGGAACAGAGATTTATTTAAAAAAAAATCAACGAGGTTAAAATGCGACAATACAAGAATAAGATATTAGTGGAACAAATCGTTGAATTTGTTAAAATTTCAAAATGTTCATTGATAAAATTGCAAGGTTCTTCATATCGAAAGAAAAATTCTCTTCTAGGAGAACTTTGTTCCTTTGTTAAAATAAAAAATATTTACAAAAATAGGTTGCTGGTATATAGAAAAATACAGAAAAAATGCGATGATATCAAGTGCTTATTGGTTAAAGATGTTACTAATCAAACTAATTTAGAACCTCAAGTTCTACTGGAAAAATCTTCACAAAATGTATCTATTAGTGATTCTACCGGTTCTTCGAATAAAGAAAATGTCCAAAATGAAGAGATTGCAGAGGTTCAAGATGGTGAGATCAAAATCAGTCAGTTTAATGATAAAGAAAAGGTCGAAAGTGAAGAAAGTGTTTGGGGTTTTAAAAATAACGGATTTGATAATACCGAAAACGTCGATGAACAAAAAGTCGAAATTGAAGAAAGTGTTTGTGGTATAAACAATAACGGATTTGACAATAATGAACAGGCCGGTGAACAAAACATTGAAAATGAACAAGCTGGTAATAGTGATATAAAATATTCATCTTTATGTCAGTTCGAAATAAATCGTTTCGAAAATAATGTCGATATAGTAGTCACCCCAGAAGCACGACACATAGCATTTATTAAATCTTTAGAATGTAGAAACATAAGCTGTGTAATTATTTTTAACACGTATAGAATAAACATAAAAACCTCCGATCACATTCAATATGCTAAATGTAAGCAAGAAAGGTGTAGAAAATATAAATTTGTATATAAAATCACCAAGGACACATTACAAGTTGATCTTCATTTTAAAGGACCTATGGAAACTCATCACCCGGAACAGTTTTCGTATTGGTTAAAAGGAGGCGAAAGACAAGAAGTTAGAAATAAATTAAGAAGGTCGTTACCCAATGCGATTAGATTTGACGAGATCAATGGATTAGATGACGAACTTGCCCTTGATGGAAACTGGCAGAGACTTAGATCATTGCCCGTATATCAAAAAGTACGATCTGAAGCATTATCGGAAGGAGATCAACATCAAGATACCGTGATTGACTTATTCCTGAGATCTCTCAAGCAGCATGAGGACGAAAGATACATTCAGTTTCCTGCTGGAAGAACATTAATATATTTGTTTTCTGTTGTCCAAGTAAAAGTTTTAATAGGTAAAGGGCAAAAAGTAAATGCGTTTTTCGATGCAACGGGTTCTGTTGTCAGACCAACACCGCACGAAAGAGGTCATAGGCTCCTTTATTATGCTTTAGTAATTAATAAAGGAGGAAGAATTGTTCCAATAGCAGAATTGATAAGTTCTAAACACGATTCCGCCACTATTACCAGTTTTTTAATTAATTTTAAACATTTTGTACGAACTAAATGCAGCAAAACTTGGCCAATTTTTAATATTATCGTAACAGACTGGAGTTTTGCCTTGATGACATCTTTATGTCAAGGATTTAATAATATGACTCTCTATCATTATTTGAAAGTATGTTATCGATTTGTCACCGATATTGTCAATGACTCTAGATTTGAATCTTCTATCATTATAAAATCTTGTTGTGCTCATTTCATCAAAATGATTTGTACAAAATTGTCCCGCACAATAAAAAAATCCGATATTAGACATGTAATAGTGAATTCTATCGCTGTTCTGGTTCAGTGCACGACGCTAGAGGAACTTGCGTTTCAGTTTGAAAACGTTGTCATACTTTTAATCAATTCAACGTATAACTCTAATGTGAAAGATGCACTTAGTAATTTGTCTTCTGAATCATATGAAAAGTCAGATCACTTTTTAAAATTGAAAGAAGAAATCGCTGATTACCACCCAGAAGATAACGATGAAGAAACTGTAATAGGTCAATATACAACTTCTCCTTTTTTTATATTTTTTTACAAGATTTACGATAATGTTTCGAGTGCGATTGTTAAAGAAAATATATTTTCATCCAACGAGGGAAGGAACCCCTTCAAATCGGAAGAATTTTGCATGTATTTGTTGAAACGCCTCATGCCATTTGCGCCTCTATGGACCGACATTCTAGATGTGGGACGTTTTAGCAATTCAAACGTGGAATCGTGGTTTAAAATCTTAAAAACAGAAGTGTTACACGGTCACAGAAATTTGAAAGTTGGTCGCTTCGTAGACAAAATACAAAATCGAATTGAGAGCGAACTAAAAGTTATAGATTTAGAAATAGGATTAATTCCGAAAAATAGCAAAAAATCTCGAAATAAAATTGTTAACTTAGATGAAATCGATAATCCCCAAAATGAAGAAAGTTGGAAGAAAAGAAACAAAAGGAAATCTTATTTTGACCAAAAGAATATGAAAAAACTTACTACAGTAAAAATAGAGGAGAAAAAAGAATCTCTTGCTAATGAAGATAATTTACCTGGGAATTTGAATAGCAACCTTGTCAGTAATGCAGTACAAAGTTTGAAAGACGCTCCTACTTATTCTGATGATTTAAGTCGTGATAAATTAAATAATATTCTTGAAATACATCAAGATGTTGAACAAGATATAACTATGTCCGTAGATAAGCCTCATGCAAAAGCTTTATCCAATGGCTTGCTTTTCAATAATGACTTTTATATTCAATCGGCTATTAATGGACCTTTTAAAATTGGTACATACATCTATAATACACATAAAATCGTGTTAACCAATACAGATTACAAAAGTTTAATTTCAAAACTTAATAACGTTAACAATATTCCATCTGGTGTAGATCGATGGTTAACAGATTATTCAATTGATGCAGCGGCTTTTTCTGTACTCAGGTTGAATCCCTCTATATATTACGTAGACACTGTATCCGTTCAAGTGCTATTTAGTGAAGTATCAGGAAGTTCCAATAAATTTTATAATAAATTTGAACCTTATGTGAGAACACTTGCGAACATAAAATTTATTGTCCTACCACATATTGTGAATGGTAACCATTGGGTGTTAATAATCCTGGATATGGTAGAAAGCAAAGTGTATATTTTGAATTCTGGTCAAGATAATAGTTGTAATATAGAAGATATATTTTTAAAAATTAAAAAAAGATTTTTTGAAGTTAGGGACCGTATTCAAAAAGAAAACAAACTAAATGCTCGTAAGTGGACTATAGGGACACTTTCAGATTACCCAAAACAAGGTGATGAAGATAATGAAAACTGTGGTATATTTGTGCTGTACTACATATTTTTGCTATCTAATATCGAGAAAATGTCTGAATTTATGTCCATGTCTATAAAACATCCCTGCTACCCTGAAAATTTTAGGTTAGATATACAAAATATTTTATTGTTATCATCTGAAAATATGTATGACAAGTGTTTAGTTTGTGGTCAACACACAGAGGAAGAATATGTGGAATGCTCTGTGTGCTTCAGATGGGTGCACCTTAATAACAAATGTTTACCCACAAAAGCACAACAATTACATATTAACAACGTAAAGAAACCAAACTACATATTTAAATGTCTTACGTGTAATATGCGCAATACAGATCCATTCGAATCTACGATTCATAATAGATTTATATGTCTTAGTAACATAACATTAGAGTATTTTGTTATTCATTATTCCAAAATGTTAACACAAATTTTTGAAACAAAAGAAGCAAATATGAAATGTCGTCTCTATCGAGAAATAGCTGATCATCATCGGCATTTAAGATGGGACTATTCAGTAGCATTCATTGACGAGGAACAATCATTATTTATTTCTAGATGCATAATGAAGCACGCCAACATTTTGGATAAAGATTTTGTATGTTTCGTACTGTTAGGTGTACTTAATGAAACAATTATATTTAAATACTATGGTTTAGAAGATAATGGTCCTATCAATATTGTGGACAAATATAATGAATTGAATGGCATTGTTAACATTCATGACACTAATTTTGAATATCCCTGTCCCTATACTTTGGATGCATTATACGATAAATTATAGATTTCATACTCGCGTGTTCAGACAGATATATCACTTTGGCTTTTTGGCTTCCGCATGTAACATGTAATAAATAATGTATTATTGGTTGCATTTCTTTTGTTTCATTTAATGTTTTTACTTCTTCTTTTAATTCGTCTAGATTCTTTATATGATTTTGTTTCAATTCTATAGATAACCTTGTGTCATAATCCATAATTGTAAGATTATTTTCTATTCATTGTTGAAGTTACCGGCATGTGTTGGACGATTTTCATGGACTTGGGTTTTATACACTATGCTCTTTTTGGTTCCTCTTTTTATAAGTCGAG
The DNA here is from genome assembly GCA_036250285.1 of Pyrocoelia pectoralis. Lineage (NCBI taxonomy): Eukaryota > Metazoa > Arthropoda > Insecta > Coleoptera > Lampyridae > Pyrocoelia > Pyrocoelia pectoralis. The sequence continues at coordinate 49,579,127 of CM070078.1, forward strand.
GAACTGTATTTTTATTTAAAATACGATATTTATTGTACATATAATTATTTATTTCGACGTTTCGCTAATCTTCGCTAGCTTTTTCAAATCTAAAAGGATACAATTGATATAATTTACTAATTTACAGTGTTATGTATTTAACAATTATAGTAGGCAAGAGAATTAATTACCTTTTTTATTATAGTTGAAATTGATGTTTGTCATTTAATTAAAATTTTTCCTAGTAACCACATGTTTGGTGTTTTTAACGTTTTGTGAGGTTATAGTATGTGCTGCGGAATAAATTTTGATTCTATGAAAGTAAGTTTTGGTATTGACAATTAAGGTTTTCTGTTTCAGTTCTGAAATTAATTGATTTATTATTTTTTTTTATAGCAATGGATTCTAGCAATATTCTTTTTTTGAAATGCATTTCTCTGCGTATTATTTTGGTGTTTTCAAAGTTGAAATTATGGTTATGTGTGGTGGCATGTTCAGACAATGCTGTATTAGGTTGGTCAGGTTTCTTTTTTTTTATTTGTATTACAAACATGTTAATATGAATAAACACTTTCACTTCCATTAATATAAGATAAATTAATTATTATTAAATATAAATTTAACATTAAAATATCGTTTTTGACATTACAATATGTTATTATATATCATATACTATAGATTTTAATATTGTTTTATTGTGTTGTACTATTTATATTTTTTGTATAGGTAATAAATGAATATTATAGTATTAAATTATATTAAAGAAATGAAATCATATTTTAATTATTATGATTAAAAGCTTTATTTACCTTACTCGCGATAAGGTTCGAAATAGAAAGGAAATCTGACATTTTCAGGGTCTAAGGGTTTACGATTCACATAAGATTTATAAACTTCCATCAATTCCATCTATTTATATCACGCCGTGTTTATATCAATGTATAAATAAGGGACGCTGTTAGCTTACGTTGTCGAATTCAATTTTTTGAGGTGGCGATATTACCCAGTCTGACCCTAAATTTTTAGTTGAAAACAATATATGTTGTTACTAGCAATGAGTGCTTCGAGCCTGCAAAGTGGTAATGTGAGATCATGCTCCGTTCGCATACTTGATCTTTTGAGGTGGCCATCTGAACCAGCCTGACCCTACATTTTTTGTTAAAAAAATTATATGTTGTTACTTGCAATGAGTGCTTTGACCCTGCAAAGTGGCAATGTGAGATCATGCTCCGTTCGCATACTTGATTTTTTGAGGTGGCCATCTGAACCAGCCTGACCCTACATTTTTTGTTGAAAAAATTATATGTTGTTACTTGCAATGAGTGCTTTGACCCTGCAAAGTGGCAATGTGAGATCATGCTCCGTTCGCATACTTGATCTTTTGAGGTGGCCATCTGAACCAGCCTGACCCTAAATTTTTTGTTAAAAAAATTATATGTTGTTACTTGCAATGAGTGCTTTGACCCTGCAAAGTGGCAATGTGAGATCATGCTCCGTTCGCATACTTGATTTTTTGAGGTGGCCATCTGAACCAGCCTGACCCTAAATTTTTTGTTAAAAAAATTATATGTTGTTACTTGCAATGAGTGCTTTGACCCTGCAAAGTGGCAATGTGAGATCATGCTCCGTTCGCATACTTGATTTTTTGAGGTGGCCATCTGAACCAGCCTGACCCTACATTTTTTGTTGAAAAAATTATATGTTGTTACTTGCAATGAGTGCGTTGACCCTGCAAAGTGGCAATGTGAGATCATGCTCCGTTCGCATACTTGATTTTTTGAGGTGGCCATCTGAACCAGCCTGACCCTACATTTTTTGTTGAAAAAATTATATGTTGTTACTTGCAATGAGTGCTTTGACCCTGCAAAGTGGCAATGTGAGATCATGCTCCGTTCGCATACTTGATCTTTTGAGGTGGCCATCTGAACCAGCCTGACCCTAAATTTTTTGTTAAAAAAATTATATGTTGTTACTTGCAATGAGTGCTTTGACCCTGCAAAGTGGCAATGTGAGATCATGCTCCGTTCGCATACTTGATTTTTTGAGGTGGCCATCTGAACCAGCCTGACCCTACATTTTTTGTTGAAAAAATTATATGTTGTTACTTGCAATGAGTGCGTTGACCCTGCAAAGTGGCAATGTGAGATCATGCTCCGTTCGCATACTTGATTTTTTGAGGTGGCCATCTGAACCAGCCTGACCCTAAATTTTTTGTTGAAAAAATTATATGTTGTTACTTGCAATGAGTGCTTTGAGCCTGCAAAGTGGTAATGTGAGATCATGCTCCGTTCGCCTACTTCATTTTTTGAGGTGGCCATCTGAACCAGCCTGACCCTACATTTTTTGTTGAAAAAATTATATGTTGTTACTTGCAATGAGTGCTTTGACCCTGCAAAGTGGCAATGTGAGATCATGCTCCGTTCGCATACTTGATTTTTTGAGGTGGCCATCTGAACCAGCCTGACCCTACATTTTTTGTTGAAAAAATTATATGTTGTTACTTGCAATGAGTGCTTTGACCCTGCAAAGTGGCAATGTGAGATCATGCTCCGTTCACATACTTGATCTTTTGAGGTGGCCATCTGAACCAGCCTGACCCTAAATTTTTGTTAAAAAAATTATATGTTGTTACTTGCAATGAGTGCTTTGACCCTGCAAAGTGGCAATGTGAGATCATGCTCCGTTCGCATACTTGATTTTTTGAGGTGGCCATCTGAACCAGCCTGACCCTACATTTTTTGTTGAAAAAATTATATGTTGTTACTTGCAATGAGTGCGTTGACCCTGCAAAGTGGCAATGTGAGATCATGCTCCGTTCGCATACTTGATTTTTTGAGGTGGCCATCTGAACCAGCCTGACCCTAAATTTTTTGTTGAAAAAATTATATGTTGTTACTTGCAATGAGTGCTTTGAGCCTGCAAAGTGGTAATGTGAGATCATGCTCCGTTCGCCTACTTCATTTTTTGAGGTGGCCATCTGAACCAGCCTGACCCTACATTTTTTGTTGAAAAAATTATATGTTGTTACTTGCAATGAGTGCTTTGACCCTGCAAAGTGGCAATGTGAGATCATGCTCCGTTCGCATACTTGATTTTTTGAAGTGGCGATCTGACCCAGCCTGAACCTTATTTTTTTGTTGCAAAAAATATATTACTGATCATATATATTCTTCTAGCGATTCTTCTACCTATTGTATTTAAATACGGTCACTTTATGAATAATTTGTAAATATACATGCTTATCATTATCTATACAATGTTCGACTAATAGGTATATCATTATTGGCTATATTTTATTATAAATTAAATATTTGTTGTTTATTAAGGGTTGAAAACCCTATCCGTAGAATTGTAACGTATTAAAATGGCACTAGTAGCATCATTAATGTTGTAAAAGGCGAATTAATACAAAATAAATTATAAAGTCCAAGAGCGTTCAGTATTTGTCTGGTCCACTGTAAAATGTGTGGTTTTGGTTTTAAAAGTGGTTCTATCTTCAGCCACGTGCCGAGCTACCTTTTATTTAAATGGAAGTGATTAACAAACCAGAAGCTGTCAAAAATGGTTATAAAATGTACACGTTTTCATATCAGTGTATTACGTATCGATATTTTATAGAGGCGTAATGAAATTCCACTTGAACATCGTTTAAAGAAGCCATTAAAGTGTTATAATACCACGCAATGTCTGTAAAAGCAATAAATGTAGCGGGCATCCCATATGGCAACGTCGTAATTACTAACAATAGCCATAATCTATTTTGAACACGTAATATGACAGCATTAAGACTTCTTTCGTAGGAAGCCATTTAGGCTACGTATCTGCATAAACCATCTTCCATATCCTTACACAGCTGTTAAGGGCAGTTGCCCAAAAACAGACCGAAACGCCCTCAGCATAAGAACAGTCCCTGATATACATACAAACTATCTAATCGACCCCTTTTGTCTTAGTAAGACCTTTCTTACACACTTAACTCGCAAAATTTCCATTACACACGTGTCTCAATCGAACTTCTCCTACGTGACCCACTAACTCCGACCATTAGAAAAACTATATCGAAACCAAGATCAATACTCGCGCTAAAATTCGAGACACTCTCCTCGCGAAAAAGGGTGTCTTACTCAAACACGTCACGTGTTAACGCATTTCGCCAATATCGCCGCGTCAATTTGATCGAGAACTTAAGAAATCGAAAAACTTTCTGCGTCCATTAAATTATTCGAAATCTCGTCGTCGGCTACGGTCTTCTTTTTAAAAAATACGATGATGTAACAGATACTGGGAAAAGGTAATATGCCTCCCCAGAGCTGAGTAATTATTAAATTTATGCTGATTCTACGTCTTAGTTGGCCATACCGTTCGAATTACAGCAAGATTTACAATATTACCTTGATACGCCTTGCTTAATACTAATTTATCTGAGGGGGAAATCTCCAGAACCCATTTGAGATATGATTATTGCAATACAATGTTACCCGATTCTATTCTAATGGATCAAATGGATATAAATTCTTTGAAATTGGATATCTTAGCTGAGATGTTAATTATTCGTTATTACCCCTTTTGATTTACTTACTTCTTTTCAAACATTTAGGGTTGCTAAATCTCGTGTTGTCGAAACAAAGAGGTTTAAAATTGTTTACATCGAAATAAAGAGGCGAACGGCCTTTTTCTAACTTTGTCAGGAGACTTGGCCACAGTACAAGTGGTTATAAGAGCGAACTTTAGGCTCTACAAACCCACGCTCGGTACAAAGCCAATTACACTTTTTCAAGTAGAAATTAGAATACTTGAAAATTTTTACCTATTTTTAAATTAGTAAATCAATAGGCTATGCAGAGTTCCCGATGGAATAGAACATTATATTCCAAAAGTGGTTATATTATGAGCTTTTAACATTTTCTAAGACGGATTTACGTGCTTTATGAAATTCTAGGGGGGCTGGGGCCCCCCTTGCCCTTTAGTAGCGGCGTCCATGGTTGAGGATGCTGACAACGGAAAAACGAATCCCCCAACATGGATCCCATGAATTGGACGAATGGGAAATACTCGCGAAGAATGTGGGCGCCGTCTTGCTTCCAATGTAGAAGGGACAGGAACAGAGGCGTATTAAACCAAATTAAAGTTCCATCCATCCTTACATTTGCCCAGTACATTTTGAGTTATTAGGTTCCTCATAGTTATGCTGCAAGTGGAAAAGCCGTTTGATTTGTTCTCAATGGAAATGCCCTGTAATCAGATAGTAACAGCTCACAGTGAACAAGAATCTTCTGATCTCACCAAATGCCGTGCATTACATACCTTGGTGTCACCTATTCGGCTTTACGTTAATCCCTCACATATGGAGTCCGTGAAATTAGCACTTTCATGAGAGACACAAACAACTTTATACACAAATCACGTTTGTTCCCATTTCACTAACAAAGATATTTTATTATCCTTCGATTGTGCTTCATTTGTGTCTGTTTGTGCCTCATATTCTACCGTTGTCACCCCCCATCCTAACAAAAATATGTTTAAGTACTTTAATTAGTATAGTGCCAACTTCCGAAGAGCATTAAAAAAAATTGAGAAAAAAATAGTTGTTAGTGTTTCGTTTGTGCCCTAGATTCCACTTTTGTCACTCTCACTCTAATAAAGATCACAATGATTAAAATAAAGCAAAATGATCAGGATAAGGCGATAAGGAGATGGATTTTGATCACATTTCTATACCAATAGTTGATGTAACCTCAGCACCTTATTAGCAAACCAATTACTTAATAAGATGTTAAGTATCAGATGTGATAAACAAAATTTGTCGTGAAACCAAAAAAGTGTGCAGTTCGGGCGTAAATTTAGTTTTGTTGCTATTATGTACCACTGAAAAAAAATTCACCCACGAAAAATTTATGAGATAAATAAGAGATTAATTGATCCTTTATGACAAAATTGGTTAAAGTGAGTTTTACTCTGGTTCATTTGCTTTTCGTTTAGGTACAATAATCAAAATTTACACCCTCGACAGATGACGGACAGTTGCAGTTGTGGCGTTATCATGCTCTCTATTTGATACACGCGTGGTTCATTTCAAAGTAATTAATCAATCATTTACATACTATTTTTAATGTAATCACTTATAGGTTTACTCAATGGATGACCGGATCGTCGTGCTTGTTACATATCCCATTAAGGGCAGATTACAGAGGAGACGATGAGAGAAGCTGCCGATAATGTAAAAAACGAACGGTATAAGAATGGCAAAAAAATACCAAGAATTATTTTCAAAAACAGCCAATGAAGGAATAATGAGACGGCAAATGGTCTTAAATCGTGAAGTTGAAACGATTTGCTATTAAAGATAGCAGAAGCAGGATTTCCCATTACCGTAAAGCAGCCAAATGATAATATTTAAAAGAGCAGAATGAGATTTTGAAATTTTGAAAAAAGATAATTCTCATCTACTGCCACACTTCTCGCAATTTTTGGATTGTGGCAAAACGGCCTCTTTTGTTAATCCAAAGGATCGTAGTGTCCATGCTGGATAAGAAAGTGAATGCGGATGATAAAGGGTACCTCACTGGTAATGCCAATTTTCGTCCAGAGGGAGTACATGGAAAATGTGATTTAGAGTGGATTCGAACTGAATTTTTTTTTAATTACTCAAAAATATGATGTATACCATTAGGCACAGCCGAATGACTATTAAAAAATCATGTTTTCGGTGCCTTCAGTGTAAGTTGAGGGGTAGGAGTTACATATAAGGCATAAACAGAAACAAACGAAAGATTGTACTAAAAATGATTTAATGTAATTTTCTTTTAAATTTTTAGATTCTACCCGCGAGTTGGCATTAGGATGATAAAAATATCGTTATTAGAGTGGGAATAACAAAGGTGGAATATGGGCAACAAAGCGCAAGGAGTACGTTAAACACTTTTTTTTTAATTTTTGGATGCTTTCCGCAAGTTGGCACCATACTAATTAAATTAAAAATATTTTTGCTAGGATGGAGATGAGGACAATGGATTATGAGGTACAAACAGGAACAAATGAAGCACAAACGAAGGATTGTGCTAAAAATGATTTTTTTATGAACTTTTGGGTGTTAACCGTAAAAATAAAAATATTTTTGTTAGGGTTGGATTGGCGAAGGTTGGACATGAGGCACAAACGAAGCACGATGTCAGTATAACGTTGTTTGTGCCTCATATGCAAGCGCTAACTTCACAGACCCATAGCATCGAATTCTTCAATTTTTGCAATGTTATTGAATATTTCGAAAGGCTAATAATTATAATTTAGGAACACTTCTGAAACGCCCCTCGTATAAAACAATTTGCAATTCAAAATAATTTTCATTTTCGATTTCGAATTATATTTGAATATTATTTCCGCTTACGAATGAAATAAAAAAAATGGTCACCACGATTTGGCGACATGTTCATTAAATTTAAAACAACGATAAGGTATGTAGGCGTTATCAATCTGTTGTTAAGATTAAAAAGGTCGAGTTATTTATAAGATTTATGCCTTTATAGCGTTGCATATTTATAAAAAATAGACGAGAGAGAACCACCCTCTCTTTATTAATTTTAAAATATGCAAGATTTCTATGCCACACTAAGCATGCGAGTATGTGTTATATAAGTTTTTCTTGTAAATTGACGTGTTTGCCCTTTCGCAGTTATTAAACGATTAATTAAGGGAGACATTTCAAAGTGGGAACTGGTGGCTCAAGAGTTCGAAGCTTCCAAACTGAATCAGAACCATATGCAGATAAAAGTATCTGTTATATAAATATAATATTATTTTGCTTTCTTACGTGTTTGACGAAAAATGGAGCTACATGTCGTGAATGAATTTAAATGGAGAAAAGTAAAAATTGGAACGGCCTACTCCCAACATTTTGGCTTACGGACGTTTCGTACCCGAAATTTATTACCACACCGAGGACGGTTCGGTATGCCCTAAAAATTTCATGTTTTGTGATGTTATTTCGATGCGAAGTAAAGAAGCTTGGAAATCCAACAGTTACTGTGGGGATAACTCGACCATGCTCTCAACTGCTTGAGTGTGGCAAGGATAGCGTTCGATATTGCCTGACTCATTTCCAGTAAATATTTCTGGTCGTTGCTCAAGTCAGTTGCGACTGGAAAATTTCCTTCAATAGTTATGAACTTAGCAAAGGAAAACGCTTCGTAATTCTCAGGTTTTTTACCTATCTCACCATCATACTCTCGTCATTCCATCCAAGCACCCAAAAAGATGGATGGAAGTAGTGAGTATTCCTTCGAAATTGAACATCCAGAACACTGGATTGCGTCATAAATATTGTCAACGCCAATATTGCACAGAAACAAATTTTGAAAAAGTTGTGTACCTACATCGAAGAATATTTTTTTTAGATGCTATCACACTGTTCTAAATAACTTTATCTGTAAAAATATAACTTTGGGGAAAATTTGTTTTAATAAAAATATCCTTGGATCGAATTGCAATAAGGGCTCCAAACTTAACAAAAGCTTTAGGTGTCTTCAAGATTAGCTATCACAGTAGCAGATTTCTTGAAAACTGAGAAAAGAATTGATTTAAAAATTAGGAATTTATTCGGCTCTCTAATTTCACGCCTTTAGATTGCATTAAAACTTGTTGTTTTAGTAAGCATAATGCCAACGTTCCGGTAAGCTTATCAGTATTGCTTTTAACTTTAAAACGACAAGAGTACATAATTTTAGTAATAAGGCATTTAATCAGCCATTAATTAGTAGACATTTTAGTACCCTTAAAAATTAATTAAGTATATGTATATTATGTTTTGAATGCATACACTTCTAACTTTACTGGGTAGTTATAAGTGCAGCTAATATCTCAAAAATCGTAGCAGCATCTAATTACTCTTGGAAGGTTTCAGGTCCCTATGCCAACAAGGCAAAAGGTACAGGGGTTCATGTGGATCGGGAAAGGTAAAAAATAACTAACAAAATTTTAGAATTAGTGTGTGACTGCACAAATTTTAATAAAATTCGTTGCACGTAAGCCGAAGACGTGATGAAGAGTTTCACCGATGTTACCGCAATTTGAAGTCAATAGAAACTCTTCTTCTGCTACTAAAGGGTCTAGAGGTCCAACAAGTTGGGCTGAATGTCGTGAAGCACTCGTTTGATTTTGGTTTTTAAGTCGTATAACTTTATATTTTAGCTGTATAAACTTTTTTCCCAATTTACCTACATTTACAATTTACACCCTTAAGGGCTGAAGTATGAAAAAAAGTTGTTGATTACTTTTTATACGATTGATAATTCTCTACATTATGTTTTTTCCGACCTTCTACAACAAATATTAACGGAGCTACAGTTTGGCCCTTTGGCCCTTTTCATGCAATATGGCTGACTAACGAACTTAACCTTCATTTTTCGACAAGAAATCTATCTCGAAAATTTGAAGTCGATGTCTTAATCCGTTCTCAAGTTATCGTGGCGACAACCACACACACACACACACACAGACACCAAAATTTTTTTACGGAAAATGGATCCAAATGCTCTGAAACGTCGAGAAATGTGAATTTTTTTTTATTTTTGGAAATTTTTTCATCGTTGCAATAACTTCCCGCGACTCGGTAAAGCTAATTTGGCGTAAGCATTCTTTAGTTAGTAATAAAAATATTGAATACTTCTTTAAACTTTAACACCCTGTACTTCAGAAAAGAAGCGATTCCGAACATATGTCCCCAAAATTTGTGCCGCATATTTAGGAAACACACTGTATAATTGAGAGGGGATGATAAGCACTGTGATGATTTTTTGTAGTTTTTGTTTTTTTCAAGTATTGACAACAAATTTAATGGAAACATGTTTTGATCCTTATGTTGTTGCTGTCGAAACGCATCCGATTTGGCAAACTATTGTGATTTTTACAGTGTTGCATTTTTGATCATTGTACAAATGCGTTTTATTTTATATCAACAAGGACCCAAGAAGTTCCTTGGGAGTTTGCTCTGCAGTCTACCGCGTAATGTATGTGCTAAAATGGAAAATTGCGTCTTCACCTTTTGGGCGTAAAAATCCCGTATCAAACGTTTGCATAAACTCTCGTTTCGTGGGAGGGTCTCCGTGCTGTATCCAGGTCTCATCCCCAATTACAGTTCTTAGAAAAGTCTTTATTAAGGATCCTCAGATCCTTTATAGTTTTGTATATGCTGTTGTCCGTGAATAATATCAACATATTGATGGGGCAATGGCGGAACATTGCATCTTCAAGTTAATTCAATGCCTTTCATCAGAAAAAAATGATTAATTTTACTTTTTAAATGGGTGTAAATTAATTATAATATAACAATATGTAAATGTATGTTTTTTTACGAAAGTCTTTTTATTTCTCCTGTTTTTAAATTGAAAAAATCTGTATTTTTTCTGAGTTCTGATTGGAATAGGCGGATTTTCGGAATAGCGGGGTTCGGAATAACGGGGTTCTACTGTATTCAGTATAATTCTCATCCGTAGCATTGTGTCAAAAGTTATGGAGTTATGGTTACTTACGGTTGTGTAGAGTCCCTATATAGAGACGGTTGTGGTGCAAAATTTACCCAAAATCGTTATTAATGCACCAATTTCGGTGCCCAATTTTATTCGTTTCTTGTGATCACACGCATTTTTGGGAAAAATTGTTATTTATGCACCAGTTTCGTGGGACAAATGTTTAATCGTTGACCAATAAGCGTGTTATGCTACCACAAGTAAAATAAGTGCTGGTAAACACTGATGATCCTTGGATATTCCGTTCTATCGGTTTATTTTACCATAAATATATGAAATCTATACAGTTTCATTACCAAATCTCCGTGTAGAATTCTAAAAGACTGCCAGCAATCTCTCATTGAGATCATTTAAACTGTTATAAAAATGAATCAAATTATGTTACAGGAACTTTACCGCGATAACATCTTCCCGTTCTTCTCACATCTTTTTAACTGAAATTGGACATTTAGAGCTTTTAATAGAATGAAATTCGTGTCTGTAGGTATTTTAAGAATTATGGAACCTTCAAACATTTTTTTACAGAACCTTCATATAAATATACGAAACGATGAAATTTACAACGTTTGCAAGAAAATCTGATTTTATTTCATCCCCCTTCATCGTCCAGTTGATCATATATATCTTTAAAATATAATCATTCGCGTCCGATTTAAACTGACAATCCTGTCACCCAGATCGTGATGATTTTTATAGATGACTTACTTGAAAATATTTATGTCAGTCGTTTTTACCGATTGATCAGTGTGATTTCCCGTCATGTCACGCCCGTTTATAAGGTATACACGATATCTGGGCCGCAAGATGAAATTCAATACCACACTTGACCTTCTATACCTTGGTGTGTTTTCATCTTGTTTATTTGTTTGTAACAATTCAATTAGAAAATTGGATTTAATTATTATTTACTTATTTAATTGGAAGGGAATTTATAAACGTAATACGCTCATATAGGTATTGATATAAGCTCAAGGTGTGAAGACTGTGCAATACCTCCCCCACTTTTTCATTTTTTTTCAAAACTTAATAGGTAGACATATGTGTCATTCGATCAAATCCAGGCAGGTAGGTACAGTTTTATTGCCAGGTCAGTTGAGAATAATTGTACAAGGATTACCACTCGTCACTTTACAACCCACCCGGTTTAATCAACGTATATGTGAGCTTTGTTTTATTATCGCTTTATTTGCTTAATATAACACCGCTCCGACAAAATGGCAATTAAATTAGTGTAAACGAAGCTCTGCAGACCCACACGGTTTGTATTTCATTTAATAGAACGTTTCACTTTTTTATATGTTAATTTTGTTCTCCCTTTTCAATTAAAAAAATGTTGACAATTTCACCTTTTTATGTCTGTCATCTACTCATCCGTGTCGTTACTGGATTAAAAGATAAACCATTTTTTTTCATGCAATTCCTTGCAGCGTGAGATGCATTGTTTCAGTTTAGAGCTTAATTATTAAATTTAGAGCAACGTATGTAGTGAGACGGTCATTATGCAAATTTTATTGCCAAAGCAATTCCGTTCGGTACTAGCAGTAGAAAATTTGTGTACAGATACATGCCGAATGCAGAAAAGTATACGAGTAAAGAGAAATGTAATTCTAATCATTCGGCGAGGGTAGTTTCCTATGTTACGAGGATCATTCAATAAAATAGGGAGACAAATAATCGCTGTAGCTCCCAAACTGATTGTTTAATTAATACAATATTGCACCTAACAGGTGGCCTTGATTTATGTAGAAAAAGCACCTTGAAAAGTCTACTCATGCAGGTAATCAAGATGAAATAATTTCTTACGAAATACATGTAGGGTATCAACGAAAATTTTTAAGAAATATAATGTGTTACTTATATGGAATTGAGGTCTGGATTTAAGAAACCTGTAAGACAACAACCTGACATAATTAAAACGTTGATGAAAGTCAAGAAATCGTAGAAACTTCATAAACTCAAGCACAAAAAATGTATTCATCAATTTTATAACACATGATGAAGGCATTAGAGAACATCTGATCAAGAAGAAATGAGAGCAACACAGGGAGAATTAAAATGAAGGACCAAAGTAGAGAGAATTGAAGAAAATCTAAAACGAAGTCAAAATGAAGCAATTACGAAATATAACAAAGAAATTAGAAAACACAAAGAAGATACTAACCAACAAATTCACGTACAAGACAGCAAAATAAAGAAAATTGAAGAAAGAAATGAATATTTTAAACGTCAATCCATGATTTCGACAGTCAATTCCATTTAAATCAAGAGAAAGTGTCAGTTTGTAAGTGAAGAATAACAAGAAATGAGGAAGAGATTACAACTCTAAAAGAAAAAATTGTTGAAGAAGTCACCCATTGTCAACTAATCCGAAAATATTTTAGGACCGAAACTAAATAATCCAGTAAACTTTATTAAAGCCTTAGAAAATTACTGGCTGAACCTCAAAATCAACGAGGAGAATAAAATAAAGTTAACGTGGACGTGGGATTATTTAGAAGGGAATGCGAAAGCGTAGGTCGACCTGTACGGGAGAAACTGGCACCACTTTGAAGAATTTAGAGCAGCATTTGTGGAACAATTCTGGTCAAGCGAAGCACAAAGCAAGATAATACTGCGGTTCAGCACACCTAAAATTTATCAATCGAGAAATGAGGTTGCCAAGACTACTACATTTTCCTAGAGAATCCCAGCGTTTTCTGTTTTCCTGTACTTTTTCCGCCATTTTATTTGTTGGGACAGTTTTTGGACGTTTTCGGGTTTTGTGGAAGACCTTCTACGTTTAAATTCCGCAGCTTTGAACATTAGAGCAGAGTCACTCAAGATTTCCAAGACAATTGCGTAAATTTTTATTTTGGCCATATCGGCAAAATGGCTGAACAGTTCAAGATTCACAACTATTGCTTCTGATTTTCAGCTTGATACTTGGCAGATGTTGTAATATCTTGCAACGTTGTCCAATTCCCAATCGCTATTCTTAATGGTTTTGCCATTGCTTTTGTTTGAGATCCCTATCACTCGCTGCTCTGGTAAGATTTTCTAGTCATGTTTTCTTCGAAATTCCATTGACACTGTGGCACCTCTTCGGCAATTCTGATGTTCTTCTTACTAGCCCATATGATGTCTCATCAATCTCTCTCTTCTTCAATTCTTCATTTTCCATGCATTCTAAACGTGATACGTTTAGAGATCTTAGCAAAACGTTCATCCACAGATTCTACTTTTTGCTTATATTCTCCATATCTCGTCACGTTTTTCCACTGAAGAGTAAACCAACTTTGACTATACTGCATTATACATATTTATTATAATTGTTTTCTTTCCTATTGTGTGTGCTCCACCTTAAGCTGCTCAGACACCCAATCGATTTTTTGTTCTGAATAATTTTTTTTTAATTTGAACTTTGCCGAAATAAACATATTTTGTACGTTTTCCTCTTATTTCATACTTTTCCTGTTGTTATTGGATCAACTCTTCTTTGTCGCCCACTATTAAGATTTGATAGTAAACGAGTTGAGAAATGAGAACACGGGTTACCAATTGCAATTCCCATCACTTGTGCGATATATGTATATGTAAAAATGCAGGGAATATACAGTACCCTTGTGTAGCTTTGCTTACTACCAAGGGGGTTCAAAAAAAAAACCGGAACTTGAATGCAAACAATCATCTACTTATTTCAGAAATCTGACACTTTAATCGCTTTCAAAATACTCTCCATTCGACGCAATACACTTGTTCTATCGGTTCTCCCATTAGGCCATTACTCAAAACAACCCTGGAAATCTCTCTTCGGTATACCCGTTGTCTTTGTTTCACCTCTTCTACAGTTGTAAGTCGCTCCCAGACGAGTCGTGTCATTTTTTTTTTCAAAAGATCCTTTTTGACGATATCTTCGACGATTACAAGTTATCGAACTTTCTAGGTCTCATCAGTTTTGCTTGTTGATCGCCTTCATAAACGCGGTTGGTCACCAATCGACATTACGTTTTTTTTAAGACGGCAAGAAGCGATAGAGCTGTTTTCCTCTTTGTAGGAACACTAGATTGTAACCGTTTCTTCGCAGATTGTTAAGAAAGTGTTCCAGGTACAAGAGGCAGATACTTCAATACAATTTCGATTTTTTTTGATATCTCCTCGTATTCCTCAAAAAATCCTCTTTCATAGCCAAAGTAACGAATATCGTCTTTGTCCACGCTTGCAAAATGACTTCGAGTTTGACAACTGCGTTTTTTGGTTTTCATAGCAACTTGGCAGACAAGGTAAAAATATGAATCCTGAATCATTCAATATTGGGCCATGAGTAAAAAGCATCCTTATAATTAGTATATAGCTCAAAGTTTTAAAACCAAAATATTTGACACGTGTTCTACCATAAATGCATAGCGAGGCAAATGTAAAAAAATGAGAACTAGAATTAATGTCGCAGATGATAGGTGGAGTAATAAGTTGTGAACTGTAGAGTGTGGTTGGAAATACAACAAATGCACGGAAGGATGACAGCAAGAGACATACCGGCCCAGGAAACGATAAGTTAAAAACGGAAAACGGGAAGAGCTACATCCGTAAATGGATTGAAGAGCTTTCAGAAGAAGAAGAAATCAGGAGACATACTCATAAACTCCACAAGAAAACAACTCTGAAATTATGCACGGGCACGGATACTGAAAAAATGTCTATTGTCACCATTATAAAATAATTATACAACTAATGTTTTGTAAAACGGTTATATAAAGGTTCAAAAAGCTATTGACTCGAAAGAAAAGTGGACAACAGTCGGTTTATACAATATAAATTAAAGCGTTTTTTACACTCGAATGAAGTTATTTTCCAATTAGCAGTAGAATGTAGTTCGAAATTGTTAAGAGTTATTTAAACTCATTTATGGCATGCCAGAGAACCATTAATTTGATTAATTCATTTCAGGTCGTATGAAAACAAAACCATTAATAATTGAGTGTCCGGAATACAATAAAGTTTTGAAATTAATACGTATTTTGCTTATGTAGTTATTGAATATTCTGTATATAAAACGTACAAACATCAAATACAATTGCGTTCCCATGAACTTCCATAAATATTATATATGGGGGTAGGTACGCAGCACAACTAAAGCAAAATTAATTTCGTTAACTCGTCATATTCGTTACACGAACTAATGATTAAATTGAAATTGATTAAACAAGCGGTATGTGTGCCCTTTTTTTTGGTTGTAATTGAAATCAATGAGCAATCACTACTCGAACGCGATTTTATATTTAAGAAACAAGTGAACCGTTGAAACCAATTAGCGAGCTAAAACTTTTTTGACTTTTTAAGAAAGTTTTCAAAACTACTACTTCTATATTTCACCCTCTTCGACGTTGTCACAACAAGCCGCATCGATTGACGACAAAGAGTCGTCCGTCACTAGGTTGTCAACGGGGCAAGTCTATCTCAGGAAAACCCTCACAGATTGATGATGTCAGCTGTCGAAGCCAAACCATGAAAATAAATCATATTTCTCTCTCGAAACGCGAAACTTTTTTTTTCGATTAGTTCACGAAGATCTTTCTAGAGCCATTTCGCAGGTGAGAACTCTACAGCAAGAAATCGAATGGTGAACGTTTGTTGCTGCTAATGGACTGATATTTGAACCCGCTCGTGTTTCCGGCGCGTGCTTCCGGGTACTAATGCAATGACAGAAGGTCTCAAATTACATCTTACACATTTACTCGAGTAAAATGAATGCAACTATTGTATTTCGAAATGCAATAGCGTAATTAAACAAACCGTATAATTAATTCAGCTAATTAACGTCAACGTATCGGCTTCAAAATCAAATTTCATTTATTGAGCGGTTGAGGGCAATTGTGGCGTTCGAGGTGTAGGACGAAAGGATCGGAAAATTGTGCCGCAATTGGTAATTACCAATTACACAAATTTTTTTTACATATCAACTGCAACTACAAAACAAAGATTGAGAAATGTACGTGGGTATCACGTACGGAATAAGAAATAGCCATGAAAATGAGAGAAAATGTGTTTGAAATTAGTGGAGGCTGAGGTATCCTTTCTCCAACTTCTTTCAGTACGAATGCAGAGGATATGACAGACGAACGTAGGAGAGGAATCCATTTTGACGATAGTGAAACCCTGTTGCTTGTGCTGATAAAGATGTAACAACGGTGAAGAATGGAAAGCATGTATAACATGGAACATAGATTAGCAACATCTTGAGGAGCTTTCGGGAGATAAAGATATAAGAAGACAAGGGTTTTAGACAGCAAGATGGATTTGAACGTGTGGAAATGGAATGTAAAGGGTGTAGCGGTGGATGGTTCTGAACTTGAACAAGGAAGAAAGGAACTATGGATGTGGAGGAAGAAAAAAATTAAGCAGGACTAATTAGAGAATGAGAACGTACTGTTAAGAGCGGTCGGAAAAACAACAATACTGGATTGGTTGGGATCTTTGTTTCGAGACACACTAGATCTAGAGCGAAGTCGTGGGTGGAGAAGGAGAAGAATAAAAATAGTGGAGGAGAGTATGGTGACATGAAGAGGAGATAATAACCTGTATTGGCAGAAAAATAATGAATGAATGAACTACAAACTCTTTAAATTCTCAACCCTAACAAAACCTAAAATTATAGCCATGAATTTGTTATGTGTATTTACTCTATGGTTGGGACTATCTATATTCGATATTATCGATCGTACTTTGGTTGTCCACTAGGTGGCGAAAGGTGTCCACTTTTTAACATAATTACTAATTTTCCAATTGGTTGAAATCTGTTGCTTCGCCTCGAACTTGTGTTAGCGTGCTATTCATCTCTCTCCTTTTAACGTCATTCACGCTCTACTATCTCTTTTTACTTCTAGAACCTTCGGTTTCGTTTCTGATGTAGGAGAAGACTTCTTTTCGAGCTCTTAAACGGTGCAGACCATCCATCTTTTGTGCTTAGAATTTTCACAATTATCTTTACCTATACGTTATCGAAACGGTTTTAAGTGGAATTTCTTAACTCATTGGTCGCGGAGAAATCTACTGCTTTATTTCCACCGCCGCTGAACGTAATATTTACGGTTATTATACAAATTAATGGTGTCGCACTCAAGAATTCGTCAAAGTGTTCTTAACGTCAGTGATTAAACTCATTGGGTATGTACTTATTCTCGTTATTCTCGTCAAAATCGCATGCTTTCCTTCAACTTCTCGTCTCTAATTTCTCCTAATTTTCCTAGCGTTCAAGTTCAAGTTCAAGTTCAAGTTCAAGAATAGTTCTACGCATTACCACATGGTCGTGATCATCTTGAGCCGTTAACATCGATCCTGCTTTGACAGCTCGCCGCCATCTTCTCAATTTCTGTGAAGACAACTTCATTTATCTGTACTCATTCACCGCTTCTTGATAACTTATTTTACCGATATTTTCCTTT
Organism: Pyrocoelia pectoralis; assembly: GCA_036250285.1. NCBI lineage: Eukaryota > Metazoa > Arthropoda > Insecta > Coleoptera > Lampyridae > Pyrocoelia > Pyrocoelia pectoralis. The sequence goes on from CM070078.1 coordinate 49,597,044, forward strand.
AAACTCAGTAACTTTGAATATTTGAATTTATAAATACGTTGCCGTTCCGAAATTATTTACTTCACTAAATTGTTTTATACTTACTTAACTTAAATATTTTGTGACGTCACACATTTTGTGAATACCTCATTCTAGCTAAATTTGCTTTTCATTTACTACTGTTATTTTACTTCAACGTAGATATTATTTTGTTTGCGTTAATTAACTTGTACATTACATTAGATTAGCTATCCCCTTTTACCTTAACTTTAATTACTGATAACTTCAAACTCTTTTGCTAAAATATATACTCAGTATCCGATCCTTCAAGGGAATCGTGAGTAATTAAGTATTCTCGTAGTTGGGACCGACTCATTGTCTGTCCACGTGTACTAACTTTCTTTATTTAGATTGCTTCGCTTCGGCAGAGCCTTTGCAAAGGATCTCCACCGAACACACAGGTACATATTTTTATTATTACTTACTTACTTTTGTTCGCTACGATTGCATCGTATACTTGAAATATTGCTTATTGTCGTTAACGTAAATTCATTACTAGTAGTTTTGCTACGCTACTTGCAAAAGGTAAAGCGGATCACTAATTAGCTTATCACCTTTGAGTGAACATTAACATTATTTTTTTTGTGGATTACTATCCAATTACTACCATTTAGTTATTTTATTTTGAACAATTACCTTACTTTATAATCATTTATATATATATTATTGACTGAGTCCTTATTATACGCTCGTCAAATTGCTTTTATTTGCATTATTGCTCCATTTCCATACTTTTTCTTACAGGTTACTACGTTACTTATCTCCGAATTGAGATTATCTTCGCAGTTCATACTCTCAATTTTAGCTATTACCTACAGAACTTGCGTGGCGCCCTTTTCTCTATTTAGTATTCGCTACTCACTTTGCTTACATTACTGATAACTCACTTTTTCTCACCAATTCTGATCCACGCCCATCGCCCATATAACTGAGCTTACTGGTGCAATACCGATCGATAAATTTTTGTTACAATTCGCAATTCTTGCCGTAACAAATTAAGTATTTCACTGAGTTCTCGAAATGTAGAAAAACAGCTCCACCCTAATTATTTTAGACAACTGTAGTAGTTTTATAATTTTAACAACTTGCATAGAAGAAATCTTACTGAATACAGCCCTTAAATGTGGATTTGAAAATGGGCAATGTCCACGTGTACGTAAATCTCGCCTCGTCTTCCATGCTTTGTGACGTAAGACCCATTTGAAAACGTAGCCCTATTCGTTGTCGTGTACGGTTAGGGATCCTTTCAGTTGGACGTTGGATCAGGCCATATGGCACATGTCCGCATGTGCTTTGTTAGTCTACAGTATAAAATCAATTTTTTGCAGCTTGCCTGGCTAATGCATCGCTTTTCATCCATACTAGCACAGAAACTGTCAATATCCTGTAATACCACAGTTCCATATTAGGTACTTTTGTTTCGTCATTGTTACATAGAGAAAGTACTATACTCAACCGTGTTCTTCATCAGCTGGTAGTTACCCATGAATCTTATATTATGCTGCTCTGTTTTTTAACATGTTCTCAGAAAGTCAGAACCACCAAAACTCTAATGATTGTTACCAGATTACACCTTTTTCTATTTTTGTGGATGTTAATCTTGAGATCAAATATTCTAGCACTCACCATGAGTAACCCATAAAGTGCTGTGAGATCTCTGCTGAAAATTAGCAGCAAAGTACAACAAATGTACCACGCATATAGAAATGGGTAGGGTATCACGCAGCGGCAAAGTGGTAATTATTTAGAGTCCGGCGCCATGCACCAAGCCGTTAGAACTTTTTCCCTATAAGAGAGTATTACCAGACAACTAAGAAAAGCTATAACATAATGATCGCTTTAAAAATTGGATAAATAAATAATAGCAAAATGTCAAAACTTGGCAGATTTGTTCATAGGTGGGGAACACATAAAAAAGGATAGATATTTATACTGCGCATGTGCGTTCTCGTAAATGGATCAATACTTCAAACAGATGTTTATGCGCATGCCATCCTTATGAATACCGTTGCATGTTATTGGCTACCATATTTTCCTGCACCGTCTTAAAATCATCTCCTCTTTTTGATCTAGTTGGTATTCTGCTTTTTTCAAAGCAATTATGAATTGTGCAACTTGTGTTAACCTTTATTTCTCTTTTATAGGTTATTCACTCCCTTTTGATTATTCTACAATTTCTTGAGTTATCGATTATGTACAGTGTTCCTATCATTCCTAAAAGTTTTACCCGAAATTGGGATGGGCTCGGATTCTAAACTGTTACCAGTGCAGGAACGGGTTTGAGACGAAACAACACAAAGAAAATACATTACGAGCAAAAAAATTATGGTGGAGTGACATTCGCCGAAATAATTGGCACAAGTGAAAAGGAGACAAGACCAAAGTAAAAAACAGAGTGGGAAGTCCTGATAGTCAACATAAACACTGTACATAGTTGACGTAAGTACACACGAAAGCCTACCTACTTTTTGTATAGAAGAAAATATAGCAAAGAAATGATAAAAATAAGTAAGGTATTTAAAGGCAAACATTTTTTGGAAAAGATTACTACAAATTTGTCTTTTCTTTAAAATAAAAAAAAATACATGGTCAAAAAAACTGGCCAATATCAAAATCAAAAATTTGAATTTTCTTAACGGTGTGTTAATAATCCAAAAATGGGACCTATAAATCGTTATTTGCACAGTACTTCCACTTTTTATGACAATCGCACTGCACTAGTAGGTGGCTGGCTTTCCATTCCTCATACAATAATTGAAATTTGTCGAGGGTGGTTCGAAGGAGGACAAAACGCAAAGAGAAATCGGCAAACTACGGATTTTTTTCGTTGTTAAAGACGGTTTTGCAATCACAATGTAAATTATCGCTACTCAGTAAGTCGTCGCAACGGCGCCGGCGTTCACTCTGGTGGTACTTCAATAAAACATGATTTACATTCTGATTAATCTTCATCATTCATCACACATGGAAAGGCGAAGAACGCAATTTTCAATCCAAAAATCACCAAGAGAGTTGCGCTGTGCTTTTGTTAGTAGAACTACTTTGGCTTCATTAAAAAAAAGTGAACATGAATTTTTCAATGGGAAGAGTACATCCCATGATTCAATATTGTATCATGAGTACATCCTGTTCCAACATGGTGACACCCATCCTCGCGCTATAAAGACCGCATCGAACGATTTTGAAGAAGACTATTATACATTTGCACAAATAGGTATACCTAGGTCATATTTCGCAAATTACTATAATTATCCATTTCTCATTTCTTATTAATTAAAACAAGCGTTGCCTAATGAATTGCATGATTCCGAGGGTATCTGAATATTGTAATTACGTTAATTGCCAACACCCTAATGAGTAATGACATACCATTCACACTCACGTTGTATTTTAGTTTCATGTCAGTATTTCAGAATTGTGTATCATTTTTCCGATTTCTTTAATGTACAAATGGGCATTAATTTATTTTGGGAATTATTTCAATGTTTTCAGTCTTATACGCTAAAAACATGTTTCATTTGTGTCTTATTACTTCAATTAAATGTGGGTTATGTTTTAATGTAACCAAACGAGCATTTCAGTATGAGTTCGGGCACCTAATTAAATACATTCATTGACAGATGCGCCTAATTCTGTTTGAACTTCTTTGGGATGTTTTCATTCAAGCCACAACTTCCACCTTCGAGAAGAGAATAAGACGAGGTCCGTTATTGACATCACACCAAGCAGTATGTTGGATGGGCAGCAATTAAACACGACTAACCTAGTGGAGACAACTAGAGAGGTGCATTACGATGCCAAGGGTGAAAATGGGGATGGGAGGCGCACCACCTATTAGTGCAGCAAGTAGGTGACGTTCTTCAGAAAAATTCGCATGGCTGTGGGACGTGCGGTAGCATGGGTAGGCAGAAGAGAAACTTTCGATGAAGAAAGGGAAGGAAAAGCGTGGTTGAAAGAACGAAAGAAGGGTCGGGAGCAGACCTCAAGATTGCGAGGTCGACAACGGAGAAGAGGCAGTAAAGACGAAGACAAACATGCATTAATAGTACTTGCAGATGAGGTATTTGGAACTTGTTTTACCTCGAGCCATTTTGAAAAAGCGTCGGTAACTATTAAGTAACACCGCCCGTTCAAAGTTCTGACAAAATCCATGTGGAATCGTGTCCATGGTGTTCTGACCCTTTGCCAAGAATATGTAGGTGCTCGTGCCGGTTTCTTAACAATTAGGACACAATTCGATAGTTGCTCCTATTTCTTGGTCAATGTCTGGCCACCATAGATAGGACCTTGCTAACTCTTTCATTTTCACCATACCCGGATGAGATTTATGTAGCATTTGTAATGTTCTCTTCCTTTCGTTACATGGCATTCTTATACAAGACAGTCTTGATATGTGTATATTTTATTTTGACGTTTGAAGTAGGCTTAGCATTTTCCAGGAAAGTTATTGGTGTTAGACGCCCATCCTCTCTATGTCCACAGTAAAATCTTGGACAATACTGGAGCTTTCGCCGTTTCGGTTGCAATTTCTTTTGCGGTTTTCCGGGACATTTTCCAGTATGAGCACATCTACCGCTGCAGGTTATTCTAATTATGTTTTATGAAAGTTCTTGACGGGACATGGTGAAAATGGGGACTACCTCCACAGAATAGGAAAATGGGATAACAATAACTGCCATGACTGTGGGCCACCAGACAATAAAAGCCACGTAATGATCGTTACCCTTCGTCCATATATGAAATCGTGGAGTTTTGTGATACCCGTAATAATCGCCAATGCTTCTCCATTGATTTGGATAAAATTCCTCTCTGCGCTGGACAGAGTACGGGGCCTCTTGATCTCCTCAAACGCATTTTCATGTATGGCCTGCCATAGCCACTGTGTATTTTGTGTAAGAGTTGATAGCTCGGCATTGGTTGTCACATGATTTAGAAAAGTTGTTGTGAATGAACCGGAATCAATAGAGTACGCCTAATTAGCCAGATTTTTAATTATTGGCTTCGCTGTCTGTTAATTATTTGTGTGCAACTATTAAGCCATGGAGTTGGGCTCCATAACTATTTTCCTATAAAGAAAAGGAACGAGGGCAAAATTTGTATATAGGTACAGTAGATTTTACTTAATATTATTAACAGAATCGTGTAGAAAATGGCAGAATTTAAAGTTTTTTCAGAATGAAAATGTTTGACGCCATTAGGTCCACGAATTTAATTATCTTCCTTTTAACATTACAAACATAAATATAGGATAGAATAAAAATGGTGACAATTGTCAAAATGAAATTGTGCAGCCATTTCAAAAGAATTAAGTTAATCCGTCAAAAATTCACGGTGAACTGTCAAGTCTTATACACACATAGTTCAACGTTAATATAAAAATGTAAAAAAATCCGAATAAAATCCTTTTAAAATGCCATATTAAAGTGAATTAGCATGAAAATGCTTTGACAGCTGAATACTAGTAAAAAGCTCTTTAAGTGAATGCCTCCGAGCTGAAGCTGAGAATACTCCTATATTAAAATGCGGAATTTCCATTCATATTCAACTGGTATCTGCCAATTATTGGCCGGTTTGTTTGTGCGACTGAATTTGTATGCATGGAATAAATGATATCGTGTTATCATACCTGTATCGCTTTCAACATAATTGAGAACATCCGTCTTCATTTATACCAACACAAAAAAAAAATTAAACCTTCCACCCCAAAATGATGCACATCAGACGATCGATCGAAATCAATTATATTTATTAGAAATAATTTTTCTAATCCCCCCGTGACCTTTTCGAGTCACGAAATCGTGCCAACTTCATTGTGGAATTGCAAAAGGCAAAAAGGGTTACATTGTTGCTGCTTTGATCACGAGCACTGCTTCTAATTTCATTCGCTCGCCTCTAACTCATTTACAGTACACAAATGACCATTGGTCTCTGGAAAATTACTTGTCAATTGCTTTTACAAAGCGATTTTCAATTTAAACCTTTAGTAGCGCTTACGGAAAATTAAGAATTAAATGTGTCAGACGCATTACTTTAGGGTTACAATATTATTATTGTTATTGAGATTGAGTCCAGAATATGTATAATATAAAAACATTGTCGAGAGAGAGAAAACACCCTAAGCAATTTGACATCAATGGAGCGGAGATAATCCCATTCGCAATTTAAACAAGGTGGGAAATAAAAGTACAATTTTATTTGAATTAAATTTGCGAGAACGAAATTACGGACTATATAAGTTTTCCACATCGATAGACAATTTAAAGGTTTTTATTTTTAATATTCACATCGTATTTTCATCTGATTTAGATTCAAACCCCCGTCGAAAAGATAATTTGAATTACAAAATTTTTAAAGGACTATACATTATTTATAAAATATATTTACATATATGATTAAACTAATTTTTTTAAAAATAATTAATGTCATCAGGTCCACGCTCAACGCCGCTCGAATCCACGTTGGGCGCCATCTCTTCGAGGTGTGAAATTTCTACGATTAATTATCATCCTCGTTATTTAATTGACTATTATGTGTATTAACAAGAGAAATAGTTCCCGTAATTTTATGGTCTGATAAAATTCAACCTTGATCACTACTTGTAGTTTTCTCGAAATTTAGACGTAATTTATAGTTATCGTTTTTGCTTGTAATTTAATTTGGGTTAGTGACGCCGTACCGTAATTACGTAATAACGTTAAACACACGCTACGAGGTGACATCGCCACCGGATACATAAAAGTTTCTTTTATTGTTGTCACATTACCAAATTGAACGCTTTACTGGGGTCTTAAAAGAGTTCGACATTTTGATGAATCCAACTCCTGTTGATCATTAATTGCGATTGTAAATCAACTCTAAGGCATCCATAAATGACATCCGTTAATTTCAAGTCACATTTTATTTCAAACAGAAATAACACGTCATGAAATCATCAATGCACAGTTTACTCAAATTAGGAACTACCTTTATATTGGAAGTTGCAGTTTTCATTTGTAACATTGTGCTCGAAACTTATAGCTTAGCGCCGCTTAGCAGGGACAGTAAAAGGAAAACGAAAGGAAATCCTTCCGTCTCCAATTCCGTTCGAGATAAAGGGAAACCCCATATATCCTGCGATTTTTTCGTCTATTTTAGTATTTGAATTTGCAAAATGCGAACCTTTACGGCAGTTTATTTGGAACGTTATTAAGAAATCAATAGGTACCTATCATGAAATAAAACGATTTGTGGATAGTGTAAGGGATGTTGTGCAACAAACTGTTTAGGAGCTGCAAAGAAATCAAGAAGAAGTTTTGAAAAGATAATACAGTTTTGGTCACTGCGAGCGCCATGCAAGGAAAAAACAAAAATTGGTTACATACGTTCTGGTTATTGGCCGTATTTAGACATGTTGGGTAATTGAAGCTGAAGTTACAATCAAAAAGAAGCTTTTATGTGCATCATGAATTGTATACAATGTGTCGAGATCACTATAGGTGTAAATGGCAAAAAATTTTGGAATTTAAAAATGATTTTCTGCCCTGCTTCAATGGAAATGAATTTTGATCATAATTTTAATTTTTTATGGTGGTGGAGCAAAAACTATTTTCTTTGCAGATAAATTAATATCTATGAGACGGGATCTGATAAAGACAAAAAGAAAGCGAAAAAGGCTACCTACCGTGAAGAAGTTGAAAATTGACTGTAAAATGACAATCAGTATTGTTTGTAAACGAATAACAATGGATTGCTTGAAATGTATGCATAGATTCCGATCTAATCCATGATAGTTACCTTAATAAATAAAAATAACGGTTTCACGTGAAATTGTGCCGATTATTTAAAAATTTTGCAGTTATTATTATTTTTTGATTCCGAGCAGCTTTTCCTAATACAATTTTGCTCTATGATACACCAAAAAAAGGACTGTCTGCAAAGAAAATAGCTTTTACTGCATCACCAAGGCAGCTTTCAATTAAAACTAGTTGAAATCCCCGGATTACACAACGAACTTCGAATACCGCAGTAACCAAAGTATAAAAAAATTAATTATTTGCAAATGGGTGGTAATTTTCGCGTCCCCAAGAATTGTCACTCTAAGCCCAAGAATTATTATTTTTACCCACAGAATCAATCAGTTTAGGATGACATTTTTTTTTAGTTTCAATCACTTCTATAAAATAAGTAGATAAATAAAATCTTGGGGTAAAATAAAAAAAATCTTGGGGTGAAATGAATAAAACCTTGGGGTAAAATGAATAAAATCTTGGGGCTAAAAGAATAATTATGTGGGCTAAATTAATAATTTTGGGAGCTAATATAATAATTCTTAGGACAAAGATCTTGGGACCAAAATAATTAAAAAGGTAAGGTAAAAAAAATAATTCTAGGATGTACAAAATAATATAATAGGAAACAATTGAAAAAATGTAACTTCAAGAGTGTATGATAATTTCGAAATTTCGACTTTTAAAGTTGAATATCTCGAAAAGTACTTGAGATATCGAAAAATTGGGACCGGATCTTGAATCAGCATAAAATTTCACGTAAGATCCATATCTTAACTCGGTTGTAGACAATACGCATCTCTTGCAACGCACGGACGCACGGACGGAATATTGATTTCAGTAACGAACGAAGTTCGTTGAAAATTAAAATTATGTATGATCAAAATTCATTTCCAATGAAGCAGGGCAGAATCTGAAAAAATCATTTTGCAATTCCAAAACTTTTTGTCATTTACACCTATAGTGAACTCAATCCGTGGACACAATGTATAAAAAGTTGCATCTCCACGTAATTAATGATAAATTATCAAACCCCGCAACAACCATTTTATATTCTAAGATAAAATCGACTTCCAAGGTTGAACCGTGTCAAAGTTGAACGAAAAGTCGAGGTTTCGCCCACTTTCCATGACGACAAGAAACACAAAATAAATAAATATAAAGAAACAATAAAAATAGAAAAACTCTTACGAAATGCACCAACGGGAACAACAAACACTACTACACTAAACTGCATACCCTGGAATACTGAAAAGAGAAACCTAAACCTGGCTATTTAAACCTATGTATTCCTATTTTTATTTCTGTTTTATATTTTTTGTTTGTTTCTTGCCCTAATGAAACCCCTTACGAAAGTGGGCAAAACGTTGACTTTTCATTAAAGAGTGACACGGTCCAACCCCGAAAGTCGATTTTATCTTACTAACTCTTGGAAGTCTTCGCTCTGACATTCCCTCCAAGCAAAAAATGTATAAAAAATTACCCTTAAAACTTGCGTTAAATTTCTTTTCTTCGCTTGAATTGATAAGAGCCTCTCCTGGAGACTGGCCCTGCATTCTTTTGGCAGTTTCTTCTTTTGAGAGGACTTAATAATTGGCTTGTCAGCATCTAAGAAAATCTCTTGGCTAATTTGTAGTAAATTCCACCATCGACGATACCGTTTGGCACCACAGAGCGTAAACGCCCCAAACACGTGAAAGTGATCTGTGACGTTGGGTGGATTCTGGAAGGAAATGAAAACGACAATGAAGTACTTACAGTCACCTTGCGTGTTCCATTACTTCCATGACAAAATTCTTCGAACCATGGGCTACATTTCATCAAGTTATTGCTCTAAAGTAAGTCGGAGAACGTGGACATCGATCACCAATCACTTTCTCTTTGAAGATGCTTTGAAGAAATCCCACTTTGAAGATGAAAGTAGAGAAACATCAACATATGACCACAGGAAGCTTAAATAACAGCTTTTTCCGTTATGCCAAATGTTCTACCCTTCATAGCACCATACGAAATACCTAGTACCACAGGGTGATTACCCTGCTCATTTACCACATATTAATGATGATCGAAATTGTTACCAAATAATTGAGGTTAATTAAATAGAATTAGTCAATTTTTTTGCGTTTATTTATTTATTTATTTACACACACAAACAAATACACCCTCAATATGAACAATGAGGCCACACACACACATCGAAACCGTCTTCCTTAATGTATCTTAAATACAATTAAGTACATATACACATTGAGAAAAAATGGAAAGTTTAGAGGGTGAAATCGTCAAGAAAGCGATAGAATTGTGAGCAATTCAAGAAACAAGGGAATATGAAAAATTTTTAGTTACCCAACTTGACATTTTAAAAGGTCATTTAGTTAACAATACAGCAATAAAGAAACTAACCCCTGCACTTAAATAGCTTCTGTAGTTCAGCAAGGGTGAAGACCTAAGAATATTTCCTTAATGTGAAATTCTATCTTTTATACTATTTCATTTATTTTGTTGATATTTAACACTTGATTTTAATACTTGAGTTTTTCAATCAAGTTGAATATTCATACGAACCTACATTCTAACACACTTGATTGATCGTTTTTATCAAATTACTTGGATGAATATTCTCGTATGAAATTAATTTCTTAATTTATCGCCTCTTTCCGATCTTTATTCAAACAAAAACCGAAAGAGTGATCTTTTTTCCAGTCGAAGAGCGGAGGGCGGAAGACTGTTTCGGTTACGATTCGGTTTGATTAGACGTAAATCGAATATTTAGCAGAGAAACTGTTGATGGAAGAGAAAGGGGGAATGAGGAAGAGATGGTTTGTGGTTATAAGGAAGTTCGGCTAAGATTTCCGCACGGCACATTACACATTCACCAACAACAGATTACACCCCATCCCTTTACATGTCTCGGCTTCATCATTCCAAACATGATTGTTCCGTTGGCAGTCGTCTATATACCGTGCTTGTTGTCTTATGTATAAAGAGGGATGGAAGGGGTTAGAAATATCGAACTCCCTCAAGTAATAGCTCACAAACTTATATGTTATTGAAATTATAATTGAAACGCAAAAAAAAATTCCCTTGCGCTTAAAGACAGAGACAAATATGTGATCATAGCATTCTTGAAGCATATATCGCATACATTCCGTCCTTAAAAGGGAACTTAGTAAGACGTTTGCGACTGACGAGAGATGAACATTCCCCAAGTTCCATGCATCAATTTCATTCCTTTAACCCTTTACCTTAACTTATATTCGTGTCGTGTACCAAATCGCCTTTAACCATCCTATTCGTGGTTATTAAAACATTTATTTTATTGAAATTGTATTCACTTTATTCTACATCTAAATTTATGGTGAGATCCTACCCCATTTAGCACGTACACACACTGCATAGTGATTTTTTATACATTTACGAATTGGAGAACGTAATCCTTTGAAAATGATGTAATATTGTAATGCGTTTCCAACTTGGGAAAGTGAAATTGGAAAAAAATAAAAACTAAATCACTAGTAAATTGGCACACAACTTTCCCGTGTTTACTACAATGACGTATTAAATAAAATAGTTTTTTTGCATAAGAACCCAAAATAAAATAATTTTTACGTAGGTAATAACTCAAAAAATAAAAAAAGTAATATACCTATACCTAATAGTAGTTGTAATCAGAAAACGATTTCTGATTTTCTCCTGAAATAATATACAGGGTATGTCGTAAATATTTTTAATATTTTGTTCATTTCAAGTAAATTGGTATACTTATTGTATGCGATTAAAAGAGTTGCATGTCCTCGAAGTCACTGTACAATTTTATTTCTTCATCTTTGTTAGCAAAAAAGTTATCAAGATATAAAATTTTCAACTTCAAACATTGATTCCCCCCCCTCATGGGAAATCAAGAAATAAATGTAGTGCCAATAGTTTTTCGTGAACTGTATGTATAACATTTAAAAAAATAAAAAAAAGCTCGGAGCAGATTTTGGACAACAATAAATTGGCGACGTTAAATCTTTGTTATTTATCAATTATAAGTAAAAGTTCTGGCCATCATATGGCTTCAATTTCCAAATTTCAAATGTTAATTAAGTTAAACGGTTCTTGAGCTACACCCTAAAAAGTAAAAACTTGGAGAATTGCTATATTGGTCGCTATTTTGAATTTAGAAACAAACGAAAAACGGCGTTTTACTTGTTACCATGTCTATTAACTTTTCACAAAGGGAACTTAGTTTGGGTTAAAATTTGAATGTTTGCTCCCAAAATAAAGCCCCTAGTTTGGGTCCCTTTGGGCCAATTTTGATGAGAAGCTTGTTTTACCGACGAAGTGCTTTTATAGACCAAAGTTTTAAATTTCATCAAAATCGGCCTAGTAGTTTAGGCTCCACAGCCATAACGTTCGCGACCACTCACCCACCCACCCACGCAACCACACACCCACAAACAAACATTTTTCAAAGATGGTGGTTTTAGACTCAGGGGGACTCAAAACGTCGAGATTCATCAAAACCTCGAGTTCGACTTTTTTGTCGATTACATTTCTTTCCTTATGTGTATATGCACGGGAAAGTAAAAATACTGGAAGTTCCAATAGTTTGCTTTGCTATAATAAAGGTGCAGAAACGTTTGCATTTTTTTCCCAAAAATCCTTCTTAAACTTTGAAGCAAGAGAGGAACGGAAGGCATACGTACCGAGTAACATGGGTCTCAAGAATGTTAAAAGACCAGAAGGTATGAAGACAATTTTGATAAATACTGACAGCTCGACTAATGGCGTTGCTTATTAACATGAATTCGTTGAAATTAGCAGCTGATAACCATTCGTAGGTGGGCGAAACGCATTTCAATTATTTTAAAGTTATAAGATGGCAAGCTCTTGTTGTTAAGGAGTTAAAGTGTCATCTTCTTACATTGAACCATGTAAAATTGTCGATGGAATTCGTATTTTGGATATTTGGAAACTGACAACGTGAACTGAGCGAGCAATTAAAAACCCGCACACAAACTAAAAATATTACAACGACCTTTTCCCAAACCGGTATGTTGTAACCGTTGGTCCCTCGGTACAACTACACATCTTCAAAAAATGGAAGAACATGGTTTATTTTTTGGGAAAGTTGTCATTACAGCTACAGTCATTGCTCCTTCTCGAAAAAATAATCACTAAGTAGATAATATTTCCTTACCTACTTAAAAAAGTAAATAATAAAAATGAACTCGACTCTTACGAAAGTTTATAAATTCACAAAACAAACGCTTTTTAATGAATAGTGATGATTTAGGTCTTTGTGCTATAAAAACTTGTACATTTTCACTGTGTAGCAGTAATACAACTTTATAATATAATAAAATATAACTTTTGTAATTTACGTTTAGTTCACTGTCCCATTTAGTACATTTTTATTCTGGATTTTGATATTTACAGTGTTGTCTTCAACGGCCACGAAGGTTCCAGTTCTTCGAATATACAGCCCATTATCAAAGGTTATCTCAATATCTTAATATTTTGTTGATACTCTTCCAATTCATTTGCGTAGGACATCCTCATCTTAATGTCTGAGACGGCAGAAACGTGGAATCCTACCCTTTCAGCCGTTTCAACAAGATGATCATGCCATCTTACCTTGTAATGATGATTGAGTATCTTCAATATTTTCACCTGAGTAAATAATCAAATTATCAGAATACCAAGTGGCCCCTGAATCGATCTATAGGGTGTAAAGGATATCGGCCTGTCCTCTACAGGTTTAGGAATCAGAATCATTACTTCAGTCGCCAATTTTCCGGATAAATCTCCTTTAGATAAATCTCATTGTAGATCTTTAATCAATTACAAATCTAATGTCTTCACATCCAATAATGAATACTATCAGGACGTGGTGCGATGTTTCCCGTTTTATCAACAACTTATGATACAGCGTTATGTAGTTCACGGTCACAAGAGTTCCAGTTTTTCCATATTCAAGTTCCTAGTGGTAAGTAATTCCTAATTCTTTGTGATGGTTGTTTCTATCTATAAAAATTAATTCGTGTATCTATCTGAATTAATAACTGATTTAAAATGTTCGACAATCCCTTCAGCAATTTCCACTCTGTGACGAGCAACATTAATGGTTTTGAACAATTTTTACAAGCGATTTTTTTGACTCTCTTCCTCACATTCGTTATTAACGTAGTTTTTTGCTATTCAACATATTTTTTTCGAAATTGCGCGCTTTTTTTTAAATGCTAGAATTTCGCTTAAATCTTTGTAACATTTTGTTCTTTTCTACGCTAGAAACTTAAACTGCGGGTGTTCTTCAAGAGACGCTAGGTATATTCCTGTCGTTTGTGGTAGCGTTTTTAATAATCCATTGTGGGAATTATAATACTGATAGGGTAGCGATCATTGTTGGATTATTTTCGAAAACGTTTCTACAATACGGCCACGAGAATCTGTTTCATTGTTTCCCCTGCAAGTAATGGAACGGACATAAAAGACTCCAAGAAACAAGAAAGGTACTGAAAGTTGTGATCATTAGGTTTTAATGTTTTCCAAATTTTATTATTATTACTATGTATTTCAAAGGAAAATGTAAGAAAAACGGTAATGGATGCCAAGGGAAACGAAGGAATGCGGTAAGTCAGTACCCATAAGAGTAATACTCAGCTAGTCTGGAGCAAACAAGATTATTAGAATAATCAAGAGAGGCTGCCGTGCATCGGCAAGGATCACCACTATTTGTGATTACCTGATTACCATTACGCACGTAGTATGAAAAATGTAATCGTTTTCAAAATTATAATAATTAAGTAGGTACGTATACAAGTATTTTTTAGGCATATGAATCTAGTGCTTCACACAGCTTCGCTTAGCGGTTCTAAAAATGCTATTTACATACGTAAATAATGTTTAATTTAAAATTGTGAGGGTTGAAAATGTTAAATACAAATTAGAATTTAATTTCGTCGTTATGTTTGCGGAAATTCTTAAACTTTTCTTTCTGATCAGGTGTGGCGAACCTTCACAATTTAAAGAGGAATTTCCCAATTACTCCTTTGACTGTTAAGTAGGCTAGAAAACACCAGAAGCTAAAAGATTTGGTGCAATTTCGATAGAGTCAATAAATAAAAAGAGGAGGAGATTTCGACGTTTCTGGTTTGTAAAGTTGCCACCCACGTAGCGATATACGTTATAATTGCGCGGTGAATTTTTAAAAGCGATAAATTGTAAGCGAAAGAGAGAAAAAAACACGAAACGTTTAAGTAAGTAGGTAGTGATTACTCATACGCGGCTATAAGTGTACCACTTATAAATTATCGAGTGTTTTTATACGAAACAATAAACATGAAAGAACAATGTAACAATATCGTCTGAATATTAAAATACAAAGATCACTTACCTCTAATTTTTTGTTCGTCGGCTAATTGTCTTTCTAAACTGTCTTTCACCTCTCTTTCCCTAAGTACGTCCATCTTAAGTTCGGCTGAAACAAAAGGGAACAATTGTTTGAATGGCTCACACAACAAACATATAATTGCTTAAATTAATCTGTATAAGAAATCTGAAAGTCTTTTACGATCACGTTGGTTATGGTCGCACCAATTCAGGTAAATTTAATAAGTGGGTACTTTATAAAACCGAATAACATAAAATTACTAGTTATAAAACATCTGCTGGTCGATTATTTTCTTTCCTAAAGAGCGATACATCTGCACTTGTCCGTATACTGTATATACCTATATATATACACGTATTAAAAAAATCAAATGATATTTATCTCTAATGGGATTAACAGTTAACTTAAATAGCTTAAACATCAGGAAAAGTGATGGAGGGAGATTGAAAAATCGATTAGCAAAACGGAAGAGAAATTGATGAAAAGAAAATAAATAATGAAAGAATGATAATGTAAAATTTCCCTACGTTCATTCGAATTAGCCAGCTGAAAAGGAAGAAAATGTACCTAAATCTTTATCAACCGCAAAATGTTGGATGATAAATGGTTTACATTCATCTGAAAGCGTGGCGGAAGAAAGCAGTCAGTGAATTTGTATCCGAAATGGTGGCTGCAATGAATCAATTTCTTTCTATTAAGAACGTCTTCATACCGATCTGGGGAAGATGTAATTATATCTATATAAATCAGTACACCTTGACAGCAGCTACGCGGGGGCCATTTGGATTAAAGTATCCCCCGTCGCCGCATTTTACTTTCAGCCACGTGGGGCCTATCCTTATATACACATAAATGTACCTAAGAAGTCAATTTATACAACAGACTTTACTAAATGATATTTTGATTCAATGGGATAAACGATTGTAAGTGTAGAATTATTAATCTTACGTTTCCGTCAGCGCGAGATTTCAGCCACTTGGGCTGAAGTTTATTAAGAAATACTGATCGCGAATTAATTACTTTCATCATAACGCAGACAGTACAAAAGAAAATAAGCATGGAATATTGTCCCGGTTAAGGAATAAAAGGATGAGAAAAAAATTTCTCTAAGATAACTGGAGAACAGGTGGCGTATACGATCAAAGATCAAACCAATAATTTGTAATTATAATTCTGTTCCCAAAAATGTTTGCCCAAAGGCAATTTTGTAGTTATACATATATAAAAATTTTTTCGATCAATTTAATAGTTATTCCTTCAAACTATACCTATATTCCTCAATACATAATAACCATATAATTACGTCTTTAAATTGATTTAACTTAATTGAATCAAATAAATCGACTTTTCGTGAATCATAAAACATTTACTCTGCGCTTCGAGTATTATAATCATAATTTTTTACACCTTAACTTTTATACAATTAATTAATTAAGTAACTCACGATTGCTTGTTGAAAACACTTTTTTACTTAAGCAAACGAACAAACAAATGTTTAAATTTTCGCCTAATTTAATTATACTTAGTCTATTTAAGTAGAAGTTCGTTGCACCTCTTTGCAAATATAATTGCGTGAACGAATTAATTGTTACCACGTAATTTGAAAATTACGATTATAAAATTCCGAAATTCCTAACGGATTCAACAGTTTAACTATCTCAATCTAAGCGATCCCATAGAAGAAATCTTCAATACCGTTCAAATTATTTAGGAAATGTAAATAGCGTGAGCTAAAAATTACCAATTAATTGAAATAATTACAAAATTTAATGCTCAGAAATTACTCACATAAGAAACTATATTACACCATTTGAATTCCTAAATGAAGTTTTATTGAAATTTTCGAAAAACTGCCAGTAGCGTGGTATGATAGACAGTAATATTGGTTATGGATTAAGAAATTTTAGGTCTTTCAAGAATTTTACTGAGAGAGCAAATGACAATGTGACTACCCAAAAACCGATATTGAATATTGATAATGAAAAAGAATCGATATTTTCGACATTGAAAGCGTATTGATATTTGATATTAACGATATGTCGACATTACCGATATATCGATATTATGGATTTATCGATGATATTTTGGATATGCTTTATTTCAATTTGTTGAATAGTAATAGCCGTAAACAAATTTCAACACAAAAGCGGCACTTATGTATGATTGGGTCATATTTCAGCTATTTAGCACCTAGTTAATACACCATAGATATATCAAACTATAGTAAGTACCTACAAATTTTTAAAATTTATTGCAATCAAACCTACATTAATTAATTAACACCAGTAGGCATCTCTAACGGTATCGATATCCGATTCAATATCGATACGTCGATATATCGATAACCATCTCTCTAGTGGTTTGGTATTCGATATATCGATGTACTTGATTACTATTACAACTTTAGACATTGAAGGGCCGCGACGAATGTTCATACACATGGAAGTCTCAAAAAATAACTAATTAATAATAATTACGTTTAGTTACGAAATTAATGCAAAAATAAATTAAGGAATGAACTGCTTATCTAAATACTAAATCACTAATTACAATGAAAAACTTGAATGCATAGTTTTATAATTATGCCTAATTGAACATAATACAATAAATTGCATTGTAAATTTCATTACATGAAAGCTCTACTGGCAATGCCAACTTTACGCAAATAATAATGCGAAAAGGAAGAGAGCAGTTGTCATCTATGAAGTCTAATTAAAGACAATCCCATAATTCGTGTTAATTACACAATTGGAACTACAAATTCATATTCATGAATCATGAAATTAAAACGGATTTATGTAAGAATTCGCAATGAAACTATAAATCTGAAAACCTAATTAAATTGCTGAAATTAGAAAGTGGATCAAAGATTATGCTTGACTCTTAAACGAATTCCCATATTTTGGATAAAACTTCCTTTGATTCAAGCTGAATGACTTTGAAATGTTAATTACAAACTTAAATTTGGTACAATTACATAATATCTCAAATGTGATAACACTGATAACTAAACGTTATTTTATTGGTATCATTCGTATAGTTAATAGTTTATTCTGAAAAAAGTTTGTTGTATTTCAACATAATTGGACAAACGAATGTGGAATGATTTAATTAATTTAATTTACCGGCATGCACTACCAACTTAAGCAATTAATCTTATCGCAGAATTTAAGGCTAATTACGCAACGCGCTAATTTACCTTAACCCTACCGTTAAAATTTAAACTGAAATTATAAATTCGTATTCATAAAATTAAAGTAAAGATTGGCAACCCTGATGTATGGAAAGTTCAATTAATCGTTTTCATCATTTAATCCAATTTAAATTAGTTTATTCATTATCAAAATTTCTTTGACTTCATTTTTAATCAAGATGTTACTTAGAGTATTAACTACAAACGTACTTTTATAATTTTTTGAAATTTGGCATACTAGTAGCTTAAATATTACAATCGTAATATGCCTTAATTTAATTTAATTGTGTCTCTGGTACAATTCCGGTAGTCTGTTTGGGAAAAGGTTCGTTGCATTTCATTGCATGTACAAAATATAATTGGCTGAATGATTGTAGAATAATTAATTATTAATCAAGTAATGAAACTCAAACGTGCAACAGAAAACGTCTATATGAAAGCAGTTTCAGTTTTTAATGCTTTTAGGTAAAATTTATCGAATTAACTTAAAGAAACGAACATATTCAGTCAGTGCAAAGAAGAACATCAGCCAAAATTTGGAATATTTCAAGTTAATTAATCACGTATGTAATGTGTACAGTTTCCTTTAAGGTTCGATGTACTTTAATAAAGTTACTTATTAATTACTAAAACTAAAATTATAGCTTCAATGTAATTAACGGATCGTCCCACATTCGCAAATGCCATTTCAAATTATATACCATTTTAGTTGTGTAAAGCAAATAATTTCTGAAAAAATTTAATTTAAACGAAGCTAGAAATTAAATTTCCCTTTGAATGGTACGAAATTAATTGTATTTGTAAAATCCTACGTGAATAATTAAGATATTATTAACTTTTAGATGATATTTAATTAGGTATACAGTTCGACAGTGGATTTAATTAGTGAGTGAAATTCCAGTTCCGTAAATTTGTTTGCAATTCATAGAACAAATACTTTAATTATAGGTAGGTTTAATTGCTGCAATAAAAATCTTTTACTGATTTGCAAAATTTATGATTCTGTGTAACAATAAACTTCTATATTTAAATCAGCAATTAGTATCAAATAATTACGCTCTTTTTTTAATTTAATTAGTGTAATCAACGATCTAATTTAGAAAAAAATTAAATTTTAATTATATTCATTTAAAAAATTGTCCCACATTTATGTACAATTTTTCAGTTTCAAATGTATGAAAAGTGTTTTCAGGATACCTACAGCTTAAGTGAAGTCAGAAATTACACGGTTCAGTTAGATTCAAAATTGGACCTTGATATTAATTAATTGAATCGGTAACTAATATAGGTACTGACAAATTTTAATTAAAATATAATTATGAAATATTATCAAAATTTATTTAATTAGTAAATGAACCTTTTGTTTTTTGTTTTGTTTTTACTTATTTAATCATCAACTGGGGCTATTAGCACCTTTTGTTAAAGCTATACAGAACAAGGACATTTTATAGATGATCTTTAATTATTGCAAATTAAATACGATCCTTGTACCAATTCTCAAAATCTATGTTTCCTATTTCTTAATTAATTTTATTACAAATTGATTATGACCTTAAATAGTAATTAATAATAAGTATGTTAACAGTTGTTTTGTTAGCTAAAGTTAGTTACAAAGGTGAACACTGTCAATTAAATTAGATTACCTAATCATCATATTTAAGTAAAATGGACTGAAGACAATAAAATGCGTAGATTTGAACTACTTGTAATTCTATGACAATTTAATGGTTAAACAGAAAATCGACAAAATTAGATGGATAACTAGAATTCTAGTTTAATTGAGGGAATTACATAAGAAAATTTGGTTCACAATTGTTTTAATGCATGTATATAAAGCTGAACTTTAATACTGAGGCAAATATGAATATTTTTCAAATATTTGTAGCTAATTATAAGTATTAAATTTTAATGTAGGTAAGCTCATTCTAATTATTGTTAGCAACATTCTTAATTGATTTAAAAATTAAATTGAGTGTAAGTTGTAAAATAGATGTTTACATTGTAATTAATTAAAAGTCAACTGGTAGGAATAGTTCACGTATGAAAAGTGTAAAATTATAGGTCCAATCGTTAGTTTAAATATAGTGCTCATATAACTAAATTATAACTAATTTAATCGAATTTTAGAAAGGAAAATTGAACTGTTTGCGAACTTTAAACTGAAAATGAATTCTGAAAAATCCTCAAAGAAACGGCATCAGCTGACTAGTACAATTTCCATTAAAGTTATCGATGCATGTCGACGGAAAGCGAAAGTTATTTCATTTATTTATTGCAAATTCCGATAAATTTTAACGCGAAACAATCATTTACGTTTATTGTGTGACCGTATTGACCCGCGATGATGCTCGAACAGGGAATGAATACTTGAAACGCTATCGTACCCATAAAGTGTATAAGTATCACGTAAAGCTCTTTGTGAGCTTGTAGACACGAACCCGCTTCGCACACACTTCTTCTGATATCAGTAACTTTAAGTTATCCTGTCGAATGTTTCAGATGTCAAGTAGGCACCGACTGGACTGACCTACACATACCATCGCGATTATACTCTCGAAACGGGATGGGATGTTTATAAAACGGCATGCGATTATTGAAACACTATTTACGTCGGCCCGTGCGCTTGTAATTAAATTTTTGGTATATAAAGGCGAGAATGTACGTTTTTACCGTGCTGTACGAATGCGCGATGTTAATAATTTATTCAAATTTGGAAGCCTCAAGCGCGCAATAACAAAACTTTATATGACACGAGATTACAGAGAAGAAAATAAAATCATATTATGTACTTTTGCTTTATGAGATGAGATGTATATCGTAACTTAGATATTCCATTTGCATATGTAACAACCTCCTCAGCTTCGCTTCGAAAATTAGACAATTGAGGCGTCAGCGAGAGTTCTTCTCTTGCAAAGATATCAATTACAAATAACGCTGTCGTTAACTAAATTATTCATATCTAATTGGATGTTCTCATCAAAAAGTTGGCGACTTCTGTTACAAATTATAAAATATTCAAAAACGTCTTGCGGCGAAGGTTCTCATTCCGTTTTAGTGTTATGGCCGGTAGTGTAGCTCTCTTTCCTTGTAACCGATCCTCGTTCTTAAGCAAAGAGCATTAAAGAAAACGAGATCTCGGAAAAATTGGGGTTCAGATTAGCTATTGTTCTCAGGTTTTGGGGGGTGATAAGAGACAGGGTGAATAAAAAATCAGCTTATTGCTAATATCAGCGTCCGCAATTATAGTAACTTGCGGAATTGTTATTTCCTCGGGGCCTTAAAAAAAGATTGTTATAGCCTATAATTAAATATTCTTTCTCTCCGGAAAATCTAAAAAGACCGAAATTCGGCCCAATTTTTTCTTTCCGCATAGCGCGAAAATAATATTTTTCTTTCATCGACTTTGTGAGTGAAGGAAATGGAATCTGATAGATATCCTGTTAAATATTGTCTGTTTTATGAAGGAAAATTGAAAGAGAAAAACAGCATGGACCGTTTTATACCTGTGTAAATTTCATTTTAATGGAATAATCGTTTATGTAAATATTTGAATGTTTTTTTGATATTGAAATACGCAGTGAGCGTCGCCTTTCTTATGGAAAAAGCTTGTATGCGTAAGCATTCGCTTAAATTTAATAACAAAAAAATTATAAAACATTCGAAAGATGTTTGTTTTACAAGCAAATTCGTTTAGTACTAAAACAACAATTGAAATTAAGTTTTTCTTTTTCATTTTATTCATTCATCTCACGCACCTTCATCTTTTAATATAGGTCAATTCATATTTACGCATAATACTGAACGCCAAAAACTGAAAAAGCGCCTTTTATCCGTCAACTTTTTAACAATAATGAGAATAATTAACAATTTAATCACTAATCATACTCAAAAATCGTCGCCGTCTGTTATCCTTATACAGTGTGTCCCCGGATAGGTGAAACGACTCTTGTGAAAGATAAAAAATTTTCGATATAAAATTTCATTGTTTGGGGTTCAGCCCTGCTTAGTTAAAGACTAATTTCTGGCATAATTTTAGTTTTCTAAAGTCATGTATGCCTTGGATATTTTCAAAAATCTGATTTTTGGTTCTAGTAAACTACCTTTGTTAGTGAAGATATAACAAAATTTGATTAACAAAAGTTGTTTAGAATCATGAAAGAGTCCTACTTCTAGAATTTCAAGCACCTAGGCCAACGTTGATGTTTTGGCAATTTACAATAATTTTTATCTGATAGTTTAATATTGTTTATCCCCGGATAGGTGATATGACTGTTGTTAAAGAAATTCTTTTATTTATTTTGTTTATTTAGAATTTTATCGCTTTTACAAGAGTCATAACACCTAAATTATTGTAAATTGCCAAAACATCAACGCTTGAAATTCTAGAAGTAGGACTCTTTCATGATTCTAAACAACTTTTGTTAATAAAATTTGGTTATATCTTCACTAACAAAGGTAGTTTACTAGAACCAAAAATCAGATTTTTGAAAATATCCAACGCATACATGATTTTAGAAAACTAAAATTATGCCAGAAATTAGTCTTTAACTAAGCAGGGCTGAACCCCAAACAATGAAATTTTATATCGAAAATTTTTTATCTTTCACAAGAGTCGTTTCACCTATCCGGGGACACACTGTATGAATATTATCATAAAGTAACATGTAGGGAAGATAAAGTGTGAAACGTAGCCATTTTTTGTGCTGATGCTAGAAAAAGGAAAAATAAGGATTCGTTCTGAAAAAAAGTAGTGAGGAAGCTAAGAAGAAGGCTTACAGCTCCAGAATTTGGCTTCTAGACTTCAGATGACGCGAAGAAGGCAAACATCCTGACAAATCCTTGTTACAGAAAAGTCGTCCACTAACTCGAATTCACGACCTTTTTTTATAGGGGAAAAAATAGCCCAAGTGGTCCCCCAAGCACACTGTACAAAATATCTCATGGGATTGGGTGGAAGATTACTCTGGCTATGTTAGATCGCGCTCTATTTCCTTAGCTACTCTTATACAATTTATTCTTTTCGCCAAGCATTGCATCAACAATCTTGCCTCAATCTATAATTGGATATCTAATCTTTGGAGTTGAGTCATGTAGTAATCCTCATTCAACCATTTGCTGACTGTCCCGGGGTTGCGAACTCTTACTCATCTCCTTGCTCCATCCCTTGTATCGGCCCGTTGTAAAGAACCCCGATGCTCCTCTCAGAGCTAGATTGCGTTGCATCCCATTTAACGTCTCTGTTATTACTCTATATTTTAGAGACAGTCTCCATATTTCCGCACCGCATGTAACTACGGTCCTACATCATTTCTCAATACGCTTTCGAGGGTTTTGTTCATTCTCACATGACATAAAGTCGATTAGTACCCCACTTTTGGTGCTAGACCCTCGCCCCGTCCACTTCCAGGTATTCTTCTAGCCAATTAGCAGTGCAGTTTGTGGTCCACTAGCTCTAATCTTTTCCCACCATGTTCCTCTGAGTTATTAGCACCGTGCTATTAAGTGTATACCTTATGGACCTTCGAGATAAATCACTGGGTCGTAAGATAGGCTCGTATGACGTCGACGTGCCACCTTTCTCAAAGGGTTGTATTTTCGCCTTCACCGACGAGGTATTGAATGCATCCCTGATATCTAGTAAAACAAAGATCTAAATTTTCTTAGTAGTTTAAGCATGGCCTCCTTCCACATCTCGGGACATTTTTCTGCAGCGAAAAGCTTGTCGCGTGTTTTTGGACTAACTCTGGAGCGTGTTTGGTCACGAGATCCATTCAGCTCCGCCGACATCCGGTTGGGCCCGAGCGTTTTCCTCTTTTTTGCTCATGGCTCTCGTAATCTCTTCTCTCCCCTATTCCGCAGAGGAGCAGCTTGTTAAGCTTTTATGCGATGTCACCATCCTCTCCTACGAGCAGTTCTCTCTTGCTCAGTTTTTGGCGTGCAGTTTGGTATGTCTGCCCTCAAGTGTTTTTCTCCAACTCGCTACATAGTTGCTTCCGACAGATGCGGTTACTGCTCTATACAGGATGATTTATATCAGTTGCATTTTTTTAATGGAACCGCCTGTATTGGTCAATTCTTGTGCGACTTTATGTATCACACATAGTACTTAAAACGAATCATTTGGCCGCATGTGTCCAAAAAATTGAATATCGCAGGGAACACAAAACTTAGAAGGCCGTGACGATGCGATATTACTAAAACATGAAATGTACTATCGTAAACCGGACGGTCAAATCCGAAATCTTCTTGTGTTCGGAGAAATTACTACGTCAATTGACAAAATTTCTTGGCAATCAAATGGCACTACCAATTTTTCTTTATTACGTTTTAATTTTTGAACTATGAATTTACAAAATTATAATTGGGAGTATTATTTCCAATTTCAATATTGAATTTAATTTAACCTTTTTAACTTTAAGTAGCAGTAATATTTTGCGTTTCGAATTTTGAAATTTGAGTTTTCAAATTATAATTTAAGATTCATTAGCATTAATATTTTGGGTTTCAATTTTTTATTTCAAATTTCTTTTTTAAATAGGAAATTTTTGAATTTTATGTGAATTTTTTAAATTTACATTTTAAATTTACATCTTTGAATACTTGAATACTTTGAATTTGGAATTTTGAACTTTGAATTTCTAAGCTATGCGTTTTTTATTTTTATTTTATAGTTTCAGCAGTAAAAAAGTCAATACCGGTATCTGCGCTCAGAATGCAGATTGATTTGAAATGAAAGCAAAATATGGAATGCTTCGACTTTCTGTCATCTTTAGATTTTAATTAGGATGAGACAATCGATCCACGTATCGCGTAGAAAAGGTAAACCGCAATCGGAGGCATTTAGCAATGAATGAGAAGCCAATTATTAAAGTAAAAGGAAGTGGTGTAGTTAAATAGGTATAATTGGCAAAAA
Source organism: Pyrocoelia pectoralis (assembly GCA_036250285.1). NCBI lineage: Eukaryota > Metazoa > Arthropoda > Insecta > Coleoptera > Lampyridae > Pyrocoelia > Pyrocoelia pectoralis. The sequence continues at coordinate 49,622,333 of CM070078.1, forward strand.
AAGATCGTAGAATGGCAGGTTAAATAAGTTGTAAGATAAAATGGCTCGCGATAAGGTGTTTAAAATGCCTCTATATTTTTCGTCCCTTTAAACGTGCTGTTGCAGTTTAGGCCATAAAAGTCGGACTTCACATAGATACTTATAGTTGTGTTTTTAAAAGGTTTCACAAGTTGGTATCTTTTGGATCTGTATCTCTTTGGCTTGTGCACAGACCTCATTAGCGGGTGTCACATTTACATATAATAGTCGTGTCCTTATAAGGAGGTTGATGGTGTACATATGTACGTACGAGTATGTATCTGAGTAATGCTACACCATTTCGCATTAACATAATTTAATTACATTTATCAAAATGCCAAAATATTTTCGTAAACTTTACTTAACAAAACATCTCCGACGTTGAATTAATTGAATTATTGGACCGAAAAGAAGTTAATCTTGTAATGTAAAGGGGGAAATTCTGTAATAATTCTCGTTTAACAGTCGACTCGGTATATCACATGCACGCATACCTACCACTTTAATCTTAACCGGGAGAAAAAAACGTTAACCGGAAAAAGGATTTCGCTCGATGAAACGGATTATTTTTTGAAAAATTAAAATCTAAATATTATATGCATTTTAGAATCACATCGCTGCCGGCTGTTATTTAGATTTCTGAATCTCAACCGAATTGGCGTTGTTGCTCTTAGTGAGAGTCCCGGAGCGCTTACTTAGGCTAAAATCTACACGGTGGGAACAGAACAACACTAAATACTTCAGTGGAGGATTTGGTTTAGGGATCGGTCCTTAAGCGGTTTATATTGTTTCGTTTATTTCTCTCGATTCTTACCCAAGGGTTGATAAACTTTAAAACAACTACTGTTACGAGTAAGGGTTCCGCCAGTTCAACTAAGATTATAATACCTCACTTTTCCATTCAACTTTGTTGCACGTATTTTAATGATTTATTATTTATACGTGGTTATGCATGAAGATTTTCTAACATTTAAGTTCAATTGGCACGTCGGCGTCGTTTTAACATTTAAAAAGTTTCTTTTATCTTAATAATGATTTTAAAACATTCTTTTTTATTTATCTTGATGATTATTTTAATTCCATTCCAGTATTTTAAATAATCCACGGTAGCCATTTAGCATTATCAAAGATATTTTTATCAAAATTATCTTAGTTAATAATAACTGCCAGCTTCTCGAACTTAAATGAGATGAAAATAACCCTGTTGTATGTGATAAAGAGAGACAACAAACCTCGGACGTGGAATCAAAATTACGAACAAGATAAAAAGAATGTTTTAAAATCATCATTAAGATAAAAGAAACCGTTTCATTTTCTCATTTAGGTAAAAGAAATTGTAAAGAAACCTTAACTTAAATGTTAAAAGGTAATTGCCTGTTACCCATCCTGTTTCTCCTGGATAACTTAATACATATCTGCATGTTATTCCGATATATTTTATTCAATTTTTCAATTTTAATTGGGAGAAACCGCGTCGTTATATTTGTTCCACAGCCTGCGTATAAAAGCTTGCCTTGCCTTTTACCTTGTGGGCCAAAACAAGGATTTTGGGGATGATTATCCATCCTCTTAGCTCCCGGTGGTGGTAAGCTGTTAAGTGTAGGTTTGCCAATGTAAAACCAAAAGTTCTGACGTCTCGCAAGACATTGCAACTTGCTTCTTCAGAGTTATAGGAATGAAGGGCTTTGATTATGTTCCAGAATTTATATGGTTCTTTGCGGTAATCTCGCTGACCGTCTCAATCTCTATTGGTTGTCACTTTCACTGGAAATCAGAGGCAGTGGTCGTTGAAACAAGCTTCAACAACCCTCTGTGACCGTTGGTGAAAACAGCACCGACCAGCGTAAGGTTTCCACAGAAAACCCTTCACCAGAAGGTCCCACGTTAAGTCAATTTTCGAGTCTGCTCCTAGTGATAAAAACGGTCGAAAATGCAATATAAAAAGAAAAACGTATAAAATACGAAAGAACACGAAGTTCCGAAACATTCTGAAGGAAATGCGGAGGAATTTCCTAAGAAACAATATAAAGCAAAAGAGACGGAAGGCGGCACTAAAGTACCATTACATTACATAATATAAATAGCAGAATAAAAAAAAATTTAGTGGTTAGATAGATTGTCAGGAAGATTTAGATAAACTGAGTATCGGTAAAAAACTATAACATCCCCAAATAACAGATTACATCGGTCCATTATTTTGTAAACTAATGTAACTGAAAGAGCAGCATGACCCAAACTGCAAAAGAACATTAAGCTTATTTGACAAGCTCACCCTTACATCCTCAACTCTTGAATGCTTGAAATACGGGCATTCCATTAGAATGAAGACACACTGTGCGTGTGGGAAGAATTGTGGGAACCATAGGCTCAATTTTGAGAATCACCTCCCCATTCCGGAAAACTGTAGACATGATTTTCGCCGGAGAAAAATGCATCAGCGCTTATTTGGGTCTCATCCTCAGTAACAATTCTATAAGAGAAGGTTTCATCTTGGAATTCTCCTCGTTCTTTAGTAATAAGTTAAACTTTTATTTAGCAATCAGTCAACACCAAATCTTCAATCATGTTGATAATTTATTCAGTTCTTCCGCATTTTCAGTCATCAAGTATGACACACTGAACTCTATTATACAGGGTTGCTCATTAGTGCGTCAAAGTCCAATATAGGGTTTATTAAAAAAAACTAAAAGAATTTATTTTATAAAAAATGGTACAGTATCAAAAAACGCACATTTTAAAAATAATTTGAATTATACAGGGTGATGCGCTAAAGCGGGACACATTCGAGATCATTTGTTTTAAATGAAACACCCTGTATATTCTTTGATTTTTCTAATCTGCCTTAAATTGTCTTTTCAACGATACCTGGGTTTTTGGTTTCGGATGACGCATTGCTGAGTTATTAACGGAAATTAAAAAAAAATAGTCGCGACAAGGTTTACCATATTAATTCCATGCGACAGTATTACGATTAGCTAAGACAAAATTATTTGGTAACCATATAGCCAAGGGATGTGTTGAACCTACAAAATAATCAAACATTAGTTTTATTATACAGAGTGTATGTTACGATGCAGTCAATTCGGCGATTTTCAAAGAGTGTTCACTGAATTTTTCAAATGGAACACCCCGTATATTATTACATTTTTGAAATGACGCATTAATTGCGCTTCATTTTTGTTAATAATGTCCTATACCCAAACCCAATAATTTCCGAGTTATTTTTAATTATTCATTACAAACCATTAAATTATTTGTTTTCGATTCGATCTTCTACCATGCATACGCTTTTACATAAAAAAATATTGTACACCAGACACCTCCAACTACAAGAGATGATATGAGGGCAAGGGCGGATCTAAGGGGGGCATTTCCCCCTTGGGTCATTTGTTTGTCAAAGCTCAAGCATGCACTAGATCGAATCGAAAACAAATAATTTAGTGGTTTGTAATGAATAATTAAAAATAACTCGGAAATTATTGGGTTTGGGTATAGGACATTATTAACAAAAATGAAGCGCAATTAATGCGTCATTTCAAAAATGTAATAATATACGGGGTGTTCCATTTGAAAAAATTCAGTAAACACTCTTTGAAAATCGCCGAATTGACTGCATCGTAACATACACTCTGTATAATAAAACTAATGTTTGATTATTTTGTAGGTTCAACACATCCCTTGGCTATATGGTTACCAAATAATTTTGTCTTAGCTAATTGTAATACTGTCGCATGGAATTAATATGGTAAACCTTGTCGTGACTATTTTTTTTAATTTCCGTTAATAACTCAGCAATGCGTCATCCGAAACCAAAAACCCAGGTATCGTTGAAAAGACAATTTAAGGCAGATTAAAAAAATCAAAGAATATACAGGGTGTTTCATTTAAAACAAATGATCTCGAATGTGTCCCGCTTTAGCGCATCACCCTGTATAATTCAAATTATTTTTAAAATGTGCGTTTTTTGATACTGTACCACTTTTTATAAAATAAATTCTTTCAGTTTTATTTAATAAAGCCTATATTGGACTTTGACGCACTAATGAGCAACCCTGTATATGGAAGAGCAAAGTTGTAAATTTAAGTGATACAAATTGAATACGCGCACGGGGCTCCCGATCATGCGCCGTAATACATTAAAGGTCATACAAATAAAACAGCTGTTATACAGGGTGTTTAAAAAATACGTTCGAATATTTGGCCCACTTATAGATCTCATCAGTACAAACAAAAAAGTCAAAATAAACATAAGTCCAAAAATCAGCCGTTTCCTAATTACAGCCTGTTTTTCAAATTAAAATAATTGTATGGCAAAGCCATTTTTTTTTTTTTTGCATTTGGGGGTATTTAAAGACATTAGTTTATTCAAATCCTGTGAATAATTTAGATGAGTTGCGAGAACGAATTGAACATGCCTGCCAGACTGTTCGTATAAATCCGGGACTCTTTGAGAGAGTGCGGCGTTCACTTTTACGGAGATGTGAAATGTGTATACAAATGGAAGGAGGACATTTTGAACATCTTCTTTAAGAATCATTAATTTGTAATAATTAAAATGTATTTATACTGATATTTGTTCATGTTCTAGTAGAAACCTCGTTGAAATACTCCTACTGAGTGTAAATTATTTTAATTTGAAAAACAGGCTGTAATTAGGAAACGGCTGATTTTTGGGCTTATGTTTATTTTGACTTTTTTGTTTGTACTGATGAGATGTATAAGTGGGCCAAATATTCGAACGTATTTTTTAAACACCCTGTATATTATCTAAAATTGTATTTTAATCATGAACTCCATAACACCCACTGTAAAACCTTCTCCCTTGTAACGTTTATAAATCAAATTAATCCACTTGTTCACGAAGACAAACCACGTAAAATTTTGTAACCCAACTTTAATTTATTAGGTAGAGTTCATTGACTTCAACACATGATGCATTTTAACGGTATTTTCCACTGCGCAAACGCGTAAGCCCCGTAGTTAAACGATTTTCGACCTTATTATTTTCTTCAAATTTGCACACTTTTTCACGCGCATCTCATTTGATTTCAACGGCTTTGCTCTTCCATATTATTGAGTTCAGTGGTATGACATAAAAAAATTGTAATTTTTGTAAATACACGTCCATCTAAATTTACAAAATATTCGACAAAATTTTATGTTCATAGATCAGGATAACTTAATAAAACAGTGAATAAAACTCACGATGGCACCATTAATAAAATAAATCGAAATTTATAGACAAACAGCTTTCAACAAGCATCTGGACATGTTTGTTTCCATTAGCATCCGCAACCATTTAATGTGAAGTATATCGAGTATTGACAGTACTGTTTCCTTATCTACTACGTTTCAACCAAAACACATAACATTGATTTTATCCAACAAGCAATAAATAAACGATTGCCGCGTTTGTAACATGCATATGGAAATTGAAGATCTGTGTTTTTCCATTTTTTTCAAGTACTGAAAATCTCCTTTTACACGCGTACTTTACGAGAATATAATTTTATTGTTGACAACATCAGGACTTCGATTGATTATTTTTAGATAAAGTAATGTGAGGTACTCGTGCATCGTATAAATATACATAAATCGAGTGAAAAAAGTGAAAATATCCATCCATATGTTCATTCCATTGCCATAATCAAATAATTGCAGATAGATATATTTGCCGTTGATAGATGCCATAGAAAACAAATTGATTAGCGATGATTAATTGGTTACATTTTATTTACCCACCTATTGATACATAATCTTATTTTGTGTTCGAATCGCATAGGATTAAATGTGTTATTTCGAAAACGACAAAATGATTGATTTTAAGCGGCTTTATTTTAATTTTATGGCGTAAAGGAATAGTTTGAGTAGTTCATGCCTGTTGGTCCTTCGAGCCGGAGCAAGTAGTAGATTTGTTCAGGTATATTCACACTTGTGCATTTCCATGCTGCATTTTTAGATGCGGCATCACCTTGCACTTGCTGCATTTTTTCATGCACCAACTCGTATACGTTCACATTAGTGCATTTTTAAATGCATAGGGAAAATCTCTGTAGGGATTTAATTTTTCACAAATTATAACACTATATGTTGGTGTTGAGGGATGCACATTGCCACAGTTTAACGCTTAGCTTATCTTTATGAACACGTTCTAACTATGTGCATCACGCATAACGCATCTTGTGATGCTGCAACTTTTGCAGTGTGAACCAAGAAATGCATACACTTTGATGCTGCAACTAAAAATGCAGCATGGAAATGCACAAGTGTGAATATACCTTTCCATCATGCTTGAATGCAATTAATTATACCAACTATTTGCGAAAGAATGGAATTTCTATTTCACAAATGTTCAATAATCACTCTTGGGATTTCGAGATCTTAACATTCTCAGAAATTGTGTCATTAATCAGAAGCGGTAATAGTCGGTGGAGGAGAAGCTTTTGCGGCACCTCGTTTTTATGCTTTTCAAGATTGAATTCGCCAATTGGAATGCAACTGTAAAAAGGTTATCGACATTATTATATGATAATTACACTATCAATGAACGGATGTTCTTCTGTAATAATGAACATAGCGCTCTGACATTCGAAACCATGTTCATGTTAGGACGTTCTTCGGTCCTTTGCATTTGGTTACTATCTGATCGACATGCTCTTCCGGTTTAGTGTTGGCACTCTAAAATTACTGTCGCCCAAAAAATCTCACAAGAATAGAGCACGAGGGCCTCGAAAGCCCTCCACTCACCGCAATTTTCCTAGATCAAAACTTGTTGCGAAACCTTTTTGTTCCTCTTTGAAAGAGGCTTATTCTCTCACGATATCGTTAAGATCATCATCTAACCACATCTGGTTGTCAACTTATCTCGGTACATCTCTAATACGCCACTATTCCTTTTTGGATAATTTCTTCCGAGTAATTTTTCTACCATTTGAAAACCACAAATGACTAGCGTAACTTTCGCAGGATCTTGTTTCCACTCTATCATATCATAATTCTCTACTCTTAGCTAACGATTTTAGAATTTCTCAACCACCTGCTTTCCTTTTCAAAATCCCTTAGTGATTACTATTTTAGTGCACTTTTAGTCAGGATGGCGCATAGACGCTCCTATCACTCTTCTTTTCCATTTACAGTTGTTATTCTGTGCTGAGCTGCTCTTATACATATAATAATTACTGTTCCATATACTCCCTCTGTGCGCCATTATTCTTTGATTGAAACGAGGGCCAAATCTCAATTTGAGTCTTAGTCGGTTTTAGTTGAGGAGTTGCTAATAATTCGCTCTTGTCCCAGAGATGAGAAACCAAAATTTGTCTTCAATTTTGTAGCAGATTACGACAAAATTTTAAGTTAAGTTAAGAGATAGTAAGTATCTCTTAAGTGCAATCGTAGTTAGTTGTCGTCCAAAGTAAACAGCTCTGTCAAAAGTTATGGGCCACACTGATTTTAGAAAAATTCAAACATTTTTCGAAACAGGTCGATACAAAAGATAATTTAGAGTGATCCCTTTCATTTTATTTTAAGTTTTTGTAATCTATCCAATAGGTAATGACGTTAATAATCCAAACTCTGTCAAATTTCGTAGAAGATTGATCGCATATCTATGCTCTTTGTACTCCTCCATGATTAAAGTCGTTCGAACCCGCAACATTACAAAAACCAACTCACACGAAAATATAGTTGAGTTGTACCCGACCATAGATCCTCACACTTCAACAAGTACAGGACACTCACAGAGAAAATTCGGTGCACCGCGCCGTCTCGTCATCTCTCCAACATCTTGGTAATTCGATCAAGTCCATACGGTGCATGTGTTTGTTTAGTTTACCGATAAGCTATATCCACCAGCAAAGGTAAGTTGTTCTTTGATAGTCTCGTGCTAATATGCCCACATTTCGAAATCATCCCAGGCTTCTCTTGCATGGTGAAAAACTAATATTAAGTTCCGGCCATTTTTAGGGCATAGGTGTATTGGGCAAGCAGAAGCTCTGAATTATAGAACATTAGCTTTGAGATCATTAGATCAAAGGCGTCTACTTTAACACTGCGTTTTCTTAAAGTTCAATTTTTGAATGAAGCTGACCCTTACCAGTAGGTATAGGTATATCATAAACATCAACACTGCACCTAGGGGTTGGAACAGAGTATAGTGTGTGGTGGCATGGCATTCAGACACCAATCTAGAGGTAATTTTGTAGTAGACTAGTATCTGGAGAGCAGACCTACTTTCATTAGGCGAACTAGGCGTTATTTCTACCAGTTCTATCTGAAATAACAGTTGGGGAATTTGATTAGTGGTTTGGGTGATATGAAAGTTCAGTTCTTTGGGTTAAATACTAGTGCCTCTTTCTTCTCTACATTTATAACAAAATAACACAAGACGACGAGTAATGGACACATCTGGTAGGTATACAATTAAACATTGACTTTGTGCAAGAAATTTTTGCACAATTAGCATCTGATTACATTTCCGGAAATAAACACATTGGAAATAATAACAAGCATGATTTTTCTCCGTAAGTGATCCAACTTTAGACGGTAGTGTCCTTTTAATCATTTAAAATCACCATTTTTCAATGATGGAGAGGTTGTAATAGATACTAAATAGTGTTGGATGATAAAATCATCGTTTCCTCAAGATTATTAAGAACATTTTATCGTCAACTATGCTCTAAACAGTGAGAATGGTGCCTGAAGTGAGACGTCTCTTAACCTAATTACTTTGATCCCCAACGTTATCCTACGCTTAAAATTTTAAACGCAGCCTGCAATAGAAATTATAATTTTAATTTTGAATACGGACATCAGTAATGAAGTTTCTGAAAATCCAAAAGATGAATTAAGTCTATGAACTATAATAGGTTGTAAAATGTAGGATTAGATTGTGCAGTTTTAGATCTAAAATGTAAAATTAGAAAATATGCAGTACAATCTGCATCTAAAGCTAAAAACCTGGAATACAATATTTAGATTAAAAGATTTTGTTCGTATTTTTATTTATTAGTTTAGGTATTGAATAACGGTTTAGGCTAAAATCTATAGTATAGAAGAGAGTGTAGGTTTTGACATTGAAACGGCTATATTTGAGTAGGTACCAAATTGCAATTAAACTTTGAAAACTCATTGCTCTGAATTTCCATTTTGTTTCATATGTAAATGGAAGCCGCTTTATAAATATGTGGCATTCAACCATTTTCGTGAAAAATTGGAAAATGAAAATCGAAGATTATAATCCGAAATTTTAACTTTTTTCTCTCGAGTTTCAAATTCCATTGGGTTAAAACAGCGGTGGATGGGGTAACCTAAACCGGCCTGGGAAATAGAAGAAGCGGCCCAAAGCATTGATGCAGGCCGAAAATTTTTAGACTAATAGTAATAATGTTGATAATAATAAGTGTTTTCATCAGTAATAGTTAAAAATATTGCTACTTCGGTAAAAATATCGAAATAGAAAAAAAGTTTCATTTTATTTAGGCAAAGACATTCATCATGTAAATTGGTATAAAATTCTGAAAGTTGCTAAAAAATTAATAAGAAAAATGGGAATGTTGAAAATCTACCTACTTCATGGTAAACCCTTGGTATACGCTTGTGTAATTTTTTTAAAATTTCTTTTTTGCACAATAAATTAGTTATTATTACGATTATTATTATTATTATTAAATGAAGAAATAAACTACACAAATTAACTAAACCTTACAGAAACAAATCCAAAAAATTAGTAAGAAAAATAAAAATCTAAAACCAACAACTTTTTCATAGTGGAGACGTCTCAGCGAAATCATTAATAACATTTTCGTTATCAATTGTACTCAAATTCGCTTTTTCTGTGCTCATCAATATAAAGGCTTCTAAATGATCATTGAACAATCTATTTCGCAGTGTGTTTTTTATAAATTTCAACAAAGATCAGGAACACTCACATTCCACTTGTGAAATTGGTCAAGTCAGAAGAAATTGGTATAATTGATATAAATTATATTTTAAAATAATTTTGTAGCAACAGGTCGCACAACTTCGACAATTTTTCCACAAAATATTTTTTTCCTCAGAATCGTCCAAGTTCGGCATAGATTCATAAGATCCTTCTAAACTAAAGTCAATTTTAATGTTTGCCAGTTGTTGGCGAAAGTAAAGATCTGTTCTTGTAATTGCTCGTGTGTTGCTAAATTATTGAATGGAATCATTTTTTGCGAAAGTTCTTCCAGAACATTATTTGGGATCTTATTCTATTTTACATTTTCAAAGTTATTAGGATCCAAAAAAGAGAGGTTCATGCACAAATTTGTGTTTTTTGAAAAGCCCGGCCCAATTGTTAAAAATTTTACCGGCCCAGGGGGAAAATTCCCTTTTTCCCCCTGGGCCCATCCACCGCTGGGTTCAAATTAAGTTTCTGAATTTTAGAAATTCATAAGTATTTCTAATTTTAAATTAGAATTACAATATTTTTCTTTTATACTGGTAGCATTTTTTGAAATAAGCTTTAAGTTGTTCTAATGTTCAAAACTGTACTTGCAAATTTATTAACGGCAAGAAAAATTGTTATCGTCTTACAAAGGTGAAATTTTTCGTGTTTGTTAGTAGTACCAAAAATCATTGAAAACGTGTCTTTGTGCCAGCACAACTTGTCGCAAGAGAGAAGTGGCGGACTAAAGAGCGAAAATGAATAGGTTGAAGACCAGCAGCGATCGAGACGTCTTCCAACCTCAAAAAGTGGCAAAAATGATTCGTTCAAACAGACGATTGACTATTCGTGAGCGTACTGGCACCCGCAAAACATTTTAATCGATAATTTGCAAATGAGACAGATGAGTGCGAAATTTTTTGACCGACAAGCAGAATAAAAATCGTGTGTCAGTTTGCACGTAATTGAAGAATCGTCTTGAAGCAGATCTCATGGTCAATATTATAACTGGATATTAAAGTTGGGTGTATGAATATGAGATTGAGAAATTTTCGAATGGAAAACGATCTCTCCTCGCTCTAAGAAGACACATCAGTCAAAGTCGAACGTTAAGCTTTTTGGTTTTTTTATAGTGAAGGCATAGTACGATCAACATTTGCGAAACGATGCACGGAGGAAGAGATAAAAAAATGGCCCATTGGCTTACTTTTTCATCACCATAACACGTCATGCCACTCCTCGACTCTGATCCGCAAGTTTTTGGGCGAGAAAAATGTTCCTGTCTGTCTATATTCGTCTTAATCTCCGGATTTAGCACCATGAGATTTCTAACTCATCCCAAAATAAAAACCGAGCTAAAAGGAAAACGCTTTGACACCATACCCGACACTGAGAGTATCACCATGGAGAATAAGTACTATTCGGTCAAAAAACTAGCGAAGAAAGGTAAAAGTGAATGCATTATGACAAAACGGGCAAATTCACAGTAAGGACAGCTGAAGAAATGAATCGAATTATAAAAAATTCTGGCAAGTTGCCACGAGACTTCCCTCGTATTAGCACCTTTTTCAAAAAATAAGTATAGCACAATATATATTGCTGAATTCATAAAAAAATTCTCTTTTAAACCACATAAAAAAACTGCAACTTTATCTTATAAAAAAAATGATTGCCGCCATTTTAGCTTATACCGGAAGTGACTTCATCAAAGGTAATATCAGCATTTTCGTCCTTGGCCCGAATGCAATCCATTGGCAAAAACCGCATTTCGATAACTTTAATAGTTTCTGAGTATCGAGCGTTGCAGTCATTTTTTGAAAATTATTTTTTTTAACACTTTTTTCAAAAAATAAGTATAGCACAATATATATTGCTGAATTCAGAAAAAAATACTCTTTTAAACTACATAAAAAAACTACAACTTCATCTTATAAAAAAAACGAGTGCCGCCATTTTAGCTTATACCGGAAGTGACGTCATCAAAGGTAATATCAGCATTTTCGTCCTTGGCCAGAATGCAATCGATTGGCGAAAACCGCATCTCGATAACTTTAATAGTTTCTGAGTTTAGAGCGTTGCAAGGAATGTGTACGGACAGACTACAGACTACAGACGACAGACGACAGACGGAAATTTTTTTTTTCATATTTTGAATCTACGTATTCAGAAACGCAAAGATATGTAAAAATTTCCATAGGTCAAATTTTTTTTTTTGGAACACTAATACAATACTTCCCTTTTACTTCGTACTCGGGAAGTAAAACCACAAAGATGGTTATGGTGTCTCATTCCTTAAGAAAAACATAAACATGTATGTAGCTTACCAAAATCCATTTGCAATAATGTACCTTTTTTAAGAGGCTCTGTTAATTTGGTATTTGTCAGTTTCCTCTCTTCCTCGACCTAATTTGTTTGTTTTATTATATTTATTTGTCCCCCATCGCTTGTGATCTAATGTCCACTTAATAATAATAAGAACAGCACCCACACATCTTCGAGGAACGTAGAGTCCTACCACTTGACAGAGGTATGTAGTTTGACGATCACGTGCCATGAGGTTTCTGTTGGGGGGTGTATTTTTTTGAATTCTACTTGCGCAGCCCTTTTCAACTGACCCGGGTTCACTAAAATAGCCTTGGTAACATATTCCTTGGAATTGCTTTGAGAGCAACATTTAGTATTCCAGTGATACTATATACTTTAAGGAAACAAAAAAAAAAGCTTTAGTTGTTCGCTGACGATGACAACTTTGCCATTCGATTTAATAAATTTGTATTCTGGTTCTGGTGTTTTCAATGTTCCAATTCTTCCAAACTTGAACGTATTTTACCATCGACAATCATGTTGGAGAGAGTTAGTTACCAGTAGACGACGGAGACGAAGATAATGAAATAGTTCTCGTCACGTAAGATTCATCTTATTTATACCAGCAAAGGAAGGCGAAATTTGGATTTCAGTAAACTTATGGTTACAAAGTGAAATCTCTAAATAATAATTTAGACTGATCCAATACGTTTAAAGGCGATAAATTATATTGGTGTGATTTAATGAAATTTTGATACTAGATAATAACATACCTAATTCATATATTTATTCTATAAAATTGCAAAAATAGCTCTATTGACTATTTTGTGTAAATTTTTCAGAAATAAAATACTACGGATTTCATTACTTGATTCAAATTTTCAAAGGACTAAGTGTTCGTTTATCTTTTCCAAAAAATTGTTATTAACAGACTCATCTTGGCATTTAAACGTACAAATTTGAGTTTGAAACATCTGAAGTTGAGGGGGTAATAAATTTGTACGTTTAATTGGCAATAATTGTTGAAGATGGGCAGAGGGTAAATAAATCAAAATTTTTATTAAGCGATTATTATAAAATACGGCGTACGACGTAGAATAAAATATTGTGGGCGGACAATGCAAACCGACTTACTGAAACAGTTGCTTAATGCTGTTGGCTATGTTAGTCATCTGCTACTGTCGTGCCTTAAAATAATGTTTTATGTTTCTCGAACACGAGCTTCTTCGATTATAGGAAAAAATGGCAATTCCTAAATGAAAGCGTTAAAAATTACTCTTATACGTATATACGATCAAATGAGATGATATCGGTGATATTAGCTCGAGGCAATAATTATGATATTGTAGACGATCGGATCAAAGCCAGTATTCAAATTGAGTTTATAAATTTTATAATCAACACCTATAATGGACTACTACAGCTGATCTCTTATGCATGCAACAATCAAAGCAACAGAAAGGATTAAAATTATAAGGCATTCGTGTCTGGCTAGTCAGCTGGTGGTGTACTTGATGGTAACCCCCGAGTGTAGTATGTGTGCGCAATATTCTATGAATAATTTCGAATTTCCGCCTTATAAATAACGGGGGGGGGGGGGGGGGGGGGTTAGTCGGGTGCAAGGTCTACTTTAATTATTGTATTAAAAATGCAATAACTCGAGCATCTCATTACATTAAAATCTGTTACAGATTTAAATGGATGTAGTAAATAAGCACGGATGGATGCAGACATAAAGAGTATTGCTAACAGCCGTGTTTTTGGTTGTAAAGTTTTTAATGACTTGAGGGGTCGCTCGCTACATTGTTACCTGTAACATCCACCTATTACGGTTTTAAAACTGCCGAATTCTTTATAATAAAAATGAAAAATAACGCGAGCATTCTTTCGATTTATTTTAAGGAAAATTTAATTAAGCCGTGCACAAAACGTACCAATAAATTGTATTAACGCGACTCCATTTATATACACACACGATATCGTAAGATTAAGCCGAGATGTTTATCTTAAAATCGAGCAAGTTATAACCTCGTGTTGCGATTAAAACTAAGTACCACACACGAAATGTCCACTTAACAACTTCTTTCGTACACGATCGTTCTCAAATTCAAGAAAACGCTTATCGCGAATTGTTTACATAAAAGTCGATATTTAGAATCGAACCTACGACATCGAATCACTAAATCGTCGGAGCAGTGCCAGTGGTGGAATTTAGTCATCTGTTGCGCTTAATCACAAGACAAATATAAATGAAAGTGTCACCTACCTATTTAGTTGATTGATTTTCCCCGCATTTGCCAATATACAAAAGTGAAGGATACTCAAATAAAACACTTGCATTAATCTTTGCCTTTGTTTATTTTAGTAATTTTGAAATATTAACATTTACATCACACAATTATGCTAAAGCTAAGGATCAGTTTGAGTTACAAACGAAAATTTTGATATATTCATTATCGAAATAAGAGGAAAAAAGGGAATATAGCAAAATTTTCTATCATCGAGAAAAAATTAAACATTTATCCTACAGTGCAAAAGAAAGAAAAATGGCACAAATCCTATTCTATCTATACAAATTTGAACAACTCAATAACCAGCGAACAGAATAGCTAAATTCCATCACTGTTGTTCACCGGGAACCATTCATTTATATTAATATTTATATGCTGTACTTAGGTATATTAAATATACTTTATAAATAATGTGCGTCGAAGTGAAAGTAACAAATTATAAATAATATCGTTAAATTACTATAAAATGTATTTATAATACATTCTAATTGGATATTTATTTACAATTACACCTAAACACTATTCGTGCATTTAACTATTATACTTTTCACAATACGAAACGATATGTTTGATGTTACACAATGTTAGGGGGGGGGGGGGATGAAAATAGTATGGGAGGGGGTGCGAACCAACAAAGCTAACTTTGCCATTACTACTTTCGGTATATAGCTCTCATCTCTAGATTTCGATAAGAATTTGGTACACTTACAACAAAGTTACCTGTGTTGGTCTATGATCAAACAAATTTTAACGTCATGCCCACGATTGCGCAACTTTCCAATTCAATTTTACCCCTACTATGGTAAGTAATTTAGAAAATTTGGAGATTAAAGGCTTTACACGTTTAGGTTAAGCTTAGTTTTCATGATTCAGGTAGAGTCACCTTCCTCGTAAACATTCGATCAAGAAGAAGAAAATCCGACGACAATTTATCTGAATTAGGTGATCATAATTAGGTAACTATCTTGAACAGAAACAGAACAATTGAGCCTTGCAGAGAAATTATAATCCAAAAGTAACAGCTAAAATGACCAAAATATTGCATTGAGAAAGAGATTTAAGATCTTCAAAAGTTCAATCATTTTATCGACCCGAATTCTTTGAAAATTTTTTAGCAAATTTCTTTTCATAATAACATGTCAGGATTAGTTTTTAGTTTTATAATCACAATTGTGTACCTACTTTAATTTGAACATAATTTTTCAAAGCGAATATCAGATACGTCAACATCCAGAGGTGCAAAAACTCATTTTTCATGATTTGAGTGCATCTAAAAAAACTCCTCGGTAACTCTTCTCTGTTAACATTCAATCTAGCAGTTCAGCTCAACAACAATTTATCTAAACGAGAAGCCGAGAAGACAAAAATAGCGTTTGACAGAAAAATTTATCCTGCAGAGAAAATTCAAAAAGTAGTAAGACCAAAATACTCCGGACCTTTAAAACTGTGGCCACATTGGGTAAAACACTCTAAACAGTACTTTTTTGAAGAGAAACATCCATCGTTTTAGCAGTTTACGTCATATTAACGTGACAAAATGACCAGGTTTTTGAAGATCGACCGCAATTCAAAATAACTCTAAACTGTATATTTTAATGTGGATCTGAATTTTTTCAAAACAAATGCCAAGTAGATCGAAATGTCAGACAAGAATCTTTGGCCTACAGCCATTTAAGACCTTCTCCGTGTTAGGACAACACTGCCAGTTTTTAGCATTGTAAGCAAGATTATTAGTTTTTATAGGATTTATCATTTTGACGGAAATTCAAAATTATTGTACCTAGATGTGTTTGATGAATTTCTCCATTTTCTCGTGGTTTTTCTTCTAGTACTGCCTGTAGATATATTTTAACTTTGATCTAAATATTTCAAAAACAAAAGCTGCGACCTTACAGCTTTTCAGCACAATTTTTACATTAACGTAGTAACAAAATTATCAGGAACTACCTTGGTTAGAAAAAGGAACATTTCTGTGAAATTATTATTCAAAAAAGATCCAGAAAGTATATGGACTAAAAGACTTAATGAGCCTCATAGTAATTGAGATACAAATTTTTCAAAAGCTTGATCATTTTAATGTAAACCTAAATTTTTTAAAAACAAACACCAAATACGTCTAGATTTCGACAACAATCTTCAGGGCTACAGCTTTTTAGCATTTTTTTTATGTTAACGTATCAAAGTTATAATATTTTTTAATTTCAACCGAAACTCAAAATTAGATCCTGTTAACGTAGCAACATTGTTGTTTTCCGCATTATAACCAAGTTTTCTAATTTCGACGGCAACATAACCCTAATAAGCCGCCTATCTTTTTACACATACCAGATTTAAAATCAAACCTTCGAGGTTGAAAACCTTATTTCCTATGATTCAAGCATTTAGAAAATATTCTCAGAATTGTGTCACCTTAAACAAAATCACTCTAAATTGTACTGAATATTTTTAAATAAAACAAGCTTTTGAACATACAGTTTCTCAGCAGTTTTTGTCATATTAACGTGACAAAAAATTAAAACTCAAAAATCTGATTGTAATGCTAACAACAGTTAGCATTACAATCAGATTTTTGAATTTTAATTTGGATCTGAATTTTTTTTAAAACAAATGCCAGATAGGTCAAAACTTCGACAAACATTTTTTAAAAATTTTATAATTTTGTCGGAAACTGAAAATTACAGTTCAATTTAATTTCGGGTTGAATACAGCTTCACAGTAATTCAGATACAAATTTCAAGAGTTTCAGAAAAACACTAGACACGTCCAGATTTCGACCAAAACATTCGCACCTACAGCCTTTTAGCATATTTTCTATGTTAACGTGCCAAAATTATCAATTTCTAGCATTATACTTGTACAATTAGATTTCTTTTATTGCAAGTCAAAGTTAGATGTTGGCATGGCAAGATTGCTGGTTTTCCACATTATAATCGAGTTTTCTAATTTCGACGGCAACTCATAATATCTCTAAACTGTACATTTTAAAAAGGGTCCGATTTTTTTATAAACAAATACCAGATTTCAAAGGCTTATTTCCTATGATTCAAGCATTTAGAAAAGATCCTCAGAAACCCTTTTATCCTTCTCTGTCAACATTAGAATTTCTAAACAAACGAGTGCAATTTATCCGAAGGGGAGAAAATTTGTTCATATTAACTACAGTTTTTGAATTTTGGTGGCAACCCAAAATTACTCTAAAGAGTGTATTTTAATTTGGGTCTCAATTTTTCAAAAACAAACACTACATTCCGAACAACAATCTTTCTTTTAGCATTTTTTACGTTAACGTGGCAAGATTATCACTTTTTAGCATCGTAATCTGGTTTATTAATTTCGACGGTAACTCAAAATTGTAAAATTTTATTCGGACAGCTCTTAGACCTGAACTTTAAAAACAAACACTAGATACGTCAAGATTTAAGATAACAATCTTTGAGTCTGCAGCTTCTTAACATTTTTTCACAAGTTAAAGTGGTAACGTTAGTTTTTGGGATTAAAATCGGGTTTTTGAATATCGAAAACTCAAAACTGCAGATTTTAATTTGGACCTGAATTTCTTAACAGCATTACTCTTTTATTGCAACTCAAAATAATTCTAAACTGTATCTTTTAATTTGCATCCCAATTTTTATAAAACAAACTAAGATGGGTCAAGATTTTGGACTAAAATATTTGGACGCATAGCGTTTCGACATTTTTTCTGGTTCATCTGGGAAATTTTTAATTTTTAGCATAATCAGTTTTTTGAATATCAATATTGAAACTCAAAATAACTCTTTTAATTTTAGCCTAAACAGATCAAAATTTCGACATAAGACCGAACAGTGATCGCGCCTAAAGCGTTTAACAAGTAGCATTTTTCGAATTAAGTTGTAAACTGGACATTTTGATTTGAACCTTAATTTCTTAAAAACAAACATTTTGGACAATTCTTGTATCTCGAGCTTTTTAGCATTTATTTCGTGATGAAGTGGCAAGATTATCAGTTTTAACAATTATAATAATCGAACTTATTAATTTCGAAGCAAACTCAAAATATTCTTATCTAACTGTTCATATTAATTTCGACCCGACTTTTTGAAAACAAGCGTGAGATTTGCCAATCTTTTTAGCAAGGTTTTTATGTTAACATGGCAAGATAATCAGGATTTTTCCCGTACCTATAGATAGTTTGTAATTTTTTGAAATGTTCATATTATTTGGTAACTATTATTTTGGACAACGGATACCCATATTCGTTTAGTTTATGTCAAGCTTAATTGATAACTAACTTTCATTTCTTAGATTTCGGGTTACGGGTATTAGACTCTTATTTGTTTCATTCCAAGAAGAGAGATGTCATCATGGAAGTTGAATGCCTTCAGAAGGATACACTGCAAGTTTAGTAAAAATCAAATGAAAACTTCCACGAAAATTGTAGTGGAAGAAGCCTTTGCTCCCTCCTAGGAAGAGTCATGAAGTCAATAGGAATCCTCAAAAACAATTCCACCGGAAAATGACCATCACGAGCACAATATTGTCTACTATCAAGCAAACCTGATTATGTATTCCAACTTGAAAAAAATTAAAAAAACTTACTTACATTTGAACAATTTTTCCAATCTTACTGTCCAGGTTTCCTGATCCTCCAATTTGTGGTTGTTTCGTGGATGATTGATAAACACTTTGAGAATATGGCACTAAGAAATGTGTAACTCACAAAATTTGAATAATAAAAGATCGCGTACAGGGTGTACAACTAAGAAAGAAGGCCGGCCATAACTCGGAAACTATTTGAGATAGAACAGTGAAATAAAAAATCTTATAATAAATGTGGCCAAGAGAAAATGCTGGAAATTATTTTCAATGTCCTACCATTGCCGCCAGAGGGCGTTTCACTGATTTCAATTTGAAATTCCCATTTTTTGGGCAATTTTCCTCAGTAAGGAATTTAAAAAAATATATTCATTGTAAACTAGTGAGCAATATGTAAAACTTTGTTTAATGAATTTTTACGGTTGCTGTCAAAATAAAGGGAGGGGGAAGTAAATTACGTGTTACTGGAAAAAATCGTGTAACTTCGAAACGGGTTGCTTGAATTTGTCAAGATTGGTCTCGATGTAAAGACAATACTTGATATTACCAAAAAAATTCAAAACCACAACAATTTCTTATCTCCGTCTACCAACAGAGGGCGCAACTTGTAGAAGTAACAAAACGGTCGACTTTTCTAAAAAAATTCAAATGGTACCAAATACTTTTTCCACTGCTATTGGAAGGACAATTAATGAGGGAGTAATTTAAAAAAAAATGATGTCAATAGCTCTTATAATACCGAAGATATAGTCAAAAATGTGTAATATAAGAGGCAATTTGAGGTATAAACAAATCGTAAGCTTAATATAAATAAAGTAGGCTATGAGAACTTTCATTTCTTTCAAAATTTCAGTGATGCTGCAACAGTTGCATTTTGCATGCATTCAAAATATGCTGCAATGCTTCTCAATGGGAAATTAGCATTTTTGCTTATAATACAACAACCGAAATGGACATAATGTCACTTTGTTATCTAGTTTACAGCTTTGACATAAAGTTTTCATTTTAAGCGTTTTCATTTGTTTATACCTCAAATTGCCTCTTATATTACCACATTTTTGACTATATCTTCGGTACTATAAGAGCTATTGACATAATTTTTTTGTAAATTACTCCCTTATTAATTGTCCTTCCAATAGCAGTGAAAAAAATATTTGGTACCATTTGAAGTTTTTTAGAAAAGTCGACCGTTTTGTTCCATCAACAAGTTGCGCCCTCTATTGGTAGACGGAGATAAGAAATTGTTGTGGTTTTGGATTTTTGTGGTAATATCAAGTATTCTCTTTACATCGAGACCAATCTTGACAAATTCAGGCAACCCGTTTCGAAGTTACACGATTTTTTCCAGTAACACGTAATTTACTTCCCCCTCCCTTTATTTTGACAGCAATCGTAAAAATTCATGAAACAAAGTTTTACATATTGATCACTAGTTTACAATGAATATATTTTTTTAAATACTTTACTGAGGAAAATTGCCCAAAAATGGGAATTTCAAATTGAAATCAGTGAAACGCCCTCTGGCGGCAATGGTAGGAAAGTGAAAATAATTTCCAGCATTTTCTCTTGACCGGATTTATTATAAGATTTTTTATTTCACTGTTCTATCTCAAATAGTTTCCGATTCCGAGTTATAGCCGGCCTCCTTTCTTAGTTGTACACCCTGTACAAAAGTCGCGTTTAAACTGACGATGTTTTGCCCAAGGAATGAGTGCAAAAAATTACCATTCTTAATAATCGGAATGTTGTTAAGATAAGAACGTGTTTTTCAACGACCCAGTCCAGGCGGCATAGTTTTACTTAGACCGCATTCACTAATTTTGTTATCGTCGAAAAGCCTGTTGCTTCTATTCAAACAGGAAACGCTTAGAGTTTGAATGACTCAAATTAATGGAGAAATGTTCCCTGTCGTGGACTTTCAACTGATTCGCCATATTTAAGAGATTTTTGAAGACTTTGAAGCGAAAAAAAATTTTTAAATCTTTGAAATGTGAGAGTCGGGGCTGATTAGGTTTATCGAATCACCAGCCACATTAAGAATGGCATTACCGCATGTTAACCCAGAAGTTTTAATTTAAACAAAAGTTGAACTCACACGAAGACAATGCTCTTCCGCAAAATGGTCAAAATATAAGCGCTTTTCTATACAATTTTGCACTTCGCCAAATTCATTCCATAAACCTTTTCTATGCTTGTCCTCATATAATTAGACCGTTCCAAAAATTACTGTGGAAGGAGTTTCCAAAATCAGAGAGAATGAAGGGCTAAATTATGACTTAACCATTCATTCATTGGCTAAATCATAATTTAGCCAATTTTTTTTAGTCTTATGAATGTAGCATAAACAGGACATAGATTTAAAAAAAAATTAATGAATGAATGGCATAGACAAATAAATGCTTCTATCCAACTAGTAAGAAATGTACACGCCTTTCCTTTGTACGATGGTCATAGAATTTCCTTAAATTTTAGTGCTTTAGGAAAAAATGCCTAGATTATAAGGGTATGTTGATTGACAGTATCAAAAATGCGTTCATTAACAAGCACTAATTAACACTAACGCTTTCGTTTCCTATGTAAGAGAAATTGAATAAACAGCTCTTTTGGAGTGCCAAAAGCACAATGCAAAGGACGATGGCATTTTAGCTCAACGCGGCAAGAGAAACCTGTTCACTACAATTATACGTATTAATAGAATCCAGTAGATTTCAACCAATCTTCCTCGCCATTTTGAATTTGTTTACAACAAATATATGAATTTCTGCACACAGAAGACCATCAGCGGTTTCAAGCGTTCAATTTTAATAAGTTTTAAAAACTGAACTGGTGAAAGTGATTTAAGCCAATACGTTGTACAGAACGTTGTACTAAAAAGTTGCGTAGAAGTAGGATACGAATCCAGTAACGTGTATAAAAATTCTTTGTAAAGCTTTTTTTTGGAAAAATAGTTTTCCAGGCGAGTTTCGGTATACAAGACTCTGAAGATGGAAGCATCTCTTGCGAAACGTGAGAACTTTTGGTTTCACATTTAGCAGTCAGGCCTGGCAAACCTAGACTTAACAGCTCACCACCATCGGAAGCTAAGAGGATGGATAATCATCCCAAAAATCCTTGTTTTAACTCACAAGGTAAAAGGCAAGGCAAGCCTTTCAACGCAAACTGTGGAACAAATTTAACAACGAAATAAGCCGAAAACTAGTTATCTTGACATGTAAAAATACTTTTCATTCGCAAATTGATGTTAAAGTAATTTCTTTCTTAATTAGAGAGCACCCTCTGATGATACAAAATTTTTGACTCCACTATGAAAAAAATTAAAGTTTGCAATAATAAACGTGAATTTCAATTTCTAATTTTAGGAATTTAGTTCTATAATAAGGAGAAGAATACTAACTGTAGAAAAAAACATTAAAAACTAATGTTGGGCACTAATCTTAACACAACTGAATTTTGTTGAAAAATACGGAATTCAAAATTGATTACAATTATTTTTGTTGGAAAATGTACGTTACATTTCGAGTATTAACCTGCATTATATTTAAAAGGTCATTATTTTAATACTTAAACAGCTTTCAATAGGGAAAATCTGGAAAAAATCGGTAATATGGTGAGCTAATTGTGAGGTATGCCATTTACAGGTTTTATCAGGTAAAATACACATTTGCATTTTAGTCCCCCAATTCGGCTTGGAATACTGTAAACCATCAATATTAAAATTCAAAAGCGTATTTGTACCACAAAATATTTCTTGTGCCAAAGACTGAATTTGAGCTTAACTGATTGTTGAACTTTCAACTAATGTCTTTTGAGACATTTTGGATCTTACAATTCTCAATAATTCCGCACAAGTAGTACCTAGTACAAGAGAGTATTGAAGAAGGGGGATAGATATATTGTTGTTTTTTAAATCGCGATTTGATGTCGAAAATTATTGCTTAATTTTCATTTGAAATTAATAAATATTACCTACAACTAAATCACAAAAGAAATACCTACGGATACAGAAGCCACACTTACGGCGATTTCTTTGATTTTGGTACGCTACACTGTGATCTTAAAAAGAATTATTTGAGCAGTACTGTTTATTAAAAATATACAATAGGTATATAAAATAAAATATACTAGGTATACTTTCGGACATGGATGTTTGTAAGCGTATAGGGCTATGACCATAGCTGTTGATGCCCTCAATCCCCTTCGTGGAACGGAATTAAAAAATAATAAAAAATATACTCACTAGATTTTTATAAATGTGTTATATTTATTAATCTTTGCGCCAGATTCGGCGGTTTCTGCGATGTTTGCAACATCCTTTTAGTTCGACGGTCATCTTAAAAGAAGGTATTTTCGCATTGCAAATTGGTATATGCCGAGACGGGCAAGTGTCGCTTCTATATCCGTAGGTATTTCTTCTGTGACTAAATTGGGCTGATATACTTAAATTGCTCCTTTCGATGACAATCAAAAATATTCTTAGAATTTCCTTTTTGATTTGAAAATTTTTAAATCAACTAGGTACCCATAATAATTTTCTCCATCACAAGAAATGACCGAGCATTAAGCATAATGAACATCAAGAAGGTTTATTTTTTAAATTTTTCATTGGCATTTTGAAATTTAAATGTTTCTCTGGATTAAACAAGTTTTAATTGTAAATATCAAAAAATCATATCATAAAAGTAGGAGTTGATATATTTGGAAGACATACCTTAATACTTTCTTCACCAAAACGGTTGGATTTGAACTTAAGTAACTTTCGCACTTTACAACCCTTCCACGATTGTGTTTTGGGAAATTTTGGATCTTATAGTTCTTAAGACGCACTCGTGTAAAAGTGTTGAATGCAATCAATCGAAATAGCACTGATAAGTTCAATTTACAAAAAGGTAACAGCTGGGAACCGGAAAGGAAGTTTTCGGGAAGAACTGAACCTAAAAATAGAACCATTATAATCTTAGTGCAGGGTGCCAGAAATAAATTATTTAAAAAAATCTAGATTCGAATTTTAACTATTTTAACTATACCTACTGGAGACTGAAACATTTAAATTGAATGACAGCCAAGGACAATATGACGTTCTTGAAAAAAGTCGTAAAAATGTTGCTCAATCATGGTGAAAAATTTCCGCAAAATTAAAAATCAATGAAATTGTAGGTTTATCTTTCAAAATCTGTTTCGGAAAGTTTCAATTTTTATCTCCATCGAAGTAAATTTTGACTAAAATCAAATTAAATTTAAACCCGCAAATTTTACGACCATGAAACTTACAATTGAGTACACTTTTCTATAAAATTCATTCATTTAGGTTGCAATTTTTGAGTCGACAACACTTCTGAAACTTCACAGTTATGAAAACTTCAATTTATTTCAATAACTCAAAAATCGTCAAACTGTATTGTTTCAATTCCGAAGGTAAATTTCCACTATCCCTTTTAAAATTTAAACACAACTGAATTGAAATATGCCTAAAATAATCTAGAAACCAGTTTTCTTGCTTCGTATCGTCAAAACCCAATTTTTACCCCACTTTTGGTTTTAAAAATGACATTTATGTTACTCCCCACTCCAAATTTTATCGAGATTATAATTTTCTTCAGACTATAAGTGAGAAACCTACTTTAAAGGAATATGTAATGAAATTTTAGTTAGGAATGAGAAGTAAAAAATTACCACTATCAGTAGAAAATTGATGGCAAAAAGGCATGACGCTAAATTTGTCAAATTTCGATTGTGCCGATTGAACGAACTAATTATTCCATGGTACAAACCATAAACGCGCACCAGAGGAAAGTTTTTTTTTTTTTGAAAAATGTTCACAAAAAATTTGTATAGGCACTGCTGACTGACATTTATAATACTGAGAAAAATCTGCCGCTCAACGATAAATAAGCGTAGAGAAGAACAAGTTACACAAAATCGAAAATAATACTACATAGCATGCTATAAAATACATTATAAAATAAAAAAATATTTTTGGTTGTAATAATCTAAATTTGTACAAAAATTATGAGAGCTCTGTCTTGCCTGACTGTACAATAATTCTAAAATTTTGTATCGATTGAAAAATTTCAACATTTTTGCGTCGCTGCAAGGTACATATAGTACTGAGCTAATGATAATAGATATACCATGTTGCTATTTGTACCTTTTTCATAGTTGATTTGTCGTTCCTGTTGTCGTGCATTTTCGGCCGCCACTTTTAGAAGACCTTGTATATTTCGTAATAGTGTTTCGGTCGATGAAATTGCCGTATCCTGTCCCGGCCCGTTAACGGACGCCACTGCACTTGCTAGGGTTGAATAATTTAAAGCTGTATGTTGCGAGTCGCTACTCGGCGCTGTTGGTAAAGGCAAATCACCGTCGTCTAAATCTGTAACAAAAATGGAATCTATACTTTCTTAACATTAGGTATACAGCGAGAGGAGGAATTTGCCCGAAATAATGATAGAGGAAAAGTGGTCGAGCGAACCGCACTATATGATATAGGCATTGTTGCATACTAAATAGGGGCGTATTAATAAAATACGAATAAAACAGCTGGAAAGACGTGTAATTTTCATTCATATTATAATTAGATGAGCGCTCCATATCAGGTAATTGCTAAAATATATATAAATTAAAACATTAAGGAAACCGGTAGGTACGCTTTTAATAACTCAGTTAACGTAGTAATATGCGGAAAATATTAGGCATTAAATCATTATTTCTCTTTATTACGGGTCAAGAGATATGGTTGAATCGTTTTTGTTGTTGTATAGAAAAATGAAACTTAATTAATTAGCCGTTAAGTACACATTAACAAGATGAAGGTTGCGAACAATCGACAAGTTCAAGGTGCTGGTGGCTAGTCATTTTACAGAGCGATATGGTACCTATGTCAAATTGGGGTTGTTGCTTGAAGGCAAAATTAACAAACAAAATAGGCAATTTCAGCATTTAGTTAATAATAGTGATGTTAAAGATAATCACTGGTATAAACCAGTCTACTCTTTTGAAACTTCTTTACCATAGAAAAGTATCTGGTATACTACAAATTGAACTGTATGGTTTTGTTTCCAATTTTGCCCTAAAAGGTTCAAACGGATATCGTCATTTCCAAGCATGAAGAAGAACGTTAAGGCTTCCTTTAAATATTCCCTTGGGCAAATAAAAAATGTGGTTTACACCTTATCAAATCTTAAATAGCTCTAGACTTAGTTGCGTGCTGCACTTTGAAAAATATGCTATTTGACAAACATGTTGCAAGTTTAAACTTAGATTTTCAATTTAGTAGAACTGCGATACTGAAGCTTAATTTTACATTGGACTATTGGAGGGTTATTAGGTCCTGTGTGGGATTAGGAGAAAGTTTACAAATGGAGTAAAAGTACAGTGGCGGCTCGTCAGGTGGCGCAGGTGAAGTGTTGCTTCACTAAAAATTTATGGACTGCATAACGCCCTTAAATATATTACCATCATCTTTAATATTAAATGTACATTATTGTGAGAGATGATTGTGTCTGTGTGATTGTATAAATTCTGCGCCACCTATTTCTAAAGCTTAATATACAGGGTGTTTCAGAATAAGATGCTGATCCTTAAGGGTGTGAATCCTTATGTGATTTTAGGAAGAAAAGTTCAAATAAACCTATGTCCTAAACCTCTTAACTTTTGAGCTACATGGTGTTAAAGTTTTAAGAAAAAAAGTGTTTTTTTATCGCATCCTTAATTATTTCCTAGATATTTTTATCAAATTTGGCACACGCCCTCTAAGCATCAACAGCCACTTTTTGATAAAAAAAATTTTTTAATTTTTTAACCAGTGGCGTCCGTACAGGATGTGAACTAGATATTTTTGGAAAAATATTATGCACGCCACTGACTTTTGTTAAAATAAAAATTATTTTTAAAATTCCCCTTCATTTTAGGGTAAATTTAATTTTTTGACTTTTTTTCGTCCGACGAACGGTTTCCGATTAAAAAAAAATAAAAAGCATTTAATGCGCATGCCGCTATGTGCCTATGATTTCTGAAAAGGAGGCTAGAATCTTTGTTGTCAAGGAA
This sequence comes from Pyrocoelia pectoralis, assembly GCA_036250285.1. NCBI lineage: Eukaryota > Metazoa > Arthropoda > Insecta > Coleoptera > Lampyridae > Pyrocoelia > Pyrocoelia pectoralis. The sequence continues at coordinate 49,649,471 of CM070078.1, forward strand.
ATAATTGCAATGACAAAATAATATGTTTATTTAATAAATTTTACCATGAAATTAAAAAAAACTAACATTAGATAACCTGAACAAAAACGAAAATAATTTACAGGAGCTGTTGAAACTTTAAAACCTTGTAGCTCAAAAGTTAAGAGGTTTAGGACATAGGTTTATTTGAACTTTTCTTCCTAAAATCACATAAGGATTCACACCCTTAAGGATCAGCATCTTATTCTGAAACACCCTGTATACAGGGTAGGTGAAAGGTCAAACAAACTTGGTCTAGAATCGAATATGGATTTCAAAAATATGAAAATCTATAGAGTGTTCCATTTAAAATAATCGAGTACGATCCTGTGTACAGACGAAACCGAAAGCAGTGCGGGCCTGAAAATATTTTTAGGTTCTAAACAAGGAACATCTGAATAAGAAATGTCTCTTAACCTTTTGTCCTAAAATTAATATTAAAGGTACTATCGAAGAACGAAGGGCAAGTGGGCAACCCTGTATATGCTCCTCTCAAAATTACACACCCCGACAGACGATCTTGGAACATAAAAATGTAAAGGTTCGTTAAATTCGACACATCTATTCAAGTGTAACTGATGATACAAACCGCACAAACTATTACTGGAAAATATTAATTTAGCCCGAAAGCAAGCGGGAACGTTTTCATCTTTATGAAGCTGTTGATGTACTAAATTTCGGCTGCTGGACAACAAACGGTCTTCGATTACTTCGCAAAGAACCATTTTTTCATCCCTCTGAAGTAATACAGTAGTGTGCCACATTCCAATCTGGAGTGGGAAAGAAACCGAGACCGTTATATTTCAATGTTGGAAGACTTTCTACAGCCCATGTTGAAAGCCATGTGTTCATTACTTACACCATCGCTTATTTCTTTAATAGAAAAATCACTTGAGCGCTCTTTGTTATTTTCAGAAATTGCTCTTAAGCAAATAAATGATGTGTTCATTACTTCATAAGTTTCATATAGTAGTGCAGTGTCCATATAAATATAAAGTGAATGAACATTTGGACAAATCCCATGACTATCGGGGTGCCACAATATGATGGGACTATGATATTCTCATCATATTGTGGATATCTCTTAATTAATTCGTATTCATAGTTCTGGACAAATTGTTGGTCACCTTTTGGCCAGACTGATCTTTGTCGAAAGTACATTCGGCCATACAGTGATGTGTACGTTTTAAGAATTTGGAAGTACATACATTCAAACCACGAGAACCGAAAGAAAAATTTGAGCACTTTTCCTCGGACTCGGACTTCATAATATGGAGCAAAAAGAGCTCAATACTAGCCACACCGCACCCTGGATATATTCCAGATATGGGTGGACTCTTAACATATTTATCCGTATAACATTGGGCCGAAGAAATAATGAAAGAAGTTCTTCAACTACTAAACAATGTTCATTCTCAGAAATGGATGTAACAACACTCTGGGATTTGCTCTTTATTAATTTCAAAAATTGCTCTTATAGATGACCAGTTAACGGTACTTAATCAAATAAAATTTTATTTATAGATGTTTTTTTTATTTCATAAGTTTCAGATCTGCCGAACTTTCTCAGTAAAGCATACCAAAATTAACATTTGGACAAATCCCATGACTCTCGGTGGGTCACAATATGATGAGAATATCTCTTAATTAATTCGAATTCATTATAAATATCTGGACAAATTAGACAAATTAAGCAAAATCCCAATGTTAATTAACTACATCTTGGCGATGAAATCACATTGGGAATTCAGGAAGTTCGCGATTAATTAAAATTATAAATTAACACGCGTTGTTCAACTTTTCGCCAAGTTGTTCTCTTAAAACTGTAAGTGGTACTTTAATTACTGTTAAAGTTGCCCAATAAAGTGAGCGTTGTAGCTCTCTAATTAAAGAAACGCCAGAATCTTTAATTATTTATAGATATGATAATTAGTAACCGACTTATTAAAAGCGAGTTAAATAAGTCGTCAAAAAGAAGCGTGTCAGAGTACCATCTATCTCCTGCCCTCTACCGTCGCGCATTAAAATTCCGCCATCGAAACTTTTTCTCATCGTTTAAAACAAACAAATTAGTCCCGCATATTTCTTGTCGAGTAAAAACAAGGTAAAACTAACACGCATCTGCAATCAAATATGATTTATACGATGTTAATGTTAACTTGTATCATTTCGAACTCGAGTACAAGAGGACCTCTCTTGCCGAGTGAACCTGTTGACATCTCGCTCGAAAGTTAATCGACGCAACAGTCCGTAAAGCGAATTTTTGAATTGTAATTCGATTCCTTATTTTGTGCAATCAAATATACTTATGAATGCTGGACTGGTTTTCTTCAGTTAGTTGAGCACACGCATTCTTTAACAATGAGAGAAGAAAAAAACGAGGAAAAAACCTTGAGGTTGCATTGACTAGACTTTGTCCAGACGTGGCTGTAAAATTTTAATTTTAACTCACGCAATTTACCGTTGACTAGGATTTACTAGAAGTCGCCTTTAGCGGTCTTAAAGTGGATTTACACAAAATTTTATTATCCTCAGAGTGGAAATTCCACTTTTACGGTCAATGTCGATTGTAGATGGCGCTTACGGTTAATCTTTCTCTTTATTATTAGATTTTTTGCCGCCGGTAAACGTCGTGACGTTTCTTTTTGAAGGGCCATTATTCGTACGAGGATTAGTCGGTCCACAGTTCGACTGTTCTAGATGGCGCTTATGTAACTAACACACAATGATTAATTTAAGCGCTTATTTTAAGTTGATTGGATTTTTCCTCCACCAAATACATCGAATAAGAAATTATAAAGTAATGTTGTAAGAGGTCAAGACGAGTCACATGCATCATTAATACAGTACGTCAAAAAAGCTAACCGTGTAAACTAACGATTAATGACTCCTTAATTATAATTTTTTCCTATACCTTCTTACCTTGATCTTTCTCATCGTCATCTTCTGGATCGGAAATATTATCATCGTCATCGTCATCTGGAACCGAATGCGTCGGTGAATGTGGCGACGGCGGTACATCGGCTTCGCTACCAGAATGATCACCGTCAACCGGTGAACCTGCACTACCACCGCTCGCATTTTTCGATAAATTTAATACTGGACTCGTATTTGGTGAACCTGCAATAATAAAAAAAACGGATTTAATTAATGGTTGTAAAACTGGGATTCAAAGGACGTAAAAGCGAACCAATCCCGAATGTAATAAATTACAGAAGGGAAACACAATTACACACACACACATATGCAGAAATTGAAACGAGTCGAAATAAAGCTCGATATAAATTACATCCCTGATTCTTCTCAATTGACCTATCTATCTAATCCTTCGGATTTACTCGATATATTTATTTAATTGCCTTTCACTTGTAAGACATTAATTAATTTGCCATCCAGATTTACTTGCGACCGTTTTTCTTCTGTTAATTTGGTTGTACGTAGTGAAACCTAATAAATGTCAATTCGAGACGAATTTATCATTTACTTAGAACGCTGACTTATTGATTGCCTCATAACTACATTTTGAAAAAAAAACAATCATAGACCTTTACAGTAAACAAATAGGACTATATGGTAACAGATGGAACCCCCAAATGATTTATCTTCGTACAAGACGTAGAAACAGTGCATTTTATGACTAAGGACTAAAGCAAAGTAAAATATTCCTAAATATTAAAAAAAAAGTAAAGTAGGTGATTTCTCAGAAATTTGTAGGAATTTCTCGAAAAGAGTAAGGAGCTTTTTAGAAATTACCCTCTCCTTAAGCAATTTCAAGGTGTTTACGAAATTAAATTGCTAATAATTTACAATAACCCCTCGAAAAAGTCATATTTCTTTAGATAATTATAAATCATTCCTCAAAATTCCTGAACTAATTTTTTGGAAAACAATAAAGAATTTTTCAGAAATCACAACACAAACTATAAGTCCTATTTTCTTAGGGATTTTCAAAAAATTCAAGATATTAATACCTAATAATTCCTCAAATTCATCATTTCTCCTACCTAATATAAGTCATATTTTCTTAAACAGTAAACTGAATTATAATTCTTCAAAAATTTCTAATAATTCTTAGTATGTGTAATTCTTCGAAGACACCAAAGAACTTCCAGAAATCACCAGTTAAGTCTTATTTTCTTAAGAAGAAATGTAAATTCGTAATGATTCTATAATAATGCTCAAAAATACCTAATACTATTTCTACTATTTGCCATGCCTATATTTTAATAAATATGAATCAAAAACTATACATTATACACTTTGTTCCATTAAAATCGTATTCAAAAAAGTTCCTCTAATACTCATTGCATTCCCCATTTGAATTGCCATTGAAATTCTCCGCGAAAGGTATTGTTGAGCTTGTGGCTCACCAGGCTGAATCCGATTTCAGAGATAAAGTCTTTCGTTTCTTTACACCAAGGTCCCAAGTATCAAAAGAAAGTCCTTTAAAAATAAAGTTCTTTAATTGTTGGTATATAGCGTGCTTCAGTTTATAAACGAATTCTGCTGCAGCAGCTGATTCCACAGTTCTAGGTGGGATGGTGGTAAGATCGCACGTCACATCCCACACTAATCGTTGTCCTTTAGACCAAGGTGTTATGGTTACTCCATCTGGTTTTTTTCCATCATCTCGGGATAGGCCTCTAGGTTCTAAAGTTGACTGAATTTGAGTTGTTGATAATTAATGCTCGATGTATAATATGGTTCAGCTCAGTATGTCTATATGATCTTCCTTTGCATTTTGTACGAGAAGGACCATGAAAACCAGTTTCGTCAACTGTTGCTCCACAATCACAGACATGTTGCTGATACAGTTCACATCCTAGGGGTAATCAAATGTATGAATCAAACATTTGATCATCCATCAATGTACCAATGTGTTTAGAAGGAATAGCTTAAGCCATCCGCCAGATTCTGGACATGATAAGGATAAGTAGGGAGCTTTGTCATTAATAGATGTTGGAATAAACTCAGTTTCTAAAATTCTCTTCCTGATGATATCATCCCATTTTTTCTGAATAGTTAAATTATCAGGCAGTGTCGTATTTATTGACGACCATTCTTCCAAGCTTTCCCTCTGTTGGTGTACATAAACCTTATTGTCCTTAGGATCCCTAATAAATTGTTCTAACTCCACGTTCTTAAACGAATTTCAAAGAATTAAACATTCCTAATCACTCTTTAACAAATTCTAATAATTTCTTAAAAACATACAAGAATTCTCCAGAAATCTTCATCTTCAATTAAAACCCATTTTCTATCGCAAGTTTATTTTGATTTTGGAAAGGTTGAGTTCCTCCCAATCCAAGAATTGTTATCCTAGAAAAGGCCGTACTAATTACTATTAAGATAAACACCGTATGTGGTAGCGGGTTGCATGATTCGTTCAATCATAATCATCTTCTTATGAACCTTTGAAACTACATTGATTATTCTTTTTTTGCTGATACTGGTATCCACATTCTTCGCGCACGGTATACATCAGGTCTCCTACATCTTATATTCCTGTTCGACATTACGAAGCCATGACTTCTTTTTCCTACATACACCCCATCTGACTACAAACAACTTGGATCTCCAAACGGAAAAGTGAGATCATCGGCTAGTTCTTCGGGAAGAACAACCTTACGGACACGAAAAAGAAACAAAACCAAGGAGAATGTGAAAAATCGCATTAGAAAGCAAGAATTTAAACAACGGAAAGTGAAACGAAAAATAATCTTATTCACACTCCGTGACGATCAAAGTTCAAAAACCAAGCGTGACGAGCCATTTTTAGCTCATTGTTCCATTTCATTGTGTAGGATGACAAATTCGATCTAAACATTGTCTCCTTTTTATAATAGTAGTACAGCAGTAAATTTTAAATATGACTTGCCGCCATTGCGAAAGGCAGATAAGACAAGGCAAGTACAAACGCATTAATACGCATGAAAACGTTTGTTTTACGTCTCCAGTTTATCTTATGTATTATTATTGTTCTACTTGCAGTAGATGACAAGGGGATGATCTTATAGCATTGCAGAAGTAGAAAGCAAAAGGTAAATGACCCTTTATTTGCTTGATATTGTCTATGAGTACAATTTGCATCCTTATATCCTATTTAGATCTTTACCGTTCATATTTTCCTTTTTCATACGTTATTGATGGTTCCAAAATATCTCTTTTCCCTAATTTTTCACGCCAAGCCTTCTGTACTATTATTTTGTTCCACTTTGTAGAGAAAATTGTAAATATTTCATTTTCTTCTTTTTTCTTTTCTGCATATTCCCAATACCTTTGCTTCTGACATTCATGTTGCCAAGTAAATCGTGCATTAACTTTCACTTATACTACTTAATTACTTTACAATCTGTAACGAGTATATATCAAGTAACACCTAAGAAAGTAATTCATTTATCTTAAAACTCTTGAATGAACGTAAACATAATATTTTGGGTCGCTATGTATAACGATGGAAATCTATTTAGGTTACGAGGAAGTTTTTGATCTATTGATTTTTTGGTTGTTTTAATTAATGTTTAAAAAAGTATACGTTCTTACCGCCACGTGAACTGATCTCCCTCGCTTTCTGATCTAAGGGTAAAGGTCTATCAGGATCCCCTCTATCTTCTCGTAACCTGTAACAAAATAAAAATGTAAATTATTCGCATTTCGGCTATTAAAAAAACGTGGAAATAAAATTGATTTGGAGAAACATCTGCCCGTTTGATGCTCCCCCGACCATAAACAAAAATTATACAAATCGCCGAAATTGCAATTATAAAAATACATCTGTTTTAATTAGAACATTGGCAATAAGTCGCGAGGGGTGAAGTTTAAGGTTTAGGAGTCCCTTGTTAATGGCGCTCTCAACAGGGGGTTGCTTCATTACAGGGCTGCATCTACGTCTGTTAATGTAATATCGGGTGAATCTTACCTAAAGCTTATAAAATGTAATGAGAAATACTAAAAGATGATGCGGAATTGCTAATTAAGACTAATGTGGGTACTTTAATAATTCAGGTTTCGAAAATTCGTGGTTTGTAAGAGAGAAAAAAAGGCGCGTGTCATAAATTATCAGGTCATAAAAAGAAGCTTTAAACATTATTGCCTCGTCAAATAAAACAATGCATATGAGGTCTATGTATACACATATAACAAAAGTTCTTATACGCCCTCTCCACCCTTCAAGTTTCAGGTTTCGCCCACTGACAGCAAAGAAATAACAGGTCTGTTTATGACTTTTCATATATTCTTCGTTATGCTCACGCAATGTTTTTCAATTTTAAAGCGAAGTTCACAGCTGCAGACTTGACTAAGTACCTAATAAAAGATCTTTCCCATCTTCTCTAATTTGCGCACACGATAGCGTTTTGTTTTATTATCCTTATACGTTAACATTTGAACAAATCCCCCATCCCACCAAACACGTCAATCTCACTCACCTCCATCCCCCCATTTCCATTTTGAATGCATAAAGTTTAAGGTTTTTAGCGTTACGAATTGTCTCGCTTTTTAAGTAAATCAGATTTTAAAGTTAAACACCTGTGCGCGCTTTTCCGTATAATTTTCCATTTTCCCTTCAAAATTACAGCTATACATTGTCTTTTCGGTACCGAAAACACACCCCAATTGAGTGTTCTTAATGTTTGAAATGCTCTCAGCTTATAATACAGACTTCGCATTACTTTTTAAATATTCAAGCCTAAAGTCAGGACGTCTCTAAAAGCATTTGGCCATTAAAAAATTAAGCAGTGGCTTGCAGTATTATATTATTATTACTTTATGGATACTTTGCTGTGCACTAAATGGGGAGGAAATCGGTATATTAGAAGGAAAGACGTATAAGAAGAAAATCGAATGAAAAGTTTCGAGTAGAAGAAATGGAATTATGGGACTTAGCGAGTGATTTACGGTTTTTAGAGGCTCTTTGCGGAAAAATAATCTTGCGAGCGCGAGATGTTGTAAATGGCAATTAAATTGCTAATTCGTTTAATATACCTACTTCACATACGTTTTTATCGTTTTATGTACTTTGTTAAATGTTATTATTAATTTCTCATCATGGTCTCAACAAGTTCAGTAAATGAGCTTGATGAATAAAGAATTTAACTCGTGTGATTTACCAGCAGATTTAAATGCCACTCATCTCCACTAGAAAAAGTAGCAAACAGCTCTGATAGGTTAACAGGTATGCTGGAAATAAAGACATTTATAAACTATTTCGTTAGCTCAGCTGACTGCAAACCTAATGTTTTGTAGTCCACTCGACTACTTACAGTACTAACTGTAGGAAACCTAGTAACACATTTTAGTGATTTCAGTGTTGTGTCGTTCAACGGCCACAAGTGTTCCAGTTCTTCAGGTCAAAACACACATGGCTAAACCTTGGGCTCGAGAGTGCTTTTGTTCCAGAAAGGTGCGATTGAATGGAGAATGTAAACTACGGGTCCGCGTCCGCAGCCTCCTCGACCATAATTTATGGAGTGGTAGGTAACCATTTTTCGTCATCCAGAACGTGAACGTCTAGTAGAAGATGCTACACAGACGGCGAGACGGCGCACCACGTTCATTTTAATGTACTTCACTTGTCTAACTGAGACGATCCATGTGGGCTGAATCCTTGCCGAAAGTTGCCATGATTGATTAGATGTTAACATCCTTAAGCATATCTCATGCGTAAGTGTCGGATCCAGAATGCACAGCCCCTCACGAGAATGAAAAGCCCTAACTCAATATTGGTGGAGTTACCTGACAAATGACGAAAGGGGTAAACTGGGCTGAATACTATTAATCGCCAGAAATCGCCCGCATAAAATGAAACTGTTCATTGGAGAACGAAAGTGCGGACTGTGCAGTGAAAACAAAAAAAGATTGTAAGGTACTACACCACCAAAAAAATGAACTATTCGAGTTTGATATTAGTATGGCATGGATTTTAAGCTCCACCCAACTAAGGCTCCGATTTATCTACTTGGCTGCACAGGGTTGCTTGAATGAAGCTTAATTAACTAGGGTAAGCACAATAAACCGAAATGACCGCAGTATCAAAAGAAACGAAAGAAAAGCGATAACTGGTTGTAATAGAAAAAGATAATTTATGGCATGTGTAAGACATGAGTCGTAAACAAGAAATCAACGCCATGGAAATGGAATGCAGCAGAAGATGCTCTAGATTGAATCAGAAATAATGAAGAAGATTACAACTGGCATTAAAAGACAATCGACCGTAAGAAAGTATAACAAAATAACCGAGATCGTCGAACGATGATTTTGAGGAAGACATTGAAAAGAGTGGATCGACGAATGGAGATTGGGACGAATGGAAATATTGATTGAGAGACGAAACGTAACGGCAACTGTATAATTATTAAAATTCCACTTTTTTGGAAGTTCGGGATGTAAACGTTGGCATGGGACAAATGTGTTTTCGGCGAGATGGTGCCACAGAACAAATAGTGAGTGCGTGATATAAAAGAAGCCATTCGTACAGAAGATGCAGCCAAAACACTTTTCACTGTTTGGAATACCTTTCCTGAGTTTGTGAAGATGATCTGTGGGCATGGTTTGTTCTTAGCAATATTACAGACCCATGATCTACTTCCTATTGGGAGTGTTGCAACCTTTTCTAAACAGTATAAGTTTGTTTTTCATAAAAATCTAGAAGTTAAAGTTCGGCAGGTATATCAAAAATTGCTTGTCTTCGGCCGAAAAAATGAAAACCTATACTTTTGCGCGTTGTAGCATTTACCAGGACGATAACATATCATATTTTGAAACACTTTTGTGTTGTGCTTAAACTGCTGGTTAACATGAGATTTTCCTGTATAATGGTGGTGCGAATGGAACTTAGCTTCTCTGCACGTATTTGAAAGTGTGCGGAACTGGCCCCTAAAATATGTGTAGTAGATGCAGTATTTTATCATAAAATGTCCTTATACGTTTGTGAGATAATATTTCGCTAATTAAGAAAGTAAATAATAAGAACGAACTCCACTAATGGAAGAGATCCATATAAACAAATAACCGCTTTTTTATGAATAGCGGTACTGTAGGTCCTTTAGGCAAATTAAAAGTTTAACCGTGAATAGTATTAGCGAGTCAGTTTCTGTAATTTATATATTTAATAGTTCACTGATGGTGGCCGCATACATGAAGAGGGTTGTGTAGAACGCTGAACGTCGACATGCAATGCAATTTTTTTTAATTTACGCACCTGTATAATTTGAAAAAAGTGAAGATGCCTAGAAATTGAATAGCAAATAGGTTTTCTTCTTGTTGCTTTCTTATATTTGGCTAGGTAATAAGTTAATTGGGGTGGCTCATCGGCGAAATGTCGCGTCTGTAAATTGCTCAAAGAGAAGTGAATATTATTTTTAATTAGAGGGCCTCTATTCTGGCAACAAATGGACACTTCCTCTTAGCGAAACAGGTTAATTCTTACAGCAATGACTTACTTTAAAGTAATGATTAAATAATGTATTAGTTAATTAAAAGGTGGCGGTATTGTACTACCTCTACCCAAGATATAAACCCAAACAATATCTAAGATATCTTTAGATCCATTTGAGAGTTTCACAATTCACTTAGCAACTTTGATAGACAAACTAAGAGCAGTTGAGAGAGATCTTATCCGCCCTTACTAATCTAATATTCTAATTGTATTCTAGGAAATGCTACATTCAGTTAACAGATTCCATGTTAACTGTTGCTGGCTGTCATATAATGCGCGATTATAGTACGTATTTTACCTCATCGTGAAGGCGCCGGAACTTTCTTGCAAAGTTCCGGAAAGCTCCTCCGGGAAACATTGAAATCTCATTTCCGCATGTACAACGTATCTTGGAATTATGGGTATAATTAGTAAAAGAAACTTCTCCTTTCACCCTCTTTGGCGCATTGTTATTCTTAGTATAACATCTACCTGATGTCAAAATATGCTAACAGATATATAAGGGATGAAAATCGCGTACAAAACCGCGACCGTATTTGGTGATTTACGAAATTTGGAATTTCTCGGATAGTGGACCATCTCGTTGTAATAATTCGGTGGAAAACGATAGGGCTGCAATTCTATTTGGTCTGTTGTTTGTATATGCCTACTATACGGCGAGGCGAAGTAATATAAGCGTAAAACGAAGATGGCCGTATATCATGGGCGGAAAAAGACGGAAATAGTTTCAAATTTCATTTAAGATTTAATTTGGACCGAGATATGTGGATCCCTCTGTAAGATTATCGAAATCCGTAAGTTGGATGGGAATAAGGGCGGATCTTGCAAAACACAACGCCGCAATTAAAGCTTTGCTTTTATTAAGCTCCGCTGCAAACAATGCGTGTTTTAGAGAGGCAGCGAGTGATCCTTGCAGAATGGACATTGGGGTGGTGATTTTGATTTATAAGTACCTGGATCTTTTTCTAATTAAAATTTTCGTTTACTTTCGCTTCCTGAAGGGAATCAATTCATTATTGTGTCTTCGCTTTTTAAATCGCATAGATAAGCGCCTACTTGGATGCCGATTAAAACAAAACACGTTTTTTGGCGTACCGTTATTAATCCCAGTTTAATAATCAATTTGGTGGGACTAGCCGAAGCGCGCGCCATCTAGAAAGGTAACGTCTTGCAAGCACGTACAATGGACGTTAAATCTTGTTGACTTAACATTACGAATGTATGAGATTCGTGTGGGTCAGCACGCAAATAACTGACATATAACAACCTCCTCTATGTAAATAATAATTTCGGTTAACAAACACATTCGTACGTATATATGTATACTCACTGCGACGCGCCGCGCCGCCTCTTCAACCCTTACACCAGTCGTCGCATATCGCCGCGACGCATCGTTAAAAGGAGCCATGTGTAAAATTTTCTAATATCAGATAATATTACAAACTTTTTTGATTGATAGAATGGAACATCACAAACACATTTCAACCCCCCACCTCATAACACCGAGCGGATGTAAGAGGGCGCTTCGAAACTTATATATGTGTGATGACGTGCACTCCTGTTTTGATAAATGTAACAGTGTCTTGTAATCGACTTTGATTCGACATGTAACAAACACCCTCTGTGAGAGAATGCGATTTGATTGATGCAACCCTCGCACGGTATTTGATTTTTTAAGGTGCAATCTTCCTCGTATCACATCAAAAAAAAACGCGTACCTAAACGAAATCGAAATCGTTTTTCGTTTATTCGTAAAAGAAAAATTGTGGAGCTTATGAAGTTTTCATTCGGTTATTGATTTAATCGTCTTTCACGTGATTACCCCTCGTGGACATCGTGTTAATGTCTTGTACTACTATAAGATGAGACATACAAAAATGGAGTGGAAACCTAGTTACCCTTCCACAAAACAACAACGTTTCTCCTCACTTTTAAAATAATTATGAGATCATTTAAGCAAAATGCAAATGCTTGAAGAAGACAAATTACAACCTTCCCCTTCCTCGTTCCAAATGTCCTTTTGCTTATACTACAACCTTGAATAGTAAGAATGGTAACTGTTATAAGACCATAACTAACGTAATAATTACGAACTGATTGCATTCTGTAAAAACTCACTTAAGAGGGAAGGTCCCGAGGCCATTTTCGGTCCAAACATCTATCGTGTCCGAGAAGTATGAACAAAAAAATATGCCTAAAAAATAATTTTGGCTCACGATTGGACGGTTGAATGCACGTACATAGGACACGACATATGGTTAAAGAAGCTAAACAATAGCCTAGCTAGGAGACTTCCCTGTTACCCATTGGTAATGCCCAAACCTTTCTTTTCGCATTTGAAACGTGTATCAACCTGTGGCGTTATGTTCCGCCATAGCTGTTATTTAGGGTTCGTCACTATTTCTCAATCGATCAGGAATCTACATGACGTTTATGATTAATATGACAAACCTATTAGAGAGTAACTCTGTGCTATCGTTACGGTCCCAGTTTGTCAATTTTCACAAGATGGGCTAAATCCTACTGCAGTACGACAATTTTGATAAAAGATCATCTTTAGTGACGGAACGCATTTTTGGCTTATTGACTTAGTAAACAAGACAAAGTTTCGAATCTGATAATGCCAATCGACAACAGTTCCAGGTGCATCCTTTGAATTCAGAGAAACGGTTTTTGGTTAGGAGGCGTAATCACCCTTCACCAGATTTGATATGCTGTAAAGCTCATACAACGATTGAACGATTGGGCGAAGGTTTCCAGGTCAGATTATTTCGGAAGAAGGCTCGGTCAGGTGCTTGGATATATGTTAATAGTTAAATCTCTAGTTTTAACAATACGCCATAATCTCATAATAATAACATTGTTTCCAGAATTTCTGCCGTACCTCACATACACCTTTCTTTATTCAGTTTACAAAGAAAAACCATACCTTTCCAGGAAATGAAGAGCAAAGAGGGGAAAATATTGAAGGGCGCCAAACAAATCATGGAAGATGAAAGCGATATTTTCAAGAATGACTGGAAACTATGAACAATAAATCGGAGGAGAACTACATCCACGCCCTAGAGACGTACACGAGAAGCAAAGGTAGAGAAGGAAATTAAAAAGTTAAAAACGGGAAAAGCGGTAGAAATTGTCCGAATTGCATCAGTAATGCTAAAATGCAGTGGATAATTAGGAATATGAGCATAACAATAGACAATCAAAAGAAATTATCTGACGACAAGCAAACCCACATTTATAAAAAGGGCGACAATAGGAAGTATACTCGGGAAATGAAACCGGAAAAATGTGGACCAACCAATAGAAAACAGAGAGGAAAGCTATAAAAACAACAAACCCGGAGAGGGCTGAACAGCGAAGAAATATGTGGTAGTCTAAATAAGAGAGCAGTTCCACAAAAAATAAATCTAGCGCTGAAAAGCTTATATTAGTAACTGTTTGATAAGAGCCAGGCACGAATTTAGAGAAAAATTTAGGGTAGGGAAAGTCTAGTAACTTTAGCTCCCCATTCTCGCATAGAATTTCGATTTTTAATAAATTTTCTTATGGGGACGTTTAGAGTTTTAATCTTTTTCATGCTTTCCGCGAATTTTTTTAAATAGCTGGGCTAGACTCTTCTAAACAATAATAACAACGTTCATGGCTGAAAATAAAATAAAGAGAAAGTCCATAAAAAGTTACAATTCCATTCGTGACGTAAGGGCGTGCCAAATAAGATAAAAAGCAAAGTGAACGAGACGGAAATGAGATTATTGAGACAAATTGTTAATAAAACGCGAGAAGAGGCAGAATACGAAGCGATGTCATCAAAGCACATCTTGATGTTCCACCAATATAGAAAAAATAGGACAACTTGACATTCTATAGGAAGAATCGCGACAATGCACGAGAACAACAGAAAGAAGAAGAAAGAGAAATTCGAAGAGAGCATGGGAAAATGATATTAAAGAAGGGAAGAGACCAGATTGATGGCACATTATAGGATGAAATGGAAGGGAAAAAACTCAACCCCATTAGTCTTATACCTAGCGGCAGATAGGCTCAACGTTTAATGAAGTTAGCGAGCAGTTAAACAAAAAGTATATTTTGGAAACAAAAGCGGCCCCAGCTCAGAGCCTTGTAGAGCACGAATATTGTAAGTCAATTTAGAAATTTATCTTGCCAGTAATTTCTTATCTAACTAGGCTCAACATTAACATAAGTTTAATTATTGATTAGTTCCGAGTACACCTACTACTTCAAAAATTACAAAGTACGCCCTAATGGGAAGAAATTTAGGGCTGAAAACATCCTTATGTCGGTTAATGTTAAGGGCAATAACTTCGAGGTGAATGAACAGAAATACAATAACAAGAATCAATACGGAAAAAGTCAGAGAGAAAGGTATAATGGATTAATGTCAGATGGTATAATGAAGGAAAATTATGTAACGAGAGGTGGAATCTTACACTGTTCATTAATAAAGGGGAAGGTGCAATAAAAGAAAAGTGCACATGAGGAAAATCTATAAACTGACCAAGACAGGATAACTACACTAGAAATGAATGTTGACAGGAAGAAAATCTATTATCCAATCGGGGCGTCACAATGGAGACAAAAGAAGTTTTAGCGACAGATTTATATACCAACATATTCTATTAACGTGCGCAACATAACTGTGCCGAAACTTACATTAACTCGATTTCGCAATTTTATGAGAGTTTGGCACGCATTTCTTTAGAAAAATTTCTCGGAAAACATCTTACGTGTTTATAAAATATGGCGAGGAAGGAGGATGGAAAAAAATCGTAACAATTATTTAAATTACAATCGCTATATACGAAAAGTGGAATTAAGTGGATGTACCGACCGAATGCAAATCCCTTCTCCGTAGAGACAAATTACATTTTCGGAAAATGTATTCTCAAGTACTAAAACCCAATTTAAAATCTTCGTTGTCAAAAACTAATCACGCACCTTTAAAATAAAAGCTCCGACACGAAATCGCATTTCCGTTCACGTTTCCATTATTAACTTTACTGAATGTTATTTTTTATTCAAATCAACCCCCTTTACCCGATGACGACGCCAACACCTCGTCCACCCCCCATTTTGCAAGAAACTTAAGCGATCATTTGTCATCTCGTTTCGCGGCTTATGACTTACGAGTTTTGTCGTAACCTTTTCAAACACAGGGACTGGGTGAGTATTTTAAAACCCTGGGAGAT
This sequence comes from Pyrocoelia pectoralis, assembly GCA_036250285.1. Lineage (NCBI taxonomy): Eukaryota > Metazoa > Arthropoda > Insecta > Coleoptera > Lampyridae > Pyrocoelia > Pyrocoelia pectoralis. Next base: position 49,665,134 of record CM070078.1, read on the forward strand.
ACAGATCGGATAAGATGTACAACATCCATACAGACAGACACCCGCTGTTTGCCACTGTTGCCTGCATATTTATGTATCTCAGCTACGATTATAATGATCGCATGCGAATCATCAATAACATTAATTAACTAATTGACACTTTTGCTCATTTTTTCGCGTGCACGTTTTTCTGCCGGTCTCGACGAAGGGGCGGCCTCGCCGTCGCTCAATTTTTAATTATGCAACTAAAATATACGTTAAAAGCGCACTTTGACATATATAAACATACAATTGCGTTCATTTAAAGGGTGCGCCATCGAATGTTGACACAGTCCTTACTGCGTTAAATTGTTATAATTTACTCCCCCCTCCAAAGGTGTAAAAATATTTAAACATCCAATATCGTCGGTGTTGCATTAAATTATATACAAATATCACTTTTTTGCCCGCGCTGTTTGCTTTGGAAACGAGCAGAAGGTGACGACAGCAGCGGCGTGATGACACCGAAGGCATACACGAGGGGAGCTGTCAGAGATGTCACCAAATGATTAATGGTCTCATTTTAATAATAACTTGTCCTTAATGCAGTTGCTACAGTATCACCTTTATTAGAGAAGATGCCGCGCTTGTTTACTGCTGACAGACGGGCAGCTCGACGGATGGATACAAAACTTATCATTAATTAACTCGAAATTAGTATTTTACGTTAACGGGAGCAAAAGAAATTGGCGTGTAACCCTTATAAAAATAAAAACGCGTATACCTAAACGAAGTTAAAGTCATTTGTCACGGGGAAAAGGAAACCCGAGAGAGGACTCAGCTGGAAGTTACAAGAGAAAAGGCATTTTAATTCAGTTATTGAACATATTTTTTGGTCGTAGAAAGACATTTTAAAAATCATCAGTATGTACGTTTTTCGCCACCCCTTGCTGGTATAAATGTATAAAAATGATGAAGATTCTTAGGGAATAAAAAAGGACGAGGGGAATTATTAATGAGTACGACTAAACTTCTTCACCTTACATCAAGATTTTTATACGTTGGCACGCATGTTACAATATTGCCAAATCGAAATAAATAAATGTTCATCGGTTCGGTCACTAGCATTAAGATGTTTTGCTAATTCAGGATCGAACCTCAGAAAAATAGGACGATCCTTATATTTCCAATCAATTTTGGAAGGTAAGGTTCCGCTATAATTAAAGTCATTAGCCTGGTAAGGGTGTAGGTAAAACGAGGGTTGGAAAAGAAAAATTTCTCGATTTTTTTTTGAAAATTCGCTCGTTGTTTTACCGCATTTGTACACAAGCACGAATAACATGACTTTTACTAGAGCAACTTTTGAGAACACTAAAAACCAAAATGACACAAGAAATGGATTATCGATCGAGTAATCTATGCGAATTACAAATTTTTGTTCATCGAGAGGATTGTGACGCATAAATTTGAAAATTGGTTTACAAACAGTTTACACATTCGTGTGACAAGAAATCTGTGTAAGTTCTGCTAACAAAATTCGATAATTTCAAATATACTGGGCTATTTGAACTCAGAAGGAATTAAATCACTTTTTCGGAAAAGTTCCTACTCAATACACTGTATGAAACCATTCATAAATTTTTCAGTGTAGTGTGAAAATTCTAAAATGTGCAACCCCCATACATGACTTTCTTCCTTTTAGCCGAATTTCGGGTTTTTTAGGCGAATTGTAAAGGATTTAATAGCCCAATTCAACCAAATCGTGGATTGTAGTTTGCATCTTTGTCAGTTTGAACTATAATCGTGTCAAAAAATCATATTTTACCATATATCCGTACAGGAGAGCGTAACGCATATTATGATGGTGCTCATAGATAAGCTGAAAACCCAGAGATTTTGCAACCAGTTGCAAAAAATAGATTTTCTCTCAATTTATCTAAGCGATTTACAAATTTTGCTCCTTCGATAGATGACTACAATGTAGAAATTTAAAAATTGGAGTCTGCTGAAAATTATACGTAAGTAATCCCGAAAAAAAGCACTCTTATAGTTTTTCCCGGTCACCTAAACGACGTTGCACTTTCTCTGTTAAGTAAATGACCATTAAGCTGTTCAAATCTACAACAAACGACCTTAAGACTTCGCTTGTCACGTAAACGATCTTGAAACAATTTGGAGTTATAAAAAAAGACCCATAATCGTCGTTACAACCTAGAAACTCTTCAAAATTATAGAAAACAGTCTTAGGCCACGTAAACGATTTTGAAATTTCCCCCTCACATAAAAAACTTTTAAACTATTCAAACCTGTATTAAACAACCTTAAATCGCTGGTAAATGAAAGTGAGCCTCATCGCTCACAATCAAAAAGGAGCCGTTGGTCCCTTCTGTGCACCTACCTCGTCGCCTTGTGTTTAATACGTGATAACCTTTTAGGCCAAGGAAGGTTTAAGCGTATGATTCTGCAAATCGACATGCGTCACATCCAAAAAACGCGAGCTCGACGTACCATCACTACCTCTCGTTCTCTTTCAACGGTTTTCGAAGTTCGATTGTAGTTTCCGGTCCCAAGAATCTGATTATTTCAACCCTTTTCGTTTACTTCATAATGGCATCTCGTTTTGGCAGTCTGTTACGTAAAAAACCATTGCAGGAGGACGAGAAAAAGTCGCGGAAAAATAGTGTGCACCATGGGGGAATCGTATTCCATTATAAACAGGGCTGTTGAACTGTAAACCAAAGTTTTAGTTTGGAGTGACTAGGGACAAGAAGATTGAGATTTCTTGTTCGATTTTCGACGTGTGGTTGGGCGGAATGATAATCTTGGACCTTATCAGCGTACTGAGATTCGTCTAGTATGACAGTAGAGTTGCCTTTACCTGCAGAGAAGATGACCAAAAAAGAATTATTGCGAAAATTTCTAAGGGCAACATACCCCGATCTGCTGATTTTGGATTTAGGGGCTTTAGACGAATTCAACACCTTGGGATGGGTAATCTCTCTGGGAAGAGTTTGGATGAGCGATTCAACAGCAATAACGATGTCTTCTCTGGGAACTTTAGTAAGAGCGACAGCGAAGTTTTAAACTTTCGAAAGAACGGTATGCTCCTCAGGAGTTGTGTGTAAAAAAACAAATTAACGATGATTTCTTTGGAATGGAACTGTAGCAGATGGTTAGAGGTTCTCGTTCTTGAACTGAAGGCCGATGAAGACCCTTGCCAATGCGAGTGAAACGATGACCTTTCGACGGTCCGACCGCGGGGAAGTCGATTTTATTTTCTGCCTCGGATCGTGGAAGCAAGAATGTTCAAAAAATGTAGATTTAATAGGGTTACACTTTAGCATCTTTCAGATGTGGTGCTAATTATCCCTATATTCGAACTCTACTCTTCAGTGCACAATATTTATTTAACCTGTGCCACGTTTCCTTCGACGAAATTACTATTCTGTCATGTTTTGCATTACCGCATCGGCTTACGTAACTATAATTACAATTGCACATTTTCACTTGAGCGCCGATTTCATACTGCGATACCATAACATAATTCAAACTGCCCAACAGTAAAATATCTACACGTCATCCCTTACTGCCTTCTCTGATGAAATCGTAAAGGAGCACGAAACTTCTGAAAGAGAAAATTAACCGCACGTTTATGACCTGAATTTAAACCTTTCGACACAATAAATAACGTAGAATTATTAAACTCATTAAATACAAGGTGCTAATTTTCGTGAGTTTTGTACGAAATGGAGAAGGACGGTAATATAATGTGTCGTATCCGAATTTAATCTACGTTTAAATCCTATTAAACCTATTGTCACATAATCAAGCTAGTCTGAAATGAATCCTATAACGAACTGCATCAAGATAAGAATCTATTCAGTGTGCCCTACATGCTAATACTGTTTCAAATCCAATTAACAGTATAACTCGCCGCTGTGCTGTTAAATTAGGTGCCATTTCTAGTCTAATCTGTGTTAAGTTGGTATTACACGTTTTACCGACTAGTCTTAGTGTATTGTTTAATAAGCTCATTTCGTCATTTAATTAGATCGAAATTTTTCACCTTCTCAAGAAAAAAAAAGTTCATTAAAATCTCCCTTCGCCGAAAGAGAAGACATGTCTAATGCAGAAATGAAAATAATTTAATAATAATGAAACAAGAATACGAGCCATATCAAAGAAGGGGTTAAACTACTCGAAGAACAGGCGTACAGTTAAATGATCGTCGATTATCCTCAAGGATCGTGTTGAATATTCGACGGGATCGATTGTTGAAAGCTTTCAACAGATTTTGATTAGTCATAGTCACAATTTAAATGTAGCAAATGGAGATAGAAATCTGAATCTAAAACAGTAGCTACCGCTGTGATGCCTCCGATTGAAATTCGATTGCTGCTAACAAATTGATACAAGTTAGAAATTCATTAACAATTGACAGTAAATTAGAATTCAAAATGATTTATTGTGGATATATTTTTTTTTGGAGGCGATCGGCTATGGTAATTTTTATCGATAGATTTTCTCACGTTCTCAAAAATCTGTATCTCCTCTAACGTGCGGCGAGATGTGAACGATGATCATAAGTAAACAGTTGCCAATTATTTTTATTGGTTAGGACTACCTACTTTCACTTGTAATTACAATTTCTCTTCGCACGTTTAATGATTATTTAAACACGGCTGTCAAGTGACTTATTACTCAAAACAATTTTCTACTAATTATCATTAGCACGTACGGTTATCGTTAACTTTGTGTAAATACGTAGTTTCCTAATTCGAATTAGCCGACAAAAAGGTGAACGGACCAATCGGATGAGACGTCGTTAATTAAAACCGATCACTTTATATATAGCAAACAAGCGCAGTTATACCTTTCCAGCTAACATTAATTCGAAAATTGTTCGCATTTCTTAATTTCTTGTGAACTCTACAGTATTTATTCATTTTTTACTAACTCCCTTTAATCCCTTCCAGGAGCAGGGCCCTTTGCTCTTAGATCGGTTCAAAATAACTTAAAACATTGACATTGTAACGGTGCGTGGTCAATTGCAGATGTTGAAGGCAGTAGAAGCTTCCTGGATAACAATTGAAGTTCGTGCCATTTTGAGGAGGCGTCCGTTTAAGGTGCAATCTTCTGCCTCATTTACGCTTTTATTTGGTAATGGTTTGCTGCCGTAGCTCCATTTTGATAGTAATCAGTTGGAGACGACCGACACCCCACGTCTATACAAGACGCAAAAGACCTATTTCTTTACACAATGTACCTCGAGCGATTTTCTGATTGGATAATAAGTGAAAATACAGAAAATAATCAAAAACGTAAGCAACCTAAGCAGCTCAGAACACGAAGATGAATGCGAGGAGGAAGCCTAATAGAAACCAGAAATGGGAAGAATTGAAAAGCCCAAGAAAAAGAGAAGAAACTTAACAAATAATATACCTAACATAGAATACTTTTGATGAACATGATTGACAGCAAAAGCAAACGTAGGTATCTGTGTAATGTGGTCGAGTGTTCTGAGAAAAGACACGAATCAACAAAGTTCAATCCAGAAGAGGTTTCGGCATATCCTGCTTTAAATATTCTGCTTTGAAGGAATACAAAATACTGTGAAAAATCACTTCGTCTTGGAAAAGCAGTGTCAAAAAGGAAATATACATACGAATTAATTGCACAGATAGGTACGTACTTTTTCAGTCATGTTCAACTCAACGATAACAAAGGTACCATTCGAGCACGATGGCCACGTGGATTATCCTCAGCCGCTTCACAGCTTCCCTTGAACTCGGAATATTTGACATGGATAGCAGAGAACACGGCTTTGCCGTTCCCGTCCGCTCAGAGTGTCCCTACGATTTCTTAATGGTTGCTGTAAGTTGAGAAAATCAAGCTTGTTTTTGCATGTCTGTTTAACTTTTGCAGAAAAATTGCTGCCCAATTTATCTCCTACACCACATTAATTTTCATCCCCTTCTCGTAAATGAGATTTGAAAATCTTCTTTCGAAAAGGTTCACATCTTTGTCATCAGTCATCAGTCATCACATAATACGTGATCCATCACCTTGCATCCCGTTTTCATATTTTCGCTTTTGTAATAACCAGAATCCAGCTGCGAAGAGATCGTCGTTCTTCAGAATCCTACACGGCTGACATCCCAAGCTTAGGAGGCAGTTTCATTAAATACTGAAATCCCATCTGGTATAGAATCCTATTATCAGCAACTCAGAAAATTTATTGGAATCACGTGCTGAAGGTTAAGACAAATGCTGGTCCAGAAAACAGAAAGATAGAAGGGCCGACCAATATGGTAGGACGAGACCCCCAAATTGACACCGGAATCTTCCAGATTCAAATTCAACCAAGGAATTTGCAAATGATATAAAATGAGGAAACTGAAAGTGCAAAAACGCAAATCTTCATTCTCCTAAGAAAATATACTTTATCCGATAACCACCAATCTTTTTAAGAAAAAGAAGGCGACTGAAAGCGTTGAGTGAATTCTTTATTCAATGCTGAAAGGTAGAAGTGCAATTATGGACTAAGAGCAACTTACAAAGGTAAAAATAGTCTAGAACTGTGAAAACTAAAAAAACTTCAGGGGTTGTAGATTTTAACCAAAAATAACTATAGATACATACTTACAAAATAATTGCAGGCCTCTTAATCTTAATTAAAATTAAGTCCTAATTTAATAATCTCAAATAAATTCTAAAATAAAAAATTTGATCCCGCTAACTTTATATAATTTTATCCAAACTACCAATTCGTAATTTTTTCCTCCAAAGCCTCTATTAAATGCCGAAATTAAATTAATGGTAAGAATAGAAAAAATAAGTTTTACGCATTAGGCGTAATAATTTCAAATTTAAATTTCGTTTATGTGTTAGAAAATTGATCAATTTGAAAGTATAAAAATTATATTATAATCATAGCAAATAATTCCACTTAATTTTTTTCTTTATAATTATTATTGGTTTATTATTACCGTTATTATGCCGTTCCTAGATAAAATTAACTATATAAAAATATAAAAAATTGTATCATTTAAAATTCAATTTAAGTGAACTGTTTAAAATTGTAATTCAGAATCTTATTTTTTATGTCGAAATCGAAATTTCAAATTAAAAAAGTTATTGTGTCGGTCTAAATAATATCAAATAAATATGTAAGAGTTAATACAATTTAAAGTTCTAATTATAATTCCTTTTTGAGGATTTTTACTTAAAATTTAATTTAAAAGTTGCAAAACCAAAATAAATTTTATATCAAAAATTATTGTATGTAATCAAATGTGAATAGTATTTAATGTTTCCAAAATTTTAAATTTACATTACATTTTGTATACAGATGCGTAAAATATAACAGGTGGACGTAGTGTAGTAAATCAGAAATCAAACGGGAGAGGCGAAAAGTTCGAATTTCAGAGCGAACTTTGACTGAAAATACAAAACCTTTGAAAATCGACTTTATGGAAGGTACAGCTCAAAAATTGAAATAATCTTCACGTATAATTCATAACTGAAGCAAATTTGAATTTTGTCTTCTTTAGAGATCCAGATTAAGCATGTATAACCATCATGGCACATAAAGGCTGAAAAAAACTACGGACTGAAGAATTCTCTCCTTTTCAGAGAAAAGCACGCCTCACTTTATTTCTCCACAAATTGTCACAATATGAGCTCCAGAATATGTTTATAAGAATTTTTCCGCCACTTCGTCCCTATGAGTTTTTAAAACGTTGCACCAGTCGTAAACTTCCGGATATGATATCTCCCCTACAAGAATAACGAATCGCCTCAAGTTCTCGTTGTTACTTCTACTTTTTTGCCTTAAAAAATAGGCGGAAGAAGAAACCCAACTATTATACGACTGCTCACCATAAGCAACATAGAGTTAAGGTCGATTCTCACTAGGCGCTCCGGTTACGCTCCGATCACGCTTCGCTCACGATCCACTCAGAGTTAAATATTTGAGGTAGTATTCACATTTTACACTCAAATGGCGCTCATTTTTTAATCAGATTGAAAAGCCTCTACATGATGAAATGTCCTGATCTAGAATTAGCAGCAATTGCCATATGCTTGGACGATGAAGAACAACTGTATTCAACAAATAATTTTAAGAATATAAACACATTTGAATACACTTACCTGTTTTATTTAATTTTTCCCCAATTTTCCTAAATCTTTTATTTTTCAGTGCCGTGTCAAAATAACGTTTGTCTCCCAGGTTATACAACTCTTCAAAATTTCTAACAAATTCAATTAACTGCTCCTAAATCTTGCTACCGTTACCTCCGCCTGACTGTTACTTGTACACACTGGGGCAAGCACAGCGCAACGGCAGCTCACGGTTCGTTCAAAATATCCGTGGCGAGAAAGACCGCGATCAAAGATCGTGAGCGTACCTTGAGCATACCGTGAGCGCACCGTCAAATGTGAATATTCTCATTTAAACAACATGTTACAATATTTGATCGTACCTTGGGCGGAGCTTGAGCGGAGCGTGACCTGAACTATAGTGAGAATCGACCTTTACTAGGTCATGTTTTGGAAGGTAATGACATATGACTGGAAGTAAGCATTGTTCCCGAGTTTTCATTTCCCAGAGATGCCAAACCAGAGGTTTGCTGCCTGGAAATCTTTCAAAAGATCCCAATAATAGAATTTCACACAAATTTGATACTCACTCCCAATAAGTCAAATAAAAACGAATGGATGTAAGGAGTAATAATAATATTAATTACTTCCTATCTCCACGTCTGCACGCTTAATGACAACATTACGAATTCCTTTACAACTTCATTAATTAATTAATTAAAGTACCTACTCGCTTTTAAAGATTAACAGTTGCTAAGGAAACATAATTGCTAGAATTATTTGATGTGATTCTGGGAAAGAACATTTTTATTATTTTATCATTATAATAAATGCAAAATTATACAAAATGGCAGTTTCTCATCTGATTTAGATCGTAGTTTCGTTAAAAATTACGTAATTTATGAATACGAAAGGTTCAATAATAGGAAAAAAAGGGGAAAGACATGTTGTTTCATTCCTCCGCCGCCCCTGACTATAGAGGGGGTGGTGGAGGGATTCGTTATCCAAATAGACTTTAGTAATCACGTTGGAATTTTGTGTACTTTATTAAACTTTAAATAAGAAAAAAGAGCAACTTTTCCACTTCAACTGAGTACGGATTTTGTGGATCTCGCTTCATAGATTATTCTTTAATCATTCTACAAGTAGCAAAGATGATCAATTGATCATACTGTGGTTTTATCATTAGTTTAATTCTCCTCACTTTAAGAATAATGGTAGACGCTATAAAAAACGATATGTTCACTATTTCGACTCAGGTCGAAATAGTAAACATGAGTCCCTTGTAATGCCCTCAGAATACTCTCCAAACTGCTGCGTTAAGGGGGATGGAGTATTGTGAGGTGGATACAGGTAGAATAATATTGATTATACAAAAAAGACCAAGTATTTTTGATGGGACGAAGGGGAGTGGGAACCAAAAATGGTTTCATAGACACTGTGGTAATAAAAGAAAACACAGGTTGCGGTATTTTAAAAATTAGTCAGGGCCATAAGGGTAAAGGATATTTACATCAGGGAACTAAATCAGGAATATAAGATATTTCGTAAAAACGATTTTTATAAAAAAGTTGCGGATAACTTGAGGAGGGCAAGGGCACGGACATCGGGGGAGGAATTTTAGGTTGTTTGACACATTATCATTACTGTTTGGTGCGCATTTTGGTCTGGTAGTATCATTGGGCCATTTTTCTTCGAAAATGCAACTGAAAATGCGCTTACCGTCAACGTATTGTGGTATCGTGACATATCTATGGATATTGACGATATGTGGTTTCAACAAGAGAGTGCGACAGGCCACACATCCAATAAAACAATGAAATTATTGCAAACAAAATTCCCGGGAAGAATAATCTGAAATCTGCCAAGATTACCCGCCTTAACTCTCTCGCAAAAAGCGAGTCTCCCGCATTTTAGTAGGAACTCCCGCTTACCCGCATTACAATGATAAACTCTCGCAATTTGCAAGTTGTCACTTGTGAGGCAATTTTTGACGAACGGGATGTTTTTTTACAGGACAACTTCTTTGTTTTCATACACTATTCCATGAAAATAACCAAGAATTAGGTATTTTTTTAGCAACAATGGTTTAGACTTTAGATTAAAATTTAATCGATAACATTAATTTTTGCACTCATATAGATAGGCCAAAAGTATGACCCCCCCCCCCCTCTCGCCACTACATTTTCCAAATGTCTCCCGCATTTTCTCAATCTTAGGTTGGCAGGTATGGCATATGAGATAAGTACTGTACTGTGCAAAAGGGCATTGCAAAAGGCCTCCTCCAGAGAGTAAATTTTAAAACTGGATAGTATAGGTACAAAGACAAGCAAACCCGTCCAAAAATTAGTTGCTTAGGCTATAAAATTGCAAAAGAATTACGAAAAAATTGCATTAGGTCGTCATGTGTGGTGACGAATCTCAGTTTTCGTGTAAAATGTTAATCAAGGAACCGTGCAATTATTTTCGGTTTAATACAATAGGCCAATTTGCATAACGTTTAAAATTAATTTAAATTAATATCGCGAATGTAAATAAATAAATTAAAAAGTGGTTATTAAATTCGAAAGTGTTTCGAAAAACCAATCAAGAAAACGTTCTTTGTTGTTTGTTAATTGTATTTATGATAATATCCGTAGCTCGTTTTATTGATCGTAATTTGAAGCAATATATAAGATTCCCAAAGGAGGCAGAACATTATTTGTTAGTGTCGAAGTTATAATTACAAGTAATTAGAGTATTCATATTTTAGAAACAAAAGGACGAGGTCGTTAATGTCAAAGAATTCCCTTTACACCATAAACTTGACACTATAATGTAAGTTGGCCGCGCCGCTTATTTTTTAACAAACGAAATTTGATCGTACCGCAAAGTTTTACCGTTGATGATAGATCACTTTTATAAATTTACATATATCAACAGAAATCTTTTTTGCACTCCGAATGCAAGTCAGCGCCTTTTTGGAGTGGTTCGCGTTTACTTTGCGCTCGAAGAGAGGAGCTCAGCTCTATCGAATATCTAAGGGGACAATTACACCTTTTTCCTAAAGCGGGCGATACGACGAGGGAGGAAAATATGGGGTTTTAATTAAAGACTAATTTATTAAAATCTTGAAGTGTTTAATAATTTGAAATAATTTAGAGTAATGATAAGAGGCGGCGTATATTTCGAGTGGCGAAAGGAGGAGAACGGTAGGTATTCCTCCGGTTATAGGTATGAATATTAATATCAAATCAGAGCTCCCTTCGAGCTAATATAACTGCAGCAGGTAGTAGTAATTATGCATTTAATAACTGAGCGGTATACAACTGTCTACTAAAATCTACACTGATTGACTACTAATTGCCTCAAGATGTAATTAAAATTTAATTACGCGTCTATATCTAGCTTTTCCAAAATTTCTACAACTTTTCTCCAGTTAAAAATACGGAAGGCGAAGGCAAACCGTGAAATGAAGTGTCGACTAATTTCAAAACTGAAACTAACGAGATGTTTTCCTTCATTCTAAAACAGCTGATTCATTTAACAAGTTTTAAGATACCATCGTCAGATTTTTTAAAAATTTAATTACAATGCAACGCCCACCTCGTAAATACGTCAAAAGTTGTAAAAAATAATTAAAGAAACAACGCGACAATTAGATGGGATAGATATAACTTAATTAGATGAGACCGACAATTTTCGATTTCCCGTAAGCAAAAATGGGCGTTTTAGTGTTAATGTTTAACACAATTAAAGAGACACAATCGCAATGGCCGAAATTTGTAATTAACATTTGCGGGGGAGAATTACATAAAGCTTGTCCGCACAATTAACAGAGCGGAATTAAACAAAACACTGACTGGCCGATTTAAATTTGAATTAAGGCCTACGAAATTAATTAATCCTCGTCACACTACGGACTGGAGCAATTAGTCTGACACAGCAGCAAGGCCCGAAACCGGGACTTCTTACAGCCGGCACATGCCTTACTGTTTATGAATATTAATAATAGTTTATGGATTCAGTTGATAAGATGAGATTAAGAACCGTAGTTTATTAAAGGGTCCGTGATGGATGAGAATTGTTCGCAAATAAGAGTCAAAAATTAATTACACGAATCCTTTATGTTGTGGTTCGGTCACATTTCCTTCTATTTTATTTACTTCCCTTTACTTATAATCACAAATCTAAGAATATGAACTCATTCTGTAATCTAAATGGTTTAAGAAGGATCAAACATGAAAACCAGTCGAATGAATAATCTCAAAACGCTAAATTATATGGTAAACATGAGTGCTAAAATTAATTATGTCTTACCATGTAGATCTGGTTTACCACACACACACACACACACACAGACAACCATAAATGCTACGAATAAATCAATCGGGTACGATTCAGTCAACTCATTGAACTCTATAAAAACTGCCATATAAATCTGGTTTTGAAAAAAGGAGTGTGACCTTGTGATTAAACTATGTATGTTTGTACACAGGACTGGCGATAGGAGGGAGAGGCCCAAGCGAAAATTGTTACATTTTTTTTAAAACACCACAATGGATGGAGGATTTTCGATTTGAAAGTTGCCACTAGTCTGAACACTGTATAAATACCAATCCTTCCTCCCTTCCAGACAAGTGGGGATTTTCCCGTGCCGTAAAGCAAACTTCACCTGCTTAAGAGTAATGCCAAAGTTTCCAAGCTTTATTCTGCAATTTACTACTCTAATGCTGTGATATGATTCAAAATCTGTACCCTGGCCCTAACTTGGAAGGGAATCCTTTCCCTTAGTATTTACTGTATACAGAAATCTCGAAATGTTCGAAAGAAGTCTACCGACCACTAACCAAGGTCTAGTTGGAAGAGATGTGGCTTAAATTGCATGCTATGACGAATTTTTTGTCTTCATCATCATAGCAATTCTCAATGATACGCAAACATGTGCAAAACGTAATGGAAACAATTCCCACGGCTATCATTGGCCTACCAGCACCTCATCTCCACGTGCAAAAACAGGCCCTTGATGGCAACCATGGAAGTAAAACGGAAGGGATTTATGTATTACAGGAAAAACTTACCTCACAATATTTTTTTTATTAAAGAATGATGAAATAGTATATTAAAGTATAAGTGGATAAACAGGTCTTTAAAATACGCGCGAGTTTTCAAACACGACGGCGCAGCCGGAGTGCTTGAAATAGAGCAAGTGTTTTAAAGACCTGTTTATTCACGAATACTTTACGCTATTTTTTTATTGGTTCACTTTGAAATCTGGTATTAAAATAGAAATAAGAAATAATAATGTGAAATGGTTGAATTCCTAATGTGAAATCAGTATACCTAGATCGTTGTGTTTCGTATAAAATCCAAGATTTTATTACTGTATTAGAATGAGGCGAGTCTCATGAGAACAGAAAGTATGAAGAGATCACTGTAACGCTACGTACACCTCTGTACTTCAAAACTTCATTAGATTAATGAGAAATAGGAATTAAGGCGCTATCGGGACTGTGCATGATTTGCATAACTTATACAACCAAGATCACAAAGAGGTGTATATCTTATTTTGTGCAAAACTTTCAATAGTCCAATATTAAGAGAGCATAACAGGTGATGCTGATGAGGTACTTATTATCAAACTGTGCATGCTTTGTATAGAACTTCCAATGGCTTACTAAATACAGCGCCAGAATCAAACTACATTCAGGAGAAGCGTAAAGAGCACTTTCACAGCCCAAATAACGTCCGATAGTTTAACACCACCTGAAGATCACATAATTGATCCATGTACAAAATCATTTTTCCTCCCTTTTTGTTTGACAAAGGGTGTTGACGTAATGTGATTTCTTCCCACTTCCCAGTGCTCTCAACGTCACTGAGAAGGGATTGAAGCAAGTGCTACCTATTCCAAGTCTCGTGGGTAAAGGATAACGTACTCAGAATTCAGTGCATGTGAGTTGCGCGCAAACCTGCCCCATTACTGTGCGTCCCTGATCCCGAAGTAACTGTAAATTTTTTAATTAATGAATAAAAAATTTAATTTATTTTTTTGACATTTCACCATTTTACAACTAACATTCTAGTCACCTTAAACTAAAACAAACTATAATATTACACGCTTTTTTTTTTTTTAAATTGAAACTAAATATAATTATCTAAATATTCTGGTCTCCTCACTACTCTTCCCGACCTAGTTCTAAGTTGTTGTTGTTCTTCCTCATAATCACTTCCAGTCGGTTCATTATCATTTTTATTATTATTATTTTCATTATCATATTCATCTCCAACATAATAATAATAATGATCCTTATTATCATTCTCTATTTTAGACTTTTTGATAAACTTTGTATTTCTCCTAAATATATTACCCTTATCGTCTGCAATTACATATGACCTTTCATCCACTTTGCTTTTAATTGTGCCTTCAACCCATAATTTATTGTTCTTTTGAAACACAATCTTTTGGCCACTAATATAATCCTTGCCTCTTTCTCGGGTTCCTCGATCAAAATATCTTTTCTGTTGATCCCTTCTCTTAGCATTTCTTTCCGCAATTAATTCTTCTTTTATAAATACTCGTTTTAACAAATTTGTTGTCATTGGAAGCGCCCCTTTTAAATGTCTGCCAAAGAATAACTGATTTGGGGTATATCCCAGCCCTGCTACAACTGTTGAGTTGTATTCTTGAACTCTGTACTTTATTTCATTGGATTTTTTATTTTCCATACATTTTCTCGTGATATTCTTAGCTATTGCCACTCCCTTCTCTGCCAAGCCATTGCTTTGGGGGTAACGAGGACTAGAAAATCTGAATTCAATATTAAATTTATCCGCAAATTCCTTAAATTCTTTTGACGAGAATGGACTGTTATCTGCCCTAATTATGGTGGGATATCCAAGCTTATCGAAATTTTCTTTCAACTTTTCAATCAAATATTGAGATGTTTTTCCTGTCAAACTCTCTACACTCAAATGGTTAGAGTATGAATCGTACATTGATAAAAATTCTTTTCCCATACATTCAAATATGTCAATGCCCACAATATGAAATGGATACTCAGGTAATTCGTCAAGTTTTAAAGGCTCCCTTGGATTGCTATTGGAATATTTAAGACATAATGCGCATTTCTCTACTTCTTCAATTATTTTCTTATTCATTCCTTCCCAGTAATAGTATTCACGTGCTCTCGATAACGTTTTCCCAATGCCCAGGTGTGCTTCATGTAACCATTTAGCAATTTTTTCTTGCAATATATCCGGGACCACCAGCCGATCTTCTATAAGTAGTAATCCATTTTCGTAATGTAGTAGGGATTTGAATTTATAAAACTTCTGACTAAAATTGTCCAACTGGTGGTATCCCGGCCAACCATTTTCCACATATCCGCAAATCTTCATAAGCTTTTCATCTACTTTCATAGCCTTCAAATAAGTTTCAAAATTGTCTTTAGATAAACATACTTTCTTAGTTATGTTATGAATCATCATTTTTAATTCATCAATTTCTTCAACAACATCCCCCAATTGAGCTCTACTAAGGCAATCAGCAATCAGTAATTCTTTTCCTGGTTTAAAAACTGTTTTCATCATCGGATAATTAACCAGAAACATCATCATCCTTTGCAATCTAATCGGGTTATCTTCAATGTCTTTAACCATTAACGCTTCCAGTGGTTTGTGGTCACTCTCAACATAAAATTCACGACCGTATATATAGAAATGAAATCTTTGACATGCAAAAACAATTGCCAAAAGCTCTTTCTCAATTCGAGCCCATTTTTGCTCATTCTTTGCCAAAGTTCGGCTAGCAAATGCCACGGGTTTTCCTTCTTGCATTAGTACGCAACCTAGCCCATCCTTCGATGCATCTGTTTGTATTACAACACTCTTATTTGAGTCATAATTTACAAGTATTTGATCAGATATGATAATTTTCTTTAACTGACTAAATTGTTTTACATGTGCTTCAGTCCACTCAAACTTCACATCATTCCTTGACAATTCCCTTAATTTTGCTGACATTCTAGATAAATTTGGGATAAATCGAGCCACATACTTCAGCATCCCTAAAAATCGTGTTACTCCCGCTTTATCTACCGGCGTGGGCATATCTACTATAGCCTTCTTGTATTTCTCTTTCATTTTGACACCTTCCTTGGAAATAAGTTGACCCATATAGGTCACCTCTTTTTGCTTATATTGTATTTTATCCGCGTTAAATTTCACATTATTTTGGCGCGCTCTCTGCAGTACCTTTTTCATTGTCCTATCATGGTCCTCTTCGTTCCTTCCCATAATCAGAACGTCATCAAAATACACTAATACTCCTGAAATATCTCCAAAATACTGGACCATCTTTTTTTGAAATATCTCAGGAGCCGAACTAATCCCAAACGGAAAACGATTAAACCGCATTCTTCCCCACGGTGTCATGAATGCGGTCAGTTTAGCACTTTCCTCATCAAGCTCCATTTGCCAGAAACCATTTTTTAAATCCATCACCGAGTAAACTGACATTCCAACGAGTTCACTAGTGAGATGCTCTACTGTGGGAATTAAAAAATGTTCCCTTTTAATATTCTTGTTCAACGGTCTTGGATCAAGACACACACGCAATTTACCATTTGGTTTTTCTACCACCTGCAAATTGTTGATCCATTCCGTGGGCTCATTATCTTGCGATACTATGCCTTCCCCTTCTAGTACTTTCAACTCATCTTTTAATTTTTTTAAGATTGTTAATGGAAACCGTTTTTTATAATGCATGACTGGCTCCGCGTCTTCTTTTAAATGTATTTTAACCTTTTCCGGAAATTTTCCTATTCCTTTAAAAACATCCGAATTTTCTGTTAAAAATTGCTTCGTTTCATTAGTGTCAATCTTTGCAACGTCTACTCTTGTAATGATTTCAAAATCCAAACATGACTTTAAACCCAAAATTGGTTGCATAGTTTCCTCTACCACAATAAATATTCCTGAGTAGGTCTTTCCTGTTTTTACATCCACACAATTTGATTTTACTTCTCCTAATGTTTGAATATTTTTGCCATTATAATCAAATAGTTTCATGTTTGTTTTGTAAATTCCCTTTTGCACATAAGTAATAGGAATACAATTCACTTCTGCTCCGCTATCTACTTGAAACTTGATTACTTTGTTATTAACTACATATTCCTTATACCATTTCCCTAATTCTAAAGTATTTATATGTACATTACGGCTATTCTGAATGGCGTTTACTCTCCTCCGGTTCCTTCTGCAGGATCTCTGGTAATGGCCCTTCATACCACATCCATAACACTCTACATTTCGAGCTGGGCAATTTGTTTTGTGTCCTTCTTGAAATGGACTTCCACAGCTGTAGCACGTTTTCTCCTTCACGCCCCTTCTAACTGCTGCCACATCCGCCTCCAAGTCACCTCCTGGCGACAAAGTACCAACCACTGACGTCTTTAACACATTAGTGTTTTCGTTCAGCAGGGCCGCACCACTCTCCTTCGCCATTTCATAACTTTGACAGAGCTCAATCACCTTCACTAAGCTCTCCTCCTTCTTATCCAGCAAACGCCTCCTTAACTGGTGATCAAACACTCCCGTGATCAGCCTGTCCCTTATGGCGCGTTCTGCATACGAGACCTTACATCCCTTACATACAAACTCACAGTCCGCTGCCTGCTTCCTCAGCTCCGTCACAAACTCCATAATAGTCTGTTCTTCCTTCTGTTTAATACTATGAAATATGTGTGTCTCCATTGGGATGTTTTTTAACGGCACACAATGCTCATCGAATTTCTTGTACACGTCCGTTAATTTTACTGTTCCAAATGTTTCTGGATCAACATCCGGAAACAGTGTCCAGAAAATTTTTGCTCCCGTTGGTCCTATTTTCCTGATAAATCTTGCCACTTTCTTCGCATCATTATCTAATGCGTCCTCTACGTCCAACATATAAACTTGAAAGGACCTCTTCCATAATTGCCACGCCACCGGCAACTTGTTATTCTCATCCATTTCCAAAATTGGGAATTGATTGTCATCATGTTTACCCATATTGATGCAAATTTTTTTACACTGTATTCAATACTCCTGTTGTGTTCTTTAATAGCACCCACTTCTCCGTATCTTCCGCTTCACCTTGTTATCCGTTTTACACTTCTGACACCATGTAAATTTTTTAATTAATGAATAAAAAATTTAATTTATTTTTTTGACATTTCACCATTTTACAACTAACATTCTAGTCACCATAAACAAATATAGAATTTAGTGATTTGTGCTAGTCACCTTAAACTAAAACAAATTATAATATTACAGTAACTTTGCCCAAGGGATTCGGATGTGGCTATCCACCCACAGGCTAGTATTTCGGCAACGGATTCAACTATGCTAACATCTAATCCCAAGCCGAACTGCGCAAATGGCATTCACGATTTTAGATGGAGAAAGGGGTGAAACAATGAGCAGCAAAGGAAATCCCCTTCCAATGGACAAGAATTAGTCCAACACTAAGATCTGCAGTGTAGCTGGCCATCAGACCATGTACTCGCTTCTGATACTAGTGAATATGGACACAAGGAGGTACGTACACGAGGTAAGGGGAGTTGGGAGCCCACCGAGAATGACTTCTCTGTCTCGACTAGTAGACTCTTAGGATTTGTGGAAAAGGTTAGATAAGTAGGGAGGAAACCAAAATTGAGGCAATTCTCTTCAGGGGGAGAGGGTTGGTACTTTCGGGCATGATACACCCAATCGTACGCATATCGTTTTGAGCTACAACAGCAAAGGACTGTCTAATTTACGCCGCACGCGCACGCCCAACGTTCCGGGAAGACCACTGTCGTGGAGAAGGAGTTACCTAAGTATTCGCGTTCCCTGCCATCAACAAAATTATGTACAGGCATAGACTATTAGTCTATGGTACAGGTTAATAGATAAATGGACGAGAGCAGCCTCTAAAATCTCAGTCGTTTCGTAGTTTCATTAAAATTTACCTCAAATTCATGGTTTTCGGTGCCCCTTTTCTCTACGGGGAAACAGCTGGGGTAGGTTATTATCTCCCAGCCATCTAAATCTCTGAACACTGCCTTTCTCAATTAGTAAGTCTTTTCGAAAAAAGGGGTGGGGCAAAAAGAGCATTTCGGAGATCCGAGTTAATTTTTTTGCTCCATTTAAAATTCGTAGATATTTACAATTCCCCTAAAGGGAGTAACGTTCGATGGTGCTAATAATGGTATAAGAGAGAGAGAGTGGTGGAGAGGACTGGCAAAGTCAAGTCACCCTCTCGGTAAATGGAAAAGTAGCAGTAACGGAGGAATCGATGATACTGCTTCCTTCGAGTGAACGTCTCTATCCGCACTTGCTGATACAAAACTGTGGTCGTGGTCGACATCAGAGCCCACCACGATAAAATCAACAATCTACCCCCACCCACTATCTACCCAAACTACAGCCAATGAAAAGGGAATGGACAAATTGGCGAGGATAGTAGCTCCTGTTGAGCTTGATGGGTGAAGTGACAGCTTGAGTTTTTTGACATATCAAAAACATCATTTGTCTTTGATAATTGGTCGTAATATTTCTCGAAGACTATTTGTATGAAGTACCACCCTCTGTAACCTTTAAGTGGATTGTTTTTCAATACGTGGAATAAAACTGCGTCTCAGGGCGATGATTTCGATATACATATATCCGTAGGAAATTACTCTTCCGTACAATTTTCAAAAACTTTCTAAAGATTGGGTATGAGAGAGGTGCGAGGGTGTAAATATAAATTTCTAAACGCCTGTGTTTAATACAAATGATTTGTATCGATGCCTGTTACGCCATCGCTCGCAAGCGGAAAATTGGAATCATATTTGAAATAAATAAGTTTAAATGTGAAATATTCGTTTTCAAATCCATTAAGGCATATATAACGGTTGAAAATGCAAGCGTGAATACGATGTCGAGTAGAATTTGTAGCGACAGTCGATTATTTAATGTCAGTGTTGCTCTAAATGGCTCAACAATTGCAAGACTCACAAATCATTGTGGATGTCGGCAATAAACCCGGATCAGTGCATCGCGGCCCTGCTAAACCCACTTAATCGGTTGACATTTGACAAATACTGACAAGATGTATCCTCTTTGTTTGTTTATATCCATTCTGATACCTTTCTAATAAACGATTTATTATATAAATGGAAACTTACCTTTCTAAATGTTTAACGATATCCTCATAGGCGGCTCGGCAATTTTCCCAAATACCGGATCTGCAAAAGAGAAAAATCGTGTTTACATCACTTGCTCTAATAATCTGAAAGTTACATGAGACGGTAACGAAATTATAAACCCTTTTCGAAAAGGAATCAAGATTTTGGTAGCGTATCTCTTTAATCCCACTGTTTGAAGCATTAAATATTACATACACCTAAACTACTTTCAAGTTTCTCTGAAAATTTTAGTCGCGATCTTTGAACTCTCTAAATCCCGGATTCGTGAGTTAAGACGTGAAAGGGTTATCGGATTAGTTTCTCGAGACGCGCGTTTTGCAACTCTCCTACTGGACGAACCTAAAAGGATTACAAGTACATCAAGTTGACGTTTCGAAAAAGTATCGGTACGCCACCTCCGCCCCCCTCATTTCGCCCCCCAAAAACCAACAAAATTGTGTAACAACACATATTTCGAAACGAAGTTAATCCAAGTTACTTTACAAAGATTGCTCTTCAGTTGTTTACACGGTTGTTCAAGTCATCATTATCATTTCAACGCTCGCTCGTAATTAAAATGCAAATCCGGGCCGGTAGATGCGTGTACACGTCACCGAGAAGCGCCGTGATTAATTCTCCAGGTAAACCGTCTCGCTTTATATCCACTCTCTACCAACTCTCATTGATCGACATTCGTATAAATTAAAATAGATTCCTTTATCTATTACTTATTTGTGTACCATAAACTCCTTTTTTTTTCTTTCCAAAAGTGATCGTTCGAGCGTTTGGGACCACCATGATGTGCACATTCCATACCTATTTAGTAAATGAATTCCTCCATACGCGACCCAAGTAACCATTTTTAGAAAACCGAGAAGCTCGATTATTTTAATATTTCTAAAACACGTAAATTATTTTCCGAAAATAAAGGGTTAATAATGAGAGCTTAAAACAATTTCATGGATTCTTCTTGTAACGTAAGCTACAGTATCAGTATGGACTGTAGAATAGGCAAAACGAGGGGTCACATTTACTCGTAGATGTCACGATTTCGCTATAAACACAAATATCAGATTGTTAAAATGGTCCGGTACTCCCATATGGAGTAAACGCCTTGGACTCTCGCAGAGACCGCATATGTAAAAAAATTGAAACCTTGAGATGTAAGCTATACGCTGTGACTTGAGCAAAATCTTCGACAAAGTCGTTTCTTTACTACAGTTGGGTTCGTTCTAAGTTGATTACGAAAGACGAGTACAGCTTGTAGATGGTTTTCAAACGAAAGACACTATTGCTCTTACAAAAATTCAAAAATAGTAGATACGAGACAGTGACGTTTTCAGGAGCAATTCCGATTTAACTTGCGGTGCGGCACACTGGGAAACCGCTGAATAGGCGCAGTTTGTATTGATACGCTTAATGTAGATAGATATTTGCATGTTCAATTAGGGAAGAATATTTCACAGTAAGATTTCGAAACAACTGAGGGTAACTAAAACTGAAAATCTTACCAATTGCATGACGACTTATCCCCTGATAACGTTGTGCGATACATCTGGAATTTTAAACAGGCGGAAATAAAAAGCTTAGAATGGATTCCGTGGAGAGGGTAAGACTATCTTTGTGGAATTATACCTTCAAGAGACCAGCACCAAGTTTTTCAACCCTGATCTCTTGTGAGCAGCGTATGGTGCCAAAACTACTAGCATTTAGGACGTTCTTCGGTTTCTTAATGAAACTGTAGATGGTAGATTGATTTGTATAAAAAAAGGCATTAAAAGTTGCACAGCATTAAATTTGATGCAAATTCTACAGTTTTTGTTTAAAATCCTTAAAAAGTGACGTTAAGTCCCTTTATCTTTGATAAAAACAGAAAAGTGGATGGTAGGAAGTAAACCCATTAGTGCCGTACCATATTTGTTGCACTAAAAGTTAAAATGTGCAATTCAATATTACATGACACTTAAAACTTTGAAATTAAATAATTTTAACTTCACAAACTGCCACTGCATCTACATATTTGACCCCATATTTGAAGATCTTTGGGCATTATAATTTGGAGGTTTAAAAAATTAAAATGCGTCAACATACATCAAATTGCAATAAAATTGATAGGAAAAATTTCAATTTCTCCTCTTAAAGTTTTCGTTCTTATGAATTTTATGAAAACCGAAAAATTTAAAATTCAATTCTAGATCCTTTTAATAATTCAAAGATTTTGATATCTATGTGAAGTTGTCTAATTTATATTCCAAATTGAGAATTTTAAGAAAAGGTATACACTGTGTCCAAGATAAGGAGGGCCACTATGGGGATTTCGAAAACGGTAAGAGATAGAGTTTCGATTAAATGCGAGAAAAGTTGAGCAATTTCGAGTTTAGTAAAATGAAATTTTTAAACTGGCGAAATTCCGAACCGTTCCGAAGTTATACGACAAAAAGCGAATTTTTAGGATTTCGTTTTTGACAAATTGTTACTTTGTCGTTGATGTTAACTAAAAAGCAAAAGAAGCTTCTACAGGTACTTTTTAACGTTCTTTAACATGGCATACAGTAAATTGGAATCCGACGTTTCGTTTTTGAGTAACCATCATCAACTTTATTTCTTTAAATACGGTCCTGATTTTTTATGCATAATATTAGAAGAGCTTTTTATTCTGCATTCAAGGATGTATCACACTTTATGGTTTAATTGCGATTTCATACTTACTTTACGATTAGCGGAAAAAATCCTAAGTACGAACCTGTATCCCCCCTCAATAACATTCAAACTGAATTTTATTTATAAATGGACTTTTTCTAACTGTGCTTTCCTCATCAAATTAATGAAATGGCACAGAATTTTCAATTTTGAACACAAATTTTATAACCAAGTACATAATTACAAACAATCAACAACACGTCATAAATGAACAGAAAGCATTTGACGAAACGAAAATTTAAACATGACACATACCAATAATTTAAAAAAATTATAATAAATGCTCGAAAAGCCCTCCTTCGTTCTCCAATCGTCAATAGCATCTTCTAACTGTAGAATCCAAAGCATTCTTTAACATTGCAGGTGTTACAGTTTGGAATGCTTTAAGTACAAACTTTCGGAGTTCTTCTTCCATTCCAAAGGTATCTTTGTAAACATAATTTCTTATGTACCCCCAAAGAAAAAAATCCAGCGGAGTTAATTCGGAAGAACGAGCTGGCCAGGGTGTTTCAGAATTGGTGCTTAAAACTCTTTCGGCACACCTATTTGAAAGGTAATCCTTAACCACCCGTGAATTGTTTGCAAGTGCACCATCCTGCTGAAACCAACAATTGCGTACTACGGCTTAGGGTAAAATATCAAGAGCACCTTCCAAAGTATAATCTAGTAAATTTAAGTGCAATAGTAAAATAAGTATAAAATCGCAATTAAACCATAAAGTGTGATACATGCTTGAATGCAGAATGAAAAGCTCTTCTAATATTATGCATAAAAAAATCAGGACCGTATTTAAAAAATAAAGTTGATGATGGTTACTCGAAAACGAAACGTCGGATTCCAATTTGCTGTATGCCATGTTAAAGAACGTTAAAAAGTACCTGTAAAAGCTTCTTTTACTTTTTAGTTAACTTCAACGACAAAGTAACAATTTGTCAAAAACGAAATCCTGAAAATTCACTATTTGTCGCATAACTTCGGAACGATTCGGAATTTCGTCAGTTTAAAAATTTCATTTTACTAAACTCAAAATTGCTCAACTTTTATCCCATTTAACCGAAACTCTATATCTTACCGTTTTCGAAATCCCCATAGTGGCCCTCCTTATCTTGGACACAGTGTATAACATAATGCAAACTCGGAATTTCTTCAAAAACAATTTGGATAGACTTTTCAAATTGAACAGGACTTTCAAGGAAAAGAATTAATATGAATAACACAGTAGAAACAAACTTTCCCAATTGGAGAAAATGTAGTTTAAAATTTCTAGATTCGAGTATGAATCCAAGCTTTTGTCCATCGGTACAAGTTCACATCCAAAATTTAACGGCGCGGTATGAGAATGATTTCGGTTATAAGGCAAAGTGACCGTGACCAATTTGTTGACAATGAGATTATAACGATTAATAAGGATGAAAATTTGCGTTAAAGGATGTGGAAGTAAACTCGATACTTACCGTGCAATGGCTTCCATAGACGGCATTTGATTTTTAATAACCGAACCATCCGGTCTTCCCAAATTGTGTGGCATTCCAGGTGACAGTAAAGCAGAATGAGCGGCGGCAGGATGTGGTAGTTGCATAAAGGGTAAATGACTCATATGTGGTGGTTGATTATATCCATTAGCTAACAACGGCGATTTCTCGAGTCGCGACATATCTGTAACAGAAGAAAGAACCATTAAAAAAAATCAAACGGAGCGCGCTGTATCAATACTTGTTCTGGACACGGTCAATATTTATGTATATCTTCCAAGAGGCGATTTAGGGCACAGCAGGGTTTCGCGTCTTGGCAGGGGGTCGACCCGCGACCTCTGTTCCCACACCACCCTCATTATCAGAAATAATTACCGAGCGCTTTAATTATTGTAAAATTATTGTTCTATACAAATGTATAAAAATTCCGCCATGGCCTACTAAGCAATTAAACTAATTAGTAATACATATCGAATAAGGTCGGCCACACAGAGACAACGGGTGATTAGCGTTCCCGAGATCATCATTAATCATCTTGTATGTCACTGAAAAGAAGCTTAAAGATATTTATATGAAAATTCGTTATACCTGAAAGAAGCAAGTTTCTATCATGAATTATTAGATCGAAGTACACGTCGAATTATCGAGCCAGAAGATGAAAGAAGAAAAAAAACAAAAACGTGGCGCGTTAAACGATAAATTTATAAAACATTTGACCGATTCGAAATAATAATAGCGTAACAACCCGAATTATTTGAAATTGCTATAATCAAACGTTTAAACCCATCGAGATAACTACGCTTAAACGCAAAACAAATTGTAAATGGGATTGGAACGAAATTATACGCCAGAAGGCGAACCCAAAGAAGAAGGCATCGAAAGAAAAAAAAATCGAAGTGGAAAAAGGTGCATGTCATTCCGAAACGATTTGTGACTATTCATTAGAAATTAGCTGAATAACTATGATTGCCTCGAGTGGGTATCAAATGGGTGTACGCGATGCCTAAATACCAGGGTTCGAACGATTGCGGTTTTGTCAGTGGTTTTGTTGCTCATCTTTAATCACGCTCGCGTTGGTACCCACCATTTCAATTGCGAATTTACCTACTTTGTCCGTCTCTATTCCGATGTAACCTAATCGGATTCGTAACGTTATTAATTGTCCATAACCTGAATGCGGTCGAGAATTTGTATACGGCAAGTAATTGCTCATCCTTCCGTGCATGCGTTGTATACAAATGTCGGCATTTACATATGTATATAAGAATTTCATTATTAAATTGACAAAATTCGAAGAAGCATTCGATGGCTTTAATTAATAAGTTACCTATTCAAAAATGAGTGTCAGAAGTGATATCGAAATTACAGCTGTGGTTGAATTTTAGCTGGAAACCATCAAATTCTCCACATGAAACGGAGATTATAATGTAAAATGAGGCGAAAGATAAATGGTTAACCGGATCAAATCGTTATGCAGAGTGATCGTGTACGAGAATTAATTGTTATCGTGAATTTGAAATTCGGCATCAAGCATTCGACCATAAAACTCTTACTTTCATCAAATTTCTTTAGGCCCATGGCCCTAATTGAATTTGTGTTATACTGCATGCGATCAAAATCTTCGTGTGTGGCAACTATTGGTGTGAAGAATGTGCTGAAATTATTGTAGCCACATGTCACACGACTACTAAAAAATGATGTAAAGAAAGGAATGGACCACTTGTGGTAAATACCAAGAACTACAAAAATTATGAAAATACCGATCCAAAATTTGAATGCACATATACTCTATGAGTGACAAATCCAATAAAAATACATCTAAAATCATACGATTATAAGACAAGATGCATATTAAATTACTATACTATACAAATGCAAAATACAACCTGCAGAGTTCAAATGAAAATTTGGATTTACTCAATGTTGCTGTGTTCTCATGTCTGACAAACGTAAAATTACAATACCAGGCGCCATTTATCAATGGAATAAAGCTAACCTGAGCCGGACTGTTCCCTGGAGAGGGTAGACAGTCTACGCGCACATAGGCCATCTATTCGAGCCCTTTGTGAAAGCACTATGTCAGCCAACTACCAATTTATTATGGTGGAAAATTAATCTGAGACGTTTTGTAACATCACATATAGATACGTTGATTATAGACTACAGTAGTCATGGCCAAAATCGGTCTTGGTGTTGCAGTCTTGTCTTGGTCTCGCAAGATTTGCGAGACCAAGACCAAGACCAAGACAGCAACACCAATAGCAAGACCAAGACCAAGACTCAAAGTTGCAAGACCAAGACTGGATGCAAGACCAGCTCTGCAAGACATCGGCAAGAACAAGACTATCTCGCAAGACTCTTGCAGTTTTTTTCTTATTACGAACGATTATTCTTTTATACCGCACACAAAAAAACATTTGTTTGCAAACACAATATCTAGTGCATATTCTTTAATATTTGTGAATTATCGCCATCTACAGATGCAGTTGTAGATGACTTAAGCATTAAAAAAGCCGAAACATGCCGGCATACCGCGTCTATTATAATTTATGTGGGTTAGACAGAATTTTTTACTTTTTTTCTTAACAAGACATTGACTTTCAATGTGAAGTTTCAACATAAATATATTTTTTTAATTGTCATCGCAATACTGAAACAAGTTAGTAAAAAACTATTCTTGATCGTGAATTAAATAATTAATTGGTATTTAATTTTAAAATAAATTAAGTTATAATTTATTTTGAACCAATTCTTATTCTCTGCAATAATCTAATTTAGTAGCATTTAGTGACACAAAATGTCGATTAATTTGATATCTTTCATAAGTACGGTGTAAAAATGCAAGACTGCAAGAGTCTTGCGTGCAAGAGTCTTGCGTGCAAGACCAAGAACAAGACCAATTGGTGCAAGACCAAGACCGAGACCAAGACCAACATTAAGGATATCAATGCAAGACCAAGAGCAAGACCAATTGGTGCAAGACAAGACCAAGACCAAGACCTATGTGGTCTTGTCTTGGTCTTGCGTTTGGCCATCACTAGACTACAGACCCGTATCAAAAATTGATGGGTCATTTGAACCACCAAGAGACCTATGTAGAACGATAGAAGGGCATAAAATAATAAGATTCAGCACTATGCCGTCACTTGTAAGCTGTCCAACTGAGTACAGGTGAGAATTCAAAGTACAGGTAGACCGAGTATATTTTGGTCATATATTTTTGTACGGCATTCTTACAATCAATAGATCCATGAAAAATAATGAGAAAACGCTTAGTGCCGTACAAAAATATTGCGCCACAAAGTCGGAAAAATTTTTCATTTTCCGCCGATTTTCAGGGTAAATTTGGTCATTTGATTGTGTACGGCATCGGTTCCATACAGTTTCAGCACCTCTTCTAATTCATTATTCCGCAACGCCGTACAAAAATCATGGTACAAGGGGAAAAGATCGAGGGTTGCAACCTCCTCTTTTCCGTGGTCCGGGGGGGGGGGGGGGGGGGGGGGGTTATTTGAAAAAGTACGGCATCGGTTCCAAAACATTATCTAGCACTCAAAAGTACTATTAAAAATAATGCCGTCAAAAAATTATTGTTCATTTGAATGTATATCGATAATTATCTTAATTTCATCGTATTCTTCATTTATAAAGGGGGAAGGTCATTTGATCCTGTACGGCAACTTTTTTTTCAACATCACATTGCTAAAAACAATTGTTATATAATATTGCCGTTCAAAAGAAACTGTTCTAAAAAAAATTATAGAGAAATATAAAACATGCAATTTTTGAAATTATTTACAAAGTTTAAATAATCATAGATTAATGAAATATAGCAATTTTCTAGATATTATCGTTGTTTTAAATGGTATTTAGGTAAATAAACCAGAAAAAAATAATGCCGTACATTTTAATGCAGACCATATTTTTTGGCTGATGAAAATGACACTACAATTGCAGGGGTACTTTATGGTCATCTGATACTGTACGGCATTAACATATTTTTCAAGAGAACAATTGATAATATACATTAATCATTATGCCCTCTATCTGAAGTGAAACGGTATGTATACAGGGTGTTTCAGACCACCCGTACCGCCCAAATATCTCGCGAAATACAAAACGCATTGAAAAAAGAAAAAATACGTCTAAAAATGTTTTAAGACTCTATTGTTTGATAGTAATAGGATGTCCCCACTCCCACCCACGTGGGGAGGAGAGGGGGGGGGGGTAACTTCGTAATCTTAAATAGCACCCCCCCCCCCAGTTTATTATGCAGATTTGAATTCTGCGTTAGCAAATAGGAACTTTTTGTTTGAAACATTTTTTGAAGTTCGTGACAGATGGCGCTATGATCGCCGAAAGAAGTTTTTCCGATTACCTATATGCTAATTTGATGTCAGTTTTGTTAAGTGACAATCAAAAATGTTAATGCTTTGTAAAAGGGAAGAGGGGGAGCTTTATTACCCCCCCCTTCCCCACACCGCCACTTCACCCCTAATTTTACATTTAAACGTATCTCGAATGTCAATGTGTTCTTTACTCGTGAAATCAAAGTATTTCAATTTTTTTTTCTATTTTCCATCAAAGACAAACAAAATTTACAAAATTTAACTTCTTCAATCGTGGTATTGAACAGTTGTTTAAATCTAAAATGGTTGCGTTTTCCCATTCTAGGTTATGGGCCGTAGGGTTGAAGTGGCGGTGTGGGGAAGGGGGAGGGGTTAATAAAGCTCCCCCTCTTCCCTTTTACAAACATTAACATTCTCAATATATAATGTCTATTTTGATAATTATTACAAGTAAATTACAAATTTTTGAGTCAATGTAAACAATTATTTGATGAAGTTTGCTCGATTACATTTTTCTTACTGAGTTCTTAGAGCCTCCGAGTCAGCACTGCGTACAAGAGAAAGTCTCAATGCAGGTATATAATATAGATATATGCCTACAAATGCTAAACGTCGGAACAGAACGTCGCTCTGTAAGCGATATACATATACAGACTGTTCAACGAAAAGCGCCCAGGAGTATAGCGACTTCAGTGGTGTTATAACTCTAACAAACCATATATATTATTAAATGGGACTGTCTTTGCTACAATTTGATGAAAAAAAAATATTTTACACGCAGTCATTCGTTTGTTGTGACGTAATCGACCATTTTTTTAAATCGCACGATCTAATTTTTTTTGTCTATTTTTGTAGAGAATTTAACGTACTTTTCATCTATCTAAACATTTATTACGATTTTTTTATTTATTTTATTTATTTTTTTTATTTTTTTTTATTTTCATTTTTTTAATTTGTCAGTTCAACCTTCTCAAAAATTTCTTAAAATGGCAACAGTAATGTAAATATTATGTAGCCTAATTATTTTACACCAAAAATGTCATGTATAACACTTCTAAGGTTGAACTGACAAATTAAAAAATATAAATAAAAAAAATAAATAAAAAAAAATAAAAAAATCGTAATAAATGTTTAGATAGATGAAAAGTACGTAAAATTCTCTACAAAAAAAATTAGATCGTGCGATTTAAAAAAATGGTCGATTACGTCACAACAAACGAATGACTGCGTGTAAAAGATTTTTTTTTCATCAAATTGTAGCAAAGACCGTCCCATTTAATAATATATGTGGTTTGTTCGAGTTATAACACCACTGAAGTCGCTATACTCCTGGGCGCTTTTCGTTGAACAGTCTGTATATACACCCTGTATTTGCCATTTAAACGACTTAGTAAAACTCACTCAAGCTTTCAATACTTATCACTCAAGTTATATAACCATATTGGCAAGGATTGGAAACTTCTAAACGAATCTAAATTCAAACACTTAATGAAAAAATTATTACTCGCGAAAGCCTACTACAGTTGCGACGAATTCCTTTGTGACAATATAAACCATAAATCTACTGTAATGGATTAACTCTATGTATGTTTGTTATCACTAATTATTGACGTTTGTATACACATGTGTGTTAATAACAAATAAATATTATTATTATTATTATTATTATTATCCTACGCTCCTAAGCAATATATGTACGGATGAAACATTTACATTAAAAAACAGAAGTGTTTATTATTATGATTACATACTGTTTTATTAATATGAACTTTCAGATTTGTACGGCATTGACTTTTCATAGACGAATGCATTAAATTCAAATAAATTATTTGAATGCCGTATAAAAAAATATCGTACCAACTATCACCCTAAAGTACATTTCGTTACATGGAATTTTCTGCACGTTTTTCCCCCTCTACTGACTGTTGGACTAACAAAAATGTACGGCATGTGAAAAAATGTTATCTATGCACAAAATACTTTCAGAATAAATTAATTTTATGTTGTGTCAAATGATCCGGACGGACCACGGAAGAGAGGAGGTTGCAACCCTCGATCTTTTCCCCTTGTACCATGATTTTTGTACGGCGTTGCGGAATAATGAATTAGAAGAGGTGCTGAAACTGTATGGAACCGATGCCGTACACAATCAAATGACCAAATTTACCCTGAAAATCGGCGGAAAATGAAAAATTTTTCCGACTTTGTGGCGCAATATTTTTGTACGGCACTAAGCGTTTTCTCATTATTTTTCATGGATCTATTGATTGTGAGAATGCCGTACAAAAATATATGACCAAAATATACCCGGTCTACCTGTACTTTTGAATTCTCACCTGTACTCAGTTGGACAGCTTACAAGTGACGGCATAGTGCTGAATCTTATTATTTTATGCCCTTCTATCGTTCTACTACGTTCTTTGGTTCTACATAGGTCTCCTGGTGGTTCAAATGACCCATCAATTTTTGATACGGGCCTGTAGTCTATTACTATATACAGGATTAGAGAACTTTCAGTTATAACCTTGAATCTCACATCCAACACGTTCAACATCGTTGGTATTTTTAATCTTTACGCGGGCACCAAGGGCTCTATCGGTTGTTTTAGGTGAGAGTCGCTCTTTTTCCAAATGTTTATGACATTTGTAAAGTGTTTACGCATTCCATTCAAACCGTTTGGGGCTTTCCCTTCCATTTCTAGGTTTTACTTTATCTTACATTTTTACCTCATTGAGTGTTCACCATTCGCCTCTCTCTTTTAGGATCAGTATATAAATTATCTGTTCACTCTTTCCCAATTCTTTTCGTTAGAATAATTAATTGTTACCAATATACTTGTCCCTTATGCCCAAATTTTCTCAGCGCAGATCGTTTTACATAAGCCACAGAAGAATGTGTCGGGTAGTTACTCATGAGTAACTGTATTGTATAACAATTTACTTATCCATATGTTTTACTTATAGGTACACTGTGGGACATCCAGGTGCGCACTCTAATCATACTCTTCCTTTGAGTGCTGCTTGATTTATGTAGGTTTCCAGTTACTTTCGTTCACGATTTCCACACTAGTCGTACGTGACGGGTCCTTCCCCGTCCCTTGGGTCCGTCTAAATGTGGCATTAACCTGTTTAGTGCCTTGTTATTATTTTCCCCCTTCATCTCCGTACCTTCTCAAAGTGCAATTTCTGTTGTAACCTCGTTTTTGCTTCCCTTTCGCCTTTCGTCTATTTAGAAGTTTGCCCCTTTAAGTTTCCTCCACGTATGTAATATTGTCGCTTCTGCTTTGTTTGCTACAAGCTGCAGGTACTTCGCTTTTACAGCAAATTCCACTCCGTAGGATATTTGTGTATTATATGAACGGAGTAAGAGTGTGGGTCCCAGGACGGGCCCTTGCGGCAATCAACATATAATGAATCTATTCGATAGGCTCGCCTTTTATATCATTTTCACAGGTATTCGAATATTTGGTTCTGCTAAGGACTATCTATGATTCCTTTCCAATCTGCAATGTTAAATATGTGCGGTACCATCCCTCTGGGCTTGATTCAGATACAATTAAAAATAGGAAATAAGAAAAACGAACAATGTAATACCTACCCAGAAATAAGCAACGTTTCGGTTGTAAAATAAGGAAGTAAATGTCATCTGAGCACCTACTATTAAGCTAAGAAAAATTGCCTTTAGAGAAGATAAAATAAAAAATGGCAACACACTCGTGCACCGAAATATTCACAATAGGAAAAGTAATCCTCGTCGAACGACAGAAAGATGCGACGAACTCGTAATAAGCACTGGAAGAGACACATGTTTGAAATGTAACATAATCGCGTTTGATTGCTAAAAGAAAGAAAAAACGAAAGTCCTGCAAAGAAATATGTAAGAAAATAAACAAGGTTATATGGAGGGAAAGTCTGTAATAAAAAAGAAGGCTGCCCATATCACCTTTGATATCACTATAATCACAACAAAATCTATCAAAGTACTTAATAAGTCATGCGAATAGACTTATTTAGGCTCAATTATGTTAACGTTGGTTCAGACCAGAAAATTTCCAAGCACAAACCAAATAGTGTTCTTATCTAAAGGTTTGTACTACAAACGTTTGATAGATTCTTATGAAATGCATTTTATGATTCTTATGAAAGGAATCAAGGTTTAAGAAGGATAGGAAACAGCAATACCCTTGAGCTCGTATGGGTTAAAGGGCATGCTGGAACAATAGGCAATGAAAAAGACGACAAGTTAGCCCGACTGGCCTCAAAACAACTGTTTTATGATCCAGAGCCGGCTCTTGCACTTACAGTATCAACTGTATAAACTTAATAACTCAAGACACCCAAGCCCAGCACAAGGCTAGGTGGAACTTGATATCAGACTGCCGTCACGCGAGAGAGGTCTTCAGAGGACCATCTCGTAGCCTGGTGCGTTCTTGCATGGGGCATACTTGGCCGAATCACCATTCTCTAGTGTAGAGCAGAGGTTCTCAAACTTTTTTTTTCACGTACCACTTCTACAGTGTGTCTAGTTAAGTTCGCAACATATGGGAAACTTTTTTATTATTAATTTTACGAAAAAAAGTTATTCTTTATAAAAAGCTCTGCATGTTCTAAAATCTAAAATACAATCATCAGATATTAATTTTTTTCAGTCGTGTACGCGGTTTGTCAAAAAATATGAATTTTGCTCAAGAGTAAAGTCCTTTATTTTTGACAATATCGAAAATTGTTATTAAAAAAAGTTAATCAGAACTAAAAACTACGTTCAAATATGCAATTACATCCTGCTAGTAAAAAATGTTTTTTTACAACTTTTTCTCCGGTAGGTAGTAATTTTGACATCTTTGAATAACTTGAATACTTTGAATTTGGAATTTTGAACTTTGAATTTCTAAGATATGCGTTTTTTATTTTTCATTTATGGTTTCAGCAGTAAAAAAAGTCGATACCGGTATCAATACCGGGATCCCGGGATTCACTTGATTGAATTCAAAATTTCTTCCGGTATTGTAAGCCATACCTGGCCGGACACGGCTAAGATTAGAACCGCTTCCCCGTCCAGCATCCATGTCTCAGATTTATCTCACGTGTGGGATGGCTTGAGTGACGTTGCGAGGTCGAACGATTTTAATTAGGGAGGTAGCACAAAGGGCACGAATAAGTGGCCTAGATGCGCGTGGATTTCTGACCACCCTCCCATCGTAATCCAGAATCCAGAAGGATAGGATTTACGAAAAATGTGCTCTCACGATAAATATTTTACCGAACGTTATACACACGTTATGTTATGCTGAAAGTTTGGGCGGATCAGCTTGCGTTCCTTTTAAAAAAAGGCAAGGAACAAAACCTATCGAGAATTTTCGTTAATTATTCGAATTATTATTCAATATTACTCCTTGAAAGTAGTTCCTCTCAGATATAATACATGCCTGCCAACGTCTTTTTCAATCTTCAAACTTCAGAGCACCTCAGGAACTCATTTTTTGCATATAGCATCATTCAAAAGGCAGTCACAGGGGCAATATTGGACGAATAAGTAGTCGACGTATCGTCCTGGCATTGTTTTTGGCAAAAATTGACAAACAAGCAGTGAGGTGTGAATTGATGTATTATCGTATTGCAATTTCACAAGTTGTTTTACTAAGAACGCGATGGAACAATCTTTATATGAAATACCTACTACTTTGATCTCTAAGTTCCTGTGCATTCCGTTTATCGTTGGGTGCCATCAGTGACGTAAACATAGGGCAAGCTGGTGCAGTGCACCAGGGCTCCGAGGCTCAGAGCGCTCCCTAAGCTTTGGAAAAAAAGGGAGCAGAGACTAGCGAAGCCCCCGAGGAGACGGGGCCCGATTTTTTCTGTATGCACCGGGGCCCTTTTCCACCTAGCTACGCCACTGGGTGCCATGCGAAGCTTTGGCAAAACCAAAATGGCTGAGTACGCCATAATTAAAATTGTTCACAAAATTAGGTAATTGATCCACATTTTCTTGACAAAATCAAGTTGGCAAATTAAATAAAAGAGCATGCAAAAACATTTACCGATACGACTTGACCTAATTCGACCTTGGGACCCATTTTTGCCGATTTTAACTCACACGTAATTTAGGGAATATTTTAATTTTAATCAGAAATCGAGCACGATGCCGTAAGCGACGGCGTTAAGCCTTTTTTAAAAATCGATCGACGATCGTTATAAATTTATCACGTGTTTATGCTCGAAACGCGTCAAAACAACCACTTGTAAGACACGAAGGTGACCTTGTTCTCACCCCAATTTTTCGAATTTAAATATATCGCGATGCTACCGAAAAAGTGAATGCAAATTATATTATTTTATAATAAAATTAATGGATTGCATTAATTTCATGGCGATTTTGCAAATGTTAAAACGCGAAAATGATTAATAAAATAGGAACAATAAAAATCACCACCGATCGATAATCGATAACGGTCATACTGGAGTGCGACTGTGCAAGGTTGCAAGATCGATTTTAAATCCGAACGCTGTTGCACTGTTCATTATTTACGCAAATTAACTTAATTTTGAGTATATCATTCTCATACCTATTTTTGGATATCCTAGAAGTCACAATAACTAGAAAAAGAATACTACAGGTTGTTTCGATATGAAATGCATAAACACATATAGGTAGGTAATGAAATTAAAACTCAGTTTCAATAATCAATATTGATTGATTAGTAAATATGCATACGTTTACATTATTGTACGACGTCATTTCACACGAAATACATAGGTACCTCCTTAAATAACTGATCACCGTGTGTTTGCAAACCTTTCTCATTGACGATGTTCACATTTCTTCAAATTTGTGCTCAAAAGTAAGTTTTGTAAAACCTTTATAACCTGTACCATCTGTATTTTCACAGTCACTTTCTTCGGTAGCACTTTTAACCTTTTTGATTCACGCTTTCGATTTGTTTTGTTTCTACTTCTTCCTTTTTACACTCTCATCTCATCTGTTTCTGTAAGTAAATCATATTCAAAACTACATGGACAGTGGGATCCTGATTGTGTACTAGGTAGTAAACATTTAGGCAATGCATTTCCTGATTTTCATTAGTTTCAAAGTTTTCGTTTCGGGTTTCTTTCATTTTCTTGGCCAGCTTTGGCACCGTTTGACGAACACTAAGCTTTCACAGTATAAAATAAATATTAAAAAATGAGGAACAAGAATTTTCATTTTGTGAATTTTGGAAATAAGTTATTTAATAAAAATGGTTTTCTTCTTTTTAGTATAAGCTTGTATTATTATGCATTGAATTATCTTTTATTTTCACTTTTTCCTGTATTTTGCGACGGGAACTTCAGAACTGTCGAAGATCTGGGGACCGACACGTCCGTCAGCCGTTTAATTTTATCTCATTTCATGGGCTTTCACGCCGTGCTCTTTTTGGTCTTCTTTATCGGCCTCCATTCTGTGATTCTGTTCTTGTCTACTCTCCTTACACATTGGGCTTTTATCTTCTATATACGTCATGATTAGGGACGGATCTGTGGTGAAAAATGGCCTTGCCACCGAAGGTTATGAAAAAACATAGATATTCCTGTGGAATACAGAGCTTTTAGTGCTCGCCTGCAGATGGCAGTCAGTGTGGTAATGGATGAAGTCTGATCTCCTGGTTTTATGTTCCCCGTCCCTAACATAAAAACCATAGTCTCTCTAGCCTCACAAGTACTGCTGATAAGCCACAACTTTATTTTGACGGATGAGCGACAAACGGCTCCTAAAAGGAGTCACGGAGTGGACTCCAATAGAAAGGAGGAAAATATGACACCTTATAAATACATGGAAAAGTGGTGTTGGTAAACCTGCCATCTTTTGAAGTAATAATTACTTCTTTTATGTTCTCGAAAATTACTTTATTGTTTCGTATAGGTTCTCCTTAGAACGATTTTATTTAGTTAAATTCACTTTAAATGAGAGAAAAGATAATCGCAGCGTTCCCACCACACTAAGGGTCAGTCTTTTCATCTCCTGATAAACTTACCTGGCAGATAAGTTCTATGGAAACAATTATTGGAACAATCGTCTCCATGGAAGTTATCTTAGAGTTAAATTTAACAGGAGGTGGAAAGACGGGGCCTAAGTGTACCTATTTGGAAGTTTTAATAATTTTTTTGTAATGGGTGATAACTGCAGGCCAAATTGATTTAACACGGCTAGTCAACCATTCTGAAAAGCAGTTTGCTTACATGACCAAACGACCAGGGGCGGATTTATACATCTGATGCCATCTAGAAGCCTTTCCCAAACATTATAATCACTTTCCCCCATTTTGTTGATACATAGTGTGAGAATCACCCGTAGAAGTTTTTCTACGCTTTGACGCTACTTAAGAACCACATGTAAACTGCCTTAACTAATTATGTAATTTGTTTAATAAAGTTGCCCCAAAGAAGCCTAGGCTTAACTAGCCGAAACGTCGGTCGTTTATGTAGTACACAGTGGCTTATTAACCGGTATAACTAGACACTCCTCCAGAAGGCTCCCTTATTAAGGAGAACAATCTAAAATCATACATTAAAACCGCAGGTTATTTAAAGGATGTTTTCATACAATATGTAGAAGCATTTTCACGTTCGCCATTTCCTTAATCTTATAAAAAAGGAATAAACTTGTTTCCCTCAACAGCTTCATTGTAATGTTGGTGCTTTTTGGCTAATTACGCCAAAATGGAACAAGATAATTCCAAAATTTTTTCTACAGTAGTTTCGACAAGAATTGGGCTACCTCATACCCAAAGTGTATGATTTTTTGTTGAAAATAAACTACTTATGGACCTGTAAAGTTGAGCATTGCGAAAAATCACTCGTGTTACAGTACTTTTTGTCGATACTGTAAAAAGTCCCGACCGCATCATCCCTTGGTCTATACTTTTTACTCCGATAGTAGTTTGCTGCAACCGCATTGATCTTGTAGTTGATTTTTCTTTATAATGACAGCACCTTCCTTTATAAAAATTCAATATTAGTGGAAGACGATGTAACTACTGGGCAAAAAAGTTGTACTTTCTTTCATTTTTTCATTGATATTAAGCTGTTAATGGTCTCACATTGACGTTGACATCTTGCTAATGCGACACTAAAATTCTGACAGATAGTATGGTTGTGTTAAAATTTACGAAGAAGCCTTATCGTTAAGATTATTTTATTAATTAGGGTACCATCGGTAGTAGGTAAATCGAAATTTTCTTTGACTAGAAAATTAAATTTCCCCTAAACCAAAGAAGGCGATTTAATTTCCGTTGAAAACGTTCAAGGGTTGTCCCAAATCAGTATCGATCATAAAAAACTGTGTTAATTCTGCTCCGTTAATTAACGACCGTTAAAGTATATAATTTCAATTATATAAAACAAAGTCCTTAAAAGAATTCGTAATTTAATCCTCGCAATTCAAGCATGAACACTTGTAACTCGCAACCATTTCAGTGCATTATGAAATTCTTTTTTTTCCCTTTCGTAATTTTTAATATTTTACCGGCGACTAAACACAATCTATTATGGCTTCGTATTATACTCGTGCATGCAGTGAAGAGATACAGGGTGTCCGAATGGGGCTACATTGTATTTCTCCCATGATGATGATTTGACATGGCGTCATTGTTACAAACGGTGAGTGTTACAGTTGGCCAAGCATTAAACCGCCACAAATCTCGTACTGCCCCCAATTTTTTGCGTTATTTCTTCTCGCCGGAAAAATGCGAGAGGTCGAAGAAACTCAATTGCACTTCTCGCGTTTGATACGCTTCTCGTTTCGATTGCGGAGAGTAAGTCCTTTCGGCAGTAATAATTTGTGCAACTGCACGCATTGTGCAGTCGAATATGAAAAGTAAACAGTGATATGCAGTCGAAGTATGATATCATGTTACTATTGTAAGGGGGATGTAGTTATGGGTGGGCTCTTGTTTGATATACCTGTTAAATTCAGATCGAAATTGAATACACACATTCGGCTTTTTTTCATTCCATCTTTTGTTTGGTTGATTAGTACACATATGCGTCAAGAGGGCGGTAGGAAATTTTCAAATACTTTTCCGATTTTACTGTCATTTATGGCATAATAAATAAGAGGGATAAAATAAAACGATGACACCGGAATATGTGGTAGTAAAACGAAACTGTAAAACCGAGGTCCAATAATAATTAAACCTGATCGTTAAAACAAACGTCGGCAGATAATCTATAACCCTTAATAAATAAAAACGAGAAATTAAATAAAATGAAATAAAGAAAGAGGAGATGAGATTTTAACAGTCCGACCGAATCGGCTTAACGTATCTTCCTCGCTCTGACAGATACAAGTTTGTATTACTTAAATTCGTATGCGTATGCTTATTGAGCGGTCTCCAGTTTGGAAAAATGAGCCTGTATTTACATATATTTACTTATTTGTGCATGCGATTTTTTCATTAATCTTCCGAACCGTTACGCCTACGCCACCGTGTGTAAATCGGGTTTAGGTGGACTTTCCAATGGTCCCTCGTAGACGAGTTGATTTTTGAATAGGCGAGCCGCCTACTGAAGATCTTGATTCCTAATGCTTAAACCCTAATTACAGGTTGTCACTATTTGAAATGCGGTCTGTCCATCTGTCTGCCGTTTAATGCGCTTAAGGATCGGGCGTTAATAATTTTTTCACTTACCTACCTACGTTTGTTGACACTTACGGAATTTGCCTAGATGCGTGTTTGAAGTATTTCAAAATTGAAAAGCGTAGGGTGAATGCCCAAAAATCGATGAAAGCCGCAATATGCGAATATTTATCCATATCTTTTGTCGCAACAATTCGTGGTCGGGTCGGTATGCGGTTATTAAAGCTTTTGTTGTTTCACAATCGGTAATTAAGGTGACGATAAGCGCACGGACCTACACATTTTTGGCATAAAACAACAGCGTAACCGCACAATTAACAATTATGAATGCGCTTTGTTTCGTACATTAATTATTACACTTGACCCTTTATACAGTATTTTAACCCAAATTGGACAAATGCATTCCCGGCATTCTTTTTATATACTGGTAGGTAGGTACGACCGCGACGGTTCGCATTTAAAAGTTCATAAATTCGCACATCGTCAAAATTTTATTTAAAAGAAAAACAACTCCATTAACACTCTGTAACACAAGCAATAAACCAATAAAATCAAAAAGTAATTTAATTATATTTATCATCTTTTACGGTTCCATATAAAAACCCTAAGCGCGCGAGACATAAAATCGAGTCGAGAAGGGCAATCTAATATAATATGTTTAATTACGACCGGACCTAATAAAAAGTTGTGTGAATCACGGAATCATCAACTGTAATTGCCAGTCTCTTAAATGAGAAACTCGACTCATAAAACCTAAAACTAAGAAAGTGTTTATTTTATTTCGGTAATAACACTTCTCCTTTTCGTTTCATCTACGACGTTTATATGGACTCACGACTCAATCGTTTTGATATTACCCTCGTATATTTACATTTAAAAGTTCATCGCGTGTCTAAATATCTACTATTCATTTCCAAAGTATACAAAGTTCTATTTGGATAATTTTTATCTAAGTCCCCTTGGCATTACTATTTTTTTTTATTAGCCCATACTTTGAGTGCTCCTCGACCATTGAACACTGCCTTCACTCTCACAACCGCTCCTGAAAAATACGTATCATGAAGCCTCACATAACCGGGACTCATCATGAACGTGCGTTATTTTAAAACACAAAAATTTGCTACATATTCAATAAATCGAATATATCCACCGTTGCGGCGAAGTCCGCGGAGTGAGATCTCCAAGGTGCGACAACACACTACTTTGGCCAGAATCGAGACTAACGCACCTCGATCAATCGGCTGTGTCGCCGGCTCGTACCGCTGCTGACTCTGAGCTTTTGTAGGGCTAGTGGCAGCAGACTGACTAGAACGGCCTACTCAGAAGCGAAACCAGGCCTGTCTTCTGATACCATTGGAAGCTATATTCTTTTAGTAGCTCTGGCGTCCGGATAGACCTCTCCTTGTGGGCTCCGTGGTGGGTGGGGAGCTATTAGTAACACCTATCTCAGAGGTAGCATCCCATGATACACCTCAAACTCATTTGCAGGTCACCAAGTCTACACACAAGATACACCCGCCGACAAAGAAGGGCCGATCACAGCCCTAACCAAAGGCAGTAGCAGAAAGACTGAAGCACCCGCAATCGTAGTTACAAGCAAGCTGCCGAAAGTCAACTCAGAGTAACATTGACACTAACAACCCACTGGGTAAGCTAACAGCTGACCAGGCGGGGATGTTACAAAACCACCTGGCCAAGGTTCTTGACCAGCATCTATTTACGCTACCTGCTGAACCAGAGGTAGTGAGTACGTCAGTACAACCACCACAACAACAGCATCAGCAGCTGGTACAGGGGCAACTGCCTGAAACGATAAAATCGCCTAGGCTGCCAATGCATCTGTGGTTAGTGTTTGCGAATATCGAGGCGTTGCTGAAGCCTGAATCTACATGTTCTCAGCCACATTAAATTTCTTCTGCTGTGTGGAAAAGACGGAGGTAGTTCTCTTCACAAAGAAAAGGAAAGTTGAGAGTCTTCGAGCTCTACTCGTCCAAAACACCCACAGTTTTTAGAGTCAGTGAAGTATCTAGGTAGGTATTACACTGGACAATAAAATAAACTGGAGTAACCGAGTAAGCATATCCAGCTCAAAGCGGAAAAAGCAAATAGGGCTTCCTGGCAATGTCGCTCCGCAATTGGAAGACTTTGGGACGCAACCCCAAAGACTACTATGTCTGGCAAACGTCTGGTGGCCAAAACCAGACTCTCCACAACCTTAGTACCTACTCCTTAATCACGTGCAAAGACTAGCGTGCCTTGTATGCACGGGAGCATTGCGAACAACCCCCACAACCGTCATGTAAGCCCTTCTAGGCCTGCCTCCACGTGAGAGAGCAGACCGTGCTGGCAACCTTACGTCTAACAACAAAGGGGTTGGAGGATAGACCCTGACAGAGTATGGAGGCAGGACACTCCCGAATCCTAGGAGAGGCAATCAAGCGGCTGGCTATCCCCTCGTTCCTCAATCTATAATAGGGAGGAACTACCACATTTTTCTCGATGCGGATGTGCCATCCCAACCTGACATACCTGTTTTCACGGATGGATCTAAAACAATGGAGGGAACAGGCACCAGAATTTACTACAAGGAACTGAACTTCCATTTCACCCAACCACTAGGCAAAATTCAGATCGCCTTTCAGGCAGAAATAGTAGGAATAACCCTTAGTACAACAAAATTTCTCATGCACAGCATAAAAAATAAAATTATCAGAGATTTCCAGTAACAGCAGAAGTGCAGGCATTAGGTCATTGCAAAATTAGCTCTAAAAGCTGGTTTCCGAATGTAACCAAGTACTAGAACAAATGGCAAACAGCAATGAACTCGAGCTCGTATAGGTTAAAGGGCGTACTGGAACAAAAGGCAATGATAAAGCCCATAAGACTGGCACCAAAACAAGCGTTTTATGGTCCAGAGTAACAACTGTAAACAACTTAATCACTCAAGACACCCAAGGTGAAACTTGATGTTAGATTGTTTTCATGCGAGAGAAGCCCTCAGGGAACCATCTCGCAGCCTGGCGCGGTTCTGCACAGGTCTATCACGGAAGTCTTGTCTCTCGTACTTGGTTACGATTAGAGCCACTCCCCTTCCAGCATCTTCAGATTTATTTCACGTGTGGGATTGCTTGAGTGACGTTGCGGGGTCGAACGACTCTAACGTGGGAGGTAGCACAAAGGTGGCCTATATGCACGTGGACTTCTGCCTTCCGTCTCATCGTAATCCAGAATCCAGTATCCAGTATACACCAACAATCTGGAAGATTTGGAACCGTTGTGACCAGTGACGTAACTAAGGCCCACAAGACCCTCAGCAGTCGAGCTTTATTTCAGCATTTTCGCTTCTGAGAAAAGTAAGGGCGCTCAAAACACTTCATCAGCTCTTAGGTCGCATTCATTACTATTTCGTACCTTTTATCTGTTAAAAATAACATTATTGGTTTGTAAAATTACAATGTTCAGTATTTAATTACTTTAAGCCATGCTTGTTGTAATTTATGTTATGTATTTATCAACAACATTACTTATTATACATAGATTTTAGATAAAATAGATAGAGTCACAATAACACTGTGAGCTTATTTTTTCTACTCAGAGCCACAATTGTGCCCAGTTGCATTCGGCACTATGAAATCTCTGGTTTTGAAAAATTCTATGTTTGTCCTCCAATTATACAGCTGTAATTACATTAATTTCTTAAAACATTAAGTTTCATTATTAACAATACAATACTTAATTGCTAAAAGCTAAATCAACGAAAACGAGAAACCGGTGTAAATTTTAAAGGATTTTTATAGTGTTTTAAGTGGATATTACTTGTACTTTGTTGGCGGATTTACAATGTAGTAATTACGGAGGATCCCCGATACACAAGGAAAATGGGTGAAATATCTACTTTCTTGTAGTTCGGGTCGCAAATTATTTCGTGTGAAAGGACCTCGTTCTAGTGTAACTTATCAATACGTTAATAATCAAAACTAAGAAATGAAAGGGGCCGCCAATGTGTATAGATACATACTGCAAAAGGCTTCAAAGTTCAAACCCGCCACAACGTGTTGGTGCAGTTCATTTTGAAACAGGCCGTATAGTATTCTTTTTCTAAATACATATTAAGACTTATACGATTCCCAAAAAATTGGTGTGATG
Organism: Pyrocoelia pectoralis; assembly: GCA_036250285.1. Classification (NCBI taxonomy): domain Eukaryota; kingdom Metazoa; phylum Arthropoda; class Insecta; order Coleoptera; family Lampyridae; genus Pyrocoelia; species Pyrocoelia pectoralis. The sequence goes on from CM070078.1 coordinate 49,708,647, forward strand.
TACTCAAAATTAAGTTTATTTACGTAAATAAAGCAACAGGTTAACAGTGTTCGGATTTAAAATCGATATTGCAACCTTGCACGGTCGCACTTCAGTATGACCGTTATCGATTACCGATCGGTGGTGATTTTAATTGTTCCTATTTTATTAATAATTTTCGCGTTTTAATATTGGCAATGGCCTTAAAAGTAATATAATCCGTTAATTTTGTCATTATGAAATATAATTTGTAGGTACCTCTCCTTTTCGGTAATATCGCGATATTTTTAAATTCGGGAAATCGGGGTGAGGACTGAAAACAAGGTGATATAGCTACCTTCATGTCATACAAGTGGTTGTTTTGACACGTTTCGGATATAAACGTGATAAATTTACGATGATCGATTTTTAAAAATAGGCCTAACGTTGTCGCGTACGTAATCGGACTTGATTTCTGATTAAAATTAAAATACTCCCTTAATTACGTGGGTCGAATAGGTCAAGCCGTATCGGTAAGTGTTTTTGCATGATCTTTTATTTCATTTGCCAACTCGATTTCATCCAGAAAATTTGAATTAATTAATTTTGTAAATAATTTTAATGATGGCGTATTCGGCTATTTTGGTTTGCCAAAGCTTCATCCTCATCTGGCACGTATACACAGTAACTAAAAGATACCTACCATTCGTTTTTCTCAGTTCTTATGCGACATAATCTAATGATCTTAGCTTCTTAGCGGCGTAACTACATAAGTGCAAACCCGTGCAGTGCAGTGCAGTGCACGGGGGCCCTCAAACTGAGGGTGCCCTCAGCAGAACTTAGATGACTAAAAACGTCTCCAAATATCTCAAAAAAAACTATTTGCATCATAATCATTCTGAATCTGAAATGTTTCACTTCCGATTTATAGTAGTGAATAAACTATGAACCCCATCATATCCGCACTGTGTACCTAGGTATATTATGACACAAGAAAATTAATGTTTCAAATTTGGTCAGCTACTTATATCTAGTACTTTATCTAGGACTGTACCAGCGGTGCCCAGGCACAGGGCGCAGAAATTACCAGACCAGGGGCAACTTTTGGGTCATGTATGGCAGTTTGTAGCATTGCAAAGTACATATTTGTCGCATAAGTTAGGTGTAGATGCAATCCTTGGGTAAGATGCTCCCTACTATCAGCAGTACACAAACAAATTTAACATTACGTGCCGGAAGCTGTAACTACTGTAGACATTGCGTTCCGACAAACTCGACATTGGGCCAAGAACGATTGTCTGACCTAGTGATTTTGTCTATTGAAAGCGACATAGTACGGCCCCTGTCGTATGAAAATGTTATCAAGGACTTCGCAATGAGGAAAGCGCGAAAAGGGAATCTTTAAATATTTTCCAAATAAAATGTTTTGCGAATCGCATCACGTGAGTTCTCACACTCAATAGGTGTTTTTCTATTCGCCTATGAAGCAATATGGAACAAAATTGAATCGACTCACGCTTAAAACGTTTTACCTATTTGTATCGCCGATGGTCCACTACCCGTTTTCCCGGCATATACTACTTGTAGGAATAAAGGAAATTCAAACTTTATTCCTTGGAAATTCAGCTTGTTTAATAAGGAAAAACACTTTTACAATGGATGCAAAAAAACGTTGTTATATTATATTTTTTCACTTCCTAACAACTCCCTAACAACGACTAAACAAAAACACCCTTGCCACTAGGACACAAAAAATGAAAATTGGTTTCTAACACTATTCTTACATAGATAGTTGTTACTTATTTAAATTTTTAACCTCTACTAACGTGTATTTGGTGTCATTCGAATATACATAATTATTATTGTGTATTTTGGGAACCTATTTAAGCAAAAATTTGGTTTTGGATGATAGATTTTTTATAGACATTGTCCATTTTATTGTGAGATCCGGGTAAAATTTTTCAAGGACGCAGTTATAGAAGCTCGCACCGGTCGCCAAAAAGGCTAGTTACGGCATTGGTATATTCCACCATTCCAATGTTCGTCGCATAAATGAAGTTTTACTTCAAACGTTCTCTATTCTCTTTCTCGCGTCAATTTAAAAAAAGTTGGTATAATTTTGGATTATGACCAAGGTTATGCCGTTTTATTTAATAAGCTAAATGTTGAAAGTTGAATACCATTAGATCAACACTTATGATGAAATAAATTCTTCGAACAATACTTTTTATTTTATTATTGAATAGAGCATGTATTATTAAGCATTATTTTTTAAAGCTTTATCTTTTTTCAATTTCTGTATTAATTGTTCAGGTGAAAATAATTGGAACGGTCTATTACCTACCAAAAAGATTGGCCTATGAAATAAAAGCACTTTTTCACTTCTTGAGTAAGTATCATCTTGTTTTGGCCACATGTAAGTTTCTTTTTAAAAACACAACATAGTATTTTTTCAGTCGCTACTTCCTTTACTTTTGTACCATCCTGTGATGAATCCTCAGATAATTCTCCGCTGCTTTCCAGTTCTTATATACCTATAAAATCACTATTCGCTGTAAACTCTGTTTTGGTTCTGAATATTCGTTATCACTTTTGGTTTTTTCTTCTTTCTAGATACATTTTGGAAACTTCTTTTCTACCAGACTGTTTTAGGTTTTGTTTCCCTTTATTTGTGGAGCCATATCTTTCACTTGTAAAACACTGGATAATCTTCCTTGTTTATATTTAAAAAAACAGCAAAGGCTGGATTTCTTTTCCCCGATTTTTAATGTACCTAATGGCTAAATACGATTTGGATTTGTAATTTTCAAGATTTTTGACTCGCAGTAGTCCTTCAAATGTAAATGAACAAACTTACGCTTTCTTCTGTTAAAGGCAAAGCTGCCTTCGGAGTTATATTGTCAAGTAACGAAGTTGTGGATTGCCTATGTCAGTCCTAATTTTCTTCTAATTTTGAGACTGAATTCCCTTCTTCAACTCCACAATACACGCTCTTCTGACTAACAATCTCACTAAGAAATGAATCGGCGAGCCTTAACTGCTCCACACCTTGTAACTTTAGTTTACTGTTGCTTGGAATAGAACAAGGCAACAGTTAATGAGCAGTTTCCAGTAAACGGGACGAGCGACTTGTCTGTGTATTTTTAAACCTTGTCGGATATATCCGATAGTATTAAATTAGATTCTCAATCTATACTGACTGGAAGAGAGTTCTCTGGTTCCTTACAAAGTGATTACCTCCATAATCAGCTTGAGTTGAAAGACTTTCAAACATTAAAATTTGAGAAAGTCCTGTTGCCAACTTGACTGCTTCAAACAGGGTTTGTTTTGAAATCCATCGGATCGTCCCATATTTTCAGTTTGCGCCGTTAAATCGGTCATTTTTAAGGAAGCTACCGCCAAACCTCTACTAGGTATTAGTTTTAATGAAAAAATTGTTTCTGTTCTACTCATTATCCAGCCTCCCCAGTGACCTTTTTTTCTCTCCACTAAACGTTTACCATCATCCGGCGCAAAAGTTAAAAATCTCCTGTGAACTTAAAATTATTTTTGTTATATTTCTACCTTCATTATCATCGCAGTACACAACGTACCTAATTACAAATACAGTGTGTACCACGCGTGAACTCAGTTTGGTGCGGTGTCCACAATCAAAGAATATAGTATTTGGCATTCAATTCAACAAGAATCAAGTTTTGGGATTAGTACTTAAAATGGAATAGTATCTACAGTTGAAATACTGCAAATTAAAAAAAAATAATTTGGGAAACGTCTGATTCTCAGATTTAATATCGAGTCTTTTATTGAGAGCAACGCAATTTGCTTGAATGTAAATATTAATGGAATTTGTATTTTAAATTATCGTACCTTTTTAAAAAATTTAATTTACCACGATTTATACTACAGTTAGAATGCATTATCTTTAGAATCAAGATGATTCTCATTCAAATGCATATATCACTGGTGGTTTTCATCTTATGGCGTCCTTTTTTGGAGTGTATACCACACATCATGGATCGAGGAGTATGGACAAATGGAGCTACTTTTGCTCAAATATAAACTTGCCGTGCGTGACCACATGGTGGAAACTGCCTGTTCAAAATTGTTGTTCAATTAGTTTGACAAAGAATGAAGAAGGTAATTCCATAGATCTTCTAGTGACTGCTTTCCTGAACTTCCTACTGTAATACTTCTAACTGGTCAGTCCACCCAGGCATCAAATAAAAATGGCAATTTAGAAGTAGGTACATCTACATTGTGCGAAAAAAATTAATCTGTAGCTTCTTGCAGCGGATAACTTTCGACACACACCAGAAGAGTACCAGAAATACGACCGCGACGATTACTTCATTTGTTGTTGATCAAACTGTAACGTTGGTGAAGTGGACAAGGGAGCTACGCACTTTCAAAGGATCTCCATGAACAAATAAGTCGATGAAGGATTTGAAGAAATTCTTGCAATATGAGTTGGCACCTTTGCTGTCATTTCCTTTGATGAAGGTGAGATAAAGCAAACTCTTCACTGCATGTTTCGGCTCATCAACCGCGTGACCGGACTACAGGTTACCTACTACATTTCGACAATCGATGAAGCACATAATGAAACACTATGAAGGGAGACGTAGCACATTTATGTCTCATGACTACTCCGCAACCTCTGATGAAAAGAGTAGTTGACGTTATCTTTAATTAAGCAGAACCAGTTCCTAAGTCTAAGTTAACTGCAGTGCGAGTTCCAAAAATTCCTCAGTAGATGCTGCGATAGGTGAGGATGTTGACCTTCTAATGTCAGAGTTTCTTGTTGTTGTGAATTGAATTGTGAGTGAACGTCTGTGAACGTAGGATTATTTCCATAAGAAAATGTGCAGAATTGCCTGGTCAAATGTTAACTGGACCAGTTTGTAAAATCGCATGGCAAAGTTATTTGAACCCAAGACTCTACAGTAGGGTGGGCCGAAAACACTACTAAAAAAATTAAATTTTAAACTGAAGTATGCAATACCAGTCAAAAGTTGCCTTTTGGCATGCTGAGTATTGTCAATTTTTTTCGTTTTTTTTCAACAATCCCTTCAGCCCTCTACCGCCCTTTAAGGGACCTTGAAAGAAAATGAAATCGGAATACCCTTCAAAGCCTTCTTTTTGACGTGTATAGACTCTCTATTTTTTTAACAGATTTTTAATACAATATATTCTGCCCTCCACTACCACCTAACCCAACAAAATATAATTAAATTCCTAGCCATGAGCGATAAAGCAATAGTTTATTATTTTAAAGTCAATTGGAAAGGCAATAATAGACTTTTTCGATAAAAATAACTTCTTTCTGCTTAATTTGGTGGCGATTGGCTGTGACGGAACTGTTGTAAATACTGGGCAAAATGGCAATGGAGTTATAAGGTATATCGAAAACGAAGTTAAGCGTCTGCACTTGTCTGTGCCTTACATGCCAATGAGTTACCATTAAGGCATTTATTTCAACATTTAGATGCCGCTACAACTGGACCGCGTCAATTCTCTGGAGAAATTGGAAAATCCTTGGAAAAATGCGAGCAACTCTCACTTATGAAGTTTGCAACAATTAAATGTGATCTAGAATTGACTCTAACATCTAACGAATTAAGTTCCGACCAGTCATATTTGCACAAATGCACAGCTGTATCGAGTGACAGCGTCAATGTAGATTTAGCAAGTCATAGTCCCGGTAAGTTAGCTCACTCTAGATGGCTGACAGTGGCAAATAGAATACTTCGCCCCTATGTTGCTACTGAATACCCGACGTCAAATTTAAAAGGCATGGCTGAATTTATAATTTATTAAAGTTTATGCACCAATGTGGTTCAACATTAAACTTAATTCCAGTTGCACACAAAGAAGTTTGCATGTCTTTAAAACAATTAAACTATCACGGTATATACGGGAGGATCTGAGAAATATTATAGACGCACTTATCTAAAGAAACGCCTATTATATTCATCCCGAGAACCTTCTCCTGTGTATGCTAAGAGATGATCGTCAGTGGGTACGAGAACTATCTTTGAGAAAAATTATTAAAGCCAGGGGACAGGAAGAAGCAGCAGTCAGACGTTTTGCAATACCAAAATTAAATGGTCATGCTGAAGATTATTTTGATTTAATCCATTGGAGTGAATACGAGGTAACTGCACCACCAGTTTTAGATGACTTACCAGACGATGCACTGAAGCAGTTTATTAATAGCTCCGTGATTACAGAATTTAACTTTCCGAAATATCCATGCCACACACAATCTGTAGAGAGATGCGTAAAATTGGTTACGGAATCATCTTCTGATATTGTTTTCATTAGGCACCTGGAACATATAGTTACAAACGCTTCTTATTTCTTCCGTATATATAAAACACCTATATTGTGACTTATCCACAACTCATATTAAAGGCTTGGTAGAGGGCTGAAGATATTATTTTTATGATCTAAAAAAATATACACTGATTATTTACACTCAGCCCTAACTTTTCGTAGGTATTGTGATTTCAATTTTTAATTATTTTTTCAAGGTCATATAAGGGGTAGTAGAGGGCTGAAGATATTTATATAAAATTCTTAAAAAATTTACAAAGAAAATCCATACCGAAACGCAACTTTTGGTGGGTATAGCATATTAAAAGTAGAAAAAAAAATTTTCGGCCCACCCTACTCTACAGCCTACTTACATCAAAGCACAACACAGCAAACACCAAAAACCGTAAGAACTATAACGTTCCCAATCAATCACTTATACGTACTAAGCTTTCATCTAATATTTTCATAGCGCAATGTAATGTATGAAAAATCAAACAAGATGAATTTTCTCGAAAATGGAATCCTAAACAATTATTAAGTGCTTCATTTCACCCCACAATTATTAATTAACTTCAGAAATCACGCATTTCACTGGAAATGGGGAACGCACACGTTCATTCTACGCCTAAACGAAACGAGCTCATCATATATAAAGTTATCAAAAAGCTTCATATACTTCTAATTGCTAACGTTTCGCCCGTCACGCCAGTAATTGCACCTGTAAAACTGTCACAGGAGGCATTCGTCCGCGTAAATAACGGTAAAGTAGCATAACTTCTTTTGTCGAAAAAGCAACACGTACAAGAAACGCGAACATTTAATTTAACCCCCTCATTGCTCTCATGTCAGTTGCAGATGATATCAGAAATAAAATTACTCTTTAATATACTGCACTGGAAATGTTAAATATAGATCGCGCTAACTAGATGACTTTCCAAATCCCTTTCCTAAGGTTAATTGCTTTTAAGCACGATCGTTTTTTAGTTGATAAAAAACATACACACTTTTTTTGATGTGTATTTGAATAGAACGACTCTCGTTTATAATATCTATGTATAATCAATAAATCAGTAAAAGCTGTTACTGACCATGGCTACGCTAAAAAAAGGGGGGCGACAGATTTTTAAAATTAAATTTCAAGCCAATACTTACCACCCAAATGTCCGTTTTCGTAAGGTGGGTAGTCGCCGTTATCCATACGATGTTTTTTTAATTGCTGATACTGATGCGATGCGGCTAAACTAAGTCCTACGGGTGCTCGTTTTGGAGGACGTCCGGGCCTGGAACTGCAAAATAGTAGAAAGCTACTGAAGTTTTAACACTGGGTGATGATATGTTTGGTTAAATTTGTGATTCTTTTTTTTTTGGCACAGTTATGACTTTTAGTTTGATTGACCGTTTGGCAAATCTACATTACTGTAAAATTCAGCAATAGCTTTTCTTACACAAAAATCAAAACATGAAAAGGAATACATACACAAATACAAATTATAAGCTGTATCTATCGTTATTTTGTACTTAAACATTTTCTGAAATGGTGCTTTTGTCGCCTGATGCACATGGAGCTACAAGAGAATATCGTTATGCCCAACGATATATACATATTATGTAAACCTGTACAATCAATGGATAATTCAGTAATAGGTCTTTTCCATTGAAAGTACACTCAGAAAAATAGAATTAGTAAAATTAAATACATATCATTGTTAATCAACAGTTTTTTGAAATTTAGTAGAATTAAACGAAATCTAGTTTCATTCAAAAGACCTCAAATTGTTACTTTGACTAACAAAACATTGTTGAATCCGAAAAGTACAATCTACCTACACAATAAGTAACTTCTACTGTGTAAATTGGTAAAAAACAATTAAATTGTACTTCCGTCAATGATTTCTATAAGCCAACAGGATATCTTGTTAAATTACCTCTTTATATAGTTTACATTAACTAATGATCATTGCAACTTTAAGGGACTACCAAGTATAGCAGTAAATTCTAACTATGAAATCGTTCATTAACCATATAAAACGGTCAAGTAAATTGCAATGATGGTAAATTTAATATATACAATACCTTATATCCTATTATTGAAATTGATCCTAGCAATCCTAGTGCAATTAACGATTCTTCTATTGTGTTAACGTTGGCGGAGGATCACGTGAATGCGTCTTCACGAGATGCTTTATTTGATTTATTAGAAAGTTGGGGGTTTTCATCTTTCTATCAAAAGTTGTTAGGTAAGTAAATTTTTTTAAGTTAAATTGTGTTTAGTCTTATGTACTTTTGTTTATTTTAGGTAATACTGGTGCTTTTTAAACACTTTGTAAATGCTATTTTTATGTTCACTTATCTATACATATTGCTGCTTCATTTCCTTTTTCTTTAATACATAGTATATTTTTATCGTGTAATTTACCATGCTTTATCGGAGTAATATATTTTCGCGGAAACTATATTGGTTTTATCAGTATTTTATATTAAGTAATTATAATCTATGTTTATAGATCAGGATATACATATTGACCGACTGAAACTGCTAACTGAATCGGATCTAAACGAATTATTTAAAAATGAAAAGTTAGGTGTAAAAATAGAGTTTCGACATTACCTCACTAAATGGAAAGTTGAAAATGTAAGTTTTGTACCTAATCCATATGATATCCTACAGTAAATAAGTACCTATTTGTTTTATTAGGGAATAGGTGATCCATTAACTTGTGACACAAGTAACTACACAAATTTATGGATAAATAGGGAGATAGGAACTACACCGACGTCATCAGGTGGTTCCATATCAAACTCATCTGAAGAGTGTTCAGTACCTACTAGCGCTTTTGTATGATTTCATTATGTGCAGATTATTTATTTATTTAAAACTGCATTCAAATTACAGGATTTGGACAATGTACTTAGACGTTTTCCTAACGGAAATTACGTATATTTAGTATATGAGCAGAACAAAAAATTAAACGATGCAACTCGCAAAATAATTGTTGATGCTGTTATAGCGTGGCACATCGAAAATAATGTAAACCTCCGGCGAGATGGATTCGAAAGGATCGCAACAGCAATTGAAAAACGTTTTCATGATGATAAGGTAGGTACTTTCTTAGTTTGTTGTACGTTATTGCTAAACGACTAGTTTTTAGTTCATTTACTACAAAAAAAGGGGATTAAAAAAAAATCCATCTGGACGTTTGTACGATAAATACTACAATCATACCAAACGTTTGAAAAAAATTGGTTTAAACCGAAAAGCACTCATCTCTCATATAGACGGTACTACTGATGGAACCAATACCATTGTTCCATTATTAACTGAGGAATGTAATCTTACAGCCGATGGTGAGTATAAAATAAACACCTACAGTTTTAACGCAATTATAAAATAAATATTCTATGGCATAGAAATCGCTAATTTAACTGCGTGGCTTAGAGTAAACAATTCGCCTTGGACGGACGTTCAAGAAAAGTGGAGAAAGACCTTTGCAAAAAGAAGGACTGATATTTTGGAAGAAACAGTAGAAACAAGAATTACTAATGTCTTAATGAATTGGCCTCTTTTGAAAACCTCACAAGGTTTTAATTTGGTATGTTTTAACGTGCTGTGCTGATAGAATTGTTTTACAATAATTTTGTAATTTTGCACTGTTTAGATTGAACTAGACTTTTTTTCACTTTATCAGGAGAAGGCTTATGGATTATTTAGAAAGTGGCAAAATTTTAAAGAGAAAATTATACCAATTTTCAACACCAAAATTAAGGATAAACAAAATCTAACTTTGATGAAATATTTAAATGGTCTAAACCACACTGACGGTATAATTGTAACCTAAGTTCTTTTAACTATAATACGAATATGTAAACTTTCAGATAACATTGATGTTATTATAGCACTGCTTCTCCATGCTATTCTGCCACCCACTATAAAACACGTGAAGAAATTCGAACAGAGTAAGAAGATAATAATTAAATCAACAATAAAAGATTCACAGAATTCGTTTCTACTACTTACAAGGACCATCAACGATTTTGATAATAAGATCGACCAATTGAAATCCACTCTATTTGAAAGGGATGAAACTCTTCAGCCGATTATAGTAGCAGTAGGTGATGATTGCATGCATATTAATAGTTATTACGTTTACTATGATGATATTAAATATAAGTTCGAAAATTGTATAGGAGCTCTTGATTCGTGTTTTAAAATATTTCACGTTTTAAATTTAAAATATCCAAGATGTGGTGAAAATATTTGGATCTTTATTCAAAAATATTTTTTTGAGATACACCTTGCAGAAGATAATCTATGCTCAAGTTTGCTTTGTTTACTAAGCGATTTAGAAAATTAGCCATTACTTATACTTATACTTATGTTATACGTACTTTTCGTTTAAATATTACTAACATGCCTGTGTGTTGTAAATGCAAACAAAATCCGCACGTGGTGTCTAATACCTTCACTACAGTAGATGAACTTATTGCACATTTTAAATTTTTTCACAGCCTAAGCCCATATGATAATTTTTTTTGTGTCGATTGCAGTCACACATATCAGTCTTTACGAGCTTTTAAAAGGCACTTTAAAGGTAGCAATTTCTGTAGAAACCAAACATTACAAACTTTCAGAACACCAGATAAATCATATTCACCGGACGTAAGCAAAAGTAATAGTAATTGTGTTTCGACAAATGATAATTATTCTGTTCAACATGAAACTGAATCAGTTTTAAATAAAATTGAAGCCTCTGCTCTAATGTTTGTTACCAAACTATACAGCAAATCAAATTATGCACGAAAAGATGTTGACGAAATCATTAATGATATTACATTAAATTTGCTTGGTACAATAGTGACGGAACTGAAAAATATTCTGAAAACTGATAACAGTGCTGTAGATAAGGTTTTAGAGTTTTGCCAAGATCCATTTTGTAATTTTAATACCTACTATAAGTACATAAAGACCCTTGAAAGTAAAGACTTATTTCGAGAACCTAAAATTTTTGAAACAGGTAATGAGATTGCTCCGATAATTGTTAATAGTGCACCTTCTTTAGATTCAAAATCAAGTAAAGGAGCTTTAATGCCCCTACAGTTTCAATTTCAAAAGTTTTTTCAGCTTCCTAATATATTGGATGATACTATTAAAAATATGAAAAACCTTTCAGAAAAATCTACAACACAAAATATCGTAAATGGAGAAGTTTGGAAAGAGAAAAGGGGTAGTTTTGAGAATAAAATGTTGATTCCTTATATATTGTATTTCGATGATTTCGAAATCAATAATCCGCTAGGTTCGCATGCTGGAAGTCAATCTATTGCAGCGTTTTATTACAGCTTCCCAACTCTTCCCCAGCATCACCTATCATCACTAGAAAATATTTTTACGGCTCTTTTGTTTAAATCTTCTGATAAGTGTTACGGAAATGAAGCATCTTTGCATTTACTAATTGATGAAATAAAATTGCTAGAAGAAGCTGGATTATTGATTAATGGTCATCGCATTTATTTTATTTTAATGGCAATCGTTGGAGACAATTTAGGGCTCAATTCCATTTTAGGATATGTAAAAAGCTTTAGCGCTAACTATCCATGTAGAATCTGTAAAAGTAGTCGAAATGAAATAAGATCTGGCTGCCAAGAGGATATTTCAAAATTAAGAACCGAAGAAAATTATATTGAAGACTGTTCAAATACATTAGAGGTAACTGAAAGAGCTAAAATAAGCGGTGTAAGAGAATGTTCAATATTCAACACAATTAATTCATTCCATGTTGTCAATAACTATGCAGCGGATATAATGCATGATCTCTTTGAAGGAGTTTGTCATTATGACATATCTCAAATTTTAAGACATTTTATAGAAAAAGACAAACTATTTTCACTAGACATTCTGAACAGTCGAAAACAACTATTTGATTATGGTAAAACAGAAATCGGCAACATTTCCCCTCCTATAAAAATTAATCATTTAACTAACTTAAAACTACATATGTCCGCAAGAGAAATGTGGACATTTTGTCATTTTTTGCCACTTATTATAGGTGATTTGGTGCCCATCAATAACAAATATTGGAAGTTAGTACTTCTCTTATTAGAAATAATAGATTTAATATTAATGACTGAATTTAACGATACTGACTTGAAACTAATGAGTTTAAAAATACAGCAACACCATTTGCATTACATAAAATTATTTGGTAACACTCTGAAACCAAAATTTCATTTTATGGTGCATTATCCTACCATTATTAAAAAAATAGGTCCTCTTAAACATATTTGGTGTTTCCGATTCGAATCCAAACACAGGGAATTGAAAATTTACACAAATAATACAAACTCTCGTAAAAACATTCCCTACACCATAGCTGTTAAATGTTCACTTAAATTTTCTTATCGTTTATTAAACAACATTGGGTTAAAACAACCATTAGCATATGATACAAATTGTACTAAACAGGAAAATCTACGAGAAAAATCTTATTATAAAAACCTTGATTCAGATAAAGTAGGCAATATTGAAGACAATATTATAACATTTAAAAATTGTGTAATATACAAAGGAACTCAATATGCTATTGACTATTACTTATTATCCAAAGACTTACAATTATACAAAATTGTAGATATTATTATGGCAACCGATGAAAACATTTATTTTGTATGTTTACAATACAAACTTACAAACTTTTGTAATCACTTTCAGTCATATGTGCTACCTATGAATGCAACCACTAATAAGTATTTTCTATTTTCTCCTTCTCATTTTGAATATTATTCGCCACTTCACACTTATACGTCTCCAAATGGTAAGACTTACGTTCGCCCAAAATATTTTTAACGCCACAAGAGCTCCTAACAGAATCATTGTTATACTGGGGTTTGTTTATGCTTTAGTTTTTTAATTACTGGACTACTTGAGTAAGTTTAAGTTAATATAGGTAGTTTACTTTTTATTGTGTACTTACTATCGTTTGCAATAAAAAAAAATTTACAATAATTCGTTATCATTTAAAATAATTCGTTATTATGAGCATTATAAAAAAATCATGAACGTTAGCTGTTAAGAAACAATTTAACCAGTTGTTCAACTAGGAAGTATCGTTGTTAAACAAGACAATGGTTAAAATAACATAAAATTGTTTTCCAAACAAGAACATTGTTGAAAAACCAATGAATAGTTAGTCTACAACTTTCTATAGTAGAAGTACAATTCTATCTTGTTACGTATCAGTTTAAACTGTACAGTAACCTTTATTACAATTATTTTAACAACGAAGGTCATTACCATCTTATAACAATTTTTTAGCAGTTGATTATACCATATTAAGTATATAACGCATTTTCATATCCTCTTTTTGTTTAATTTTACCAAGCTTTTTCTTTGAGTGTAAAGAGTAAAAGGTATGTGAGTTATTAAAATGACACAATATGGTGTTTGGTCGCCAAAGTATGTAACTGAATCCTGGGGTCGATCGGTAAAAATGTAAGTCAAACCTACGACCAAAATGGTTGGATCCTTGCGCGGTATTGTTTCTAAAACACAGCGCATATCAATCAAAACTTAATCTTGAAGCGTCATATAGACATATATACAGAGCGAGGAGTAAGTTCACCTATTGTTTAACTGTAAAGTGAATTATTTCTCGTTTTTACAAATTATTTCCACTAAACTTAGTATGTACGGATTCGGAAAAACAAGATCTATTAAAATGTGCAAAAATATACAGGGCGTCCCATTTAAATTAAAAAAGTTGAGGGTATTTCCGGTCAAACCGGAAGTACATTGTAACAAAAAATATGACATCATACGTCATTGAACTTTCCTGCAAAATTTCATAAATATCGCCCCTATCGTTTTACAGATATTTACTTGGTTCCATACTTTATCCCAACCCTGTATAAATAATGTGCAAATGGTAACTACCACCTTCCAGGAAGAACATTTCCTTCCAAATTTTATAAGAATAACAATACTATTTTTATCAAACGTACTAAATTTTAAAGTAAATTGCAACCTTCTTACTTCAGAAAAGACTATCGCCCTTATTTTATCTGTAAAAATAAATAGACGTGGAGTGAATATGTTTGCTACGATGAACGATTGGTGTAAATGCGACGACCCCTTAGTTTGTAAAAAAAGCAAGATTTTCCCTAAAAAACCTTCCTTTTTGAGGATTTGAGTCTTTGTTCCCAAAACGTAAAATATTCCAAATCCTTTAAATGGCACAATTCCTGTGGGAAAAGCTCATACTGAATTTCACTCACTCAGATGTTTATTAATTTAATTCCGTAACTAGCCAAAATTTTAATAATGCCCATAGTAGGGTGTACTTTTATTCGAATGTAATGACAATGACTTAAGGAAGTTCCTGTTTTTTATAGCATTTGGAGAATTATTGCATGCAAACAAAACAAGTGCAAACTTCCGTGATACCATTGAGGTTTGATAATTAACTGATCACATCTTTTCGATGCTCGGTGTATAATATGTAATTGCAGAAATACAATATGATGAATTTGTATTCTGTAGATAGAGTAGTACAGGCTCCCATTTTGCTGAAAGGATGATGAGTACCTATTGACTTATAGACAACTGAATTCTGAAAAGGTCATGTGGTATTTTTTGGTTGTATTCTAGCTAGAATATACGGTTCCATCATCCATAATTGAGCGTATATTGTAGCATCCATCGAGTATATTGCCTTCTTGTTTATTCAGAGGAGATCTACAAACATCGGCAAACACAAGATTGGCAATCAGTCATGTATACGTCTGTCTGTTTATAACTCTATTTATCGATATATAGAGTCATCCATTACGTAGTGTCCGGTCGCAAATATCAGATATCATACGGTCACTCGACAAATCGACTCCGCTTTTGATTTATTGCTTTCATTTCCCGAAATCTAACCCCCCATTTTTTGTACAACCGTAAATCAACATCGGCCATTAGATTTTGCAATTATCACGACCGCTCTTGCATTTAATCATCTCACCTTTAGGGCCAAATTGTAATTATCCCCCTCCACGAAGTTCTTCGCCACATGTAGTGTAGTGTATGATTATGCGAAGAGAAGGAGAGATAAAAATCGATGAGACCTACTGCCCTCAATCATCAACCCTCTCTAATATTTTTGTCTATCGTTAAGTGGTGCGAGGGAGGGAGCGTGTGCAAGCAAGAGGAAAAAATCGATGCCTCCCATAACGTGCACGTACCGAATAATTTCCTAAGTATTCGTATTACATCAAATTCAAATTTATTACATGTTCAAAAAGAACGAAACGAAATGCCTTTCATGTGATTAAATAATCGAATCCAGGGAGAGATTACCGTTCCTTACATCACGAAAGGTAATATATCCCCTTAAAAGGTAGTCATCATCCAGGTATTCCCTTAGGACAATGTAAAAGATTCATAATCCCAGATTAAGCAAGAAAAAAGCTATTTCGTTTGACTAAACGCTCCTTTTGTTTTAAAATTACAATTGCTCCGTCGAGACATTACAGTCTGTGATACGATGTTAAGTTTGTTACTTTTAAAATCTTTTTTTCCCGTCATTTTAGTCCTTTTTTAATACTCCTTATACACTTTTAAATCGCTCTTATCTTTTATTGCTCCCCTGTACGTTATTTTTCCCACAGAATATTACAATTTCTCGACTATTTAATCAGTTTTCGATATGCGCTCATCTTATACGCTTAACTGATCGATTTTACGACGTAAATTCGCGTTATGTAATGCGTATTAAGGCCTCCAAATATTGTCGAGTAATAAAAAAAGCCCGTAAAACGGAATCGCCTTTGCGATTAATATAGTAAGTCGTTAAAAGAATTTATTCTTTTATCAACGTTGTTGCAGTTCTGCCAATATCTTAAGGTTAATAATCTTTCACGTAAACATTGTCTTAAACGGTGCAATATGTTGAAAAAAAGAATTATTTATTACAATTTGATGCGTGTGAAGTTGGCAGCAAATCGATATGGGCGATTATTTACATTTTATTTAAATTTATGAAACGCCTCCCATCTTTTCTATAGTTTGACCACCTACATGCTAATGCCACGATAAAGTAATAGTATTTCCAAGCTGTTCAATTTTGAGATACCATTTACCCTTCGCCCAATCCGATCAATTAGAAATTCGCGACTAATTCCAGAAACCCCAACAAATCTGAATAAGTTTGGCCCCCTTTGTTGGGAATCGATAGGGGTGATTTTTTACCATCATTTAAAAACGTGAATTTTCGTTTTTCATTAAATTTTCAATGTAAATATCGACGAGAGTGTCAAAGACAGGTTAACCTGAACCTATATAGATACAATTAAAATGGCTTGGGAATTAGCTTTTTTTGGATTTTGGAAATGAGGACGTAAGAAGAGATTCGAATTATGGGCATTTGAATACGCGCTTACAATTATGATAGTTTGAAAAAAATCGTTTTCATGTATTGATTTTTTTTAGTTTATTTGTATTTTACATCTGTTTGTGATTCGATAAATTGCCATTCGATTAATTGCGTTTTCGATAAATTGATTTTCGGTCAACTTTCCTAAATCCTAATTATTTACCCTTTAAATTCCTTCAAAATTATGTTTTGTCCTTTGAGCAAAGTATCATCATTTTAAACTGTTTGATCTGATAAATTTTCTAAAATTTCTCACGGAACGATGTTCTTTTTCGTTCATCATCTAACTTCAACCTCAACGCGTACTATAGGTATCTATGATCAAAAATAAAATTGTTCCCACACCATGCAGTAAGAGGTAGATGTGGCTCAAAATGAAAGAAACGGGAAGAGAATAATTTGTTAAAAATAAATTGCTCCATTGCAACGAACTTAAACATACCTACATACTCTGTTGTGTTTAACATTTTCCAAAAATCTTGTATACCAGTCCGATTTTTAGCACATAAGAGTAAACAAGAATTTTCCGCATATTTTTGAAATTGCGTATTTTTTTGGCTTTTGAGAAGTCACAAAAACTTACCTGCAATTATCAAAAAGTTAGAGACTAAGGTTTTCGTTTCTTTATAATACAGTTTTTAATTTTCCAAAAGGTCACCAAAACGATTTTCGAAATGTTCGTTAAAAAGGTTGTGCTTGATGTCCGAGATCCAAAAGCGAAAAAATTAGCCACTAAACTGTGTTAATATGGCTCTTTCGATCTTTTCCGATCATTTCATAGTTTATCATAACTACAACAATTGGTACATATCTATTTGAGACTATAAGTCGCTAAGAAATGAAATTCTCAATAATTAATTAATAAACACAAAGTTATAATGCTTATCACTAATATCCTAAAAGGAAGATATCTATTATTGGAAAATGGCCCTTCCAGGCAGTTTTACCGAAAACTAACAGTGTAAAAGTGAATTGCTTGGCCAAATACTTTTTCATTACTTCTATTCATTTGTAAGCATCTAGGAATTTATTTTTTGTTAATTTTGTTAATTAACATGAATACCATGTAAGCAAAATTTGTGGTAAATACTACGCCAAAGAACCAAAAATTAAAAACTAAAGGGTGTCCAAATAAGATGCGTAGTTTCATATTTAAATAAACTCTGGTTGTTGACAAACGTTAACTGTTTTTGTAAAATTTTTAATATTCCCCCATACTTGCTTTGTGGAACTCCATATAATTAATTAATTAATAAATAGTTAATAAAATGAAATTAGAGAATTGATTGGATGTTGTTCTTTTTTGCATTTTTGATGTTGTGTCTTGGCAACTCTTGTTTAATTTTAATCTATTACAATCTATAATATTACCTTTGATAATGACACGCGTCGGGTTACATTTAAAATAATTAACGGAATTATTACTTGTTTTTATTAGTAGTACCTACAATTAAATTTTTAATGAGATTTTCACACATTTCTGTATCGATTTCCCGAATGACGCACTCAATTCGCTTTAACTCAGGTATCGTTCTCGATTTGTTCGCGTAAACACGTGACATCACGTAATACCATAGATAGAAAATAGTGACACGTCGTTATGTCGGATGATCTTGGTAACCAATTCTGCTCTTCGTTGCGTGAGATGATACGACGAGAAAATTTTTCTTGTGTGGGTAACGCACAGTATGGCAGGTGAGGTGGCGCCATTTTATCGGAACCATCTGTTTTCGAGATCCATGTCGAGTCAAAGGAACTCACTTATCATGTTGGCAACACCCGTCCGCTGAAAATCCGCACCAAACAGTGGCTCGTTGCGCATGGATCGGTTGTTGAAGTGTTACGCCACCCAATCGACGAAAAGGGTCGATTCACAGTATTTTTTTTGCAATTTGCAATATAGAAAGGAAATATGGTCACGAGTCTTAGATGATAGTTTGTAGATACTATTGATGGGCTGAGAAAGAAGTTGAAGCAACTTGAAACGGTTGATTAAGAAAGTAGTTGTTACTACACTCTTTTACTATAAAGTACCAGCTTCGCAATTTTTTATTTTCCAGTTCCAATGGTACCTACAGCTTATTTTCAAAAATCTATAATCTACAAACTTTTAAAAGAGTCTTGAGTTTTGCCAATTTTTCTCCAAAAAAAACCGATTTAGTGTGGTTCTCTACGCCACAGTATATGGAGGAATGTTGATGAGATAAAGATAGGAGCAGGTGTGGCAAGGCAGCGCCAGATGGGTGAAATTTTAAAGAGTAAGAAGGACCTGAAGAAAGGGTTGCAAGATACTTTCTAAAAGTGAGTGTGGTAAGGACAATGATGAAGAAAGATAAGAAAAGAATGAGGCCGTTGGAAATATAGGTGTTAATGTCAAAATGAAGTGAAGAGTGAGGAAGAGTCGCCAAGAGCTAAAGAAAAACAACAATATTGGAAACCATTAACAGGTGCCATAGAAATTTGTTGAGACATGCTTTGAGAAGGAATTGTTTGTGGATATCTTAGAGAGAAGAAGAGTAGACTAGACGAGGAGGATGGTGAGATGAAGACGTTGAAGTACGGTAGGTTGAATATTTTAAAGAAGATTATGGTTTCATTTTATAATTTATTAATACCAGAAATTGCTAAGGTTGCACGGTCCACATTGAAATACTTGCCACAACGTTTTACCTTGTACAATTATGCATAGATCTCATGTTCCGACCTTTGCTCAAAAACGTAATTAATACACACGATCATTGTTAATTAGATAATTCTCTCACATTAGTTGAAGATATAAATGAATGATGCAGAACGTAGTATAAATAAATAAGTATTAATAAAGTAACTCGTTAAATAAATAATCTAATAAACTATTTGAAATGAATATACCCACTGGCTTTTTACGGTCGGGCGACACCTTTGTTTCTAAACAACTGAACTTCATACGTAATTATATTTAATTGAGAGTTTGCAAACATACGTATATAAAAAAATATTAATAATCTATAACATAAGGTTAATTAATTTAAATTACACAATAATTCTAAATAATTATACAAAGTATTACGGCTATAAGATGTAATTAGTTATTGAAATGTGTTATACTCCTTCTTTATAATAATTGTCTTTATTAATTACCTATATCAAAATTATCATTTTGAGGTTAGTGCATTATACTTGTACAGAAAGTTTTAAAGATCACATATCCCAAATTGTACATGGAGCAATAACTTTTTTTTATCGGTTCCGTTGTCCCTATCAAATACGTTCATTTCAACCTCAATTTGCGTGAATTGTCCGACCATATGCGATAGGACGTTTCAGAGTGTGATCTTTGTTGGGATCACCTATACCTATGTATTTTAAAAAGATGTATATAAACTAAAATTTTGAAGGAGAAAAAGGCTTAAAGATCAATAAGAGAAACGGCGAACGTGTGTATCTATATAGATATAGAGTGTTGTATAGGAAAGCCGCATCGGCCATGAATCAAGTGAAGATGCCCTAAGGGTTGTATTGTTTATCAGCTGTCCAGTAGCCGACTCTCCCCGAGCTCGCGGTTATTGGGGCCGTTTGTATCATTTTGACAACATAATAGAAAACCGCACTGCTCTTAGATTAAGGCGCTGGTCGCTTCTTTAGCCATTTATGTCAACAATACTTTATACGTACCATCAATAACGCGTTTTTCGTAAAACAGGTGAAACATTTACAAAAGCCCACTTTGCTCCCATTTTCTTCCAATAGCAGAAGTGCGATCGCGTACGCTTACGGCTTTAAGACGTAGAACGAGATTTTAGTAACAGTTGAATAAACGCGCAAAACGCCGCATCCAAACAACGAAGAAAACAAACGGCTGCTCGTTTGTGCGTAAAATTAAATAATTTCTGCATTCAAAGATGCCTTTTTCGTTTGTTTTCTTCGCAAAATAATTTACGTTCTCGACCGATTAAATCAGCCAGACTGAAAAATATGGGAAAACCGCTATAATTAAAAAAAAAGGAGGAAGAATCCGATCATCCCCTAATTGTGTGTGCAACATCTGCTCAAAATATGTATTTTAA
This sequence comes from Pyrocoelia pectoralis, assembly GCA_036250285.1. NCBI lineage: Eukaryota > Metazoa > Arthropoda > Insecta > Coleoptera > Lampyridae > Pyrocoelia > Pyrocoelia pectoralis. The sequence goes on from CM070078.1 coordinate 49,729,378, forward strand.
ACAAATGCTCTTTCGCCGCAGGATTTTCTAGATATTAAAAAAGTCCAGGTGTACTTTCGGCTTTTTTGTACACGATGACAAGTTATGATGGATCTGTCGAAAATTTCGCATGGCTTGCCAGATTATGCACTTCTAATGCTAATGCGTATATGTTGTTTAAACAATTTAATTGTCGGTTTTTTTGTGACGCGACTGATTGATTGGCGATTACTGACTGAGTATCAACGCCAAGTGCACTTACAGAGCCATGTGCCGATCGTCACTTTGATAGGGGTGCTAAAAATTGGTACATTCCTGAGTGAAAAAAGCCATATATTAATCTTTATCTTATCGCGTAAACGTTTTTCGGCAAATCTGTGTGTTGCATATGCCATCCTCAATACGCACAAGCACACGCACTTTCGTCTATAAAATAGATGTTAAATGGCTCATAGCAAAGCCACATAATACGAAATTGATATCTCAAAAAAGATACATAAAATGTGGCGGCGATTTCTTTCAAATCCACCCCAAATCGCAAAATTGAAAGGGTCGTGTGTTTGGATTTAGTTCATTGTATTTCGTGACTTTACATTTTTATCCCTTAATAATAAAAAATGTAGTTGACCAAATTTTTAACTGAAAATAATAATTCTTTAAGACACCCCGATTCCTCCCTTTATTTACTTTAATTTAGTTACAGATACTTTTTTTCGACAATAGACGTTACGCCATTATATTTCTTTTATCCTATTTTGATTTTTGCCGTAATGCTTGTATATCGTATTGGATTACCGGGAGCGTAAATTTATTTTAAACAATTTTATACCTAACAGACTAACGATCGAGGGATCTTTTTTCTCTCGCCGTTAAATGAGTACAAACAAGGGATATTTTATAACCTACAATACATCTGTTATTTCTCCCTGTGTACGAGATTACATAAGTAATAATATAAGGGAAGCAACCCTTCCTTACTGCAAGACTGTACCTATTTATTACACGATCGATTTTTATACAGTTCTTCAGTTTAAAATCTATGTTCGCTTCTTTTTCTAATCATGTTAGTTTGAGAAACCAAAATTGGAAGAATCGCCACAAAATGTCATACTGAGGGTTGACTCAATTACTCGAGTTAATTACGGTGTGGGAATGTTGAAGTATCTATCGATTAAAATTACATGTACCTAATATTGTGACGAAGTGGGAGTAAATTAAAGTCTCGATCATGCCAAATGTCCAAAAATTTGCCTTTTTCTGAAAAATGTCTTTCGAAACAATTAAATTGGGCCCTTATCCAGTAGCGTACGGAAGTGCTGAGTTCGGGGGAGGTAAAGAAGCTGATGAATTTATATTGTTAGTGAATGGGTGAACGTTACGGCTTTTAGTGTATCCTAGAACGTGTCACAGATAATAAGATTCAGACAGAATGTTCGAAAACCGACTTCTTACATTTTGTAAAGTAGGTAAATAGCAAAAAAAGAACAAGGAGTGCTCAGGAATCTGGAATACAAAATTTGAAATGCAAGATTTTGTCATAAACTTAGAATTTGATATTTTGAAAATAAACCAAATTTAAAATTGTGAAATTAGTATTAGATATTTGTAACATTTTTCCAATTTGATCATTTAATAATTATTATACTCGTATACACCGTATCCGTTTTTCGAGTGCCACTATGGCGATCTCGCTTATCTTAAGAGATACGAAGTTGGTTAAATTAGGGCAAAGTTGTCCATTTTCATGCCAAACAATAATCTGTTTTCAGATTTGACTTATCTTTGACAGTTTACGACATATCGCAAAAAAACGAAAAATTACGATTTTCGTTTTTCTGTTTTAAATCAAAAACCAATTAAGATTGTCTTTTCTAACCAAGACATTCTTCAGGCACTTTTTTATGTAGAATTAGAATATGGCATCGACTTTTCAATTACTCTTCAAGATGGCGGACTAACAACTGTCAACTTCATTTTTTCTTATGGGCACCATTTTGAATTTTTCCATTTTTAGATTACGTTTATTTTTCTATTTACAGCGATGTATCACACATGTTATTTCATTATTACATGTTTGAACAAAATAAAGTTTTTCATTTTGTGTGCAGAGTGCTTTGAAGAAAATGTCAACGCTCTTTTATTTTCAACTAAATTTGAGAGTTCGATCCGTCGTCTGCGTTGGCCTTGATTTATTTGTGTAGAGAAAATGCAATTTTCAAATTAAACTATAATTCAATAATATTTAACAAAGATGACAAGAGCTTAACAATAGGTTACATCACAACATGTATTCAAAAATCCCCCCTTGTAATTGCAAGCACAGTTGCACTCTTTTTCTCAGATTCGCTACAGCTCTTAACACGTCTCTCCTTCTAATGTCGTGTCTGAGAGTGGTAACGATTCTGTGTCGAAGTTCTTCAACGTCGGCTGGCAATGTCTTGTATATCTTATTTTTCATTGTCCCCCACAAAGAATAGTCCAAGGGGGACAAGTCAGGCGACCGTGCTGGCCAGCGTTCGTCGCCATTATTTGCTATTAATCGGTTGGGAAACATTTCCGACAAGCATTCCCTAACCCTACCAGCATTATGCGACGGCGCCCCATCCTGCTGGAACCAGAGCGTATTCAAACGATTAAGAGGTACATTATCGTCGAGAAAATCTGTTAAAAATGTCCTCAAAAAATGGAGGTACCGATCTGCACTCAAATTTTCTTCATACATGTACGGACCTATTATTGTATCGCCCAATAATCCGACCCACACATTCAGTCCAAAACGAATTTGTGGTCGTCGTTCTTGGAATCGATGGGGGTTTTCAATCGACCAGTAATGTTCGTTGTGACTATTGAACATTCCTGCATTTGTGAATTTACATTCATCGGACCATATCACGCCGTTTAAGAAATGTGGGTTTTCTTGAATTTGATTATTCACGAACGTGCAGAAGGCTACCCGCCGTTCGTGATCTCCGAGATGCAGGGTTTGAGAAACACGAACTTTCCAAGGGCGATATTTTCGTTTTTTTAACGTTCTCCAAACAATTTGATGCGATGGCAAATCCAGCTGGGCTGCAACTTCTCTTGTCGAGACAGAGAGATTGTCTTGCACCTAATTTACAATTATGAATATTTTTATATCGAAATCATGACAAATGTTTACCGCTTGCAAAATTTCTTGCTGATGTTCATTGGGCCTATCGCCATATGCACGTCTAGGTTTTTTAAACGAACCATATTGGCCCAAGTTTCTGTGCAGTAAATCAAAATACCTCAAAGTAGGTTGTTGCTGCTCTGGATAACGCTGCAAATATGTCTCTGCAGTTAAGTGGTTATTTAAATGCGATGTGTAATAAATTTGTAGCATATCTCTTTTGTTCTTCACATGAAAAGGGCATTTTCGCGACATAACTATCATAAACGTAAAGACAAAATTGATACAAGAAAGATTCAAACTATCAAAGTTTTGTTGAAAACAAAAGAGCGTTGACATTTTCTTCAAAGCACTCTCCACACAAAATGAAAAACTTTATTTTGTTCAAACATGTAATAATGAAATAACATGTGTGATACATCGTTGTAAAGAGAAAAATAAACGTAATCTAAAAGTGGAAAAATTCAAAATGGTGCCCATAAGAAAAAATGAAGTTGACAGTTGTTAGTCCGCCATCTTGAAGAGTATCGAAAAGTCGATGCCATATTCTAATTCTACATAAAAAGTGTCTGAAGAATGTCTTAGTTAGAAAAGACAATCTTAATTGGTTTTTGATTTAAAACAGAAAAACGAAAATCGTAATTTTTCGTTTTTTTGCGATATGTCGTAACCTGTCAAAGATAAGTCAAATCTGAAAACAGATTATTGTTTGGCATGAAAATGCACAACTTTGCCCTAATTTAACCAACTTCGTATCTCTTAAGATAAGCGAGATCCCCATAGTGGCACTCGAAAAACGGACACAGTGTATACATGGCTTTTTAAACTCAATTAGAAATTGGAACCTAGATTTTATAGTTCAAAATAAAACTACAGAATCTAAATCTTGAAATTGAATTCGTAAATTCAATAGAAATTCAGAAATTTAGATTTTCCAATCTCCAATATTTGAAATTCCAATCCTCATAAGGATTCCAATTCTTCAATCCTAAATAAATAAAATAATACCTAGATGGAAATTCGAGATTTCTATTCGTTCACTGATTTCTAAATCAAAACATTCCACTTAGTGTATAAATGACAATCCAGATTTCTAACTACCTAAATATAATATCCAAAATGCTGTATTCCAGATTTCCGATTCCACTACACGTACATTTTTGTTTTTAATTGCCAGGTTTTAATCCTGCACAGTATTTTATTAAAAATAATAAATACCGTGTCCGGGGTCCGGATTGGACATTCCCAATTTGACATTTTAGATCCAAAACTGCGTATTCCCAAACCTCAACTGCGGCTAGATGAGAAATTCTGAGCCCAAATTTTATATCCAGTGCTGGGGACAAACAAAGCTGAAATGGAGAGAATGTGGAAGATAGTGACGTCGTTAGTCATAAGAACACTTACCAGCCTAAACAGACATAGAGAGAGTGGAAAAGCTTGGCCTAAGAAAAAGACTCACACAATAGAGGGAAAATAAGAAGAATTTATAAAGGATCGATACCGAAGCCTATAGGTAGATGTTCCCTGTTTTATACCTTTGAAAAATCTTAAGTTCTTCTCTTCCTCCCATTAGATTGTCCAAGAGAAAGAACGTGAAGATGAAACCAAAGTATGGATTCAAAAAAGGCGCTATAGGGAGGCTTGTCAACACGTCAAAACTGTAATAGTCAGAATGTGATAGGTGCTCCCTGTTTCTTCCAAGATTCTTAGTTCATTGTGTCTCCAATCATCACGCCGAGTAACAAAGAACTCAATTCATTCACAACATGGACGATAAAGGACAAGGACAACTGTTACTTATGGAAAGTCTGCTATTCCTGCCCACGTATAGTTTAAGGGATCAGTTATGATTCGTTCGTAATGACATCCATAAGGACTACTTATAGGAACTTATATTAAATCAAGGGTGATAACTGAGGTCTCTTCTGAATCTACACTAACATTCTAACTGTCAGAAACAAATCAGCACTACATACTTTCGTTATTCGTTATCATTTCAAACTGTTACAGCAGTTTTATTAAATTTACGTAGCTTTCGCGAGCACAAGAAAGTAATTTTGTTTGACAAAGTTTTTTGGTTAGGAGGGATATGATAACTTACGTTAATTGATTTAACGTCCTCTCGTACAACACGATTACTTAGTGAAATTTACATAATTAGTATAGGAATGGAATTTATAGTACAAATGATATGGCAATTGCGAGGGTCGTTTGTAAACGTCGCGAATTAATATTGCTCATTTAAAGTAAGTTGTGACGGAAACAAAAATATGAGATGAAGCAAAAAATTAATTTCTAAAGTTTTTGTAGAGCGCACACGGCGTTTTTATTTGAATTCTATGCAAACGGTGCGTGTGTTTTTTGATCAACGTTTTTAATATCAACATTCATAATTTTAAAAGTATTTTGACTTTTATAGGCCTACAGAATTTCAATTTGATCTCTTTTCATACTTTTAAAATATAAATTCTTCCTCATCATTCTTCGTTTCCCACTCACCCCCCCCCCACCCCTTCGCCCACGCCCTCTAGCGCAGAACTTTTGTTTGAAAAGTTAATAATCGGATTGAAATTAAAATCATAAAAGACCGAAGCCTAGTAACAACATTAACGAACTGTTTCGCGTTGCCATTTCGATTTAATTAATTAATTAATTATTACGATTTTAAGTAAAAATTGATGTAAACCAAACATTCGGCCGCAAAGATATTTATTTACCCACAACCGCTTGCATCAGTGCGTTGTTATTTTACATTTCAAACTAAATGAAAGACTAATATTTTTTGTAGCAATATTTTCCCTTTTTCACGTGTTAATGCTTAGATAACGCACGCGGCCGCCTTACACCACCTTTCCGATGACGCATCGCATCGCGACGCACGCCCCGGTTAAAAAAAAGTAACGCACTTGAATATTTCATTAAACCTTAATCGTAATACGACTTTTAGTAACCCGTATTCAAGAGAGCTTCCTGTAATTTACCTCCACGAATATATAACGTAACGCAATAACAACAGCCGAGAGGGAAAAAATCGGTGGTGTTTACGTTAATGTGTTTAAAAAAGGAAAGAAATATGGCGCCTGTTGTTTTACGGTGCCTGTTTAAAAGTAAGGAATAGATTAGAAGTGACAGACTAAAAGTGCGCCTGTTGAAAACGTTTTATTTGAGTTGAAATGTTTTGTGACCCTTTACGCCCTTATATAATGAAGTTGTATGTATCTCTTTAGTCTTGATCTTAATTGTTCCTGTCACACATCCTAAATTATTCGACCGTTTTTTACCCCTCGTTTAATTATGTTTTTAGTTACATTTCTCAACATCACAAAACGGTCGTTCGCTGTCACAATAATCGAAAAACACATCACTTTTGACAAAACGAAAAGAAAGAAGATGGATTTATTTAGTTTATTTATAGTTTTGAAATCACAGGGATTAAAAAGGGCGCTGGAATTCTCTAGTCGAGCAGGTTTGAGAAGTCGTAATCCCGTCTGAGAGCGTCAATCGGACTCGGTTGGTTAAGAAAATCAAAATCTCCACTTTAAACAACCGCGAGGTCAGGAAAGTGTGAACATTTTTTGTTGCCATGTTATTGATTTTTCATTTAGATTTAGATGAACTACCCCCTTAATTATATTTCAAGCGATTCAACGAGTAATATTCATTTTCCTTATGGATGAAATACATGCGACAACAGCAGAAATTACATAGTAGTTCTCTTCCTTTTCCGCATGGACAAACCGTTCTCGATACATTGGCAAACTCAAGCTTTTTACACTACGAATAGGTACATAATAATGAATATTGGCGACGACGCACTTGCACAGGGTGGACTTAGTGTATACGGTTCTGGTTGAAGTTGAACGGTTTCAAAAGGAATTTTACAGTTTATGATTTCTTGTAAACCTGAGGATAGAAAAATATAAAGAGCCGCATTAATAACGTAAGCATTTTGCTGCCAATAAACGATAATAATGAAACAATCTAAAATATCTGCATGGATAAAACTTCATAACTCGTAGAAGAGCAAAAGGTGACTGAAACGTTGTTGCTCCAAAAGATTGCACAACAAGCAGACAGTTGTGAATGAGTGAATGAACGAAGCGAATGCTTTCAAATTTGAAAAATCAGTCACAGAAAACCTTGTAAAAGCTTGAAACTCAAAACATGTGTACCTGAAGGTCTTTCGAGATAGAGAAACATAGCAACGATTAAGGATGATTTACAAAATTCAGGAAGGGTTTACACGAAGAAATGGTATTGATAGAGGATATTTGGAAAAAATCGGTGATAATCTCAAAGAAGGTGATTCAGGGGAGGACCACGCTCTTGAAGGTAGCCCGCTGGGCTAGTATTCTTAATAAATAATCAACTTATCCACAATTTCCTAAAAAATGAATGGAAAGCACAGACACAAAGTTGGTACAAGGCACCCGACCTTTTACGACTGACGATCAGTTCCTTCATTCGCACGTGATTAATCTGCACATTAAGCCACTTTTCCCACGGATATGCACAACAGCTCAACTTGAGGGTTGACAAGATTCATTATCATTCATTGGAAAGGCTGCATTGCACTTTTGTCATTTTTTTCTTCTAACAATTGCCGTCTTTTATTATGAACAAATTAAGAGTTTCATTTTCTTTTGGGGGAAACATTCAAACGAAACTCTCGAAATGCAGTGAAATGCTGCCTTGAATACAATTCGAAATATTGTACGAAACTTAAAATCATCAACACCCTCATATTCACATTATAAAGATGCCATTTATTAATTTCATCCAAAATCTTAACAACCAATGCGTTCCAAATAAATCAATAAACCACATAATAGTGCAGAATTTAGAAGATCTTGCAATGGAAACAGCTGCAGCCAAAAACTTTCAACTGAGATCAACTGAAATTGCACGGCTTTAGCCAAAATTCACTAAGGATGTGGCTCAACGCAGCCTAACGTGTATTTGGTATAGGTCGTAATCGCTTTCGATTTTTATTTTCACAAGTAATGGGTGCCATTAAAAATTTAAAAAAAACTGATAGAGAATATCTAGTACCCAATATAAGATGTAATCCCGATTTTAAGCCCGTTTAAAATACATGGGGCTACTAGTAACCCACCCTCGGTTTGTGAGCTTTGGAAGTAATTAGTGGGAAGAGAACATTAATATCGGGATCGTCGGCTTTGGAACTAATTTCAAGGTGAGGTTGCTGTTTTGCCTAAATGTTGTTATTTGAAGCACTCACTTTCACTTGAACGGTAATACCACTTTTCAATGATAATTTTTTGACTTTGTTGTAATAAAGATCTCTATCTTTAAAAGGGGCAGTCTTTTGGAAAAATGCGGTAAATTGGAGTAAACGATAGGTAAATGCAATTAAAACGTTTGTATTTCTTAAAATTTATGGAATGAATAAAAAAGTGCAGAATTATAGTTCAATTTTGGCTTTCTATTTTCTGGACAAACTACATTATACAGCGGTTTTCGGAAGGTTACCGAACATTTTTTCAAAAATGATTCACCTTATAAGGTTTAAAGTCAATGGAGCACTTCTACTGAAATTTAAACTTTTAATTAAGAATAGGAAGAATTTCAAGTGGTAGTGCAATTGAACGTTATTGTTGGATTCTGGATTTCGATGGGAGGGTGGTCAAAAGTCCACGCGCACGTAGGCCACCTATTCGGGCCCTTTGTGCTGCCTCCCTGATTAGAGTCACTCAGCCCCGCAACATCACTCAAGCCATCCCACACGTGAGATGAACCTGAGGATGCTGGACGGGGGAGCGGCTCTAATCATAGCCATGTCCGGCCAGGATTCCCCCAGCATGGATCGTCTTGTTTCGACGAGCACGGGACACTCACAGAGTATTTGTTGCGCCGTCTCTTCATCTGTGTAGGATCCTCTACAGGATGGTGATTCGACCAAGCCCATGCGGTGCATGTGCTTGTTAAGTTTACAGTGCCCAGAAAGTATGCCCACAAGTAGTCGCAGGTTCCTTCTGGATAGCCCTGTGCAAATTATTATTGCTGGATTATTTTAAGGACTATTAGGCAAAGGAATATGGATTTTAAAGAACTATGGTTTCAAATTTCCGATAAATTCTGGTATAATGAAGGTATTCTTATTTATTATTTTGTTCGAGGGGTGGTCCCGATTGATTCCTGCACTGCGATCTTTTGGTCTATTGTGCTCCCCGCTATTTTCTACTCTTAGAGAATGCCTGTATCTTTAACAAAGTTCAGGATTTTGGTAGGGCAATTTTCGTTGCTTCCTCTTGTATAATCTTTCCATTTCCAAGGTGTTCCCTTGCCTTTGCCTTACATTGGCAAATGACGTGAAATTTTCCACCAGTTGTCTGTAGTGCTCTGAATATTGCCTGAACCTCTTTTTTGGCTGTGTTATATGTAATCCTAAAGGCCGGTTCGAGTCCTATAAGTGGTCTCTCTCGGATGTACAGTAAAAAGTAACGACCCCGACATGGAACCTAGTGGTACTCCAGTCACAATAATATTCCAGGAGTGAACTGGTCCATTAGTTAGAACTCTAGAACAATAAATGGACACCACAAAAATAAAATCCACGCTAATGCAATATAATGTCATCCTTACTGTTGCACAGCTGTGGTCTTATTTTTTTCCTCTCATTTTACTTTTTGTGAAAGTACCAAAGCGTACCATGTTACCTAAGCTTACTAACCCATAATTAAATTCAATCAACTACATTTAGCATTTGAAATTAAAAGTGATGTCTGTGAATTCGACCGTCTGCCTTTCAAATATTTTTTTCAAATTGTACATTTTACCGCAATTTTCCATTACTTTTAGTGTTGAGTTCAGCCTCTTTTATGTACAAAGGTGATAATTCATCTTAGCCAAAAGGAAGTTTTGGAAGAATGAAATAATATTTCCTGTCGTCACTGGGGAATTAGTGTTAATTACATCCTTTGATTACCATTTCTGGCCAAAAAACCTCAAAAGATTTGAAGTTCAACTAAGTATATTAGAAGTAGTTAAATTAATGCCCAGACAAATGAATTTATGAGTGCATTTATAATGTGGAAAGCACATCCGGAAGCACACATAACCTCGAAAGTAATTTAAAAATAAAACCTCGAATTAATTTGTATCACTCTTGTCAGTTCATTATATTGTGTGAACTGAATATGTTTTTCTTTCAGTGCACCTGCTTATTACATTCGCATTAACAATGTTAACAATTATTTAAATTTGCATTTCTACAATTCCCCTAGTTATAATTACGCGTAGGTATCACATCTAATTATATGCAAATCACCTTTCGCATTGTAACTTAGATATACACTGTGTTAACATCTAATAGTGGAGTAAAAGAAAATTTATGGTTCACATTTTAATAAAGTCATAAAAAAAGATAATTAAAAAAAATCCGGTCGACGCGGCCGTAAAAAGTTTCGAAACATTTGGAAATATTTGATCAAGTCGGAAAGATGTTTAAAGTAGTAACTCCATTTTCTTAATTGAAATAAATTAGGAATACCCTTTGATGTTCGCTCTGTTTTGTGGTTCTATGCAATTCCATCCTATTATTCGTGTTCCGCCATGAAATAGCTTCTTAATTTTAGCCGAAAAACTCGTTAACCGCAATTTTATTTGTTTCGCTTTTGTCTTTTCAATTTTACTTTTACCAGATTAAATTATTGTATTTTTTTTTTTCGTTTTCTGTAAGAGATAGAGGGCGCGAGCGAGCGCGCAAGAGAACGCATTTATTTTCCTACACCCCCTACTTTACGGAATTTCAATTACATCGAGTTTACTCCGAGCTAATTACATATCAAAGTGAGTTCGCATTCTTTGTGTTAATTACAATATTTGTTTTCAAAGATTTTCACTTGGGGGTTTACTTATGATACCGATTGCTTTGTTAATACCGAAGAGGGATTAAGTTTTGTGCGAATTTCGTCCATTTAAATTGTACCGTTTTTAATTTCAAAAAGATAAATAATCCATTTTACTGTATAATTATAATTTGCCTTAATTAAATTTATGAGAATATCTAGCTACATCGAATTCTACGTTTCACTAATCAATTTCACGATCTAACCTAATTACGATATTAAAATTAAAGTAGCCCACCTGAGCAATAATTAAATATACAAAGAACTCAAGGTTAAAGTTATATAAATTATCCCGAGCCATCCAAATTATTTATATTTTGTTTGTACTTGGTCTGAGGTCGAGAACTTACCACAATCAATAAATTGAAGTTACTCAACTCAATTTCACAGATTAATTATTTAAAATTGTGTGAAAACTCGAATTGAACTGTTTTGATTCTAATTGGAATGTGTATCATTTGATACCACTAATTAGTCGAGGTAAACAACTTGTCCTGAATTCGGTGCCAAGATCATCAAAACGAAATCCGCTTCAACATTGTTTTGGTTCACATTAATTTGTGCTTTAATTACGATGATAAACTCCTCTAATTTAATTCGGTTTCTTTAAGCGCACATCGGATGGAAGAGGGGGGGGGGGGGGGGGGGGATTTCGATTCGATATTTAAAACTAGATGTTTGATCAATTGAGAACAGATTTTACTTTCAACTTCTTTCAGAATTGAAGCATAAAACAAAACAACTAATTAACGAGGTAATTTGTATATTATAAATTTTCCCCATGCCTTAACTTAAGCCTTTCGTAATTGACTATTTTTACAAATAATAAGGCTTAGGATTAGAATGAATCGTTCAGCTAATTATTTAATTGCACTCAGTAATGTGTAGCATTTTGTATTAAAGTAAATGCAACGTTGAAAATATAAAATCGAACAGAATTTATGGCACGTTGCGCTAACATACACCTAATGTAATTAATTTGATGCTCCTTTTAATTACAATCACTAGTGCATAGTGTTCTAACTGAATTTCATTTTCATCTGTAATTAATCTTCCACTTATATTCTCATAGTCAAATTAATTAAACTAAGTAACTTAGATGACAAAATCAAAAATTTAGCGCGAATTTCAAAATGCCGATTGTAAATTGAGTTACTCAACCAACCTAATGAGACTTTGTCCAGTTAATTATATCCATAAGTTCTGTTTATCTCACTAATTACAATTGCGTTTAATTAAGTTGAAATGTTCACTGAAGACGTCACCTTTCAGGCCATTAATTAGAGAAATTTTTGTAGAACTGAAAAAAGAACTAAATTTACGTATAATAATTAATTAATTGTATCAAAAGTGTCATTCCCTGTTAATAATTCAGCCACACTGACTAATCTAGCAATGTTCCAACTGTAACACTTTTTAAATCGATAAGTTTTATAAGAATGTTGAGATCGCTAATTTTGGCATTTGAATTCACGTGGACTATGAATTTATTAGAGCAACCAAGTAATTTTAGATTAAAGTGAGTCATCTCTACAAAAGTTAATTAGATGTTGAGAATCAGCGTTAGTAGGTAATCAAATTAGTTACCATCAATGTTATAGATCTTCAACATTAATGTAAATCACTTTAAGTTTAATCTAATTTAACTGTATAATTGGGATATTTTACTTCATGTTTTAATAGGACCAAATCTAATTAAAATCTTAATTAATCATTTTTGATCTGTTTTAAACCAAACCGGTAAATTAAGGACATGCTACACATTTAGGTTAAATGAATGGCGTTTAGTAACTAAAATTAGTAGCTAATTTGGAACTAATTTTCAATATAACCCAATTTAAATTCAAATGTAAATCCACCCTGCAGAGGCTAACTAATTTAACAATCCTTTCCAATTATTAATTTTTTCATGGCTTTTATTTACTTGAACTGATTAGCTTCGTAAAATTACTGAAATCATCAAAATAGTAGGAATTAAATAAATTAGTTTTAAATGGCCAAGGAAGAAATAATAATTATTAGTACTCAGAGTCAATTAATCGATTAATTTTCATTGTTGAGCTTAGAAGCGGTTATTTTGTAATTAGAAAGAAATTGAGCTTAAAAGGTGTTTTGGGCTCAAACGTATTAGTTGAATAAATTAACAAATAATCAGGAGCAATTAAGTTACTTTCAACATTGTCGTAATAGAAGCCTAATTTGTGATCAAGTAACTCGCGTTCACTTTGACACAAGAATTTATATTGCTTGTAATTTTCAACTGTGAACTTTCTTAATTAATTTGGCAAAAAATTAGAAAGCAAATTATTATTCGCGATCTGCTGCTTGCATGAATTACAGTTAATTGACCTGTATCTTATTCAAATTGGATCTTAACTTTCATTTTAATCCACGTACCTATATTTTAATTGTATAATTTATTTCAGCTTATATAATCAAGGAATTAGCTTTAAATTCTGTGAGCAGATAGACATAAATTCCGAAAAAAGAAATGCAGTAATTTTGTTATTAGTCGATTACACTTCCTTCTCATCGTTGCACAAAAACATGTAAGTACTCCGAGTCGATTTTGGCAATAGAATTCTCGCTGTGTAATCAAACTGTTATTAAATCGGATAATTGTTTAGTTTAATTATCGTTGATACTAATTAATACGAACTAATTAGCGAATGTAGGCGTATTCCTCTTTTTAAGTAGTCAGCATTGAATCTACAGCATATAGGTAGTAATTTTCACCTACGACTGCATTGATTAAAAAAGCAAACTGAGCGTAAATAAAAAAAGTTCGAAGTATCTTTACTTTAATATTATTCATCTGTGATATTAGCACAGAATATTTATTCTGTGATATTAGTAAAGAAAATTTAAATCTTTAATGAATTATTGCATTAGGTAATTATTGACAATCTAACAAAATTCAAACTTTTATTTATATTGATGATTAGATGAGAATAAACTATTGCAATAATCTTAATTTGCCGAGTTACTTAACTCTTAATTCTATTAAATTTCCAATCAACTAATTGCTTTCAAAATAAGTGAAATCGAAATGAAGCTTTGTTTTTTCGCTTAATTTCTTCTCCACTTTTAATTTCAAGATACGATATAAAAATTATTAATTTCGGGAGATCTTAGCAAAGACATACTTAATCATTGAAAATTAATTTAATTATTTGGGAGGCTAGAAGAGCACAATTTCTCCCAAGCTTCAATTGCTTAAGAGCATATAAAAAAAATTATGAATTGAATAATACATAATTTAAAATTAGTAAACTCATGTTTACTTAAACTATAAAGAACATTAAGATATAACCTTAGTATTTTAATTAATTATCGGCGATAAAAAAAATCTTTGCCCAAGGTGATTTCTGTGAAAAGGAAATGTACAAAACTTGAAAAGTTGAAATGATTACATTAAGCAATTTCGGTGTCAATTTTTTATATTGATTTTGATCAGTCACCACTACTGATCGAAAATTCGAAAGAATTTATCCAATCACGATCGTATTTTCGAATTATAGAAGTAATGCAAAATTTTTAAAATGCATTGCATTGGAAAATTTATTAGCTGAAGTAATTTATATTCATATTATACTGGTTAACATTTAAAATTAGCTAATTATACAAACATGGCAACTCGAGGCAATAAATTCAACAATAATTTGAAATATTTTGTTTTTACATGGAGCAACTACGTTTTTACACAGTTTTCTTTTTCTTTTAAAGATTATTATACATTTGCAAATACAAGGCGGTGTAACGGAAGTTTATCGTACTGAAATTAGATTAATACAGTAGATATAAATAAAAGTTATGAAGGATAATTTAATGATTATTAAATGGTTAGAGTCAGTCATCACTAAATTTAATTTTGAAAAGAAATAAGCAATTTCGGGTGTCATATGGTTTCTACTGTTTATTTTCAATTATATTTTTATGTAGTAAAAATGTTTACATATTTTTTCTTCTCTCTTGAAGAATCTGTTCATAATTTTAATTCGAGCTCAATTATATTATTCATATAATTTAAGTGAAAACTTTAAAAGCCTGTTTATTATATTCATCATGTGGCACCCCTATAACGATAAGAAACTTTTAAACCATCACTTGAAATGGGTAAAATAATGTATCCAAAGGGAACACGTGTCCGTCTGGAGATAGACACAAGTCTTTTCGGCTACCGATTTTTTTAAATCTTTATTACCTAATTTTAATTTTATTTTTAGAAAGGGGCGCCACCCTTTCATAAATCGTTGCACTTAATATCTATTTACGTTTTAAACTTGTTATTGTTAACAAAGTCTGCATTTTTTAAATGAGCTCCTATAAATATTAAAACATAAATATGGTTTCTGTATTTAACACGTTATTTCTTCTGCAAATAAAATCAACATCGGAAATATGGTTTACATAATTTTGTGTATATTAACTGTTATATTTCTTATTATTTTAAGAACATTTGTGGGAAGTCTATTCGGTATTTAATAATTTCTGTTCAATAACAAAACTACTGTGTTTACATTTAGAGAAACGCCCGGTATACAAAACGAAGACGATCCCCTATTTATTCAAGATTAAATCCGAATGAAACGTTCCTTAGTCGAACATTCAAAGCGTAATAAATCTAAACAATTATTTATTTCCGGTAAGGTTCACCCGATTACACAAACGAGTGCTTCTTTGTGTAAATCTGCTGTAATTAAAACGCTCAAGAAAAATACCGTCTCGGCCAATTTATTTGTACTATTGAACCGTGCGTAAATTTTGAATAATTCGAAATGTTACCGATTGAATACACACCCCACCACCGCCGCCTCCGCGCCAAGCCTTAGACAAAATTAAAGAAATGAAGCATATTATTAGTACGTCCCTATAGATATATTTTCAATTCCCCCCCTTTTAAATGAAAGCCACGGCCACCTAAAATCTTTGAAAACAAATCTTGTAATTAACGCAAAGAATTTGCACTTTTAAGGGTGTTTTGTGATTCATCCTGTCGTAATTAAATAAGTCGTTTTTCTTTTTATACGTGTGATTCTGAGCCCAAACTGCTCTTTTAACAGCGTAATTCGACTGTGTCCTCGCCCTGTTTCGTAAGTAATGAAAAGTTCCTCTTCCGGGTTTGTGCGTTATACACCAGGATGCGTAATGGTTATTAGAACAATATGGGGTAAGATTTGAAATTACTAAGTAGCGAATGTTTTATTGCATTTTGAGATCTGTCCGCCCACAGTTTTTTGAAATACGCTGACCGATTTCGTTCAAATTTATTACAGGGGTTTACATAGGTTTTAATGTTGGTTAATATTACAAGCTTAATTCCAATCCGCTGCCGAAGTCAAAATTTATCGGTAAACATTTCGAGCGAAGTATAATACTTGTAGATTTCGTGAAAACTTAGTTGTGGGAAGCAAAACCTCACTTTGGCACTACATTCGTTACTTTAGGAGACCACTTTACGACCTTGATTTGGTTGTTTTTTATTGCGAAGACTAAAAAGAATGAAGAAACATTTGAAATTGTTAAGAGGAGTTGGGAAAGACGCTATTCTAGTGGGAAAATTCAAAAATCTTACAACACTCATACGTCATCAAGTCCTATGCAAAAAGATATTTTGTTTTCAAGAACAATTTGTGTAATATGTCCGCCTGTTGATTTCAAAGAAAAGAGAGAGTCCAATGAAACTAAATTTTGTCAACCTGCTAGGAAATTATAAAAAGTTATGACACCACCGCTGATGGAGCTTTAAATTGTTTGGAAGGTCGTTGATTAAAGAAGAATTTAATATTACCTACTGAGAGAGCTGTTCGTCAGCATTCGTTCCGGACGAATTTACATATTTGACAATAGTTGGGGGTGGCAAAATTTCGAATTGAGTTGAAGATGTTATTCCCAATCTCCATAACTAGAGGAGGAGTTTCACATAGTTACTAATACAGGTGAAGTAGGTCCAATGGTTTCAAACTGATACCAGTTGCCGGCACTAATCCTAATCCAAACATTTTTGTAAATTTGACAATTTTGGGAAATAGCAGTAATAATGTTATTCGCCTGGACAACGCCGCTCAGGAACGTTTCAGGATTTCTTTCTTTTCTGATGGAGATTCTTTTACATAATGGTAAAAGTATGTTTTTATCCGATAATCTTCACTTCATTAAGACGTTGGGGGGGGGGGGGGGGGGTATTTATCTACATTATCATATGCCATAATTATTTACAGATTTGAAGTTGGTTGAAATTAGAATTCTATAAGAATTCGCGCCTTTTGATACATGTTTTTCCTATAAACTGAGTTATTTTTCCCATTTTTCTTCCATAATTAGTCGGGGAACAGCACCCCCAAATTCGATCATGTACTGTGCACTCGAAGATATACATTTTAAAAAATATGTACAGTGTGGAGAATGATCTTACGGATTCAAATCCGGAGGGCTCCATGAAATTCGTGATTGCAAAAAAGAATAAAAAAATATTTTCCGATTATTTTGAATGATCTTAAAAAAACAATTTTTTGTGTTTAACTCGCGATTGTGACGCCATTTTTTAATATTTTTTCAAAATTCTTTCACCATTCGAACGCCTAATCATTGCAGATTTTAACGATATACACAAAAGATCATTTTTTTATATCTAGAATCTGTCAGAGTATTTAAAAGGAGGGACGGTACCGAAACTGATGTGAAAATTTCAGCATCGAGAAAATTTTTGAACCGTTGAAGATAGATATATGATTAATCGAGACGAAATATGCCCAAATGAGTGGAAAAGTTTTTGGTGAAAAGAAATTTTCACTATTGGTAATGGTTTACGAGATACGATTTTTTGTGTGAAACGCCGGTGCGCACCGACCGCATAGCCCTTTTAACGGCTTGCCAGGGAAGGGACTACCTGACCTGTGAGCTGTGTGTGAATAGACGATTCAGTATCTACGACGCCGCCTTAAGAGTACTGAGTATGCAATATGCATAATGTGGAATATCAGGGTTTATGGTGTATGTGGACCACAAACATTGAAATCGTCGTTTTCTGTTACAATATTTAGTCATATTTGTAGAAACGAAGTCCATTGTAAGTTGTAACATTTCATTCCAAAAGGAGTAGCGATCGAAGTAACCTATTCATCAGTTGCCCGAGTATCACGAACTGGCTAGATGTTGTGGTTGTAGAGTTTTAAATTCTTATCAAAAACAAAACCGTTAAGAAAGTTGTAGCCGACAAAATTCCGCACATTTTCATGTTTTAGTTTTCTCTCTACGACCAATAGGAGCCGAGATAGATTTTTTTGAAATGTCGACTGTTTTGCGGCGAAACGGTAAGACGTGCGCGCATCGCGCGTATTTCGCTTATATCTCGAGAATGGCCATTTGTATCGCAAAACGCTTCAAATAAAAGTTGTAGAGAATTTAATTACGAATAATTTTCTTTTTTAAACATTTCCATACGATTAATATTGACAGAGATATAATCATTTAAACCTTTTCTAAGACACAATCGCTGCTCGTTTTGCATAATAAAATCAATAATAAGTCGAAAACTATTGATTCTACGTACTTAGTGAATATAATAAAAGTTGTAGAAAATTAAATTTTGAATCTATATGTATACACGAAATATCATTTTGGTAATCTTAATAAGGCGATGGAAGAAGAAATAATGAAACATTTTCATTTTCAAGCGTTTCTTTGCAAATAACTAAACACTAAAACACTAAACAACACATAAGTAACACAAAGTAGTGGCTACTTTGTGATAAGTAATGCCCATCGTTAATCCAGTAGGGCTAGATTGTGTAATAAGGTTGCTATTGTGAGGGCCGTGAAACGACTGTGCGGTCGGTGCGCATCGGCGTTCCACATAAAAAATCGTATCTCGTAAACCATTAGCAATAGTGAAAATTTCTTTTCACCAAAAACTTTCGTACTCATATGGGCATATTTCGTCTCGATTAATCATATACCTATCTTCAACCGTTCAAAAATTTTCTCGATGCTGAAATTTTCACGTCAGTTTTGGTACCGTCCCTCCTTTTAAATACTCTGACAAATTCTATATAAAAAAAAATAATCTTATGTATGTACCGTTACAATCTACAATAATTAGGCGTTCGTATGGTGAAAGAATTTTGAAAAAATATTCAAAAATGGCGTCACAATCGCGAGTTAAACACAAAAAATAGTTTTTTTAAGATCATTCAAAATAATCGGAAAATATTTTTTTATTCTTTTTTGCAATCGCGAATTTAATGGAGCCCTCCGGATTTGAATCCGTAAGGTCACTCCCCACAATGTACATATTTTTTAAAATGTATATCTTCGAGTGCACAGTACATGTTTTAAATGATCGAATTTCGGGGTGCTGTTCCCCGACTAAATGTCGAAGATTTCTTCAACTTCTGGACTACACTCTCATTCTGCAGACCCGATTGTCCCCCCGTTCTTCATGGACCAAGTCAGCGATAGTCTTCGTTGTAATCTCTCTAGCCATCCACGCACTACCCCTTCTGGCCGATCTCCGAAATCTCACGTGCGTCGCGGCCCCGGTCATTGCTACCACCCTGTTTCTTGCAAATGCTTTCGTCATCTTTAAGGCTTGTGTTCCATGACGCTTATATTCTTATCTATTATCTAATATCTTAATGCCTCGTTGCAATGATATTCCTCTTACTTCCATCCACCCGTATTCAGGCTGCGGTGAGATGCCAAAACCGTCAGGTCATCGGCGAAACCCCCTCCGGAACAGATATTTTCTGGATTATACAAAGTCAACCATAAAAATACACAGATATATTTTTGCATCCGTTAAAATTAGTGTGTAATACCTAAAACGTCGAATTTTTTATTTTTATCACCTCCTTCATTACAATTAACCCAAGGAAGTGTAGTTCGTTTTCCTTTTGTTCGATGGCTTTTTTGATGATGACTCTGGACAGTAAATCGTGCTGATACTATTCGGTTATGAGTTGATGTTGGGTGGCTCTCCATAGAAGAAGTTGAAGCAATTGATCTTGTTCAGGAACCTTTACTTTGTGATACACTTTCAATTGTGAACACAAGATGTATTTTTAAATCTTAACAGAATATTTGGTAAGTTTTGCTGTAATCTTAGACCCATATCGTGTCGAAAACATTTTTTAGCATTGTTCAGAGCTGGATTCATGTGCTTCCGAACACACCAGCAAAAGCATCTTGGATGGAGACTGTTGCACGAAGATAGAATGCGAATATGCCGAAAATCAAACTTTCTAATAATTTACTACTAAAGGTCACACTGATGTGAAATGTGGAGTGAACAACCGCTCCTTCGCCATTAACTCAACAAGTCAACACTTACAAGATGAACTCTTCCAAAATGGCTTACAATTTTCGAAATGAATCAAGTATTTATAACAATGGTAATCACTTGGTTTTCTTTGGCAATTTCCTTTCTTATCGATCTGAAAACTTGAATCTTTGGAAAAAGGAGTGAACTGAAGAGTTTCCTTTTTGGTCGTGTGTTCATTGTCACATTCGGGCTGTTTTAGTCATGTTTCAACATATTTTCGATCGATCGTTTATTCTGAGGACACTTTTGATCATCGCCTCTTCAATTCGTGATCGAGATAGTAAGTGCGCCTGTTTGTTCACCTGAGAGCTTCGTTATTTTTTATTTTTGTCCTTCTATTTTGGGACATTTACACCGCCTAGATTTTAACTGCATAGGTGTAAAAATCTATACCTACACATAAATTACGATACCTTATAATATGAGAGTAACGCTCAGGTAATTAAGGTCACAGCAATTTGATCGAAAAGTAGAATTGCATTTAAGTATAGGTACATCTTTGCTTCGCTGCCTTCAACTAATTGGAGTGCAAACAACAGATTAATCATAACAAATTTAAAGGTATCCATCTCGCGAAGAGATTGTACGAGTTGGTATATAACGGAAGAGAATTTCGAAAAGAATAGAAAAGCATTTTAAATGTTTTTCAACATTCAGAGATTTCAAACTTAGACAAATGAAACGCAAACACCAAATGAAAAGAGTCACATTTAGCTGTTTTGAATGTAGATAAATGGAAATGTAAAAGGTTTGTTTGTTTTTAAGTTGGCTTCCGTATACAATCGCAATAGAACTTTACTCGACTAGATTTTATCAACGATTTAACAGCGATAGCGATAGAAAAGGGGGGCGTATTCACGCTTAAATATTCAAACTTCATTTGTGTCACAATGGCCGGCTTACTGGCTATTTGTTTCACGCCTTGATGTGTCGAAACCCTTTGATCTCTTCTAGCGGTCATTTCCAAACAAAACAGTGCCAGTTTTGACACCCTTTTAATGCCTCGTCGCAACAAAGAATTGCAAATTCTAAATAAAATGGAAAATACTTCGGATGATTAATAGGGACTATTTCGACCGTGTACATATATCATTTAAGGCGGCTTCGAAAGAAAGTTATTATCTCGACAAAGGTATAATTGCCAACAAAACAAAAAAATATATCAGAAACGATATTTCACGTGTTATTTTTCATTCGGCTACAATTTTTCATTTCGAACAAGATTTCTGTTTGTAATTTACCGTTTTTAATTGTTTCTTTGTTTCTGAAGATTCATTTGGTTTTTTTTTTTTGGTTGGCGCAGGTAGATCAGATTCCTTTATATGATTGGCATTTTAATTAGTCATCGTTGTAGTATTAGTAGTAGCGTGAGAAGGGTCGAGGGGGAGCTGCGTTCGTTACCATATATACCAACTTAACAACAATAAAAGCTGTTAAAACGTATTTTAATTATATTTGCGCGTCGTTTTATCTGTTTGTCGCGCGTTATCTCGGCCGTATAATGAATTTATTTAAGCTAAATTTGAATGTGGCGCAAAATCAATAAGCAATTTGTGTAATATTCTCTGAAAAATCGAATATTATTAAGTGAGGTGATAACAGAAAGATAAAGCGGTTTACTTTACGCCACAAACTCATAACCGGTGCAAGAATAATCGAAATAATACTAATAATAATAAGCCGAGGCGTAATCATTCCGACAGTAATTGGGCTTTTGTTAGCGCGTTGCACGTCGAATTAAAATTCATTTAAATAATATAATCTACGTTGGCGGTGCAAAGTTTCGCTTATTAAAACGTAGGCAGTGTCGCTTAGTAAGCCCGGGTACTCGGAAATTGCTAAGTATAAATTCACCTTAAGATGACGTTAATGAAATTTTCTTATTTCTATATTTATTGCGCTCGTGTGTCTGCCTGGAACATGCCAGGACCTGGGATTACACTGGTTTCTCGGTTTTTGTAGCTATTTCATTATGAACTGAGGTGCGAAAGATGTCGAGGGAGTGTTATTTGTTGCCTCTTACTTGGGGTTAACTTTCTCACAAAAATCATTCTAATGTCTTTATTAATTTCGTTACTCGACGAATTATTCCACTTCTCTCCTAAACGTAAATTACTTTTAAGCCGAAACATTCCACCTGTCTCGTTACGTTGTTTACAAACTACCTTCTTAAGAATTGATTAGGTGTTTTGACACTTTTTCCCTAAAGGCTCTGTCAAAATATTAGGTATTATGATTACATTTTGTCTTCACTAATATACATAATTTGTCAAACGTTCGATACATAATAAACACGTGCTACGTAATTAAAAGAAACATTATAATCTCAAAGACGCTTTTACAAATCCACTTCGTACCATTTCCAAAATACTAAAAAAGCATGCTGATTGCCCTTAACATTGTGCTTTCCCGTTTTTAGCCATTTGCCCGTCTGTTAGTGCAATTTCTCGTTATCAATTTGATATCGAAATGCGCCTTTTAGTGTGGTAATTTGCATCTTCATAAGTAGGAATGATTTAAATCAAGAAATCTTTCATCTTTCGGTTTCCTGAATCAGATTTTCTCCACTTCATCCTTGACCTATCCAGGAGTCTTGGACGTTGGATACGTTTAGGGGCGCAATCTGAAATATTGGAACAAAGCGACAAAGTTTACCATAAAAATCCATTGCAAGGGGAAAACATTAATCTTTGATACTTACCTACATGAACGTTGCAATTTAATATGAAAGATTTGAATCAATAAAGCGCGGAGAGAATCCTAGAAATTGCTAGAAAAACAAAGGTAAGAGAAAACGCTAATGGTCTCCACTTGGCAAAAAACTGAAAGAAAACTTACTTCCTGCAGACTTTCCATAAAAATTCAAATGAATGAAACGTGAAAAGCTGTTCGATAAAGAGTCCTTTCCATTATTCGGAGAAGGAAACTTCCGTATAACATTTCGAACATACCGCCCTTCGCCTAATGGGCTGTTTTCAACCCTTGAGATTTTACAAAACTTACTTCAAACGAGATCTTGTACGAAGTACTGGACAAAAGCAAAAAAATGTCTTAAAGTCTGGTTTTTGATTTCAGCAAGTGCGTTGAAAAGCGATTCAAAAATTTTCCAATCACCTACTTATATTTTTTCCTACTCTTATTTTCGAATTGAGTAAACTAAAGAGTTAAATAAGAAAACCTGCCAGCGAAGCTATTAATTTGATGGTCACAACCATCCCAACGATTGCCACTGTCTGCTCATTCATAACTTAAAACAGACTGAACACTGTATTAGTAATTAGTATTACCACAACTGTACAAATAGATCAGCATAACACGAAGTTGGGCACGCAAGATTTCAATGCGTACAAGACTGATACCCAGTTTAATGGCAGTTCACCTCGGTGAACAAAGTGTTAATGGCTTAAGGAATAAGAATTTTATGGATCCGCAGTTTCCAATTTTACTGAGGATCTGGATTACGTAAAAAGAATGAGACGTTTCAGTTAGATCCAACCATTCGAGCCACTAGCTTCACTCTCGCTCTGAGGACCCATGTCTGAGATGACCTGCATCTTAACGACGCGGGAATACCTTGAATGTAGACCGTCATCTCCCTAGGCACAAACTAGGGCTCAACTACAGTCAACCCATGTAGCCATCTTCAAGGCTTGAACCAATTTCCCCACCGGTACAAACGGACATAAACAGCAAAAAACTTGGAGACAATAGTCATCATCGATATTATCAAAACGCACGCTGCCAAAAATGGATTCACCAACTCACCATTCGAAATAGTAAACCAGTTGCAGTAGTAGTAATGTAAGACCGATCCTAACGCAATTCGAGGTCATGACACTCTCCTGATTGTGATTTTAATTGGAACACTCCACTGATAAGTGCTTTTAAAATCCATGGACGATTGAAAACACTCTAATGAGTCAAAGTTAACCAAAAAAGTTTCAATTTAATCTCATGTTGATTTTATGAAACCAGACTAAGAGTTCACTTCTGTTTTAGTGAAACTTAGAAATCGAACATGATCGCCAAATTCCAAATATTGGGTTGGTAAGTTCGTTTTTTTTGGGGACCAATTTATGAAAAATTGAAAGAATTAATTTGATTCTTCCGTTCTGTGAAAAGTTACGACAATAAACTAAAATGGTGATCATTTCTTGGTTATGGTCCGAAAAATACGGGAGGTTCTAATGGTGGGTATTTTTGTGAATACCGTGTGGGGTCGCGTATTATAGTGGACCATGATAACTTGGCCTTACCTATCGTATCTTTTTCGTTAAATAACCTTATACCCTCGATGCCATTGGACTCCAACATTTCCCAGTACACTAAACCACCACAATCGCATCCTACAGATGATGATATTTTTAAGCTACTTACCCCCCTCGTTGTTTCCTTCCTCTAAGTTTTTACGCAAAAACTCAAAATCATGATGCCTAAGTATTGTAAGATAAGTACTGTATAGGTACCTCCCGATTTTTTTACGGCCATCCTGCTTTAAGATGATCCTAGCCGAGTTTGAAAAGTGAGTAAAGCGGTGTGCCATCATCCATGTCGAATTTGTCACTTTTGAATTTCTTATTGTTCTCCTCCTTCATCTTAATTTAAGCTTTATTTCCCAATTAATTGTGAAAATAGTGTGATTTCTTTGCAAAATAAGCACATTGGTATCAGAGATAAATTTTTGCGAAACTATTTGAAAACTAAATAAATAAATAGCGCTATCTTTGGTAGGTCATAGTTCTTATCTCAACTGAAAGTGAAGTTGCCTTGGCTAAAATGAGGCTGTTGTCTGAAATGTGGCTCTTATGTTGGACCTTGTAGACTATGTCTAATCATCAGAAATTCGGAATTGACTCCCCGTTGATTTACTTGTTTAACATGGCCTTGCCACAAGTAGGATCTTATCCAGACTAAAGTGAGGTTGTTGTCGCTAATGACGGGTTGTTGTCCAAAATAAATTGTGCCCACGTTATACGGTTTTTGTCCGCGCTAATGGTTATTTCCGTAGTCAAAACGGCTGATTGCTATCTTTTGCCGCAGTACCGAGCGTCTCATTCGGTATCCATCAGCACTGGTTTTCGATGCTGATCATGAAACTGTATAATATGATGATGAATTGATGATATAATGAGACATGTGCAGTAACCTCGCAAAAAAGTACGAGTTTGGTGTGGCGCTGTTTAAATGTACCGTTAACTACAATTACAGTATAGATTGCCATGTAAAAAAGGCAAAAGCTAAGTAGTACCAAACTGGAGGAATTTTTTGTTGTTCAGAATAAGACAAATTTGACATTTACAGTCACGTGGAAGGATGAAAATAAATTATATCTCATTTTGTTGCTAATTATCGTGTGACCAAAATTGTCCAGTTTGGAAGAATTGGATTCTTATTTTGGAAGAACTAAATGATTTAGAACAGTTTTAATTAGTAAACGTTCAGTTCTGGCAACTGTCGCAAAAGAATTATGGAAATGTGATTCTTGTCGAATGCGATGATGTTGAGCGATGCGTTAAATAAAAGCAGGCGAAGCTCTTCGTATCGGTTTTTATTAAAAGCGCCGGATTTGTGGTGTTAACATTCCAAAAATAGATCAATTGGTTGGTTCAAAAACGTAATTGAAGCTTAGTACGGGATTTAGAAAGATAGAAAAATGGAACATTAACAATGTGATTATATAATGTTTACATGCATGTGTGCGCGTGAACTATAGCTTGTTGAGTATTGAGGCACTCGTTGAGCCAATGAAGCACATTTTGTACACGTATTTGTCGTGCCGTCTGCTTTACCGGTTCATTACCAAACGTGTCGAATGACATTGCGTCATTACTTCTACCTTTTTGAGCACGGCTAACACCTTTTTTGTTACACTATATAAATACGTCGATTATTCGTCTCGAAATTTCCAGATATGTAAATGCCGGTTTAATTTTCCAGTTAAATCATCAATTGCGACAAATATTCATTGGGCGCGCACTTCAAAGTGAATGTCAAAGCAAATCCCTAGTTTTAATACACAGTGAATCTTTCGCTTCAAGGATTAATGCCTGCTTTTCCTCTTACGATCCAACTCACGCTTACTGTCATTGCTACGAACTGAATGATGGACCGAAATTAATATTTTATTATTAAATGGCTCGTAAATAAATAACAATCGAGCGGAGATGGTGATATTTTACAAACTCCTAATCACCGGTTTCGGTCCATTCCAACCCGGCAATTAGGCATTTTTCACATCCGAACGGGGATTAAAAGCCCAACTTTGCTTAAATCTAAACAGCTGGCCTTTATAATAGTTAAAATGATACATTACGAATGTGACTGGCAGATTTTACCCCAGTTTTGCATTTGTAATTATAGTTCAGGTCGTGTGCGAACTTACTTGTTCCTTTTTCATTCAAAAAATTCAGGTAAATCGCGTGAGCGCTTTTTTTTTCAACTTTTTTAAAGAATATTACACCGCAACCACAAAAATAAGGGGGAAACTTTTCTTACTATTATTGAGCATGATTTATTTCAAATATATTTGCGGTTAAGTGAGGTCTGTTTAGGACACAATAGAATTTTTTCTCGTCAACAATGGGGGGATTAAAATTATACTATTTATATAAAATAGAGGGTTTTGGCTACTTTTAAAGTGGGGGCAGGGGAGGATTTTTTCAAATGTGAATGATTCGATTGAAAATTATTAGCGAAATTCGACGG
Source organism: Pyrocoelia pectoralis (assembly GCA_036250285.1). Lineage (NCBI taxonomy): Eukaryota > Metazoa > Arthropoda > Insecta > Coleoptera > Lampyridae > Pyrocoelia > Pyrocoelia pectoralis. Next base: position 49,756,409 of record CM070078.1, read on the forward strand.
CGTTATTAGAATCGGTTCTCTAGGAGGGTGGCTTCACTTGAACCGTGAGAAGCAACCACCTGAACAACGAAACTTGTGTATCTTCGATATAGAAATGAGATTGTAGAAACCCAAATAATAAACTGTTCTACTGTACATCATCCGCTTGTATTTCAAATATACAATATTAATACTTGAACAAGATAATTGTTGTTTAATATTCTGGTACAGCAATGTTATAAGTATGTAAGTGTAAATACTCGCTTATGTTTTCCTGTTAAATAATAATAAAATACAGTAGCTCAGTGCTAACTGTTTGTGCTCTCTGTGTTCATACAGGATGTGGAAGATAAGGCGCCCGTTTATACGCAAAGAAAAAAGAAACTATTTTAAGGGATAATTAAAAGTTTATTTGATTACATTTTAAATTTGGAAATATGAAATAGGAAGAAAAGCGAGTGTATAGTTAGACGAGGGGGAAATGCGCGGTTTCCCTTGGGAAAGCTCCCGTCCCAATTTAACCAAGAATTGGCTTCTGAATAGACTTCTCGATCTAATTTCGTATTACATATGAACGTGTACCTTTTGTCTGCTTCGTTTGCGTTTCTTCGTTTAAGAAACAAGTTCAAATGGGAAATTATTTTATAAGAGCTTTTGAAGCTGAATACATTTACTCGAACGTTTACTAATTTAACATTAAAAGTTAATTTCGAATTCATTATTCAAACGTCGTCTATTGAATATTTAGCGAAATTGAGAATTATAAGCAAAAATTACAAAATGGCGTGAATAATTGAAATTGTGCTAATCTCAAATTGTAAAGCGCCGTTCTTTGTGTTTTTTTTTGACACGATGTGTATAATCTTAATTTAAAGTACATTGTGGAATGAACTAGAAGACTTTTGCTGGAGAAACGAAACGTTCAAAAACCATATTCTTCTGCACAAATATTTTGATACTAAACATAGTTTCGGTTTGACCACATTCTAAATCACAAACAAGTACCTTGCAATCATCTCTTTCTACTATAGCTACAGTGCAGATGTTGAAACCTCTTTACAATCATAGGAGAATCAATTTTCGTTGTTCCTTTCCTCTCCGGTCGTTCTTTTTTGAAAAAGTTGTTCGACAAAACGTGTAAAGTGGCGACTTTTTAATGTTTCCAGTTTAATTAGTTTTGCCCAGTAATACAAAATTACAATAGTAGCTTCTTAAAGAGTGCTATATGAAATAAAACTTTCTTGTTCCTGGCGTAGTTGGGATGCTAGTAGGCTGAGGGTTAGTAATTTTCCCAAATTTACATGCAGATATTTTATAGATAACCTGGCCTCAGCAAAAGTGTAGTTTCAATTACCATTTTCGTATTGAATAATATAAAGTCGATTTTAATGCAATTCAAGATCACGATGGTGACTTTGAGAATTAAATAGAAGTAATAGCACAGTGATCTGTAGTGGGTTCACATTTTGGTTAATGAAGATTCTTGTCTTGGCCAAAGTATGTCACGGTTTTGCTCTTGACTAAAGCAGGTGACAGTTAAGCAGTTTTTATCTGGTGCTATTCTGAGCCTAATTAAATTTGTGAGTAGTTCTCATCTTGATTAACGGAGTTCTTGTATGGCCTAAATTCTTGTCAATGCTCTGCTGTACAATGTGCATGTCTATTTACAGGAAAAGGTAGTTACCTGTTCCTATAAGTAGACCTGCGCAGCCGCTCATTTGTTCTGGTCAATAGACTGTTATTTTAATTCCATTTTCGTCAGGATCAGAACCATATTAGGCAATATAAAAACCGCTTCATCTACTTTAGAGAAAAACTCAAGTTCCCGGTAAACTGGCGCTCTTAACACACATTGGTACCCAGCAGAGGTCTGGTAATAACAAACATTCAATGAAGATCTCTGTTTCAAATCCGAATTGGAATGAATTGAAAATGCAGTAAAGGTTTCGAATTTTGTTTGGAAGATCTTTATCAGTTGGTTAAACTTTTCGAAATTCGTTATTTGGGTCATCGCACTCGGAAAATTTGTCGCCTGCTTCGAACTATCTATTGACAATAATATTGTAATCGTATAAAACTGGAAAATCTTTCTCGAAGTTGAGGCCAGATTTCCTCCTTCCAAATGAATTTATTCGTCGTTACATAAAACCGCAAATAAAATTCTAAATCAAATCTGGTTTAATTGCACCGATGATGGTACCTACACACTTTCTCCGTTTTTCGAAATGCTATACGCCTTATGGTTCTCAATCTCCATGCTTGTCTCTTAGATTTCTTCCGGGCGCGGTTTTATTGATACGTTGTATCCAAGTAGAAGTTGGTCTTTCCCCGCAAAATTACTTTTGGGGTTCTGATTCTTTCCTCATTTATCAATAGATTTCGGTAGGTGTAGCATTGATCTCTTCAGTGTTTCGATCTTCAACTCTTGCAAATTAAAATAGATAACGGTAGAAAACGAACCCACAAGTGCTTAAATCAGAAGAGCACGACACCTCTCAGAGAAACTGTGAGAAGTATTTGAGGCCTATTTTCTGTCCAGTTGCAGAAAATATGTTTATTAACGTCTCCAGAAAGCGGAAAATGTGACTTTCAACACTAAGGTAGGTAGTTTCGAAAAAATGGTATTGTCTAAGCAGTTTTAGAAAAAAGGTTTTGTGACTGACCAAAGAGAAAAAATCATCTAACGCGGTTTCGGTGTTGCTGATTATGATTACCAAAACTATTGAAAAAATAGTAATTCAAGCCAGAACTTGGTCCTAGCCAAAGAATGGATCGAATCGAGAGAAGCCAAGAGAGCTGTCTCAAAATTCTCGTAAGAGGAGGATTTATTTGGAAGAAGGAAAATTGTCAATTCCCTATTAATCTCAACATCTTGTTCCAGATACGCTAACTTTCTTAATAATACCAAATGCTGCATTTGCTCACGTTAGGGGTGTTCTCTGCTATTTCGTGTCTTAAATGAAATATGTAGGTATACTTGTTTTCAAAAACAAATTTTTCCAATACCTACCGCCATAAATAACCGAGACGAGACGAGGCGAGATGAGATATGCTTGACTCTATGAGAAAAGGAATAAAATCTATGCCTCGTGCGTGTTTTGGACTTTTTAAAACTATGGTACTAAGATCGATTTTCGCGAGTATTTTTGCTTGCTTTACCTTCCTTGTGTAGTTAATCAAACATTGTCAAATTAGCGTCCGTAAAAACAATCCAGTTAAAAAATTTAATTGGAGAATTCTTGACGGAGAATTAATTTAAATAAAAAAAAAAAGAATGTAAAAATTATTAAAACCTTGTTTGGGGTATTTAAAGGCGTAACTAAACGGAAAGAACGTTTTATATCTGACGTAAAATAAATTAATTATTCAAGACAAGAATAACATTCCGAAGCGCATATAAAAGTAAGGCGCGAAAATATTAGAAGGGTAGGTAAATATATATTTTTAAGAGGCAACCCTTTCTTTGAGTTGATGAATATGTAATGGCATTAATTAAAGATACGAAACGCCACCTGCGGCCTCTACAGGTATTACTCGAAAGGTAATTACACAAATTTTATAATTTCTTTTGCGGGAAACAAGGTCCAAATGGGCTTCTGCTTTATAAACCACTCACTCGTAGAATGATGGGGTTGGAGGGGTTAAATATAAACTACGCGCCAGTTATTAAAAAGTATAAATGGAATTTTTTGTTGGCTCAATTATAAATTCAAAACTTTTTTATACTTCCACCAATCCGCGCGTTCCACCACATTATTATTAGCGTTTCCGTTTAGTAAGCGTTTCTAAAGTAAAATTGTCCCCTATACGAGATCCGATTTCAATCAACTCGAAGATTTTATCACAAAAGATTTGCCCGATATCAAATGCGAGAAGAACATGTTAAAACAATAGCGAACGTTGTAGATCACTTCATTGTTGCGAGAGAGGCTGGGGGTCTATACACCACCACCACCGACCGCCCCTTCAGATGCCACGATGGCACCCCCATCCGCGTAGTCACCGTCTGGGTGGGTATTCGATGACGACGAGGACGACGACGACGACGGCACTATTGTAACTTAAACCAAAACAAGATCAAATTGCCTTTCATTTACCCCTTTCAGTTGAAACGTCGAAACGGACGCGCGGTCGTTTAATTCGATTACGAGTCGTAATACGTTTGCGGAGGAACTCAATCAGAAGTCATAATCAATTTATGGCAACTAATGAAGTCTCACTAGATTATATATACATATATATCAAATGGATGGGTCCGCTTTAGTAATGGAACTGAAATTTTATTGCGGCAACCCTCGTGTTTGATCATTTTCCTTTGTTACGATTAGTTTTGGCTTCCTTTTTAGCTTTACTCACAGACAAATGCTTTTATTTTCATATAAATGGAAATGGCGAATTTCATTATTTTAAACCGATGGACGAAACCGTTTTTCTTCCGCTCTTTTAAAATAGACGCCTATTAAGTTAAGGGCGAACGGTGACTCACTTCATCATTTTTATTTGAATGAATATTAGGTACAGTAACCGTTACAAATTTAGATGCTCACACGCAAGTTCGATTTTTAGGCTCATTAAAACCGCAAAGAAAATATTTCGACCTCAAGTTCGAAGGGCCATAAAGACATAATTGCTGAGTATTGTACTGTCGTTTTCCGAAAAGTGCAGTTAAGGTTTCAGAACGTGACGAAACGTTGTGTCGGCCCTCCAAAGGAAGGTTACCGCTGAACTTCTTTCTCAAAAAAAAATGGGAGAAAATCGTACAAACGGCGCGACTTCATCGAAACCAGCCTTTTTCCATTTTGAATCATCTTCTTAATGTACGCTTGTCTTCGTACCTTCTTTGTCTTCCAACTGAAAGGTCGTCGAGAAAAACCTTACGTTACTGATTTGCTATGACCTGTGTATATCAGATGAATAGATAAAAACAGAGGAAACGTGGTTAATACGCATTAAGTAGTTCTAAATGAAAATATAACTGGTTCTACGAAGTATGGTGCGATGGGTAAAGGACATTTATTTTGAAAAAAAAAATGCCCACTTATTGACATTGAAAACCTTGATTACACTTTTAATTCAAAATTTAAATCTAGAAATACCCTGGGGGAAAGAGTGCGAACGGAGGGTATGTTAGGGACAACATTTTGGCTTGGAATGAAACCGACACCAGCTACCATGAGTTCATTTCGAGATGATTATTCTTATTTCATATAATATAAGTTTCAATTTCAGAAGACTGTGCAGAATTTGAATTATATTGTAATCTCTATTTATGCTTTGAAGTAACTTCTAAATAAAGTTGAAAGAAATACATTACTTCAGTACTCAGGGACGGACCCAAACTGGAAAAAAGGGAAACCGGACGTCAGCTACTGTCCACAATAGTCCTGACTTCACAAATAAGCCGTAACACCGAAGAAGTATCAAAACAGATATTTAAGGCAGAGAAAATGTTCAATGAAGAATCCCCCGAAATGAAAATTGATGATCCTCTGCTACTCGTACCTACATAGAGGACTCGCTGTAAGAAGAAAACCTAAAAGTGATACAATTGTGTTTTTGTTCACTGCTGCAATAGGTGAGATGGACCAAAAATTTTCGAATTGGAATTTCATATTTTGGGATTCCTCCCTGCTTGGTCTGAAGCTTATTTTTAGTTTACTTTCGCTTTGTTCAAATCAAGTAGGCCTTTACAGTTGAGCAAAAATCCGTTATTTGTCAATTTCGTTCAAGTAGAGCACCTTTTCCGTTCATAGTACCCCAAAGAGTTGCTAAGAAAAGTTGTTCAGAATGAAAAGTTATGGCGTTATGCAAATTTTCAGAATGATCGGGAGTTCTGGCTTCAGATGTCTGTTATCAAAATTGCTTTTTCGGCAGATGTTTACAAGTTTATTTCCTATGGAGAATTCAGACTTCACTGAGAACACTGGAATAACACACACGAGATCGTATGTCTACCATAACGCTGGCTGGTTCTTCGGCTTTCGTTGCCTCTGTTTTTCATACGAGGCTACAGTATTAGCGAAACATATGTCGTAAATATATTATTTAAAATTTATAAAAAAATTTCAGTAAATAAAAATCTTAGAACGAATTTGCAACAATTGCAAAACAAATGTTTATGTGAATTTGATAATAATTCTTATATGAATGTTTTAAGCCAAATGGTAGAAAAACAGCCCAACTAAAATTGATTATGGATCAGGAAATATTTGGCGCAGTACAGAATGGAAAAATAATCACCCATCTAACTCCTTCTTCTTCTATAAATAGATGTGAAATTTCGCAAGAATATGGCAGTGTCCTTGGAGACTCTAGATTCGAGAAGAACGGAAATCAAGATGTTTTGGAAATGTCAACTTAAGAAAAGTCAATTAGTTTGGGCCGTTCAAATATAAATTCACCGAAATGAACTGAAAACCGACAATTCGTCTTTATGTACCTACTTGACCTTTTGTATCTAAACTTTGAACATTACATCCAAATATTTTACAAAATTATTAATGCAAGGAATGTTCATTAATTATTTGGATAATGGACTATACGTATAATAAAGCATCTCGTCATTACTATTGGCCTCTAAAACTTTTTGACTTCTTTTTTGTTTTGGTACAGATCGTTAATCAATATTATGCTAACATACGTACAAGCATTGAATAAAAAATCTTTCACTCAACCGTACAAGTAAGTATGTAGTATTATTGCAATGTAATGCAATTGCAATGTCAGATTCAATGAAAAATTAAGATACCCTCAAATAACTGATTAACAAAATATCCTGCATCCCTTACAGTTAGAGTGGTGTAAGTTGCGCTTTATCCCCTTTTATAAATCTTAAAAGTAACCGAAAACCTTTTTAAAAACAATGCCACGTCTTGATAATTAAGTAGAAAACAAATATACTGTAATAATAAGGGAACGGGCAACAACCCCTCCTCCTCTTCAAATATAAATTACAAGCATTTCTATTGTGTAAGCCCGTGTCTCGAGTGGTTTAAAACACTCTTTCCGTTTTTAATTAATTAACTTCGTAAAAACAAATTAGTTTTAAGATTTCGTCTTGTAATTCTTATCTCGAATGTAGCATTTCATAATTAATAACATTTCCTTTGGACTCGAAAGGGTTGTTTTGACGTACCTTCGCCCTTAGTTTGGTGTTTTTCGCTGTTTATCGATGTGTACCGAAGCTTAAGCACTAAATTCAAAGGTACAAAAGAAAATGCTCGCCGGGTAAAAATGCATCCTAAAATGCCCAATGACAATAATAAGCTAAGCATTACGTGAAAGTTATCTAAGGGATGATCAAAGAGGATAACAGCACTCAAAAGGTGTAACTAACAACACCTTGTGCGCGGCTGATCACAGAAGTATCCCTTACTAGAGTCCCATGGCTAATCCTCTGTGAAAGAGCATCAACTTGGTTGGGTAATGGGGATGTCCCCGACACACTAAAGGTGCCCAATATAATTCCGATTACATCACGCTGGACTTATTTACAAACTGCTTACCCCCTACGGGTGCGCTACCGGTCCTTTTTTCCTGGCTGTGTATATAATACTTGTTTACTTCTTATACCCTCACTCCACAATTGTCACGTCCTCGAATTTTTTATCTTAATCGCATAACAAGGAATGCTAAAAATTTCGCGGATCGAAATTTAATTTATTTAAAAAAAATTCTTCATCCCCAGTGACGAATTAATTAAGTCCGCGAACATAAAACGGCGAACTCTCTGAAAAATGAAGTCATGAACTCGACGTTCCCCTTTTTTTCTTTTTAAATTAGCACAAAACGAAACATTTCTTCCTTCATTAACTCTCCCTGGACTAATTTGGAAAGAATTTGCACCCCAAAAGAACATTCCGATCTCGTATTAAACTGTTAGGAAGAACTCCGATTTTTTTCTCTCATCCCTCTCCCCCATTGAAATTTATACTTTCTTTTTTGATTGATATTAAATCGCTTGATTAAGGAAAAAATCTTAATTAATATAAAGGCGAAGAATGGTTCGCTAATGGTAATGCCAGTATTTGACAATCAACCCTTTCCGTCAGGGTGTGTTTGTTGCGCAAATTAAAGTAACTGTAACGCTAATTATCTTTGATGATCTCTATATACACACACATGTAAAGATGGAAGTTAATTATCGTCTTAAATACAGGGTGTTCATATACGTGTCGTTGGAATGAATGGGAATGATAAAGCAAATCAGTGATGTTTCCACCCCCTTTTATACAAGTTCCATTATCTAATTCAACGGCATTTAGCATTGAGTAGCATATCGAGAATAAGCGAAACGTAAACCGGCCTGTAATTATTTCTTCAGCCACGCAGACATTCTCATCTTTTCTTTTACATTTGATTGCAGTCTGCGTGTGAATCTCTACCTTAATATTCATCGACTTTTACATCATTGCATTTGTTCGCATTTAACAAAAAAAAACTGGGCACACTTATAATTATACGAAGATAAATGTAGAGTGCGTTGACCAGTTACGCGTATTTCGATGCTATAAAAATGGTGTGCATGGCGGATTAAACGGCATAAATGTATCACTTGAACTGATTGAAAGCAGACAGATTTTTAGGGTTGTCCGCAGTCTGCTTTTTTTCAAAATTGAGGACTTACTTTAGCGATAGCACAAGGCAAGGGCGTACCTACATTTTTTTTTAGTGTCAAGTAGGTAGTGAATCAAGTTGTGTAAAATTACTACCCATCAGTACAATTTACATACATTTCATAAACGAGTTTGTACGTTATTTTTTTTTTAAAGTAATCTAGAAGTGCCATTTATGGCGTAATTGCAAAAGACAAAGCGATGCAACACAAAAAGTATAATCGGCGAATGTGACATTCATTTTGTCATATTCAAGTATTGTCCAAGGCGTACGAACACTATTATTAAAAATTGAAAATTTCTGTAAGGAGAAAAAGTGTTAATTGATCTTTTTAGTGATGACCGAAAAAGGGTAAAGTGGTAATTACATACGGTATACATACTCAATCTTCGCAACGAAATCGACCCAAAAATAAACGTAAGTAATTATATACAGTGTGTCTACTTAAGTTGGCAACATATGGGAAACTTTTTTATTATTAATTTTACGAAAAAAAGTTATTCTTTATAAAAATCTCTGCATGTTCTAAAATCTAAAATACAATCATCAGATATTAAATTTTTTCAGTCGTGTACGCGGTTTGGCAAAAAATATGAATTTTGCTCAAGAGTAAAGTACCTTTATTTTTGAAAATATCGAAAATTGGTATTAAAAAAAGTTGATCAGAACTAAAAACTACGTTCAAATATGCAATTACATCCTGCTACTTAAAAAATTAGGTAATTTGAGAAAAGTTGTAAAAAAAAATTTTTTAAGTAGCAGGATATAATTGCATATTTAAACGTAGTTTTTAGTACTGATCAACTTTTTTTAATAACAATTTTCGATATTTTCAAAAATAAAGGTACTTTACTCTTGAGCAAAATTCATATTTTTTACCAAACCGCGTACACGACTGAAAAAATTTAATATCTGATGATTGTATTTTAGATTTTAGAACATGCAGAGCTTTTTATAAAGAATAACTTTTTTTCGTAAAATTAATAATAAAAAAGTTTCCCATATGTTACCAACTTAAGTAGACACACTGTATTTATCCTTAAAAATTAAGCTTAAAAAACGAAGATACGAAGTCGAAGTAATTTCAGTAAAAACACAAAATTCCTTTGACTAACGTAACAGAATGGCCAATATGCAAGGAAAAGGGACGGAAAAAACGAAAGATCGCAATTATTCGTATACTTAATTCTTTAGCTTTGGACCCGAAAGTAAAAGTTACACAAAAATCGAACGCGATGGATTAAAATGAAAACTGGTTTTGGCGTGCAAAAATTGTGCAAATACATCTGATTTTTTGTGTATATAGGTATACTTTTTTGAATGATCGTATCTTCATAAGTAACACCAGTGCCCGTGGGGTAATAACAAAAATCAGGAATCCTTGATATTCATTTTGAGAGAAATTAAAGAATTTTCAGCTTTACGACAATAAAACAAGGTTAGAATTGGATACGAATTGTTAGTCCTCTGTCTTCCCACAGTTTTAATTATGCTTCGATTGGGTCGATGTTGGAAGAAGTTCTGACTTGAGATGATCATCATCAAAATTACATGTTTGACAGGCGTTTTAAAATTTATTGACTTTATTGACATCGCTGGAGTTGGAAGTATCTGGACAAGCACCCAATGGCATTTCTATCAACTTATGACCAACAAAACCTCAATTTGGGAATAGTGCCATAATTTTCCAAAAACGTTGATTACTAACTAAGATTGTAAATAAAAATAGACTGATGATTTTTAAACCAAACTTCCAATAATTAAATAACAAGACATACGAATATATAACAAAAAGGCAGTCAAACAAAAATCCAATTTCTTCATAAGTTGTAAATGTGTTCCGCCATACTCACCGAAAACCTTGAGGTGACGTTAGACTTAGAAGAATAAAAGAAGGTGAAAGTTCTTCTTCTTTACAGTTCTTTTATATTCTGGTATTTTTGTCTTTCATCTTCCAGCTTTTAAAATGTACTACTTACTACTTCATTGGGTTTCTCAATCGTTATTTACTTTTACTATTCAATTGCAAAGAATTCGCAATTAGAGATAACGAATTATTGAGGATTCTTGCTGTAAAAACATTCAATCAAGTCTTGACCGAGTGGCCCTCCTAATATTAAGGTTTTCTTCAATGTGCTTATCTTAAAGTTGTCAATTTTAAAGTCCTTTGTAACTCCTTAACTAAAACTATCTCTTATTTGTGTTCCTTTACCGTTTGTTTCGATACTCTTTTCAGATGAAACTGTCGCAGATTCCCTCGCACTATAAGTTTTTGCCAAAATAAGTTCACTGAACATTTTTGTATCATCGACGATAAGGATTTTGAAGAACCCGATGCTATGGGAGAAGTGTGAAATCTACTCGATCTTCCTCGTATTACGTACTCCTTGCTCTACGCAGAATAACGGCGATACTTTTTTGCAAAGGGTAGTTACATTCTGAAAGACAACAGTCCTTAGATCAGAGAGTGGAACGTTTTCAAAAATGTAGCCTTGGTCATTTCTTTTCATACGAATTTAAGTAAAGTGTGTATAACAGCAAAATGTTCTCCTTCTTTGCTCTTCAAACTTAGTTCTGGTGCTGCTATGGTGTCGTCATGACGTCAACTCTTTTCTTCCCCTAATAAAATTAGACGTGATGTGAATCTAGATATTACAAATTTCAATAAAGGTTTTATACTCAGTTTAAGCAAGCCGGAAGTAGAGGGCGCCGCATTAAAGATAGATTTTCACTTCTTGTTTACCTATAACTTATTTTTGGAAAATTGTGAGCCAGTATTCTCGTTGGCCAACTTAACTTCATTTTACACATCGGATGATATGGATGGAATTTCAAACGTGTTTGAAGACATGCGTTTTACTGTGGAGATGTCGATTTTACAAAAGGGAGGTAGGTACTTATCGGGCCAGTATCCAAAATTGACACTTTTTTGGAAATGGCAAATTTGTTCAAGAATTGGAATGTTTTTCGCGTCAGCATAGGTACATCACACAAACAACACTTTAGTGAGAAAAGTCCACTTAAACATTTATTTCAAATACGAAACGCGTTGGGGTTGTATTTAAAATAAATATTTAAGTATAATTTACGCCTTATTGTTATAATTACATTGTCTTTGAATTATTTAACTCTAGTACGCGATAGAAGCACACGGTAACACGAATCACGCCTAAAGCTGTAAGCTACTATCTTATTTTTAACGTAAATGTTGAAAGCTATGGCGATAAAAATTTGCCATCATCACTACAATTCGTTAGAAGTTAATAATGAATAAATAAAATAAGTCTTCTTGTATTGGCCCATTTTGCGAACTTATCTATAAAGCCAGTGTCAAATAATAATTTTCGGATTGACAAGGATTTTTTGAATTTACATAAAATTAGGTTGAATTGCTACTTATTATTAGATATTATTATTTTTTAAAAATCGGCCAGAAAGTAGTACTTTCCGGATTATTTTTAGGCCAGAAAATGTCATTTTGTCGGACCGAGCCGGAAAGTTATTGTGATAGTCCGGTAAAAGTTTTACCGGACTCATTTTTACTTTCCGGCCTAGAATGGTCAATTGTTCTGCCCGTTTCTGGACCGATTTTTAAAAAAATATTGTACGTAATACGTCCCAAAAGTGCTTTTACTGGACTAGTAGACTTGCCTACTTGTCCAGTAAAAGATCACTTTCGGGACTTGTTACGTAAACTACTATTATTATCATATGGCCGTTTTTGAAAGTAAAATAACAACTTCATTATCACCACCCAACATAGAGCAGTTCGTACTAAAATATACTTACAGAATATAATTAAACCAATTTGGCAACCTTTCAAGACAACTTCAGCACCTTCTTAAATAAATTCGTTTATTTAGATTTATTCGCCGTGAGTCTGATAGTTTGATTTGATACATTAATTACTCATGAATTATATCTCGTTTTTAAAGGTTTTTTCAAGTACCTATACCACTTAATTAATAAGTAATTACGATGTGTCCATCGTACGTGGCTCTTTTAACGAGTATGGTACTTTTTTAACTTCTCCAGATGGGGCGTAATAACATTTCATCGTTATGCGATACTTATAGAAATGTTTGCTAAATTACAATCGTAAGTTCATGAAGGGTCTTGTAAGTTTAGGAAAAACTATCATTATTCGTATTATACCTCAAAGAAGGTAAATTTAGTCAACGTTACTCAAGTTTATACTCCAATTAAATCTTCGAAGTTGCGACGATACCCCTGTTTTGAGTCTTATCTCAAAAATTCTATAACCCTTTTATTACAGAATTTTGGGATAAAGGTCATAAGTTTTAGATACAAATTAGAATTCTCAATTTCTACTTATGTTTTTCTACTAAACATATTTTTATATCCAGCGGCAGTATAGAATTTTATGGTTCTCCATTTGTTGAAGTGTGATCTACCAATGACCATAGTGTAATTAATGATATTAACATTTTTGGCAGTATTCACCTATCTGCATGCTAAAAATATATAGGACAACATTTTGCTCACCAAAAAGCTTAAACTATCATCTCTGAAAAGTTACCATCAGTTGTCAGTTGCCAACCAGTGCACTTTCATACAGCAAACGTAACTAATTTCTTCGTCTTCAAGAATTTGGTCCTTGCCGAACCCCCTTTTTTCCGGCATGTGCATTTCTTATGACCAGTCATGAAGAAATTTGGTAGACACTCATTGAAACCATTTACTAGTGGAGCGGAGAGAGATACTTCTAGTATTGTACATTTTTCCCAAATTCCTACATTATTTCCAAAATGTAGTATTATTGAGAAATTGATTGAGAAACAAGCCTTTATAGTAAAACTGAAGAAAAGTTAGTTTTAACAACAATACAGATGAATATTACAAGAAATTGACTTTTTTTTGCTACGATATGAATGAAAACAGTTGTAAATTATATAGCAGTCTTCGGTAAAGTTTGGCAATTAGTCAAAAACCACCAATAAGGCATTGAGAAGAAGTGAAATATTTCACAATACATAAGACCTAGTTAATTGCTAATATTTGCCAACCCATTTTCTCCAATGGATCGTTTATTATCCACTTTTAAATCTGCTGACATGCTAGTCTTAATTTTCACGGCGGAAATTCTACTTTGACTTCAAAAAATCTTACTCTTCTCTCCAACAGTGGCAAAATCAGCTTCCTTTGAAGATGATCTTAATAACCTTATTGGCAGTCTAAAAGAAGTCGACCCTTACGAATTTTTTGCAGGCGTGCATCTTCCTATGGTAATGGTATGTTCGCGACCACTTGTTTTAGTCACTCATGGGGTGATCATTCTATCCCATGTGCAATGGATGGGTTGGCCGCACATTGGGTTTGATGAAATGGTCCCAGCTGGTATTTTAACATATTCGGTGTTTTGGTCATTCGGCGAAATGTCCTCGACCTTCCAATTGAACAGTATTTTAGACCCACTAGGTGGGAAAAACTTTAGCACTACTTCTCTACTTTGAGAGACCGTTTTAAGGCCTTGATTAACTTTTTACTAATTAAAGTACGAAAACTTTCCTAAAACCACAAGCATAATTTGAAAAAAATTTCATATCTTAACCTGTATTTCGCAATAAGACGAAGTTTTGTTTAGGAGGTTCTCTATCCTTTGCAACACAAATTATTTGACCCTCTTCCAACTAATTTGCACTTGCGTAGTGGCTTGTGGCTAAATTAGCTCGAAAAAGTGGACGAACATCCAAAAACGTCACCATTTCTTTAAATACTCCTTGTTTTTTGTAACGGTAACATTAATTTTTCACATAATTATTTATTTTATCGTATCATCGTTTATTATCTCTCTATAATTGCAAATATTTCTGTACAATTATATGGGTCATAATATCATAGATATCCCATAACACGTTAGTTAGATACTGGGTGGGTTATTGAAAACGAAACAGGGCCATTTTCGGATCATTACTGTTATTTTTCGAAAAATTCCTGAAACAGGTCAATTTTATATTTGAAGGGGACTACTTTTGAGTGTATTTCGAACTTTCTAACTTCAACCCCTTAGTGGTGGTGACACCAACCCTTAAAATCTTAAACGGGAATAGGGGTCGAGTAGCATATCATTTTGAAGCTTATTTAAAGACCTATTTAATGGTGTATTTGTTTTTAAATTTTGAGTGGTAGTTTTCGAGGAATGTACTTTTTTATAAAATGTTGTAATATGTACTTGTTATTACAATGAATTTTTGAAACCAACAATGATGTGATAGATGCGACATGTAAATTCAAAAATTAATCAAATTAAATGTTGTCATTACATTATTACTGTAATTCTATTATGTGTATTGTCTCATTAGAAGATCTACGCCAACGAATTGTGAACGAGTGCGGTCTTATTACGTCAGAAATACCCCAGAATGTGCGTGTCCGTTTTGAACACAATTTGTATTATTGGATGGAGGCCGGAGGTCATCAATTTGAACATTTAATAAAATGATTTTGAGATAATTGCCTATTGACATTCCTGACGTTTAAAATTCAATTTCTCGAAAACTACCACTCAAAATTTAAAAACAAATAGGCCTTTTTAAATAACCTTTAAAATGATATGCTACTCGACCCCTATTCCCAATTAAGATTTTAAGGGTTGGTGTCACCACCGCTAGGGGGTTGAAGTTACAAAGTTCGAAATACACGCAAAAGTTGTCCCCCTCAAATACAAAATTGACCTTTTTCAGGAATTTTTCGAAAAATAACAGCAATGATCCGAAAATGGCCCTGTTCCGTTTTCAATAAGCCACCCTGTATAATACATTAGTTATAGCCAGATATGATTTATTGTAATAATTTAATTTAATTTAATTAATTTATTATAACGAGAATATTATGCGATTTATAATAATCGAGGACACCAAAATCTTCAATTAGTTTTATCACAAACGTGGTAAAACTTTTGACAAATTTTCTTAATTCAATGTAACAATCAGCGGTGGATGGGCCCAGGGGGAAAAAGGGAATTTTCCCCCTGGGCCGGTAAAATTTTTGAAAATTGGGCCGGTAGAATATGAAACCACAGATGCAAAAAACACAAATTATTAATGATTTCGCTGAGACGTCTCCATTAATGAAAAAGTTGTTGAAGTTTTAGATTTTTATTTTTATTAGTTATTACCTACTAATTTATTGGGTTTGTTTTTGTAAGGTTTAGTTAATTTTTGTAGTTTATTTCTTCATTTAATAATAATAATAGTAATCATAATAATAACTAATTTATTGTGCAAAAAAGAAATTTAAAAAAAATTACACAAACGTATAGGGTTCACCATGAAGTAAGGGGTAGATTTTCAACATTCCAATTTTTCTTATTAATTTTTTAGCAACTTTCGGAATTTTATACCAATTTACATGATGGATGTCCTTGCCTAAATAAAATGAAACTCTTTTTTTCTATTTCAATATTTTACCGAAGTAACGATATTTTTAACTACTACATACTGATGAAAAACACTTATTATTATCAACATTATTACTATTTTAGTATAAATATTTTCGGCCTGTATCAATATTTTCTTTGGGCCGCTTCCTCTATTTCCCAGGCCGGTTTAGGTTACCCCATCCACCGATGGTAACAATCCATCTCGGACGTTGCTAAGCGACTCGTCGCCTAGCAATGTTTTTGATTATTATAAATCGCATAATATTCTGGTTATATCAACACAATAGGTGTTTTCTTTTTGCAACGCCACAGGGTTAGGTAAAGTTACAATCATCACGTGATTAAAGTGCCTTGCGTCATGTAGACATTTCTGCCACAGGTTAATATAAAACTTAAATAAAGCTTTTAAAACAAATAGGGTTATTGAGAACTGAGTCAAATTATTTTTATAAAACGAATGGTGTGTTATTGACAGAGCTGACTTAGGGCTACCACAACGTGCAAAAAGAAAACACATAATATAGGTATTTATATTTTATATTGATCGATTTAGATACAAACTTTAGAAATTCACATTCATGAAAAAATTTCTTTCTGACATTTTCATAGTCGTGCGACACAAACGTTTGAAAGCACGTGTGTGGTTTTCCATACTTTTCCCAACAGGCTTTAGTTATACATATAATATTTCGTTTTCGAATGAAACAAAAATGTTAGTGTCAAATTGTGAGAAAAACATGATAAAGTGTGTAATCCTTACGTGTTATTTTAAAATTAAGATATAAATCGCTAATTAACATCTGGCGATATTACGCATTAGCAACTATTAGAATATTTAAGCGTTGTTTAGTTATAATTTAATCCAATGACTAGGTCAAAAAGACGACAAGAAAATTATAGTTTTTTTTTACATATTTCTTCTTTGTGCATAAACAATAGATGGCTGCTGATTAGTGATTACTGATGTGCACTCATATTTCAGAAAGAATTATGGCATATGCTTAAAGCCCATAAAAGATACTCTACCTTGAATAAATAAGATGCTAATTAAGGTACTACAGCCGTTAGTTTTGAATAAATTTAAGGAATATTAACGATACACGTCGTTTCGAATAAGCGGTAAAGAAACGCGTTCAATTCTTATTTTTAAATTGCGCAATTAAACCACAATGATCATTTAGATCTTTATCAAATACTAATTCGAATTTAGCGTTGTTACGTTAAAAAAGTATGTTGCTGTTGACCAAAATCGTCAATCATAAAAATGTGTAAACGCGTAGTGGGCCGGTCGAAGAAAAGGACGAGAATGATATATAGAACTGCACGTGACCGTTTTCGCTTTTCCAACTTTGGAAATGAACGTATATGCAAAAATATCAAAACGTTTCAGAGGGCACATTTACCCAATGTCAATCAAACCAGTGTTTCAGAAAGGCTGATAGAGATCGCGTGTTAACCGTTTAACCTTAGCTTGTAACTTGCATAAGGCTTAAAGTCCCGTGGAATAAGTTGCAACACGCGAACGCAATGCACGCAACTTGCATAAGTTTACAAACGTATATTTGGCCACAAACAGACGAGTAGTGTTTAATATACCTATCCACTCAAAAGTCGTCCAAAAATCTGCGTAGCGAGAAAAGGGGGCGCGATGATATTATTAAAAGCAGTTAATTCCGTAAAATGAAAATTAATAGTTGCGGTTTACCAGGTCCACTATAAACAGTGTGGTGATTGCGGTTTTCTTTAATGGATAGAGAGGTTCTGCGACAGTCGACGAAACAATCCCAAATGCAAATAATTGGCATCCAGTCGCGCTTTTAAATTGCAATCACCGACGATACAAAAGAACTAAAATTGTGTTTCCATTGCAATTTCGGTTTGTTTTCGTATTGAATTTTTGTGACGCTTTGTTATTGTAACGCTCGTGTGTTTGTGCCTATTTAAACAGCAACATGAAGCTAATGTTAGCATAATGCAATTAATTGCATGTGGTTTACTGTATAGCACTGCAAATAAACTCTTAGTTCACAAATTGCGTTGCGATATTAACGGTCAACGATATTTTGATTAACAAAGCGATTTTGGTTTACTCTCTCCAAGTAATTGTAACCAAAATTAATTTGCATTATCGAACTCGACTTTAAGTGTCTCTTGCTTTTCGATTTTTCTATTCATTTTTCTGGCGAATGTCATATCATATCAAACTATGAAATTCCCTTCGATTCAAAGTTGACCACAGGTGGTCTTAGTGTCATTAGAAACAATCTTTTAATTTGTAAAAGGGGTAATGGAAATATTTTCACTTTTGGTATTATCATTGCACTTCGGACATTTTTAGTTTAAGTGCAATGCAATCAATCGGTCAACCAATAGGTAATGCTTTTAATAAGTACATAAATACATTTTCCGACGACTCCCTCATAAAATGAATTTTTAAGGACTCATTTGCAGACAAAAAACTTCACGTTTTTGGACGCCATTATTTTTCGTCCGTGCTGCAACAAGTGGTTCCTACGACATTAAGATGATTTTTTTTTCAAGGAATTGTATTTAGTAGGTACTAACGTTGGCTTTGATCGGTCGCCTACAAATGTTTGACACGTGACAGTCGACGGAAAAATTTATTTTGTGAGGAAGTTGACGGAAAAATTATAATACACCTCGTCCCTGATACACAAATAACTATTTTTCTACAACCGATCTAGAAAGTAGGTATTTTGCGCTTGCATTTTGACAACGCAAAAATCAACTTTTCCGAGGAACGTCACTTTGTCGCGTTCCGGGATTTCGAAAACCGGGATCCCGGACAAAATTGTTGCAGTATTTAAAACCGGTATCATACGTAAATACCGGTATTTCGGTATTAATTTTATTTTAGTAGAAAATATTTTGGATTAATGATATTTAGAACTAGTGCAAAATATTGTATGTATACAGGGTGGGCCAATAGTGTGTGGATGGAAGACTGTGGGTTTATTACCGAACATTTTGAAAGTTCGTTCATGGTAAGGCTACAAATCTAAAATTATTTTCACTTGAATCGCAAAGTTTATACAGGATGATTTATATCAAAGTTGCATTTTTTTAATGGAGCCCCCTGTATATTCCTTGGTCAATTCTAGTGCGACTTTATGTGTCACACTTAGTACTTAGAACGAATCGTTTGGCCGCATGTGTCCAAAAAATTGAATATCACAGGGATCACAAAGCTTAGAAGGTCGTGACGATGCGATATTACTAAAACATGAAACCGTCAATTGACAAAATTTCTATAAACGGTAACTTGATTTTTCAAATGGCACTGCCAATTTTTCTTTATTATGTTTTCATTTTTGAACTATGAATTTTAAAATTATAATTGCGAGTTCATTATTTCAAATTTCAATTTTGAATTTAATTTAAACTTTTTATCTTTAAGTAGCAGTAATATTTTGCGTTTCGAATTTTGAAAATTGTTTTTTCAAATTATAATTTAGGATTCATTAGCATTAATATTTTGAGTTTCAATTTTTTATTTTAAATTTCTAGTATTTTGAATACGAAATCTTTGAATTTTAAGTGGATTTATATTTAATTTACTTTTTCTATTTACATCTTTGAATAACTTGAATACTTTGAATTTGGAATTTTGAACTTTGAATTTCTAAGCTATGCGTTTTTTAATTTATAGTTTCAGCAGTAAAAAAGTCAATACCGGTATCAATACCGGGATCCCGGGATTCACTTGATTGAATACCGAAAACCGGTATTCAAAATTTCTTCCGCTATTGTAAGCTCTATTAGCTCTATTGTATATACAGGGTGGGCCAATAGTGTGTGGATAAAAGACTGTGGGTTTATTAACGAACATTTCGAAAGTTTGTTCATGGGATATGGTAAGCCTACAAATCTAAAATATTTTCACTTGAATCGCAAAGTTTATACAGGATGATTTATATCAAAGCTGCATTTTTTTAATGAAACCCCCTGTATTTCCTTGGTCAATTCTAGTGCGACATTATGTATCACACATATGTAGTACTTAAAACGAATCGTTTGGCCGCATGTGTCCAAAAAATTGAATATCGCAGGGATCACAAAGCTTAGAAGGCCGTGACGATGCGATATTACTAAAACATGAAATGTACTATCGTAAACCGGGCGGTCAAATCCGAAATCTTCTTGTGTTCGAAGAAATTACTACGTCAATTGACAAAATTTCTGTAAACGGTAACTTGATTTTTCAAATGGCACTGCCAATTTTTCTTTATTACGTTTTAATTTTTGAACTATAAATTTACAAAATTATAATTGCGAGTTCATTATGTATTTCAAATTTCAATTTTGAATTTAATTTAACCTTTTTAACTTTTGCGTTTCGACTTTTGAAATTTGAATTCTCAAATTATAATTTAGGATTCATTAGCATTAATATTTTGAGTTTCAATTTTTTATTTCAAATTTCTATTTTGAATACGAAATTTTTAAAATTTATGTGGATTTATATTTACATTTTTGAATAACTTGAATATGTACTTTGAATTTGGAATTTTGAACTTTGAATTTGTAAGCTATGCGTTTTTTATTTGTATTTTATAGTTTCAGCAATAAAAAAGTCACTACCGGGATCCCGAGATTGACTTGATTGAATACCGAAAACCAGTATTCAAAATTTCTTCCGGTATTGTAAGCTCTAATGCTACTCCACTCTATGCTCTTCCTCAACGCTAGAAACGTCTGTAGACGCCACGCACGTCTTTCGATATCAGTTACCCCCATACCGGATTCATAGTCGCCTTTGCTCACTTCAGCCTCGTACACATGAAAGTTAAATAATCTTCTTCTCTCTTCCCCTCTTGAATACCATAATTTTAGATTTAGAAATTAAAGGGCTCCATACTTCGAAGGCCGTTAAATAAAATTGCTCCAAATGGGGAAGAATAGCTGATAAATTGTAGAATCACACAACACCTTTCCCCATAGAATATTTAATTAAATTAAATTGGCATAAATTTAATTGGCTACATGTTTCAACAATCTAAAATTGTCATCATCAGGCCGATTCAGTTAAATGGCAAAATTACAGGCCAGGGTTAAATTTAAAACCAAATAACAATACTCCAATTGTCAAAGGCTACAGATAAATAATTAAATTAAAGGTAAAGCATAACGTGTTGAGAGAGTCCCATCACTCATGAAGATTGACAAATTAATCAAAAATATATAAACAAACCATGGGGAACAAAGGAAGAATTAAAAATTACACAAAACTAACTACGAACCAAAAAGCATATTTATCCAAAAGGATGGCACAGGATGATAAAATTGAAAATACATTAAGGATGGGACAAGCCATCAAGTTACAAACAGGATGATAAATATGCGAGTTGGCCCATTTGGTGTTAGTCGTGTTCATTTATAACGTCTACCTTGTTCATAACGTCCACATCTGGTCCATGTTCATAATGCTCATGTTCACCAAAAGGGGGGAAAGCGCGAAAAAAATATAACAGCAATTAACTTGAAGAAAGAAGAAAATAAAAGATAAAAAAGAAATAAAGGATAAAATCATCACGAAGCAAATGGCAAAAGTTTGAGAACCCCTATAAGAAAGTAGTTGTGAAGTGTATGAACTTTACCTTCAAGTTGGGGGTAATTTCTGTCTTTTCTATGGTAAATTCATCAAAGTACCTACCTTGCGTCAAATAGTCGTGGTGTCATTTACTAATATTAGCACTTTGTGCCTAAAGGTACCATTTTACCCCACTCTTCTCCACATTTACTAACTACCCTATAAAGTATAAATCCTAGGTAACATAAATTCAGAAAGTAGACACGCTGAAAAGAAATAAGAAGACATTTCAAAATACTTAATTGTCGAATAGAATACCAAAAGCGTACCCTTCCTAATATTTTCACCTAATTGTAATTTGTGTGACAAAGTGAACTTTTTAAACTTTAAATAAGTAATTTAATAGGCGGTGTAATTATAAAACTAGATCATCTCTGAATCGCTACGAAAATACTTTTCGGTCCCATATTTTGATATTTGTAATGTGTGGTCGAATAAAGGTTCGTTTTCACACTCATAATTAAATAATTAAGAACTAAACCTACTCTAAAAGTGATACAACTCAATTAAATTTTTTCTCGAATAAACTCAACATACCTATAATAAATCCGTGTCGATTACCTATAATTTAATAATTTTATTATTTAAAAAAATTACTATTAATTAATAAGATCTTTCACCGCAGTGCCGTATCGTGAGAGAATCTGGGTACATAAAAAAATATTAATGATCAATTCATTAAATATTATTTATAACATAAAAGGAACTATTGTGTAAAAATTCGCACAATATTTAATTGCGTTCTTCTTCTTCTTTTTTTTCTTTATTTATTATTAACAAAACCATTTTTCTTGTGTAGGCTATAACATGTATTCTATGTGTTTACGAGTGCAATGTGTGAGAAAACTTAATTACTAAATTTGTCTATACAGTTAGAAAAATTAGTGAGAAACGAACTACTTCGATGATGGGAGACCGATTTTAAAATCCGTAAAGAACGTAATAACCTTGAAAAAATTTTTTCCGTGGGCTATGAATCCGTACAATAAATTATACACATTAAGGAAATTGATGGTATCGAAGAACCAATCGAAGTTGTTATTTATACTCGGAAAAATTTGCATGCAAAATGGCGTTCTGGTTATGTTTTCCTTGTTTTGTGTCGCTCGAAGGAATTGTCGCTATTGATCGGTAAATTTTGTGGTAGATCAAAAGTTAGTTCATTAGTGGAAATGTATACAATAATTCATCTCAAAAGCGCGCGGAACGAGTTACTAATGGTTTGAAATAAGATATCAAGACACGCAATGATACCATACCAGACCATAAATTCGTCTACGGTAATAAGGAATGTTCAGATCTCATGAAAAGCGCTATTTAATTAGTGTAACGTTCACTTTTAGGCCATTTGCAGTTAAATGTGTAACATAACCTCACTTCAACTATTCCTTTACGAAAAAAACTAACATAATAAGTAGCAGTTGCATTCACTGTTAGCCCGAGGGGTGGTGTGTATATAAATACATATACTATCTATTATAGACAGAGAGTTACAGTAGCCTCGCTTTGTTATTGTCGAGGATCCGATTATATAGCCCATTTTTGCGTGCACAATACACACGGCTTATTCATACGGATCGTAGGATTTGAAAATATGATCTGGCTCATTGCACTCGAAAAGTATATTTTAAAGTAACGCTTTTTAAAAGCTGCCGAATGGTGTTATCCAGTGGTTTTTTCGGTTTTAGTTTTGGTGGGAACCGAACAGCTGCAACTACATAACTACTTCTTATTATTAAAACTATTAATTCGTTTTTAATATATTTATGCTAATCCTACGTAAGAATTCTCCATCAATCATTTTCGTAACTAACACGTAATTACTACCCGTATTACATGCGTAGTTCGTTTAAATGGCAACCATTATACAATAGAAAAGATAATCTCGATGCATACTAATTTTTGTCTTATCGATTTCGATTTTTGTGTGTCTTTCTGTTTGACCTACACACACTTTTTTCGCGAGTACATTCACCGACTCCTACCCTTTTTTTGCCCAGCTTTTTTGTGATGCCGGTGTTTACCTTGCGCACTGTTATAAATCATCTAAACCTGGTATTTCCGCATCGTTTTTTTTGCGAAATGTAGAGTGGAAAACATTGAGCAAATGCAAAATTACACTAGCAATGACCGATTTCGGGTTGAAGGGTTATTAGCTTCAGGAATCAATTTTTACAGCACACTGAAAGATAAGAGAAAAGGATAGAGAGATAACTATATTTATGAATGAATTAAAGATTTTTTTAATACTAGTGCAACGCCTGCCCTAAAGAACACTTTGTACCAATTTAAGCAATTTGTTACGAATGTTCAGTTTCAACCCTTCGGCTTAGGTTTACGAAATTGAGGGGGGCGAGTTGTTTTCTTAATGTTATAGTCAATTTAGGACAATAAAGACATTGTTTCAACTAGTACAGTCAATTTAAACACAAGAATATACAAACATTGCAAAAAATCCTATGTTAGGTTTGCTTTTTTCATGGTGTTAGGTTCGGTCCCAGTAGTAAATACTCAATTTTGCAACTTCGAAAAACTTGTGGAAACGGGGGGGGGGGGGCCAAAAACCGCGATTTTTTCGGACTTTTATCAGTTTTAGCCTCGTAGCTCAAAAACTATGAGTTGTAGTGCAAAGAATATGATTATCTTTTTTAAACTAGACTAAATTTACCATTTGAGCCTAACCGGAAGTCTGTAAGTATAATAGTTTCAGAGATACAGCTCTTCAAAAATAGGCATTTTCCCTAAATCTGTTTTTAACGTATCATCCATGATTCGAGCCAGATATTGTCACAACGACGTGCCCTACGACCCTTGTCGCGGAGGAAAAAATTGTAGGACGTTTTATCACCTTTTATAAGCATAGATGCATTCCTGTAGGCCTAACAGTTCTCGAGGAAAAGACGGAAAACCGGAAAACAGTGAAATCCTCCACATATATGTAATAGCATTAGTATGATTAGAAGACATTTTCTGATTATTCTTATTTAGCCTAGCGAACGAACGCTCAAAAAGGGCTTGTAGACAGACTTTTTGATCCTAAAGATTTTATTTCTGGGATGTGTTTGGAGGTGTTTGGTGATGACTAGAGGGCGGATTAATATGCACATAAAAAGTGACATATATGCGCATATATATGCACCAAATATGTTAAAGATATGCGGTCAGTTTGTTAAAATATGCAAAATTATATGCAAAATATGCGTACCAAGAAATAATAAAAAACCTGTATTAAACAAGAACTGTTATTATGTGAAAAAGGTTCTTAATGACATTAAAAAAAATAAGTAATTAAAATAATAATAATGTATATGTTTAATATTAACTACAAATAATCTTATGACCAGTTGGAGAATTAAACATATTATTCTCATCATCGCTTTTCTGCCTATAACAATTTACAATAAGGTGCTTTCCCCAATTGTTTAAATTAAATCTTTGTCGCCTATCAGATAAAATATATCTCCGTTCGATCGAGTGAATGTAGGGACGCGACTGAGAAATCTCGGTAAGAAATGCAAGGCAGCTCCATCTAAATCTCGATATGATCGCATGCTATGGCGAAATTATAGCAGTGACGCTTCTCTTACCTTCTACAGGAATTTTTAAAGGCTTTCTTTCTTAGATTTTAATCTTTTATTTAAAAAGTTTCATTTACTGTGCTCGTTTGAGGAGATGAGAGAATTTTTTTTAAGTAAAATGTCAGATTTGTTTAGAAATGCACAAATTATGCAATAATATACACATTTTACAAAAATATGAACATTGCTGCAAATATATGCAAAATATGCAAAATTAAATTGGTGTCATACAACTCGCATTATTGTGATTCACCTAGATACGGAAGGGTACTTTTACAGCATCAATATTCAACAATATGCATTTTGCATATAATCCGCCCTCTAGCTGATGACTGATGATTATACGAAAAGTAGCGTAACAAAATGTGTGGATTTGTTAGGTTTTCCGTTTACATCTCTTGAACAGGCCATCGTAGTCGGAAATGGCCAATTATAAAGTAAAAGCTGATTAAATTTTCTACAAGTTTGCTTCTATGCGTTTTTTCTCTATCTCTATCCGTTGAAGAGATATTCGCTGTCAAGAATTGACATTTTTTTTTAAAATCGTTTTTACACTACGTTTTTCGACAAATGTTGTGTCCTAGCTTCTAAAGTATTGTTAGGCCCACAGGAATGCATCTATGCTTAAAGTGATAAAATGTCCTACAATTTTTTTCTCCGTGACAAGTGTCGTAGGGCACGTCGTTGTGGCAATATCTGGCTCGAAACATGGATAATACGTTGAAAAAAGATTTTAGGAAAAATTGCCTATCTTTGAGGAGCTGTATCTCGGAAACTATTACACTTACAAACGTCCAGTTAGGCTCAAATTGTAGCAAATTTAGTCTAGTTTAAAAAAGATAATCATATTCTTTGCACTACAACTCATAGTTTTTGAGCTACGAGGTTAAAACTGAAAAAAGTCCGAAAAAATCGCGGTTTTTGGCGCCCCCCGCAGTTTCCACAAGTTTTTCGAAGTTGCAAAATTGAGTATTTACTACTGGGACTGAACCTAACAACATAAAAAGTCAAACCTAACATAGGATTTTTTGCAATGTTCATGTTTAAAATGACTGGACTAAACGCTTGTATTGTGATTTAAGCGCTAGACTTTTCAAAATTTTGGAATGTTGCTTATGCGAAATTTATTTCAGTGTCGAGTGTTGTGTTTTGGAATTTCTGAAGCAATTTTTGAATGTTAGAACTACCTACGTTCTAACATTCAAAAATTGCTTGATGATCAGACCAAGTTCGGAGGTGCGAGGACTAGTATCTACCTACTAATCACAAATCAAATCACTGCATCAACTGTTGCCTCCTCCACGTGGAGTGAATACGATTTTATCAACGAACGTGAATAACTTCGCCAAATTAGACGCTTTAGCACGAAAAACGTCATATTTTTTTATACTAGCACCATAAACGGCTCTATTGATAACCAAAAATCGTTCATAATTTCCACCCGTGCAATAAAACTACCATAGAAACAACGACGTCATTTTTACCTGCTCTGACATATACGGTATTTACACACGACACATAGCAACAATCGTATCCAACGAAACGATACGTCATCACATCAAACATTCATGCAAGTAGCAGCCTGTTTAAAAATAAAATTTTTAAAAGTTATAATTCTAGCATAAAAAAAATAGCGTATACAATTCGTTATAATCTTGGGTGTTAATTGCACTCGGGAAATTTAGCGTGACTCGCTCGCTGCGCTCGCTCGTACGTTAAACATTCTCTCGTGCAATAAACACCAAAATTATAAGCTTGTTGTATAATATACTATTTTTAAACATTAGCTTAATGCACTACTTTGCAGTGTAAAGGGAAACTCAAAAACTACACTTCTAATGAGTTATGATCAAACTGCCATATGCATGCATGCATATTTCATCGTGCAAGTTGGATAGACCATATTTTATTTTATTTACCTTTTAATAATAATACCAATAGTTAAGTATTCTATAAATGGTGTGCATTACAAGAAAAAAAGTACAAATTAATTCAAAAATTTGAAAAATTAGTCAATGACAGACACAAAGTGGAGTTCAGATATTTAACTGTAAGTTGAGGTAGCTAAACTTTTCTTTATCGAAACTATGCACCTCTCCACATAGTGCTAGGTATACTGGGTGTCCCATTTTAATCTTACCAGGGGAATTTCTCGAAATGAGTAGGTACTAGGTAGTTTGATGGTTTGGAGGGAGACGTCCGATTCTGTAACAAATTTCCACCCCCTGACACCCAGAGGGGTGACTTTAAAATCTTAAATGGAGAACGCTATTTTTTATTCCAGATTCAGAAAGAACTATGAAGTTTTCATTTGGGAACTTTTTTTATTTGCAAGAGATGGCACTGCAAACGAATAAACACGGGTAATGCAAAGCGAAAGTTTATGTTTCGGCAGGACATTAGTGATTCAGATGAATTTTGATCCTTTTTAATGATTCGCCACTAAATAATGTGTTGCTGATTTGCAGTAGTAGTAAATTCTGGAGCATTAAACACATTTACTCCATAACTCCACATTGTATGCGGTAATTCATTCCAGTTTTGCTAGTTTTTTTAGAACATTGTGAAATATTAAACGTGACACTTCAGGGAATTGACATTACAGAAATTTAATTAAATCTCCTTTTAAAAAATCAACAATCAAACGGGGGTGATGCCGGAGTGGACTATTAAAGTCAAGCTACGACTCGAAAAACCAAGCAACACAACGACTTCTTCTAACGTTAATTTACCATGTGAATATCACCCCAAAGAGGTTTGTTTGGGAGTATTATATTTTGCACTCTTCCTGGCCTTCAGGGGGGTTGGAATGTATTCATTTTGAACGACTAGAATACTTTCTAAAGATAAAATGTCACCCAAATACAAAATAAATAATAAAATATCGATTTTAACGATTGCAGCGCAAAATTTATCTGAATCAGTAATGAGACAATGTCCTGCCTGAAACATAAATTTTCTCTTTGCATTACCCGTGTTTATTACAGTGACTCTATTACAAACAGTGACGACAAGCGATGTATCGATTTTTATTGGCCGTGGTATATTTTGCCTCATAATGGCGGCTTGACTGTGTTTACCTTTGATCAGCGTGTAATTTTTATTTGAATTTGGCACGTTGCCAGGATACCACCGTTGAGTTCATAGAAACCCGCCCAAAATTTTGCCTCCTAATGGCGGATGGGTGGAGCGAATCGCTGCTTGTCGTCACTGTTTGTAATAGAGTCACTGTAGTGTTTATTAGAGTCCCTATATAGAGAGAGTACCGCAATTGGTTTGGGCGTTACTTTGGAGCTAAAATGGCGGCTGCATATTATGGTTGTCTTGTCAGGGATCAGCTGTTGTCAGTTGTCAGCTGTCAGTTGTAATAATTTTTCTATCACACCAATACCTTTTCTTCAATTCAAATTTCCCGCCCTTTTCTGGAGTCAAAATGGCGTCAATTGCGGTACTCTCTCTATATAGGGACTCTAGTGTTTATCAGAGTCAGTAGATTAATAGAGTACCGCAAGCCTTTGAGGCGACAAATGCCGCCCTGGCGGCCATTTTTAGTCCATATACATAAAATATACTTACGAAGTGCGTAATTTTTAATAAAATGCCGTGTTGTTGTGCCGTTAAGTGTATTTTTTTTTATTATATTCCGAAAAATTTAGTCAAAACATCATCTACTTTACTGAGCGTGTAGTGAGCGAAGCGCGGAAAGGACTAAAAATGGCGGAGGTTGCGGTACTCTATTATTCTACTGACTCTGGTGTTTATTAGAGTCCCTATATAGGGACTCTAGTGTTTATTCGTTTGCAGTGCCATCTGTTGCAAATAAAAAAAAGTTCCCAAATAGAACCTTCATAGTTTATGCTCTTTCTGAATTTGCGATAAAAAATAGGGGTTTCCATTTAAGACTTTAAAGTCACACACCACCCCCCCCCCTGGGTGTCGGGGAATTCCCCTGGTAAGATTAGATTAAAATGGGACACCCCCGTGTTTATCGTTTGCAGCGCCACCTGTTGCAGATAAAGAAAAAGTTCTCAAATAAAACCTTCATAGTTTTTTCTTTTTGAATCTGTAATTAAAATAGGGGTTTTCATTTAAGATTTTAAAGTCACCCCCATTATCCACCCCTCTGGATGTCCGGGGGTGAAATTTATTACAGAATCGGACGTCCCTTCCAAACCATTAAACTTTTATTTGGCAACTTTTTTTGTCAAATACAAGATCAAGTACAATTAGAAAGTGACTGATTAGTTCTTACTACTCCCAAAACAATTTCAAAAATTTCAAATCCGTTTTGGATTATAATGTCCATTTTCTATTTGAATGTTTATGTAATCTTTTATACATAGTTAACCGTTATAATTCAGTTAACTTGTGTGAAATATGAAATTTTACTGCAGGGAGTGAGAAGATCATTGATATAATCCTAGAACTTGAAGTTGCCTAGGGCCGGATGTGCCATGAAACTTAAACATCAATCTGATAGCCAACAATATGAAAAACCTGAACTCCAACAAAACATTGAAGTTGAACTAAAGAGGATTTGAACGTACAATGAAACAGCAAAGTACCCAATTTTATTTTTCTCTTCTTGGGCACTTTACGAAACTTTTTCGCTAAAATCATTCAAGAAACCTCTACAATCTCTCAGTAAGTAAATAAATTTTCATATTTAGGACACTTGAAGAATGAAAATTTTGAGTTTGAGGTAGAATCATGGATTGCCCAAGTTCATAGAGATATATTGCAGTTAAATGCGCTCTAATTCAAAGTACGGTACATGGCATGCATATATCAAAGGTGTTCTAAAATGGAGAATAAAAAGATTGGTTACCAAAAAACGGGCACATGGTTAACTTTGTGTGGATTATACAAACCACCTTTTAAAATATGACGGTTGGCGTTGGATTACCCAACATTTTCTTCTTTTTGATTTATTCATCATAAACCCATGACAACAGACATGATCATAATATTCATGGAAAAATATCAAATCTTTGCTAGTGAAAGTATCAAATTCGTTAACTGCAGATAACATGTGGAAGGACTACAACCATCAATGTATTTTATTCTTTCAAGACGTTTCTTTAGTTAAAGTAAATCAAAAAAAAACAGGAAGTTCATACCGTTTTTTACACGCAATAAACATGAAAAACAACAAAAGTATTTTAGTGTGGCCACCATCAGTGAGCAAGTACATGTAAATTACAAAAACTGGACCACGAATACTATTTACGTTGAAAGTGGGACGTTCTGATACGCCTAAAGGATCATCACTGTTAATAAGATAGCGTTTGTGTTTGTGAATATCGGAACTTCCATAACAGTTGTATCCGTTCTTATTATTCACTTGCTTGACTAGGGAAATATTATCCACTTTATGTAGGAACATTTCATAATACAATTATGTACAGACATTGTTGCATAATGTCAACGAAACAAATTGAAACGCCATCATACGAGAAAATATTCGATAAGTAAATTGGTTATTTATGCCTAATTCTACGTGCTTATCTTATAAGACGTTAACCAACAGTTATGACACACCTTTCAAAGTGTAAGAAACAAAAGGAACAACGCCCGCAAGTGAATCTTATTAAAACTGTTTAAGCCACGCTGTGGCTTGAAATATAGGTTTCACTTTTTTGCAAAAAAAGACCAACTGCCTACCCAACGTTAACTACAACTACTTACAGTTTTTTTAATAGACATACTGTTAAAAAGAATTATAGTTTTGTTTTCAAAATTTTTACATAGGTATCAGCTCCACATACCTATGCATAAATTACTAAGACACATGTATAAAAATGTTACAGATCATCATTGCATAACACAGTTGCTTTATAAATTGAAAAAATCAACAGAACAGATATCCGATTTAAGTTGGTGAAAATATAACTGAGGTTCAAGTAGAGAAAACCAAAACTCAAGAGAGAAAAGGAACATATCTCGTGTTTAAAAGTGTCAGCGATCATGTTTGCTTCCAGTAACAACCTACGGGCCAGAAACGTTATCCTCGCACTAAATAAAATAAACGAACACCAAGTGGAAAATGGAAAGATCAATACTTGGTATAAAACTCACATGGACCATATTTTAAAAAAACGGGAATACAAAAGCATAACAGAAGAAATATCAAAACTCAATTGAGATTTTCAGACTATGACGACGAATGGACTAAGGGGCCGGTAAAAGGAGTGGGCGATGCCGGGAATAACGATGGTGATGAAATAGAAAGATGTCAGCTTTTACATCAGTTCCTCGACCATTCAGAAAAGTAAAACATCATGGGTGCAGAATTGGTTTAGAAAATAATGAGTTCTTGGAATTGTACCTACCTACCTCTTTCATTTGGCATCTTTTTATCTACCATTGTTACTATTCTAAGCACCATCTCAGCTTTTGAAATTATAAGGAGTGATTGATTTAAGCGAAAGAAATGCTGTTTTTAACACCACCAACTGAAAACAACGTTTTTTTGTATTTTACGGGAACGGTTACAAGATACAATTATCAAATTTTCATTATGTCCAAAAACAATACCTCGTTGGTACTTCAGTAAATTCAGTAAAAAACGGGTGGAAATGAGATGGGACACAGACTCTTTACTATGAACCTAAATTACTTAGTATAAATAAGAGTCAAGGTACTTGCGGTGAAATATCGCGATACACTGTGTGCAAAAAACCGACTAGATCTAACCTTGCGAGGCAATCAGATATTATGTGACGAATAGGTACGTTAATTAAGCTCATTCAATTATGAACGAATAAAAAATAGATGCACTCGTGCGATTAATTCATTTCGTTTACGAGAAAAAAAACGTTTCAAGAGCGAAAAGGTAGGGGGAAACGGTTCGGAAAACGCGCAAAGCGCGAATGCAGTCAAATCGAGAAACATTCAGCATCAGGAAATAGGAATGGATTTGTAACGTGGTTGTACGCATGCCATTTGTGAGGGAGATCGTCCGTTCAACAGACGGAAAATACGGTAGTCCCCCAGGATCATTGCCAGACGCTTTGGCAACCTGTGGATTCGAGATAAATCTTCTCACAATGACTATTTCCGCGATTCCAATTTGTATTCCGCCACTCTTAACACCGTTTAACCGTGCGAATTTGTGTCCCTTTCGACGTCGATGTTCGATTACCTTTTAACAATAATAATGAGCCGATAAATGAACCTTGAGTAACGCCACTTTAAATTATCGTATAAATGAAACACGTCTAAATTGTAATTGGAAAAAAAACCTCGAGCGAGATTTATTTCAAGAGCAATCTTTTGTTTAACAATTCAATTCGTTTGGAGAGTGTTTGTTGTAGCCAGTTATAGAAGAACGGTCACGATTTCAAATAAAACCAGCAATGTTTACAGAATAAGCAATTAATTTCTACAAACTACATCTGTGCATAAGATAAAGGAGGGTAGAGATCTAATAAGGTGGACAGGTATACATTATAACGTAGGTAATCTCGTTGCACAATGGCCGCGCTCTTGCATTTATCCACGTAAATGCATGTACGCTTCACAAAAACCCATTTAACTTCAACACAAAATATAATAAGTTGCGTACAAACTGTGATTGCTTTGGCTAAAAATAAATAAAATATTAAAATCGAGGAATAAGGTTTAAGTGTGTACTTTTTCTTGTAGGCCAATTCAACCAACGGAAAATATACAAACTCGCGCCTTTTTAATTACTCGCCCGCAGAATATTTCCCTAGACATACATTTTTATACCGAACTCGTTTCAAATATAAAAATTAACGCCCAAATGTTTATGAATACTTCATAACCTTTGCGACCTAAACTGTTATTTTTATTTATATCCTTGACGCTTATCCCGTAGATTAATTTCTTCTTCTTCTTCTTCTTTACCTTAGGTATATTGAATTTTAAACTTCTACCCCACAACTTTAAATCAGGGAGCACAACATTTTCTGCTGTTACTAACTAATTGTCGAATTTACAGATTCAGATTGTGCTTTACAATCAGTGAAACTCTCCACTTTTTTTATTTTAAGACGTTTACCAAAAAAATCTCGTACAAATGAAAGGGGTGTAGTCGATACAAATAACACTAACATGAGCTCTTACAAAGATTAACACATTGCTCAATGTATCTGAGTGTTGTGCAAGTAGGACATGGATTAGGTTTAAATCAAACTTTTTTTATAAATATCATGTTCATCAGATTTTTCGTCCAGATAAGGATCAAATCGGTTACGCTCATCAGACATTTGCATCTAAAAAGGCTAAAAACCTCCTTAGATGAAGTTCTTAAATTAAAAAAAGAACTTTTTCGGTAGCTACTCCAAAACATTATCAACCTACGATTCCAGGGTTAAAACCCTTTCATCATTGCAGGTGCCGTTTATAATCATTTCTTAGGTGGACATAAGGAAACTTCCACCAATTGAAAAAAGTTAAATTTTCTTTCAACGATGTTGCCGTGAGTAACCCGAAGAGAAGATGCATTTTAAATATCTATTTATTTATTTTATCAAACACGATTACAAATTCATGATGTCTTTTGCGTAAATTTCTTGGAGAAAAAAGGGTTTTTTTTAAATTGAAAAAACAACCCTACTTTTTTCCTTCTACTTTTACGCTTCTATAGCTATTAAAGCGTTTAAAAACGATTCTGGGTGCTAAATGGATCAGTGTGATCACGTAAAATGCCCATTGATATTTCGCAAGGTCTTTCTATAGTTGAAGGAAAGGGAAAAGGGTCTGAAGATAATTCTTAATTTAAATTGCGATTTAAACCAATACAATTCCACCAATAATTTTGACTATTAATTTAATCCAGTATAAACTTGTCCTATTTCTAGTTAAACCCAAAAGCTTTCACTATCCTTACCTGTTTGTTCTGGTTTATTCCAAATTTTTATGCATCTGTAATGCTAATGCTTTGCATATTATGTCCTCTCCTAGAAAGCTTTAAAAAGAATTGAATTTCCGGCTACCGAATGATTTCTTAATCCGAAAAATGTTAGGCTTTAGATTTTGTTTGACTGATGGTTTGTTTGGAAAAAATTTCACGAGACAACTGTATTTTATATTCATTACCGAATCCAACTGAAACTCATCTTCTTTTATAAGGTTTCAACGATGTTTTACAAAACTTAATCTACATTTTTACGTCTTTGATTGAAAATTAATCTCAGTTGGAATTCTTATATAAGTAGGTATTATTAGAAATGCAGATCTTTCACAGTCGTTCCTTATTCTAAATAGATATTTATTATTATTATACCTAATAGTTATTATAATCGAATCAAATCAAGATTCAACAATACTTAGCAGAGTGGAATATAACTTCAGGACATATTGGCCTTTTAAAATTTTGAATAAATCAATCATACACAACTCCAAAATGATTAATATTGTGTATACCAGTCATTAACTAAACCCAAACAATCTGAGATAAGCACATGTCAGTTCTTTTATTTATTCATTTCTCTAATTATACTACGTTTTCTTGCTGTAATCAAATTTTTTTCTTCTCACTTGGCACACTAAAAATCCGAATTTAAATCAGCATTTTTGTTAAAAAAAATGCGCACTATTCAAATTACGGACCTACTTTTAATCACATTTATTATGGCACCAAGAGCGTGCAAATATCTTTTTAGGAATTTTAACTTTTAACACACCAAGTGCTCAACAAAAGTGGAGCAATTCTTTCGAAATATGTATCTACCTATAAACAGTGAAATGGGCAACGGGGGATGTGTTAAATTTTGAAAAATGTGGTTTCCATATAGTGCAAAACTGGTTCAAGTTCAACTTTCCAAAATTGACGAAGGAAATTGGTGTTTTTCCATGTCGTTTTTCGATTATTATCCCCAGAACAGATCTTCTCGGTTACGTCTAGAAAAGGTTGCAAAATTGAAGAAGGTTTTAAAATTTCGAAATTTTGCTAAACTTTCTTCTTGAGAGCATCTACTCTTTTATTTTGTTTCCGTTCACAAGAGATATTGGACATAATTATCGTTCAATAAGATGTCGTGGTAATCTATCAAGTGCAGTTGAAGGAGCTTTGATATACCTACTTGAATGGAAGAAAAGTTTGAAATAATGTTCGCTATTAAAGCTGTATTACCTACTCTTATCACCCTAGCATTAAAACTGAAAATAACATGCATTTAAATTAATGGAACGTACCCTGTAAACGTGGCACTGAAACATAAACCTAAAACCATCAAAATGTAAAAAAATATCGAACAAGGTCGTCGTTTGTTGATAATTAATAATAAGAGACTTGCCATTGAAACATATTTGATTTATTAAACATTTTTGTGGTCTTTTGGAGTTTTTACGTTTATACCACACATTGCCTTCAGAAAGCCAACACACACACAAAGAAACAAACATTATTATTTTGAAATATTCGTTAGGTAATCTAAATAGCCAGAAAGCTTTCTAAAGCTCATTACGTAGGGACTCCTTTAAATGCAAGTGTACAAAATACTGATTCTATGAAAATGTAGTATTTTAAAAAACTTTTAAATCCTGTTTGAAAACCTGCAAGACAGATTTGAAGAAAATGTTTTTTCAAATTATATTTTCGTTAACGTCTTCAATCCTTGGAAGCTTTTATTTGAAATAATAGGTAATAAATAAATAGTAAGTGAAACACGATAATTGTGGCATTAGAAAAAATTGAAATAACACAAAGACTGTTAAATATGAACATTTTAAAATTGGAAATAGTAGAAATCTTCCACCTTCACTTCTTAAGGTTATATTTGTACCCCAGAGTCGATCTGTAGAATTTATCTAATGTTAAATGTTATAATTAAATGAAAATAATAATGCTTATAACCGCATCGTATCTACTAGTAAGAAACTGGTGAATGTTTGGCACTTAAAGAGATCGCAAACCTGTTCAGTGTTCATGATACAGAAGTATATTATTTAAAATTATTATTAATGTCCGCTTCAGGGAACTCTCAGAAATATGACATTCTTCGTATATACAGTGTGTCGCAAATAGTTTTATACAAATGGAGAAAAAGTTTATCTTACATTTCACAAAAAAAATTATTCTTGATAAAAAGCTCTGCATGACTTGTAGATCCATAATCAAGTACAAAATTTTTAAAACATTGGCCGGAATACAGGGAAAATCAAAATTATGATTTGAAGTGAGAGTAAAATACGTTCAAACTGTAGTGGAGAGCAAAATGTTCATTGAAATTGTTATTAAGTAACAAAAAATTACGCACAAGATTATTTCAATAAACACGTCAGCAATTTTTAGATTAATGCACAGTACGAACACCGTAAGATCCCGTTCATAATAAGTGCCTGATTTTGTATTATTCATCCTTATTAAACACGTTCTGGATAGAGTGCTTTGGAATATCTAATGTCAACAAATGTTACATCAGTGTGTGTTTGCAATAATTAGAAATTATCATTACCATGTCTTATTCCTTTATTCAATAAATAATCCAATTAATAATATCTTGTAATTTTTATCTGGGAAAATCACTAATCTGCAAGTGTGCGTAATTTTTTACTACTTAATAACAATTTCAACGAACATTTTGCTCTCCACTACAGTTTGAACGTATTTTACTCTCACTTCAAATCATAATTTTGATTTTCCCTGTATTCCGGCCAATGATTTAAAAATTTTGTACTTGATTATGGATCTACAAGTCATGCAGAGCTTTTTATCAAGAATAATTTTTTTTGTGAAATGTAAGATAAACTTTTTCTCCATTTGTATAAAACTATTTGCGACACACTGTATACTTAGGTACATAATTTTAGAACCGTGCTTTTTTTGAAAAAAGAAAAAGTTTTTTACTCAAAAACGTTAAATTTCTGTCGTTTCGACGAAGCACACAAAGCATATTTTTTCTGGTGCTCTTAATCCCATAGGAATTCAGCGAAATTTCTTTTTGAAGCTTTCATTTGAAATAATAATAATTAATAAGTATAGTTATCGGGTTAGACAGCGTTGAAATAATACCTCTACACCTATGCGATTATTCAAGAGTTATTTTGGAAAAGAGAACATTTTGAAGAATTACGTCCCGGCTAATTTTTAATGTTAGGTATAAATAGAAACCTTTAAACCTAATTAAAATAAAACGTGTACGAGCCAAATATGGCCCCCTTGCATTCATAATGCCAGGTCGAACATTTTTTCGATCATTAAAAGTATTTTCAGAAAAAAATTCTTAATAATTTTTTTTCCAAATTAACCCTCTTGGGGTGCCTACTTTTTTCATTACATGTTGATAAGATTTGATTCTATATATCAAAAACCCTATTGTATTAATTACTATTATTATTAGTTACCTATCAGTCTTGTAAATCAGAAGGTCCTTTTGCTCGCAATCTTATTATACCTACTGTTATTTTTTATTAAAACTACTTTATGCAAAAAAATTACAAACAAGAGCTCATTAGGAACGCCGCATGCAAAGACACTGTGTCAGACTAAGTATATGATACACTTTCAAAACAACTACTGGAAAAATTTAAACGAACACTTAAATAGGTACTATTTGTAGGTACTCAACTGCGAAAAATCAGGTACTTTTAGTAGTAAACTCATCTAGAAAATAACATTGTTACTTATGAAACTTCTCTAATATAATTTAGGCCGTTGTCCCACCAAAGCGGCGCAACAGCGACGCGACAACTACACGATGTCGCTAGCGTGTATCTTTCGTGTTTAACCCATGGTTTCTATGCACCGTACACACGCCATCGCTCCGCTAGAGAAACATCCAAGCTGAGTGTCGGCTTCTTGTTGCCTAGCGACTCGACAGGTCAGTTGTGAAGCGACACTGTAGATCTATGTGCGGTGGTTTAACGAAAAGGAAAATGAATTTCATTGGGAAACATAATGGGACAACTCCATGTCGCCTGCTTGTGTCATGTCGAAATCGTGTCGCTGTTACGCTCCTTTGGTGGGACAAGGGCCTAAGTCACATCCGCATAGAAAACCAAAATGAAATGCAAAAAGGTATAGAATTTGGAGGAAAATGGTGACTGCACACTGCATCCATGATTTAAATATGATCAAAAGTGCCTCAAACGGTATGCAATTTTTTGAAAACGTGGACTACTTATAGTGTAAAAAAGTGTGCTGAACCTAACGCTTATTAAATTCCTGATCGGTGGTCTTGAGGTGCTTTAATCTGCTTTAGAAAATTGACTTAAAAACAATTCTTGTATAAGGCTTAGAAGTAAGCTGAATGAAAGATGCGAAACGGGACAATTAAGAAAAACGCTTAAAAAGTTTGATTTTGTTCTGTTAATTGTTAAAATATTACTAAACATTCAGTGGCGTATTTAACGGGCGTGCGAGTCGTGCGGCGCACGACTAGGCCCTCGTAAAACGAGGCCCTCAGGCCCTCCAAAAAATAAAATTAATGATAATAAATTATACATAATGTAAGAGACAAAAAATAAGAGGCAATAAAATTAACACTGCTCACTACAACAAATTGATTCAAGAAGGCTATTGTTAGAAAGTTTTCAGATCACTTTACAGCAAATTTATCAATTCAATGCTTATCATTTAGAAATATTTACTTCGCAACTGTTACAGAAGAAACTGAGACAGCGAAACTAAACGTAACATCATTTTTGCAATATTTAATTGAAAGTGGTGTAGCAGATTCATATACTGAATTTGAAGTATTGTTAAGGATATTCTTAACGTTGCCAGTTGAAATACCTAGTGCCGTTCAGTGCTCTATGAAGATTAAAGACGTACTTGCGTTTCAACTATGAGTCAAGAGACAGACTAAATTACACTGCAATGCTGGCTATTGAAAGTAACGAATGCGAAAAGTTGCAACTTGATCCTGTCATAGATATGTTTCTAAATAGAAAACCTGGGCGTGGGGGTGTACAGAATTTGTAGTTACAAAGTACCATCATATCACAGAATAAAACACTAGTGAGACAGAAGCGACACCCCTCGTCGGCACCTTTGAAGTTATGTTGCCGGTACAATGCGGTCTCCTCGGCGCAACCACGCCCGTTGTAGTGTTTTATTCTGTGATCATATGATATGATCTGTATTATTATGTTTTTGTGAAAGTAAATAACTTCTTTCTCCTTGTGTAAAATAAAATCCTTGTTTAGTAAAATAACTCTTTTCGTTTGTTCCTGTGAATATACTAGCTCGCCTCTATACATTACCACAGTCTGGTACATTACATTTTGTGTTTTTTCTATAATATAATAACTAGACCTTTTTTTACCACCTATATAATGTGGCTCTCGCTACTTTTGCACGACTAGGCCCTGGACCTTAAATACGCCACTGTAAACATTGCTTGAAATTGCTTACAGTCTTAACATAAACGAAGCTTACATCTCTAGAGGATGTAGCTACCTGGGGTATCTTCTACCGAAATTGTCATTTTTAGATAAAATTTGGAATAATTTATATATATTGCCGAAGATGGGGGCACTGAAAAAACTTTCAATTCGATTAGTACCGACATAAATGGCCACGGGCGAATTCAAAAGAAAAGGTTTAGAATTTCAACCCATGTACCTACTTATAGATAATGTCTATCAATATTTTAATAATCGAATAAGATTGTGGTGGACGTCGAAATTGCCTAGATTTTGTATAATTATTAATTTATTATACAAAAACCCTTGCAAGAAAATATTTCTTTGAAATAAAATAAATTCGACAATACCTATACTGACAACAATTCAAAATGTAATCATGAAGGGTTAATTAAATCCTCAGAATAGGGTAGGTACCTAGATGTTTTTTGCACTTTGAAGGTATACCGAAGGAAATCTGTGCAGCGAGGGAAATGCCAATAAAGAACGCCAGGTAAAAATGAAAACGGTGAAATTATGTACCTAAATGTAAAGAAAATTTGCACGAACTGAACTTTGTAAACTAAAATAATTTTTTGTACCATCTAAATTGACCATAAATCCCATTGGAGTAGGTCATAGCTTTTTAGGTTCAGATTGAGATTTTGAGTTTTGAAGGCATTTGAGCGAGTACATGTCTCTAGATTTTATAGACAGTTCATAAGTCTGGCGAACAAGCTTGATGTATAATAAACAGAAAAGAGTCAATTTTATCCAAAATTCCTACGGCAACAGATATTAGCAATAGAAAAACGGCAACAACTGAAGGTTATCGAATAAGAAGAAAACTCGCAGCTTCCGTCCATTAAACAGTCTTTCTGTTGATATTTATTATAACATAATTACTTATAAGTAGTTCATTTTTTCAAATTCTGTAAATTTCTAATTTATAAAAACACACAATTAGTTTCCTTGGAGCGTTCTTTCGTTAAAAATATAATAAGTACTTTGTGCTAAAATTCGATATGTACATTTTCCCCCCAGTTCCATTTGCTGGAAAGCGATACCTTTCTCATACTATTGTTAAAAGAATGTTAATGCACGCGTGCCTCGTTAATATCATTAAACACAAACAAAAATGATGACGTTATTCTTTTGAAATATTCGTTAATCTAAGGATTAGGTATATTTTCGGTGACGCTTCCGTCAAAAAAGGGCAACAATAATAATTTATTTAAAACAAACAAAATTTACAATGAAAGGTTCCTAATTAAAAATATAAAAATAGCAGTAGGTAGGTAGTTTTTAAAGAAACAATAACAAACTCAGAGGAGAAAGTATAACTGAAGAAAATCTACACCGTATTTTCCAGTGAGGGAAACGCTATTTAAAGAAAACGAGGTAAAAAGTTGATCTAGAGAACGAAGCTTGTAAATCAAAAAGGAATAGAAAGGACTGTGAATGTTGGAAACTTAAAAAAAGTTTAGTAATGACATAAGCTTTTCGTCATCACCATTTTGGTATTCTTTATATCGCACGAGGCACCGAAAAAGCAACTTTTTTCACCACAGTTCAAGTATAACATTGCAGCTAACACATTGCTTCCACATATACCTATATGAAAACGTCTAATTTGCCCATTATATTTGAATTATTGTAACCTAAGGAATCATGGCATGGAGGTATTTCTGTTCGAAGAGGGACGAACAAGCTCAATGTATAGGTATAGTAAACAGAAAAAAAGAATACATACAAGAATATAGGTAGGTACATATTGAATTAAGATAAATTAAAAATATTCAGGCATTTGTGGAAAAACTGAAAATTTGAAAATTCAGCTTCATTAAGACCTTTCCGTTGATATGTAGGTAATGCGGAGCCGATAAACATTAAATTTGTAAATGCGAACAAACCTTTCTTTCATTAAAAATATAATATGTAGGTACCTACTTCACACTGACATTTTAATGTCCATTTGCAGTTGCACAGTTGAGTGTAATGTCCATAAGTAACAACGTTACCTACCAGGGTATACCTAAGGCTTAAATTTTGCAGTGTGATTTTATTTCCAATTTCCATTCTTTGGGAAACGATACATTTTAACATGACCATTTCTCCCAATTTTTGTCGAAATCCAAAAACAAATCAAATATGTACTACTTAAAGTGCTTTCTTTCCAAATTTGAGTTTTCAATTATTTTAAACATAGGTAAATTGTGCAAATTTCTTCAATTGAATAAGGAATGGAATAAGGCTTCAATTGAAGGGAATTTAGACGTTATTTTTTTTCAATTTTCACCATCAACAATAGACCTATATTTTTGTGTAGGTAAGTAAGTACTAAAATCTTTGGTTCCCGCTGACTGTAAGTGTTTAGGTCCACTTTTATTCACAAAGCGATCAAAAATAAGAAAAATCGTACCGAATTATCGGG
The DNA here is from genome assembly GCA_036250285.1 of Pyrocoelia pectoralis. NCBI lineage: Eukaryota > Metazoa > Arthropoda > Insecta > Coleoptera > Lampyridae > Pyrocoelia > Pyrocoelia pectoralis. The sequence continues at coordinate 49,798,345 of CM070078.1, forward strand.
GGCTGATGAGTACAATTTTGATTTAAATATAAAAACCGTGAGCAGTACTTGAATTTGTTTAAGTAACCGTGGACGTGTAAAAATGTCAACATTTGATTGATAGTTAGTGATGGAGCGTCATAAAATTTTTCGCAATGTATACAATTTCATATACCTACTTACAAAGTATTCATCTATAATATGATGGTCAGTAATAAATAATAACAGCGAAGCGCATATAGTTCGAATATGTATTCTATAGCGTTTTAAATCATCTTTAAATAAATATTGTTGACAGTTACGCCTAGCCATTAAAATATCAAGACTTGGGTTATACCTACAACTTGTTCCAGAAAATCACTTCGTTATTTATATGCGCAAACAACGAGAAGTTAAAATCCGTCTACCTTTTTTTACATTCTTTTCTCATCTGGAAACATTCCTTTCGTTTATTGGGTATGAAAAATTTCGAGATTGGTATATTAAAAAGAGAAAAAAAGAACAACATATATCTAATATTTGAATTATAAATGATCAGTAGCAATTGTATAAGGATCCAAGAGAGAGGCACCCACTGTGTTTTACAAAGATATTCTGATAGTCTTTCTGTTAATCAGTTCTGTCAGACCTTTTTATTGGGATGCTGACTTTTAATGAGTTTGAAAACTTGCTCGTTAATTTATTGATCTTTTATCGCATTTCGATTATTATATGAAGAAAATTCACTTGGCGTTATGCGGAGCATTAAAAGGGGCTGCTCGACTCCCCTTGTTTCATTGCGTTTGTAATTATTTTAATCTAACTGCGTGAGGGTTTGTGTTACGGTTTGTATTTATGAACTTGAGTCCTATCGACTTGTTATTACATGACTTAGTGAGTTCTTTTTTTAACAAAAAAAAAACCAAGGCGGAACAATTATACGCGTTGAAAGGTCGTAAGAGTTTTAAAAGCCTCTTTTTATTGCCCAAATTTACATTGATCTAAATATGAAATAATACTAATTTCATACTAAAACACGATAATTATAGCGTCGATTCTAGGAATTTTTATACAGATATAGGTAGGTAGGTACTCATATGTGTAAGTCTTTGATTAAGAGATAAAGTCTACTTCCCATCGTAAAAATTTCGTTCGCATTTGCATTTTTCTATAAATATGAGATGCGGTCATTAAAAACTACTTTCATTAGTGAGGTTAAGGTACCTATATAATTTTTCGGTCATAACTGTGCATTTATGTGTACTTATTGGAAATATGATCGTCTTTCACTTTACATTACAAAGATGATCGGGTTGATCGATTCGTGTTTTGTAAGGTGATAGATCGATTTGTACGATGGTAACCTAGAGTCGACACGTACCTGGCAGTTGTGCAGTCTTTGTAGAGAGTGTCGAAGTCTTTGCAAGAAAGCAGTTTGCAACGATTGACGCCTGGTTGTATTGCTCCTAAACCTCTAAGGATGCGTACTTGCTCAACGTTGCACACGAGGGGCACAATGTCTAGACGTTTTAGTTTTGTGTAGACTGTATGCAGACCACCGACCAAATGTTTGAGAAAAAGTTCGAAAGCTTGCGGTAAACATAACATTGTATCTCCTGCAATAATAAAGGCAGCAACCTTTTGGCCGCGATAATCAACCAGCTTGCATTCGTTGGCCGTAGGATCTGAGGTCGATATCGGGGGTGGGCTGTTGTAAGAACGCGGGGGTGCGTGATGTGCCATGAGATCCAGAGGGTTATGAAGTACTCCTAACGAATTGAGCAACCCCAAACCGGGGGGCGGCATGTGACCGAGGGCTATACTTCTCGCAAGGCCCGCCGATGTAACCGGCGGTGGACTTAGAGGATGCGCCATCGACATCGGCGGTATCAGAGGACTGGCCTGGCGCGGACTGTGCACTTGATGATTGTGGTTGTTGGATATTAAGTGGTTGTTATTAACTGGAGAAGAGGGCTGCTTGATAGCTACCGCGGGTGAACCGGAAGAAGCGTGACTACTGTGGTCACTGGCGGAATCCATACCGGAAGTGTCCATCATACCGACGACGGTAACAGTATATCAATGTAACAAACACGTATCAGCAGCACTGCACAAGTTAGTCCATCACCCGCAGCTACAATCGTACTACAGCAAACAGTCAGAGAGATATCGTAATAGTGAGGGTGCTGACTGTTTGTCTGTCTGTCGCGGGCGGGGCGGTGCGCGCTCACCGCGGTACACTCACTGCGCGACCTGGAGGAAGTGTGGACGCGACCGGTACATTCGGTGGATACAAATGTAATAAATAAAAACATTTGGAAAAACTTCTGCAAGTGCCGGTGGGCGGTGTTTGTTCCGTCACGCGTTATGGCGCCGCCATTGGGCGAACAAGTTTCGCCCCGACTCTGCATTGGCGCCCCCCTTTCGCATTTCTACGAGTCCACCACCCACCGCTACCGAAAGAACTTAGTTTCTTTGTAGCTACGAGGGCGGATGCAAGGGAACTTGAAATATGAGCTGTGACGTATTGATAAAGAATGTCACCGGGCTGTCACTGCGGAATCAATACGAACTCTACGACGCTTTTTATTTTTACGCCGCCATTTACTTTAGAATCGTGCATTATGTCTTTAACTAGCCAACACTTTTTTTTAATGCCGATTCCCTAACGTCACACATCGAGCAATAGAAGTGCATTTAGACTACACTAACTTGTCGAGAGATAGGTACCGACCCCCAAAAAATGAAAGAAATTAAACATCGTCTGATGGTCAGTAGGTTACTGATACATTATACTGGAACAGCTACGCTTTCAACACGTTTCTCCCTAAAACATCCCTTATTTTATCACGGCGGTCCACTAGAGACAGGGAAGATCACCCTTCTCGTTGCATTTACTCATTATTTCTAGGGCGAGGGGTAACATGAAAAATTCGCAATACAACGAATAAGTTTTTATTTCTACAAATTTTTATTCGGAACAAATTTTATAAATGCGCGTAGTATCTACCTATTGACATATTTAAATTATACTCTAAGATGAATCAAAAGCAAATCTGGATGAGAAGGAAGAAGCGTGGGTTATCAGAAGTACGCACGCGGACCAAGCTGTCGTTGATCGAAATGATTAATGGCGGAGCACGGATATATTAGTCCGTGGATTGCACATTTCATACGTCTCTCTACACACCCGCATCGCATTTGTAAACAGTTTAGCGCGTCTCCTATTTTTTTTTCTAAACCCCATTAACCGAAAAATAATACTTTTCGATGATTTAACACCACCTATGTCATTTTTCAGTGTGAGCTTTCGGAAGGAAAGGAATACAAAAGCGCGAGTCCATTAGATTTTCAAGTGAAAATATGATATATTGATAGTATATGGGCTATTTTCCGCGTCAAAAAACCGATTTTAATATATAATGTGTCATATAAAATTACATCAAGCCCTGTATATGCATATTGTGGTAGGTGGCGATAAAGTAGCCTTTTATATGTTATAGATCTATAGATTATGTATTCTTCACACAGAAATCTCCCATAAAAGTGCTCCTTCCAAAAGGTTTTGATATATACATTCCTCGTACTAAAAAGCAAATTTATTTCCCGCACTTTATGAGTTGAAAGCTCAAATATACGTGTGCGAATGTTATCGTTTGCGTTTCTTAAATGTAAGTTTAGTATTCCGATTCGGCAACCCCCTATAATCTTTAACGACAATTTAATGTTGGCTTCTTTAATGAGATTGCTCAAAATAAAATATTCATTCTCACAAAGCCAATTTGATCCCGCGTCGATTTTAAACTTGGGCAATTATGCGTGCTCACACAGTAGTCGTCTGCGACATAACAATCGGTGCCTACTATAACAATAACCATCTGACAGTCGTATGATGGATCACTAGACAATATGACGTAAAAGCTCTTGAGCTTAATTTCAATAAGGTCGTAATTTGACCGCGTCAAGAATTCGAATTCTCTCTTGCATTGTCAAATGGTGATTTATGCCGTTCTCTCATAGGTATTAGGTACTGTTTTTTATCGACCTCACTAATTATAACAGTCGATGCTCGCGCGTTAAATTAACAAATTGGTATCAAAAAGCAATAGTTTACAGCTAATAAAGACCACAAAGCGGGCGCTTCCGAAATAATATCATCATTTTAACAGATTATCAGGGATGTTAATGCAATGCATTGTTCTGTGTAAGCCACACAATGCGAGTGCAGGTGGTGCAACAATGAACTTCGAAACAATACACGATGTGCATATTCTGATAAACATGTACTTAGTTTCATATCGGATCCGTTGTTATATTTGAGTGTTGGGATTTGACACTGACGCTTTTAACGCAGCATCGGTAGTAATCGAATTTACCCGCACGGTCGCATATTAAAAGCAAAAGATGAATCCTGTAAACGGAAAAGCAATGCGCGTATATTACTTTCTAAATGTAAACCGACCGGCGTATAATAAGGTTTCGGCGACATTTTCCATATTGACTTAGATGTTTAAAATGAAACGCAGAGCGGCTGCTGGACTACGATAAGACCAAGTCGCGGGGTGTCCCAATCGATTAGCCTTAGGATTCTCCGAACCACATAGTTTGCATATAGGATTTGTTTAGCGTATCGCGCTTCGCACAATGACAGTTCCATATGTGCGGCGATAATAAAATAACTGCGCCTGCCTCCACCTTCCCTTTAAATAAACTTCCGCATTTTATTTACGAGTTTAAGATCCAAATCCGAGATTACGAACGCTTTTTAGGGTACAGAAAAAAGCAAGCGCAATTACATTTATATCGATTACTTATTAAACACTCTGTACGTGGATCGAGTGCCCGATCTCACTACCGCCACCTCTCGGTGATATTCCCAAACGATACAGTTACCTACAGCCTCACCTTCATTACATGCAGTGGAGTGCTCATGGGTCGAAATTCCCATGAAAAGTTCAACCTTTTGGATTCTCGAGTTTCTTGTAATGATTCATTTCGTTTTAGCTAATCACACATTAAAAAAAATGAATGTAATTGATACTTTAACTTTAAAAACTTTAGAATTGGTATTCGATCAACCCAAAATGATGAAAAGGTTCATATCTTCGAACATGTTCGAAGGTTCATATTATACATACATGTACGTACTGATCTACCGGTTGTAAAACTACATTATTTTTGATTTGTTGTTTTTAGCTAGTCTTTTTTCTACAAATACTTAGTACCTACAGGAATTTTGTATAAGGGGGGTTTTCGATAGTGCCCAATTTAAATATGTTGTCAAATTTAAAAACAAGGTTTCACCATAGAGAATAAAATTTATTGTTCTATGGTTTCACCTAATGATGGTGAATATATATAGTTCGGTCAATGGATCTTTACCGATCTATATGTTCACATACAACGACGTGCGTATCTGTCATTCGACTACTTTATTACTAAAAATAAACAAAGACAAACTGCAAATCTCAGTCAGTTTGTCCTTGTTTGTTTTTAGTAATGAAGTAGGTGAATGACAGATACGCACGTCGTTGTATGTGAACATACATCGGTAAAGATCCATTGCCCGAACTATAGGTAGTTAATAGTTAATCTTATCAGAACTTACTTTGTAGAACTCTATAATCGTTATATTGTATCTATAAGAACAACAAGTATAGTTCGGCCGCTGGCAGGGCCTATTTTGTAAATGGGCCCGATGGGCCCCGGCCCAGGGGCGCACGAGGTTAAGCCCAACAAAATTTTTTCATAAACTTAATAATAAAAAGCCTGAGCAACGTTTTTATACTAAACAAAACTTATAATGTGTACCCTTTAAAGTTCTATGTAGTACCTATACGGTATGGTTCATGGATGTGTTTTGTACGTTTTGACAAAATAATCGACTAATTTCGCTTGAAATGCTTCATCCCAAAATATAGCATTCAGGAAACTGGCGGAAGACGGTAGCTACGGCGCCCCGACGCCGCCCGCTCCCCTGACGAATAAGGATCGTTCCGCCAGGGTCCACTTATGGACCACCGGCGCGCGGCCACGGCTATTTCCAATACCAGAAATTTCGCTCATAGCATGAGTCATTACTGAAACATTCATACATCAACGACTTCCCTTACCTCGGCTCTGCTGGACTGCTACTTCCTGCATAATTTATACCGCTATGATTAACGTAGTAGGATTGTAAGATTAGGGATTGTAAACGGGGGGGGGGGGGGGGGGGGGGGGGCTCTCGGGCCCAGAGCGCATAACATGCTTACCGCGGCCCTGGCCGCTGGATCTTTACCGATGTATGTTCACATACAACGACGTGCGTATCCGTCATTCGACTACTTTATTAGATACTAAAAACAAACAAGGACAAACTGACTGAGATTTGCAGTTTGTCTTTGTTTGATTTTAGTAATAAAGTAGTCGAATGACAAATACGCACGTCGTTGTATGTGAAGATACCTACGCATCGGTAAAGATCCAGCGGCCGAACTATAGGTAATTCTATTAGTTTTATTCAATACGTTTCGTCAATTATATGTGATATCAAGGGAATTAAGATTAAAAACTAAACAATGGTTGGCAGATTATAACGTTATTAGGGAAGTTTTGGGTGTATTTGCTTAGACTAAAAAATACAAAAACGATCAACATCCAATAGATCCTTTTTCGCAAAGGCTGAGTTGACAATGAGAATTTACATTTTAGGGATCTTTTCAGTTGTGTTTTCCCTATACCTACTATGAAACATACCTGCCAACTCTCCCGCAAAAAGTGGGAGTCTCCTACATTTTTGCACGAACTCCCACTTACCCGCATCACAATGACAAACTCCCGCAATTTCCCTCGTGAGGGAATTTTTGACGAACGGCGTGTTTTTTTACAGGACAACTTCCTTGTTTTCATACACTATTTCATGGAAGTAATCAAGAAGTAGGTAATATTTTTTTTAGCAAACATGGGCTGGCTAAACTTTGTTTCTATAAGAATAAATTACTGTATCGTTTAGATTAAAATTGAATCAACATCAACAATTTTTGAAAATATTCCCCCCCCCCCCCCCATTCGTGTTCCAAACGTCTCCCCGCAATTTCTCAATCTTAGGTTGGCAGGTATGCATGAAGTAAATATTATTCACACTGCACAAATGAGTTAGTGGGAGTTGCGGTCGTGGGACTTGCGGTCAAGTAGATTTTTAATTAAATGCAGTGGGACATGCGATCAATTTTATTTTCGCAGTGGGACTTGCGCTCACCTTACAGTTGTACGTAGGTATATCGTATTTTCCTTGAATTAATAGGAATAGGAGTACAACAGGATTGGTAAAAATAACACACAACCTCCCCTTAATAAAGTTATAATATACGAAGAGATGAGGGATGAAAGATTAAACGATTTTCATCTTGGCAACATGTTTCGGGATGACACATCCCATTATCAAATCACATTAATTTAGTTTACCTATACATCGAAGTTTTAAAGTATTATTTCTAAAAAACATAATGGTTAGTTTATCCTAATTAACATAAGTAGCTCACCTTAAGGGATCCACAGGTAACACATCACAATTAAATTTTACAACCGAAAGGTTAGGTTAATCAATACAAATAAACCTAACCTAACGACCGCAAATCCCACGACACAGCACAAATATCTGCACAATTTGCTTTTATTAATTTAAGGAGTACTGGTATTTAACCCTTCGTTAGGCGCGCGGTCTACGATCGTAGACCACCCCTGTTCGGATTAGTCCTTATCAGTTGGTGTGCATTATTGCTAAGTACCGTTTTGGGTACCTGCATTTTTAACATTAACTAATAGAATGAGTGCGTTTCTAGCGTTTATAAACTCTGTTTCGCTGTTATATTTATCGATTTTATATGAGAGACATATGCAATATATGCCTTTCAGAGAAGTAATACCTGCCACTGTGAGGAGAACTCATGTATTACCAATGTGTATGAATTATATAATGTATTTAGCGTGGTAAAATGTTTAATTTTTATAGAATACAATGATTTTTTTCATTTCTTTATGATTAGTAGAACACCTTTGTATGTATGTTCATCAATCTGAGGTATATCTTTATTTATGTTATTTACCACCTTTAAATCAACAGGTAAATATACAAAAACTTAATATTTTGTTTATAACTGTTAGATATACAATATACAATAAGCCTTAGTAAAATAAATTATCTAATTGTTCATATTATTGAATAATACGAATGGTCTACAATTGTAGACCACGCGCCCAACCATGTAAGTTTTTGCCGCGCGCTTAACGAAGGGTTAACAAGGATCGCAAATTTATAAGAGATGATCGTTATCAAGAAATTAATATTTCAGGAATCCACGAAATTTTTCTCACCTTCATACTGCGGGTTACCGGCCAACCTTACTAACTCTTCTATTAACCTTGGTTTTTAACATCAAGAAAAAACATCCAAAAAAACCTTTACCCCCCCCCCCCCCCCCCCCCCCCCCAACGATTAATGTTACTTATTTGGAAAATAATATATATTAGCATACGAGTGTTGACTCAGTTGGTAAATTATTTATATTATGAATTTGGTAAAGAATTTATACTAATATTACTAATTATTTTATAACTTTTTACCACAACTAATAACATTCGACTCTACAAATTAACAAACAAAATGGAAAAAAAACTAATTTGATCATCCCAAATGATATTTATATATTTATTTATTTATAACATTGATATTTTCTATTATCAAATTACCTTTTCTTTTTATAATCTTCCTGACGGATACGAACCAAATCCTAAAACTTCTTCAGAGCTGTGATACCGTTGAAATCTAACAAGCCGCTCCCTATCAATATGTGAATCGAAATGACTGAATTTTTACACATCATCTTCAGAAGATACAACATCCCCAAAAGGTTCATTTTCAATCCAGGGTTCATTTTTACAGGTGATTAATTAATCAAAACAACCTAACAAGAAATTTCTCGAACCACATTCTTTTCACACAGACTAAACAACTTCTAATCGCGACGGAATTTTTAATTTGCGAAGTAACCACCTTTGGGATTGTGAAAATGGTTATCTTTACGAAATCTGTACAGCGTTATTAGATACCGCGCGAATGGTATGGATCTTTTGGAGGATTTAGCCCTCCAACTGAGGTAATGGATGCGCACAATTGTGCACATGCACATTTTTCAAGAGTAATTACCTAGACCTCAAGTTACAGAAAAAATATGTTAATTCTGATAAGATCTACATTATGTATAGGGTTGTGCCACAGGCCACAGTCTATTTACAAACCAGTAGTTTCACTTCGTGTCGGCGTCTTTGATGTTCGTGTCACCTAAATTGTGAGTGCGAATTATGCTGTGAGTTGTATTTTCTACAAAATAACTAAATGCACTGTACGAATATGAAGACATAATGAAATAAGAGAGATATAATTAAAAAAAAACATATAACTTTGATGAAACAGGTGCAATAAGTAGGTTATTATGTCACAGTCTAAGACTGTAGTTATGTTATGAGACTTTGTGGAGTTATGTCACCAACTGTTCATCTGCGTATTATGCTCTTCGAACATATAACAAAAGGAAGGAATATCCCTATAGTTTAGTCACGGACGTATAAAAAACAATACGTCCGTGAGTTTAGTAGATGGTACAATGTAACGGAAGTTACGCAGGCTTTACGTCACAGTGACGTAACAGTAAACCATTTGTGATTGGTCAAACGGGTGTAGCGTGCAGTTTGTCGATTTAAAATAACAAAATTACCAGTAGCGTAGAATTCATTATACGGTAAGAACATAGAGAATGTGCAAAAAATTAGAAATATGCATACCAAATTAATTATGTTTAAAGGGCAATAAAATTTAAAAAAAAATTTATGCATTTTATTTTGTTTACAGCAGGCGCGTAAACGTACAAATGTTGGATTTACGACCCTGCTTAACAGTACACCAATGACTCGACGGAATACGTCACAGTAGGTAGCCATATTGGTAAACCATTAATGTTACTCATTTTGCCATATACATGTTCCTTCCTTTTGTTATATGTTCGAAGATTATGCTGCGATTGTTACAGGATACACTTACTTCCGGAACATAAATTTGATCGGAGTGAAATGACTGGTTTGTAAAATAGACTGTGGTTGGGCATTGTCAAGTAGATACACCCTGTATATCGATGAACAAAGCTATTATAGAAAGAATTTTTGGTACGCCACTGATTATATACGAAGTGAATAACAAGTATTTATTTAATTACATAATGTATAAATATGTACAGATAATTAGTGTATTTACGTACCGTATCCCAGTGTAGCAATTACCAACTAACTAACTACATAAATATTTAATTAGAAATAAACTTGACATTACCTTAAAGGTTATGAGTTACTGCCTTGTGACAATGACAGTTTGAAAGTTCGCCTAATCAAAATAAACAAACAATTTATAATCTGATTCACGCGTAACACAATGAATTTAATACTCCAACTCCCCTAACTTTATTAACAAAGTGAAGGCTGACGTGTTCCATCCCATCCCATCATAACAATGGAAGATAATCAGGAAGAAGTATTGGAAATTTTTACCCAAGACGGGGTACTGATTACGACGGCCCCCGCCACCTACATCCACTACCTAAACAACGTCGGTACTCTACTTATTGTCGAATACCCAAACTCAAATCTAACGAGATGCATCGAATGGAAGCCGCTCGATCTTACGATCGATTCCGATGTCCAAGACCAAGAGTGGACAGTTGTAAGTACAGTCGAACGTAGACGTACCTACAGTGGTAGCTTACCGGTTGACGTTAATCGCTCAAAACATCTCAAGATCAATATGAACGATATTAAAAGTTTTCGTGTTTCACATAAAAATCAAAAATTAACTTTTAGAGATGGTAAAGGCGATAATGTGTGCAGTTTTATATTTCAACACGGTAATTGTGATGGACTCATTGCTGTTCTTAAAGGTATACTTAAAACGATTGTATCAAGACGTGATAAACACGTGTATTGCATACTCGACGATATTAAAAATCCCGAAAGACAGCAACTCGATAAATCGTTTGCGGAATTAAATTTATTTCAGGAGCAATCTTCCGCCTACGTTTGGAAGTTTGTTAAAAATTTTCCCAACCGTCCTTATGAGGCAACGATGGAGGCTTTTTCAAAAATAACCGATATTGGTATATCCGTTCGTTTTGTTTACTCCTTAATCTCATTTAGTACATTGTAGTTTACCGGGGACCTGAACACAGACTGATGGATTCGGAAGTACACAATATATTACATCGTAGTTTGGAGGCTATCGAGAATAATACTACAACTCATAGCCATGATGAGTATGAACTTATAGCACATGTGCCTAGATTACCAGCTCTTAAAGAATATCCACGCGGTCGTCCATTATCTTTCGAACAGTGGAAAGCTCTACAAGATAGTGAAGGACAGGTGGAAGACGTCGAGGCTGTAAAATTAGTTATATTTAGAGGTGTAAGTATTTCACTCATAACGCTTTCTTCGGCATCTCGACCATACCATCCTGCATTTTTTTAAATGTTGTTAATATACAGTATAATGCTAGTTGAATGTGCCATTACAAATAGTGGATGGTTAAATGCCCTTAAATTTAAAGTAGTGGCATAAATCGCCACCAGGGGTCCCATATGCAGTTATCAGTAGAAATAACTTCTGATAGACGATGTGTTTGTGATGCCAGTAAAAAGGAATTGTTTCAGTATACACTGTTTTTCACTTATTACTAGATAAACACAAAAGGTTTGATTCTCTTAAGCATTCTTTCTAACTCAACAGTCTATTCTCATGATTGTTTGACTCGCATTAATTGTTACGTCAATACATCCACATCCCAATAAGTCTATACACCAAGGAGCATTTACAAAATTCCTCACTACCATATTTTGGATCTATCTCAATGCTCTGCCTGGCATATACCATATATACCATATCTTCATACCATACATCCATATGGACTAGAGTATGTGCTTGTAAATACACAGGTCATTATGTACAGTTAAATAAGAGTAAGTTGATCCAATTAGTAATGAGGTTTTAAAAAAACATACATACATAACGAAACACTGGCAATTTCTTATATGTGTTTCCACTATAATAATGACTAGTATATTTAAATGAGACAGTGGCAGGTCTATCCCTACATTACAACATTATAGTTTGATACTTCCCCCCAAACTCAGAACCCTCATAATGTCTATTCTTAAAAGAATCTGCACATAACGATTTCGTTACGAAATCTGCCAACTAGTTCTTACAGTTGTTGCCTGATTAAGTGGAACCCTCGATTTTTTATAAGCTGTATAAAAGTACTTGTCTACAACTTCTCTCAACAGGCGACTCAGCCACACCAACTTTTTAGTAACCTCACTTGCAGCAATGTAACCTCACTCACCCAACTGACTCACCCAACTGACTGTTCCTCCTCTTAAGTTAGTTATAATCCCTGTTTTGGAATGACATATTTTGTCATCATAGTAAAGTCAGTATCACTATAACAAGTCAGTTTCAACTGGAAAGTTTTCTTGTAAAAGAGACCATGCTGACGTTTCCACGAAGATATTTCAGTACATATATGTTTTACGGCTACCCAGTCTGACTGTTTTGGACAATCCAAAACTTCAAAAATTGTACTGACAACATATGAAATGTCGCCCAGGCATGTTGTCATGACTAGAAAGAGTAGACTCCCCCACAGCTTTTCTAGAAGGCAGTTGAATTTTGTTAAGCCCAAGAGAGGGTTTTGATTAATTTATTTATTCATGTCGTGTAATCGCCCGCTAAGCTTCAGTTGTAAGATTCTCTCTTGTTGTTGAAGAGCCAGTAGTGTGACAATTTCAGTTTGTTGCTAATTTCGCATATATTTGACACCATAAAGTATAGATTCCAAATGCATTAATTAATTAGTTAACTACGGTGCACATCACTATACAAACTCCATCTTCATTGATATTATCCTATACACTTACACCTTCGTGCCACCTTGGTGTTTCATTAGATGTTTTGTCGCTAACACTTTTATCTGTCTGTGAGCACATAGAATTCATGAAAATCCACATAAAACTACAAATCAGAGGGTAAATTAGTTACTTTCTGTACAGTTAGATCAAGCTCTACAAGTTGTTTTTTCGAATATACTTTTTCTAACATAAAACTAATGAAATAGTCTACACTTCTTAACAAAAATTTATTGTAGGGAATATCGAGCAACGTGCGTAAGGAGGTGTGGAAATACTTGCTGGACTACTACAGATGGAAGTGTTCACATGCGGAGCAACAGAATTTAATAAAGCAACGTAACGAAGAATATTTTATCATGAAACTTCAATGGCGTAGTATGACGAAGATACAAGAAGATAATTTTACAGATTATCGTGAACGTAAAAGCCTAATAGAAAAAGATGTAAATCGTACGGATCGTACCTTAGACTACTTCGCCGGTGATAACAATCCTAACTTACAAGTTTTATATGATATATTAATGACATATGCTATGTACAACTTTGATTTAGGTTACGTGCAGGGGATGAGTGATTTACTTTCACCGATACTGTATTTAATGAACAACGAAGTTGAGGCGTTCTGGTGCTTTGTCGGATTTATGAACAAAGTTGTACGTATTTCTTTGTCGTATGTTGTAGCGCAAGAGCAATCTTTTCAATATTTTAGAGTTCGAATTTTGATATGGATCAAGCCGGAATGAAGGAACAGTTGCAACATTTACATACGTTAACTGCATTTTATGATCCCGAGTTTGCAAATTATTTATATAAGCACGATTCGGCGAATATGTTCTTTTGTTTCCGTTGGTTACTAGTATGGTTTAAACGTGAACTTTCTCAACAAGACGTAATGCGTTTGTGGGAGGTGTTATGGACCGATTTGCCTTGCCAAAATTTCCATTTATTAATTTGCGTCGCAATTTTAGATACAGAAAAAAATATATTAATGGAAAACAATTACGGATTCACTGAGATATTGAAAGTAAGTAACTGTCCTTACAAACAATGCTAAATTGTATTTTCGTGGTTCTTTTTTTTATCAAGTACCTAAATGTAGTGTTGATCGAACAGCATCTGTATTGTCATTAATAGTAAAAAAAGCATAACCATGTCACATTTTGATCTTAAGCCTTTTTACAGTAAAGTGTTAAGGCTATGAGTTGAGCTAATCATATTACTGTATTATTCTTTTCTGTCTCTCATTTTTTCTTTTACTTCCTCCCATTCGTTCGAGTCCTCTTCTTTCCATTTCTTCCCTATCTTCCTTTTTCTCAGAATTCGTCTTTTCTTTTGTTTCATAAATTATTTTTGTTAGTCCATCTTCTTTCATATGGCTAACGTGTCTATACCGTCATAATTGTACTTCTTTTTTTCTTGTGTTCATTCAATTTTCGGCTGTTGCCTATTTTATTTTATTATTTTTTAAGAGGTGGCTCCCTTTAGATCACGGTACTGTGGTCATGAGGCCTATTGTACCCCCCAGCTTTAATTTCACTCTCTCAAAATGTTCTTGCTTCCTGAGGGAGGCTCCCAAAGAACCTATATGCTTGCAGTGACACAGCCAGGGTCGTAGCCAGGGAATGGCATGGTCTAGCTCCATCTGGATAATATGGTTCAATGGTTTTATATAAATTTAGCAATAATATCAACATCTTCAGAAGCATTTTTCTATCTATCCAAACAAAATAACAAAATAAGTAAACCCCTAAGACTAGCAATGACATGCCAAAGGCCGTCGAATTTGTCATTTCTAGTCTTTGAAAAAGAAAGACTACAAAAATTGATTTGCAGAGGGGCAATTTTTTTTAAGCCCCACCTAGAAAACTGTTTGCCACCTCTGCTACTTCATCCTGGACACAGCATATGGAATAGTGTTTCTTCCTCCTCCTGACAACCCCTTCACATTGTGCCTACTTCAAGGTGCATAGTGTGAAGGTTAGTAGACTTGTCTGAATACACAACATACGGAATGTCTTTTCTTTTTAATTTCAGCATAATTTCCGTTCTTTAGTTGTATGGCACCCCTCAGTCTTTTGTCAGGGATGACCCTTCAGTATTTATCCTGCCATTTCTTTCGAATGGTTTTTATTTGTCTCCCTATCATTTCATGTACAATTCCGCATGCCAGTCGACCTTCTTTGGATTTTATGTTACTCTTTATAAAGGAAGGTTTTGTGTACACTCCAGCACTACACTAAAGCCCATCTCTTGTGCCCCCAAAGCCTTTAAGGTCGCTTGGCTGTCAATTATTGTTATGAGACTTCTTCACACAATTTACTCCTGATTAGACCTTAGTTGTCTAAGTTCTAAGACTATTCATAATATGTCGTTCGATCATCCTTTCTGTTAGTTCTAGCAAAAAGGATGTCAGACCAAGATTTCGTGTGGTCGTATGACTCATATCCCATAATGGCACTTGCCGTAAGATTCTCTCTATACCCTTAGCAGACTGCTGCCCTCGAAGACTTATCTTATGGTTATCTGGAGATGATTCTTAAAAATTTCTACTGTCACTGGATTCCTTACCCCGAGATTGTCTTTTAGCAATTCCTTGTATAGAATCCATAGTGTCTGTACGTTTCTGAAGATCTACGTCTAGATTCTTAAAAACTAAGTGATCTGTATTGTGGGTATTGATCCCATGCAGGTTTGTTTGTGGTACTCACGTAGTCTTTACTAGTTCCAGATCGGAGACCACTTTGCAAGTACTATGGTATAAAATATTGTATCAAAGTAATGTACAATAGGTACTTCTAGTCCATCTTCTAGCCAGTGACGTCTCCCCCGTCCTCTTTGGTTTCCAATTAGCTTTGGAGAAGTTTAGGTGTTGGTGATGTCCACAGACGTCCCAGGAAGTCCAATTCATCAGAACAAGTAATTGTTGTCGTGTAGGATCCTCCTTTCTGTTGACGTTTCACCATTCTTTTGTAGTCACGGCTGAGTTTTGTTTGCCTAGGCGAGTTATTATCTTAGTCGGTCGTGGTATCCAAACCATTGCCTTCACGAGTTTGGGAAGCTTCTTGACCTTACTTATAACCAGTATATTAGTGGTGAGATCGTAGCAGGAGATCTGTATGGCCTAGCCACACATGGTGAAACAGAGCGCGACCAACTCCTCCTTGGTTTCATCAATTCCACTACGGTTCATCTTGGGTCATCATTTCTTCCATATTTTTATACTAACCATATGAATCCTGTAACTAGGGAAAGGAGGTCTATTAAGTATTTCAATTTCTTGACTCTTTATCTTTGCATACTGTATACTTGTTCATTCTCATTGTTCTTAAAATTTTCCATATATTCCTCCGTTTCTATTATGTCATAAACTTTTTCAAGATCTATAAGGCACAGGTCTCTCTGTTTTCCTCCCAAGCATTTCCCAATTGTTTATTTGATTGTGAAAATCGGATCTTTTCTAAAAGTTTGTTGCCTGTAGTCTATTTTCTGTTTTCTTGTATTCTTGCAATCCTTTGAACTGTTATTTCTTCTTCATCCAAATCTGTTATTTCTCTTTGTTCTCTTGTTGTTTTATTTCGCCATAGAATAGTTTTTAATTTTCTTTTATATTATTTCTGATTCATTTGTGACCATTTTCACTTTTACCTTTTTTCTCTGTATCTTTTGATATCTGTTGTTAAATACTTTTTCCAATTTTCATTTTTCTCTTGTATTTCTTTGCTAAACCAATTCGTTCCCTTTTTGTATATGTGACTTATTGTTGTTTTACTACTTTCAATATATTGTCTTTGAGGACCTTTTCCATTCTTTGAATTATTTTCTGCTTAATTAATGTCTAACCATTGTCATCTCAAGATACAAAATCACATGCTGTGTGTATACACTCGGAGGCTTAGTGCATGTTTCTTTGCTGGCACAAAAATATTGAAATTCTGCATTATTCAAAGTTCAGTTTGAAAAATAATCATTTATTTTCAGCATATAAACGATTTATCCGGAAATATCGATATTTCCACTGTGATAAGTAAGGCGGAAGGAATGTACAATCAAATTGTTGACGCGGAACACCTAACGGACGCAGTACGATTAATTATCGGTCTTCCGATTTTAGGAAACACGTCCATCGTGGACAGCAAAGAGGCATCGCCCGATATAAGCGATCTAACAACTAACGGTGATACGGATGAAGTTAGCTATGAGAATGCACTAACACACTCATTTCTATAATTTGTAACATTTTTGAGATATGCACTCGTTTAATCATCACATTAACATTACGCTATGGTATAAATACAGGTTGGTAGCTTGTATTTGTAACGATAGTAGCCTTGCATTTTTATACTCGATTAAGTGCAAACACTTCTTCGTCTTTTCGGAATTGAAGTTTCTGCACTGAACCGTGTATGTTTTATACCTACCTATTTATTATGTGTAAAAATTTATATATTTTATTAACAATTTTAAGCGTTGTAGTTTTATATTTTACTGCACTATAATGTAAGCGAGGATTGTTTAATTAATGTCTTCAATGAAACGCAATCAATACTCCCAATTTTTCTTAAGAAAGTGTTTCACTCTATTACGACAAAATAAATTATTTATTTTCCTAATAAAATAATTACATTTATTTACTATTATTAACATCACTGGTTGGTACACTAGGTTCGGGACTAGTAATAGAGCCCCAAAATAATATCATTTTTGTGTTGTTCTGATATATAAAAAATAAGAAAGGTACGTCACATTTAAATGTTACTTTGCCTCCCGATCTATTAATACCAATACCGCTAACAGCGGCAGCTTCGGTTCCTTCCTCCGTGATATCGATTAATGTTTTGTGAACGAACTCGTCAGCGTACAATCCGGGATTCGCCTGCTGCGGATTTAAACTGAACCGTTGGTATTCGTTTTGCAGCTTATCTAAAAATTCCAATTGGGTAGCGCGCCTTTGTCTCGACTCGTTACAACGAAACGTCTTTGTGTAAAAATCGTACACTCTTTGGCAGTTGCTTTGATCACTGAAACGTGTAAAAATGAGCTGATTCGCCCAATTGGATAGGGGCTGGGATGTGGTCGTCGGTGCCGGTCGAAATATGCCACCGAATCTTGTTGTAAAACCCGGTGTGAGTAAAGCTAAATTACTGCTACGTGGATCGAATAACGATTTAAGACCCAAATTTCTCATGGTTTGTGCCAGATTTAGTGTGTTCACAACTTTCATTTTGGGAAAGGCAATAACCACTTCGGTCGATCTTGTCGAGCTTACGAGACGTTCTATATCTGCAGGTGTTAGGTAGTTTTCTAACTGGCGCAGTTTGTCGGCGTTTGATTCATGTGGAAGGATTACGTACATAGTGTTCCCCCCTTTGTAAGGTAATCCCAAAATTTCGATGTTTAGATTGTTGTCTTTGTAATAGGGGAAATCTCCACCGTTATACATTAACATCGCCATTCGATCGCTTTTATTTTTTCGGCCGTTGGTATAAAACGGTTTCCAATTGCTACCACCTCGAATGAAGGGTTTGTCCCACACTCCCTTAAAGTACAAGGTGCTGGTGACTATTGCTTTTGTATTGGGATCCGGAACATCGTCTAGTAAAGTCGGTATGATCCCATTTGTGTTATTCAAAACCCAGTTATTAATATACCTCTGCGCCAAACTGGGGTTACTTTGGAAATTTAAGTTGATAATACTACTTTTGTAGAAGTAATCGGCTGCTTGCTGGTATTCCTTTCTGATCGGGTAGTCCTCTTGTACAAATATCGCTGTTTTGTACAGTGTTACATCGTTCGAGCCAGAATTGCGCTCGACCGCGCTTGAAATACGGCCCAACTGTCGATGAACTTCGATATTATCATTTTTTATATTAAATCCTTCGTTAAAACCCATAAAATTTACAATCTCGTTAAAAGTTTGACCGATCGATCCGAGTAATACCAGTGCGAGTACACCTAAATACCGATTTAAAAATTGCATGCTGAGACAATTATATTGTAAATTTACCTGCAATGCTTACAGGGCTGAATACTAAATTTGGTAATTGTAATTTGGCTCTGTTGACATTCAATGTTAGTTTTGTTATTGATCGTGCGATCGATACTTCAAGATTGATCGCTGTGTTATTGGGTAGGTTTTGATTTCTGTTATACGGGTAAGCGAGGATCTTTTCTTCCAATTCATCCGTTGGAAAATAAATTTGGCACGATACCACCGCTAGTGTCGCACATAATACGAGTTTCATCTGAAATAAATTTGAAATAATTTTGGCGCGAATTATGCAAGAATGCGATGACGCAATGTGTCGAGAAGGTAACTTTACCTTTTAAGATTCCTGTAAGTCGCACAAACACTTCACATCTCAATTTCACTCAGAAGGGTAGCTATATATGTTGTTAAATTTTGAAAATTTACTTCTAACTACAAACTGATGTGAAACTATATGAGCGTTTTGGACTTGTTTTGAATGTAATTAAAGGCATGTGCAACTAGTTGACCTTCCTATAGTTCCCCTTCTTTTTTATTTGACAATTATTTAAACAAACTCGCTAAATCACAGTCATGGATACATTTGTTTAATGAATTAATGATATAATTACTCATTTGGATAAACCAAAACCGCCACTACATTTTCTTTGCGCTTTTTTTTGGTGTTTGTGCATATAATGCAAAAATTGGTCTAGTAAAACACAATGGACGACATTCAGATCGTGTGAATGTATTGAATATTAAAATTGGGTCAATGCCATTATTGTACTTATACTAACATTAAAACAACCTAAAACGATTTTAAAAACGATAAAATTCCTATCACATAATAACCGTATATGGCGTCTCTATAACGCAATTCAACAAAAGTTTAGGTAATTTTTGTAAAACCGGACCATTTATGTAAATTTCATAATGAGAATATGTTTTAACCTTGACTTTAATTATTTACCTTTATTATTTTGAAAAAATTACCATAGCGATGAGGTTCCGACAGGAAAAAAGTAAGGCACTTTTATAGTAGGTATTCTTAAAAATTATTATGTATTAATGTGGGTTTTTCTTAATTCGCACTCTTAGAATAAATACCTAATCAGCATTCAAGGAAAACTAACATAAAGACAAATTTATTTTCCTATGTGTATCGATTTTTGGGAAAAGGAGGACCGGGGAAATAATCTACTTCCGGAAAGTGAGATGTTTTTCCTCTTAAATGTAGATCTTTTGAAGATGTGCACCAACTGGTAAGGTCTTAGATCATATAATGGTCTAAGGGGGAAGTGCGGTTTGTATTTACCGTTAGGGGTTAGGCGAAACTCATTATGACGTAACTTAGTGCGAATAATTAACTTTTGTATTTTGCGAGTTTAATGCGTCATTTTTTAATTTCATTTAATTGCGTGTATGATTCGCTTCGTGATTATTATAGTAACCGTTGATGTTGCTCTATTATTATTAGCTAATCGAGAACGGATTCTAAAAAAACGTAAGGTTGCATCGAATATTTTAATACGGTTCTAATTAACGAGATATTTTTATTTCAATTAACAAGAGATTGAACCATTTTATTGTCTTAGTGGAGTGAATAAGGGTTGCTGTTATGGCAATTTTACTTTGAAAATCTATTAATGGAGTTCATCCTAATTTAATAATAATAACAATAATAATGAGTTAACGGCATATTAGCTTACGCAGGTGTACAATAATAATTAAATTATAGTATCATTTCTACAAAAAAACAAGAACAATGTACGTACCCAACAATCTCAAGTACCTACGATAAAAAAGAGAAATGAAACAAAAAGTATAAGTACACCAGTGCGCAACCTAACTGGGCGAGGTTCAGATACTAACAGAAAAATCCATAAGCGATCTGCTCTTGCACTTAACCCTATACCCAGGTTGCCAATGGTATATTGTCTCTATGCGGTTATATTAATGAACTATTATTATAACTTCTTCATTTTTTTTTTAATGTAAGTTCCTACAAATTTGGATTTAGTACCTGGGGTGGGGTACTATAAAAAAAAACCCTGTTCAAGTGACCAGCCGTTGCACGTCATTATTCGTGTACCAATACTAAAATTATAATTTACTAAGCAACTTTAATAAAATTTGCATTAAAGCCAAAATGTCATCGTAAGTACAGTTGGTATTAAAAGTCATTAATCGTGTAGGGTTAGCGACCATATTTTATCCTCGTCGCACACGTTGCAGTTCGTACTTACAACTTAAAACGTAGTGCGAATATAAACTCATAAAATATCTCGATGTTGTCACGTCAAGTTTTGTTTACTTTGTTAAATTCACCGGTACGCACTTAAGCTATTTTTTTTTAAATTGCCTTACTAAAAACAGTACTCTTATTTTGTTTATGTCTACATTAGTTGTTGTATTTTATTATTACATAGGTATACAGTATCTATTTGTTCCTAACCTAAAAATGTCAGTCTGACAACACGTACATTTGACAACGCTGATGATACGTCATTGATTTAGTAAGTTTTAAGCTATGACGTACAACGGCTGGTGACTTGAACAGGGTATACCTAAATCTAAGTATCCGGTTGGCAGGTGTAATTAAAAATTTCGATTTCAGCCGTTCGTTGACTGGACTAAAAATAAAACATAAAATCTTGCTAAAATAGTGGCCTAGACTTAACTTAAAATCCATTTTGCGAGCGCTAGATATACAACAAATAGAAATAAGAAAATAGAATAGTTAAAAGCAAGTAAATAACCAGGTAAACTCGACTGTTATGAATAATATGATTCAGGTTCTTTAGTAGGTAGTATAAATACCTCGCGCTTTTATTAATTGTGAATATAACACAAGTTGAGCTAGATTTATAGTGTCGGTAAGCAATAAGAAGTAATTAAGGAATACCTAATCCTATACGTAGTGTAGGTACTTAATCTTGTCTGAACTAATACATTTTTTTATTAATTTTTCCTCGTTTGAGTTTTGTTAATCATTCTATATAGTTTATTTTCAAAAAGGTCGTAAAACCTCCGATTACGTGCCTTTCGTCCCGATTTATTTTTCCCGGATCCCTTAAATTGTCTATTATTCTAAATCGATCGTCACTATGCTGTATCATCAAATCAAATTTGATCCTCCTCTCCCATAACCGTTAATGCGGCTGCTTGGTCCTGTACAGGGTGGTTCAAATTGGACACTTTCTTATGGCAACACCCTTTATTTTAAGAGAATAGAAAAAAATGGACTAAGGTGTCTGGAGCTCAATTTTAATGAGAAATTCACTGGCGCAAACAGAATTCAGTTATCTTTAATCGTTTGGACGTTAGGGGGCGTTTCTCGAATTTGGTCGATTTCTTTAATGCACCATAACTTTCTTATTTTGGAAAAATCTTTCTTGGAGCACTTTTTTGCGTAGAATCCATCGCGATAAACAGTTTTTATACAGGCTGTTTGGTTTTTGTGTGCAACCCTAAACTACATTTTTTCATACGGACCACCCTATATATTTTTGGGTTTTTGAAAAGAGTGACATTTCCTAAATTTTGATGTATCACAGGTAAAGTCACAATTATCACGTGTTTGAAGTGCCTTACGTCAAGACTTTTCTGTCTCAGGTTAATATAAAACCATTGAACTGTACGCTATACGCAACTGGAAAGGAAACGCGCATAAGTAACACTGAAGCCAAGCGACTGGGTATCTCTATCTTTTTCTTTTACACGCAACGTCATACAAACGATGACACGGAGCATAAAATGCAGGTGACAGATAAAAAAAATATATTTCAGCAGTTATCTCTCTCGGCTGCTCTACTACCTACCGCAATAAGCAAAAGGCGACAGAAGTACCCATTCCGCATCTGCCTTTGTCAGCCTTCAACGCCTACAATGCATTGAAATAGCCCGTTTCCCTTTCAGTAGGGACCGGGCAGATGACGTCATTAACCCCTCCGGCACCATGAATCATAGGGTTGCACCATGCTATTTTCGCGTCAACGTACCATGATGCAACCGTTTGCATCATGCGGAGTACCCAAGAATCACACGTTTGCATCTCGTCCAACGTATTTTCAATGGGTTTTTAAAATCTGGTTTTCCCGATGAATGTTCATCTGGTACCCAGCGCGCATGGCGCAAAACCTGTTCTGGTAGCGAAGGGGTTAACCTATTTTTTTACAGCTTTGAGGGCAAAATTTTTTCTATTCGTAATAGCACAGCCTATAGGGTTCGCATGTACAGGTTCACGCGTTAAGAGAACGTGAGAGTTGCATTCACAATTGTCATTTTACCCCGCGTAAACTGAAAATACGTGTTTTATGTAGCGTTTGTTTGCCCTCAGAGCTGTCAAAGTCAGCTGCTGCCCGGACTCTGTTGCTTATAGCGTACAGTTCAATGTATAAAACTTAAATAAAACTTTAAAACCATTTTTAAAACGAATAGGGTTATTGAGAACTGAGTCAAATTATTTTTATAAAACTAATGGTGTGTTATTGACAGGGCTGACTTAAGTCAACTACAATGTGCAAAAGAAAACACCTATTAGGTGTTTTCTTTTTGCACCGCCACAGGGTTAGGTAAAGTTACAATCATCACGTGATTAAAGCGCCTTGCGTCATGTAGACATTTCTGCCTCAGGTTAATATAAAACTTAAATAAGGCTTTTAAAACGAATAGGGTTATTGAGAACTGAGTCAAATTATTTTATAAAACGAATGGTGTGTTATTGACAGAGCTCACTTAAGTGTCCCACAACATGCAAAAAGAAAACACCTATTGAATCCAAAGTAAATGAATAAACAAAAAAGGTCTGCCTAAAATCAGTATTTTGTTGAGCCTTCTTAAACAGGTGTTATTACTTACATGCACTGACCTGTATCATAAAGGACTGAGCATTCTTCAATACAACATTGAAGCAAACAAGCCCCACCTAAATATTAGTTACTTCAGGTGCCACCTAGTGCGTTAGTTATATAATGATGGTAGCTCGCGTGTTTATAATGTGTTGGTAGTACTGGTATCAGCTGTTATAGTTTAGCTTGTTCTAACCTATATGCTTAATATCTGGTGAAAAGTAGTATAATTACAGGCTCATAATTATTTAAAAACGTAAATTATTAAAAATTGTATTTTATTGCAATGCATAAACGTAGTTTATACTACGTATGAAACAAGGTTATGTTTATGTAAATAAAAACATTAGTTACAGTGTTACCAATAATCACCAACACAACAAACCTAAATTACTAATTGGCACCTTAAAATACTGGTTTTCAATTTGCTTCAAAAATAGTGGAGGGGATCATTAGAATGCTCAGTCCTTTAAGATACAGGTCAGTGCTTACATGGTACAACCACAGATACAACCTTTTGTAAAACACGTTCCAACCTAACTTTGTGTCACCAAATTATCGAACAACGTTAAGAATGTGTATAAAAAATACGAAAGACAAAATAAGATTTTGGGTCTGTTCCTTTAAATTTTCCATTGTATATATTATTTCTATTGGCTGTGAGTAATCGAATGCAACCATTTTATGGGGTGATAACCATTAATCAGTTGGTAGCTTATACGATGATTGGTAGCTTTCAATGTTTTTCCATTAATTTTGTAAACATAACCTCATACATTTTATAAACAAATTTAATTTAAATAAACGGAATAAATGGAAATAGAAAATGTGAACGAAGGTAGCTCAAAATTACAACCGAAAGAAAGCAGCTTAAGATTAGATGAAGCGCCTAAAGGTTACGAAGTGAATTGTCAGGATGGTGTAAGTTCGAATGAAAGGAAGAAACAGTTTAAATGCGCTATTTGTAATTTCAAGGGGTCACAGAAAAGCTGCTTAGTCTACCATATGCGTATACATACGGGTGAAAAACCGTTTAGTTGTACCGAATGCGATTACAGTGCCACATTACGTAGTGCAGTGACAAAACATATGCGTATTCACGCTTCCATCCATCACTGTAACATGTGCAGCTATAGTACGAACGATCGAAAAAACCTACACGCTCACAAGAAAAATCATTTCGAGGAAAGACAACACAAATGTGATCAATGCAGTTTTCGTGCACTGAGCGGAACTCAATTACGGAAGCACCAACATACTCATCTCGGAATTAAACCGTACAAATGTAACCAGTGCGATTACGGCGCCCTTCGTAAGTACACACTCAAGATACACCAACTTAAGCACACGGGTGACAAGCATTATAAATGCGAAATCTGCAAGTTTAGTTGCATACGTTTTGATAGCCTCAAAAATCACATGAGAACACACACAAATGAGAAACCTTACCACTGCACACACTGCAATTACCGTGCAAGTCGAAAAGTATTACTAAAGCTTCACATAATGAAACATAAAGGAGAAAAACCGTTCAAATGCTCACATTGCGATTTTAGCGCTATTCGAAAAGGCGATCTAAATCGGCACGTTTTAATACATACCGGCGAGAAACCTTTCAAATGTACTCGGTGCGATTACGCGAGTGTTCAAAAGTCTAGTTTAGTAAGTCATATGCGTACACACGGCGATAAACCGTACAAATGCTCATTGTGCGACTACCGCACGTCGCATCCTAGTCTGTATCGTAAACACGTAAAACTTCACGAAGGCAAGCCGCGCTTCCAATGCACACAGTGCGATTATACGGAAATACAAAGGTCGAAATGGAAAGAGCACCTTAAAAAGCACCGCTGTGATAAATACAACGAAAAAAAGGTACTACCCGAAGAAGTTATTATAAAAGAGGAGTACATCGAGAGAAGTGAGGAGAAAAAAGAGGAGATCTTGGGTTGTTTCGTTAACTGTGACATTAAATGTGAATTTAATTCCTAAACGTTGTGTGTAACTTAATTTTTTATATTTATTGAACAAATCTGTGATTCGCGTTTAGTTCGCTAATTAAATTAAAGAAAATTCATTTAATTCGCCATTCTAATTTGCACTACTACCGTCTACAATTTATCGTAACTTTCTATAATCGTAAATGTGACTTATAACCCATGCAGGTATAGTTAGTATTCCGACAGCGATACAGGCACCATGTGCTATCAATTCGGCAGTCGTAATTTTGAGACTGGGTGGGCCGGAGATCGATACTCTTCGTATTTGTTGTAGAAATATGGAGGTCTGTCTGGATAACATCTAAAAAAAAAGCGTAATAATTGGATGTTTAAAGGGAGGATCGCTCTTACGTTCGAGGCAGGTATTTGGGTTTACTGTGAAGAACAACTGGAATGTCATCTGTATTGTTTGGCAAGCCACATCGGCTATTTTAAGAGTGTTTTATTGCAACAATTGGAATGTTGATCTATTTTAAGATGCTAAAGAATTCACAAACCCTTAACGATGAAGTGGTCAAGCATAGCGAATATGAAGCTGTACAATTTTCTTTAGGTATGTCCGATAATACAATGCTTTTTACTAGAAAATGTAGCGGGAAAAAAACAGCCAATTAAGGATAAAGTTTTTCATATTCTTTTCCATTGAAGTTTATGGCCAAAGAAAGTTTTGCAACTATTATTATAATTTCCCTAAGGGGTTGTTCTCTTGCAAATTTTCCATTCTTCGGTTGGACAGCACCCTTTGTTTAAGTAAGTTTTACCAGCCCTTCTTGTATTTGGGTTCTCTTTCAACATACTATGGTCGCATACGTAGCAGGGTTTCATCTTCAGTGGATCTTCTCAATGCATCCGCGACAAAATGGAACAAAACCCAATTTTTAACTTGTTATCACTACAAGGCAAAAGCACGTAGGACTCTCTTAGTACCACGTGTGGTACAACTTTTGCCGAACCTGAAAAATGTCTGGAGAGATAAAATTTACTTCAGGAGCCAGCAGCAGCAGGGGTCAAATTACCTTATAACATTTGCGGAGGATGCGAAGTAAATTTTAGTCCCTGACTTTATGGCTAGATATCTCACAAATAATGTATAATAGAAAGGTGCCACTTGACAGTCCCATATGCTATCACATTGTCTTCATTATTTGGCTTTCTATTGGAGCATAAACATGGTGCAAACCACCAAGTTGCCAAAAATGGGCAATGGCCAGATTCAAATAAAGTGATTTACGTCATTTCAGAGATTAGTTTAATTATCATTATTAATATAATATTATTATATAATTTCATGCACCCTTTTGGTCCAGTTTGGCCATTTTACTGGTGTGAAAGAGAATACGCAAATGTTGGGTTCCGAACAGCATATCATTGTGAATATTCCAGCTCCTTCAGCAACTACAACAGGACGACAGTACAATTTTCCTGAAGCCATGCCCATATCACAAATCATTGAAGAACAATTTAGATTCATAAAGCAGTATGATTGTGAACAGAACAGGTTTGGGAACCAAGATGAAGAAAGGAAGAAACCCAAAGAAAGGCAAAAAGTGCACCCACGTGACTGAATATGCCTGCCTTCGGGCGATGGTGGTACTGATTCTAGAGGATAATTTCCAACGGAATTGGTAGTGGCATGGCCATCCTGAGATATAATTGCCTCCCAGAAATATGTATTATCTTGTACAGAGGTTGAATGCAACTAAGTTTCAGGGTACGTATCCATTTTCATTTTATCACAAATTTGAATTGTGACCCAGCAGTCTCTATCGCAGGGTACGATTGTAGCTGATACACTCATTGGACAGTTCAATGTTAATGAGGAACATCAACAAACTACTGATTGTTGATCTTATCCATCTTGATAGTTGAGTTAACACATCGCACCACTTTACTACCACAGTGCATTATGAATGATTTTCCACGAAGTTCGGCTCCATTTATCATCCCCTTACTGAATGGAATCTAAGATGAACCAAGATGATTCAAGTAAAAAAAAGTGCTCTTTCGGCGATGGCGGAAGAAATCATCTGAAATTATGTAACGCACTTTATTTGCTCATTTTTGGCAACATGTTTATGCTCCAATAGAAACCAAGATAAGTGGTTCAGAATGAAGATAATATGGCATGGTGCTGTCTCAGACACAGTTAACATATTTGTGAAGTGGCAGCTTTCCATTTTTCCGCCATCACTGGAAAGAGCACTTTTTTTCCGTGAGATATCTGGCCCTAAACTCAGGGACTAAAATTTACTTGAGATCCTCCGCAGATGTTACAAGGCACTTTGACCCTTGCTGCTGGCTCCTGACGTAAATTTTATCTCTCTAGACAACGATTTTCAGTTTCAGCACCAAAAATTGTACCAGACGTGGAAGAGAGTCCTACGTACTTTTGCTTTGTAGTAATAATGAGTCAAAAATTGGTTTTTGTTCCATTCTGTCGCGAATGCATTGAGAAGCCCTCCAAATGGAAGACCACAGTTTCCAAAATACTTCAAAAATTAAACCACTTGGGATGGAGTGACCCTCCTGTGGGGGGTCCAGTTCTCTAGCCGTCCACTTTTTACCCAGCTTTATTCGTTTGTTTAAAAATGTCCATAAAATTATTTCGCTCGTATGTAACTCCTATAAACGCGGTATTTGAAATTTTAATTAAAACTTAATGTTCATTGTCTGTCCAGAAATGTGCAAGTACTTTCATCGGTTGTACAAAATCCTTAACGGGGCGACGCAAATGGAAGCCTCCACCTTTCGAATACCAGTAAAATTTCATATTCAAATTGAAGCTTCATTTGTGAAGTTATTTTGGTCGTTTTTACTAACACCTTAACGACCTTTTGGAAAAACAAAGCATTCAACTTTTGCATCATAGCATTTCCTCCAAGATTCCCCTTTTGTGTTCCTATTAGCTTTGGTATACCTACTCTGTAAGAAAGGATGGATATGATCCCCCCACTCACATGTTCTTTATTGCCACGTTGTAGAACTTTGTCCCCATCCGCATCCGAGTGAGTCCCTCATGCCACTAGGACACTTTCTGTGAGGTTTTCTGTTTCTTCAGCAAGCATCAGCTGGTTTTGAAGACTTGTGTTATGGCAGTTTGGGGGTAGGTACATTTCTATGCAAGAAATGTCTAATGCGATATCACATTTGTCGTTTCGCGATGTGTGGCGAATTATACGGAGGAGTGAATTTTTTTAAAATTTCATAACTCCTATATGCGAAATAGTTGCCTTTTATTAAAGTAAAACTCACAAGAATCAGGTTTGATCTTTGGGTGCTAAATTGGCTCCAAATATTTAAAATGTAAATACTAGGAGGTACTTCCCTGCCAGACACACTGAGCCATTTAAAAACCAAAATTTTGTCCTGTTGTTGTAAAACAATAATTAATTGCTACAGGTTCGTTGTTCGTTGCCGGAGCGATGATGTAAAAACGAATTAAAAAATGTTTTCAAAAAACACCACTGGTTTTTAAATGAGTCTTATTTTATTATTGATATTACAATGAAGGCGTTCGTGTAAGTCTAATGCACAGACCATTTGGTTATTGGTCTGTGGTCTAATGCTTCTGGGACTTGTCATTCCCGATAATTCAATGTGTTACAAAACCGTCTCTAGCGTTTACAAAAATCAAATTTTGATAATAAAATTAATGCACTCGTATTAACAAGGGTTGAATTTACAACTTACTAAAATTTCGTACCATTTGAACCAGTAGTTATGTTTTTATGTATGTACCTATTACCTACCTCTCAACTTAGCTATGGCGTCGCAAACCTAAAGGGCACTTTGTATCGTTCCGGCGTGGAAATGGTCCTTAAAATGCATTTTTAAAAAAGTTGCTACCCCTTCTTTAATTTGATACCAAGCCCATTCGAATCGACCCAATGGTTATATTTTTATTCGGCTTCAAACTCTAGTACCTTTTGCCCCGACAGTAGATCTAATTGATTGGCAGTTAACCACAATCGCTGAATCTTCAAGGTGATTGGTGACCGAAGGATCGGTGGCTATGAGATAAGGGATGGATTTATTAGATCAATAATTGCTTCTAGAGCCTCTTTGCCTAAGTTTTAGACAAAATACCATTATCGATTTGTTTTTGATAGCAAAGCGAATATACATATAAATAAAAATTGTATTGACATCCAAATTGTCTCCTAGAATTCGACGGAAAGCTTGGGGGTTACACGACAATGTCCTACCGAGGCTGTCGAAGACGCAGTATGGGTTCAGAAAGAGAAGGTCGAGGTGGGACGTTCAGGAAAGAATCGCGCGCACGATTACTGCAGCAAAGCAAACAGGTAAAAAACTTGCTCTCGGCACAGATCGGTTATGATGATTTCGATGTTTTCGCAAGGCTATAAAATTCTGATTTTGCTCTCGTTGAAAGAAATCAGCGTCTGTTTGGTGGTTCAGAAAACCTTTCCGCATGGTCCTTGTGCTTATAATATAATGTTCTATCTAAATGTTTTGAAAATTACTTCTCTTTAATTTTGTGAACAAAAATAAAACTACAACCAAAGAGACACTCTTTCGTACAACTGATCGTCTGGTGTCCGGCTCCAAAAGCTGTCTTCAAAAACCAAATTTTTAATATTGCATTGCTTAACTATAATAAACAGAGATAAGAAGTGTTTATCTTATATTTGCGTTTTCTAAAATTTTTCGTAAACATATAAAAATTTTATGCCCGACCGCACCGTTACTTAATACAAATAGATATGATTGGAAAATTCGAAAATTCACGTGACTTTCTGTGAATTTGATTTTAATAGAATGCGTTCATTACTTTAGTATGAAGTTAGCATTGAACTAATTGAACGTGACCTTTACTGCTTCTTCCTTCACGTATTAATGGTTTCCGCCCACTTCACATCACACATATGGCGTAATTAGTGAAACGTGTGTGTGTCTTTAATTTTTTTTAAAGTAATTCTAATTTGCTGTTAGAATTAAGATACTACATTTAAATTTGACGTATACGTTCTTTTGAAACACTTAACATTTTTATCGTGGACGTGCGTGTCCATCTAAAAAAGTAGGAGGTTCCATTTAATTAAAGTACGGCGATTAGGTAGGTACACGTACTACTCTGTACATTACTTATATACATAGGCGGTCTAAAAATAAACTTTTCCTCTTATTATTTTAATGTTTTTTACCATTCTCTTTTGCAGATCGCTCCCACCATATTTCTTCATATATTTTTCCTTCTGAGCAATTCCAATTCATTTTCTGGACTATATTTACTGAGTCAAGGGTCCGTCCAAAAGGGCGCAACCAATTTATATGACTTTAGAAACTTATAAAGGTAAGTTGTATGTATATATACTTATATTTAATTTTTTTCATTAAGTGTGATGCAATACCGTAATTTGTGTGCATTAGTCTTGTATTGAAATCAAAACGTTGACCTTATTTGTATAAATTTGTTCAGGAACGTATTTACGTGTAGTCGGGAAGTCCTACAAAACACTTTCACTAATTAAGCTTTTCGGTCTAAAACTAATGCACAGGCCATGTATACGATTTCTTAGAATCCGATTAATTTTGTAAACCTTTACGACATTTAGTTAATCGTACTCGCTTGCCTGGCAAGCACAGTTTGAGACTAACGAAAGGTAGGTAAGTGTAGGTACCGCCATAACCTTTGTGTCTCCGCTCGTTACACAACATGTGTGTTGAGTCGAGATGTAATAGGAAAAAAAATGAACCTAAAGGTTCTAATTATTTGTGAAATACCTAAGAAAATTCTATTGTTTATTTAGTGGAATTCCTCTTGTTATTATTACATTATAACTGGGTGAAGGCACTTTGACTTGAATAAATAAAGAGGGTCAGGTAAGATCATAAAACTGACTCGTAAATGGGTAAATAGTGTCGCGCAATCGCCCCAAATCGCAAAATACGTATCTGTGGCTCACTCATACGCAGTTCCTTAAGCAAATGTGTATAAGTGGGTGGAATTTTACCTAAAATCGATACGCGTACAATTGCGCGTGTCTAGAAGAATTGATTGAAAATTTTACGTCTGGTATGTTCGTCTACGCGTTCCTTTTAACAGTCCTGGTGCAGTGACGATCTCCATCATAGCCCTCTTTGCTGCAGCTGTTTTGGGGCGCCTGGTCGCCTCCATGCTGCCGCCCGAACACTATGGTGAGAAGCGAGTTCGTTTTTTCGGCTAGGGAACTAATTTAATATAAAAATCGTTTTATTTTTACCCACTAAAATGAAATTTACGCGTATGTTATACGGCGCTAGGTAAGATGGAGGTCTCAGGGTGGATCATATTTTTGTATTGATTCGTTTGCACTTAATTTTTGAAATGTTACTTTTTTTATAATGCGTCGTTTTGATTTTTCTTATAGGACGTGAAGACCTAAATACTTGCATTTGGACAGATTTACATAGTTCGCTTAGAAGTTCTAAATGACGTATTATCATTTTTTGTAGCCAGTTCACCTGCAACGCCAAAAATTTGAAATTAGCGATCTTCATTTCAAAATTTCTAACATACAGCTCTGTGGGAAGTTTTCTTTTTGTTCACGTAGAATAGTTCGTTTAGATAGAAAAGTACTGCATCCTGTAATTTGTTGATCTACAAAGATGATGGTGCTCATTAAGGAAATTACATCGGGAAAATTGTTACACTTAGATGTTTCGGTCTGTCTGTATAGTAAAGATAATACCAGTCAAGTTTGTCCATTATTCACTTCAAATTTTGCTTCTTCTGTCATATAGACATAGTTAACCAAATGCAATCAAATGTCATACAGTGCTCTGTCCAAAATGTTCATAGTAGGCGTGTTCGTTGTATCTACAACAAAATAGTGAACTACATTACACTAGAAAGTGTAAGCGAGTGGAATTACACTAACGTTTGATAACCTACACTGTCAGTATCGCATTAACCGTACTATTGCAAGGTCATTACAAAGAAGTAGAGATGGTGGAGGTACAATGAACACATGTAATGAAAAAAAAAATAGTTAGCATTGAAACATTTTCAAATGACAGATCAAAATTTCAATGTAGCCTGTGTTGGAAGCTCGATACGCTATCAACTAAATGGGAATAAAAGACGGATGGAAAAAGCGAAGTAATGTGAATTATATCACTAATTAACTCACAAATGTATCACAATTGTATTTGCGAAAAACTTTATATATTGTAATGAAAAGTGGCACAATCTCGGTAAGTGTTGCAATAG
This sequence comes from Pyrocoelia pectoralis, assembly GCA_036250285.1. Lineage (NCBI taxonomy): Eukaryota > Metazoa > Arthropoda > Insecta > Coleoptera > Lampyridae > Pyrocoelia > Pyrocoelia pectoralis. The sequence continues at coordinate 49,831,323 of CM070078.1, forward strand.
TAGCAGGCATTGATTTCATTGTTTCTCAGTCTAACAAGTATAAAGTTATGCTAAAACTGACTGATAATAGCTCGACCATTAATTGTTACAGAGACATCATTAACCAGCAGAGGTATAGTTGGGAGTTTAGGGCCCTGGCACGTGGGGTGCATGACTTCGCAGCGACAGGAGCCCAATTGTTATAGGTTAGTAAATTGGATAACGACTAAATTTCCACCTTACCAAATGGTATCTGCAGGACAACAAAATTTTCATCTAATAGGCATCGGAAACTGCAACCCTTTAGAGAAACGTGACTGGGAGCAATCATAGGACACCCAACCATCATCACTACTGTAATTTTGCCCACACCAAGCGTCGTCATACAAAATGGGGTCCGTCAACGTCAACCGAAACGTTAGCGATCTCTTCTATCGATACAAAATGCCCCCATTGGTGGCTAAGGTTTGTCTCGCTCCCACTCGTATACCAACCCTAATCGTCTAAATCCTAGGTTGAAGGTAAAGGCAATGGCATCAAGACCGTAATTGTAAATATGAGTGAGGTAGCGAAAGCACTAAGTAGACCACCAACCTACCCCACCAAATACTTCGGCTGTGAACTTGGCGCTCAAACCCAATTCGACTTTAAGAATGAACGTTTCATTGTCAATGGCTCACACGATGCCGTCAAACTGCAAGATCTGCTCGACGGCTTCATTCGCAAGTAAATAAAACCCGCACTCCCTCGACCCGATATCCCTCACGATTTTGTTACAGATTTGTTCTCTGTCCCGAATGCGACAACCCCGAAACCGATCTAATCGTATCAACAAAACGAGGCACTATATCGCAAGGTTGCAAGGCGTGCGGATTTCACGGTCCGCTCGAATTCAATCACAAGCTTAACACATACATTTTAAAAAATCCACCCAATATCAATCCTGCCGTTCAGGGATCTTCCTTAACCGAGGGAAAGAAACGTACCAAACGTAGTAAGAAGGCGAACGGCGATAATGCTAATGGAGATGGTCAGGAACAGGACGGCGAGTCGGTCGGCCTTGATGCGCCCGGCGATGTAACAACAAATGATAATGTAAGTACCACCTTACCTTATGCGTTTGTCCTCTTCCTTTGCCCAATTTTCATCCATATTATTTTGTTAGGGTCTCATTTTTTTTGTACCGAAAATTGTGCAATTTACAAATGAGCCGAGTCAATGAGGGGATGTGAGGCTGGGGTATGGACAGACATTTTTCGACTGCAACTTTTGACTGTTCTGTTCTTCTCAATTTGGAGGCTTACATAATTATTTAGGTTTCTAAAAACATGCTCTTTTGTCTCGCAACACTGTTTTTCGTTTTACAGCATTTTATCAAAAATTCCACCTATAGCGCAGAATGTATTGTAATCATCAAAGTCAAGAGCAAATTGCGCCAAAACTCCCTCTTTGAATAAAAACTCTACATGGGCCATAGCAATGCGTACAGCTCCTAAAGCCATTATGGAGATCCCCATGCGTGAATTCACTGGATTTCCATGTTGGTATCCTTGCGTCTGCCAATGCAAGGGTATTGAGGCGGCACGCTCTTCTATTTTAGCTGAGGCAACCGACTGATTTCCTACCTCATTCCTCATTTTGTAAAGAGGGCGGAGGAGCTACCATATATTTCTCAATGTATGTGGCATACCAAGCTGATGTTTTTGCCATGGGTGGATTTAAAACAATGAAAAGAACAGGCACACTTCCAATTGTATTCCGTAGAACTAATAGTACAGGTAAAGTTCTCGTGGATAGCATAATGAAAAAAATTATACCTTACAAACAACACGCCAAAGTTCGTTTGGATTAAAAGAGATGTCGGTACAAAAAAGCAGATGAGTTGGTTCAACTGTTCTGTTCCAGAGCCAATTTTTCTAATTGCAGTACTAACTGTAACAACCTGATAACAGAAGACATTCGCGCCCAACGCAAAGATAGGTAGAACTTGATGTTTAGGATGTCATTATGCAAGAGAGACGTTCAATCACACAGTTTTACACATTTCTGCACAGAGTTAATAAGGAAAAATCTGTGCCTGTTCGTTAGCATACTTCCTGGACACTGATCTAATCACAGCCTTGTTGAGGATTCTACACTGATGACTGATTCTCTGTGAGTTCCCCGCACTTGTGCAAATAAAGTGTGAGAGGAATTCCAGTCAAACGTAGCCACAATTAGAGCTTAGGGCTTCCTCTTCCAGCATCCATGGTCAAGAGGTCAACACTGTTCCAATATCGAGGACAGGAAGACCTGCAGAAATTATGGTTATTTCCTTTTATTTAACCAACTCTTTGTTGTTTTTTAACTTTACATCTCGAGCAATGTTTTAACAACATCTCATATCTTGTGATATAATCTTTCTCCACTTTTTGCACCGACCATTTCTAGAAGTTGTGCCTAATCTCTAAAATTAACGTCTATAAGTGATACATTTGAGTACTGTTCAGTTGTGGTTTGCAATTTATTTCATCTTTGTTTTCGAGAAAAAATGATTCAAAATTTCGTTTCAAAGAGCACTTGGCTCACCCCAAATACAATCGTTGCCTTGCTTGAGAATAATCACAAAGTAGATAATATTTCCTTAGTTAAGCAAATAAATAATAAGAATGATATCGACTCTTAAGAACGTTGCGAAATTCTAGTATCCATATGAGTCCATGAGTAACTGCAAAAAGAAGCTCTGTCTTCATACAGTCTTATGCGAAGATATCACATCCTCCTTTCAGTGGTGGTTGTATCTTCAGTCGACCACGTGGCCTCAATGGGGATCTGAACACTTCAGATTAGTGCATGGCCTGTAAATATGGTTGATCTACATCAAGTACATCCGTTGGCGCAGTACAACCTCTTGGCCGCAACATGACAGCAGGGTAAGATGGTTGATCCATGAAGCTGTCCTTGTTTCCTTTCAGTTACAAGCACCTTCTATTCACAAAAACATCAAACTCGCTCAATTGTTTAGGCCGGTTTTCCTATCCCCATGACAATAATGTACTCTACTTAAATGGCAGGTGCACATCTTGCATTTTGTACAATTTTCTGTAGAAAATATGTTTTTATATGGTATAATGTATTCATTTATCGCTATTGCTATTGTTTATTTTTTTGCCAGATTTTAGTTTTTTTATAGATTAGTTATTATAAACGTAGTGAATCTGAGTATTGGAAGGGTTGAAAATTGCTCTTAAGTGAACCTTACTCTATTTGCAAGTTTATTGATTTATTTCTGTATTTATATAGGGTGCCGATGAAGATGACGATACTAAGTGGGTTGTTGACATCTCCGAAGAAGCAGTAAGAGCACGCATGCAAGATCTAACGGACGGTGCGAAGAACATAACAATTAGCGATGACTTGGAAAAACCCGAAAAGGAACGTATCGATATACTGTACGAAATGGTGAAGGCGAAACGCGACGCGGGCGTTTTAGATTCCCCGCAATCGCAAAAGGAGCTCGTGAACGAAGCCGAACGTCTCGACATCAAAACGAAAACGCCTCTCATACTTGCCGAACTGCTTTTCGATCAGAATATCTTGACGCAAGTTAAAAAGCATCGCATGCTCATTTTACGTTTTACATTAAATGATAAAAAGGCTCAAAAATATTTGATCGGGGGATTGGAACAAGTAATTGCGATGCACAGTGATACACTAATGAATAAGGTTCCTGGTCTGCTAAAAGTGTTCTACGATCTTGACATTTTAGGGGAGAACGTTATAATGGAGTGGGCCGAGAAGATTTCGAAGAAGTACGTATCGAAAGATGTCTCACAAGAAATCCATAACAAGGCGGCGCCGTTTATAAAGTGGTTGAAGGAGGCGGAGGAGGAAGAATCGTCCGAGAGCGATGAAGAGAGTGACCAGGACGTCGAGATCGAGTATAACGAACGGGCTCAAATAACACCATTAAAACCGGTTGCTACGCCAGTTAAAAAGCCACAAATAGATGACGATGATGAAAATGATGTTGACATTGATGCCATCTAAAATTCCACGATATCAAATTGTCGCAGAGCTGTTGTTAGTCGATAGCTCTGCTATAATTTTATATAAATTGGGATACTCTTGTCGTAATTGATGTTTACCGTTTTTTAAATTACTACATATTTCTATCTACTATTATTCTGCAAGTGTTGTTTTTTTGGGGATATTTTAAATAGGTTTTTGGGTGATTTATCGATTTAATATGCGAAGGGATATAAAGTATCGAAGACTGATAATCTTGTCATTTCTAAAACTCGGTTTTTGTGTTTGAACACCCTTTATTTGTTAGTTACAATAGAATGTTTAATATTTTAGACTCCCCTCAAAATCTTTTAGATTTTTAGCTTTTCATTATAATATATAAAAAACTAGAAAATGTTAAAAGGAAAAATTTTTGTGATAAGTTGGAGTTGATTATGTTAATTATTGAATGTAGTCATTGGTCAAATAAAAACTTTTAACGATAATCATAACAACTCTCTAATCCACTTAAACAATTCCTCTAATTCTTTTTTCTTTAATTCGTGCAATGTATTTGGCAAACTAACAAAATCTCCCTTAACGCCTAAACTAGTTAGAGTTTCAAAAGTAGTTTTACCCCATTTTATGGGCACAAGATCGTCACTTTCACCATGATACATAAGCAAAGGTGTGTGAGGTACACCTTGAACTTTCAAACTGTGAAACACTTCCGAATCTCTATTCAAAAATGAAGAGAGTGCAAATACTCCCTTTAAACCGCGATTGAACTTATAAGCCACTTGTAACGCTAATCCTCCTCCCATTGAAAAACCGCCAACTATTATATTACTTAAAGGTACACCATTATTAATTTCCTCTTCGATTAATTTATTCATTACCGTTCCTATTTCTTGTATCGACTGAACATTTTCGTTGGCCTCCATACTGATGCTTTTACGATCGAACCACACATGTCTCATCTACAAATACAGTCAGAATATAGTTGTAGAATGGAATATTACCTCTCCTGCGCTGGCAGTGTAGCTTTGTAACGGTGCGGTTGGGAATAAAAGTTTTATGTGGGGAAAGGAAAAAGGGCCGATAAGCGATTCGATCCATTCACATACTCCTGGACCGGTATCCCCTAACCCAAGAGGTTAAAAATTAAATTACATAATGACATTACAATTACCTGAACCGTGTAAGAATATTACTGTCGCTGTATTTTTCGAATTAGTTTGCGCTATAGTTTTTAAAACACCTAAGGCCAAAGACATTTTTCAAGAAAATAACATAACCTATAACTAAAAACAAATTGTAAAACATAACCTCTCACTGTCTCTGCCCTCTGGTGGCGATTTATACAACAACTAACTGAAACGTGACTGCATTAACTAATTAATTTTAAAAAATAATTAACACGTCTAACTAAAACCCTTAAAGTAGGGCGACCAACATTGTTTTATTTCTGGACACAGAGGGCTTGGAAACTACTAGAGATGTTTAGAGGGGTGCCTGTCAGATAAATTATTATATTATTATGTAGATTATGTTTTAAAAAAACGATCATCATTGTCCACATCCTTTGTGTACTATTATAATACGTCTGTGCTATTCTATTGAGAGACAATCCCTATCTGCTATTACTTAAAAATACCATATTATTAGTTTGTTATTTCTCTCGGAGGCGGTTCTCTGTGAATTCCTCTATTGAGGCCACAGGACTCTGAGAGGGGCGCCTCTTATTTTATTTTCAAAGAATCCATGTCTTAACGTGTTGTATTCCTTGTAATGACACAACGTATGGAGTTTTCTTCTTCCTCACAACCTCTGCACATTGGATCTGCTTCAAGCAGGTTCATTCTGTGGAGGTGTCTTCTCTTGTTTAAAAGATTATTATGTTTCCTTCCCGAATTTGAACAGATTGTGATTGAACGGCTTTCGATCAAGAGTGTTCTTGCCTTCATTATTCCTCCTTAAATTCCTTTAGAATAGTTTTTAGTATTTCTTTCCTCACGTTTCATTGTGCAATTTGATATGCTCGTTGAGGTCTTATGTAAAACATATTTTTTTTACCTTCTCCACTTATTACAGTACTTTAAATAGCATTATAATACCTGCGAAATACCTACATATTAACTTTACGTGTAATTGTGTTTTCCAGTTGGATAAAGTTTTGAGTGCATGAGCTCACATCTTGTGTCTTCAGAACTTCTAATCCTGATCGGTTATCAGTTTACTACTGAAAGTCCCTTTCTGGGAGAATTCCTCGTCCATAGAATTTGGGCGCAGATGTTGATTGCGAAGTATTGCAAGAACACTATTGTGTTATGACCCGAATTGGCTAACAGTTTGCATCCTTTCGACCCATGTTCCACAGCTCTTATCAGTTGGGAGTCCCTTTTACCATGCGCTCACTCGTCCTTTGTACCTATATTTTTACCTACTATACTAACGACGGATCATCACTGTGTGTATACCCAGTAATCCAGTGAGAGGCCTCTCTGTTTTTCTCGAACATTCATTTACACATCCATAGAATTCTCCAAATGTAGTTTTGGATAGATAGTCCACGAGCATGTAGGCCTTGCATTCTCTATACTATCTCCCTGACGAGAGTCAAGATTCCCCTAACATACCTAGATCCTCTCAGTTAGACAAGGAATGTGGTACGCTGCCTAGTCACCCGAGTAACATCCAATGCGTATGCTTATTTAATTTACCAGAATATACAACAATTAAGCCTCCCGATATTGTATACCCACAAGTAGTCGCAGGTTCTTCCTTGATAGCTGTGGGCAGAACCGCGTCAGGAAGGTCTCTTGAAGGCCTGTCTCGCATGACGACAGTCTTAACATCAAGTTCCACCTATCCTTGTGCTGGGCTTGAGTGTCTTAAGTTATACGGCTCTTTACGCAGTTAATGCTGTAAGTGGAAAGTCGGCTCTACACTATAAACACCTGGTTTGCTTCAGTAGTTCAGTTGTGTGTAGAGAGTTACCGAAACTCCTGCAGAGTGCTTCTTACCCTGAACTGTTAACAGGTAGCAAGTCTCATTTTCATGACCTCACATTGCTGTTTCGTACAGTTGCATATGGGTTCAATGCTTTTAAGGAGAACTCTAGTCTGTGGCAATGGTTAGAATTTAGATCTGCATCTGAGTGTTAGAAGCCTTTACACCATCTTTCAACTGAAAGAAGGACGAGGAACTACCTAAGACTTCAATCAATATATGCTGTCCTGGCATACATTTTCCATTCGTGTCTTAAATTGAAGAACTTTTCATTGGAGATGATGAAGGTAGATACCTTATATCAAGAGATCTCTGTTTCACTATCAAGTGAAGAAGAGTAAGTCCAAAAAAAATTTCCTGCGCAGTAGTAGATGTGGTGATATAGGTACCTCCAATACAATTTAATCTTGCTGATTATTGTACCTCATTGTCAATTTTCGCCTTTGCGGAAGGTAAAATAGATAAAAAACGAGAGAGTTATCAAAACAATATTCAGTGCTGTAAAACTTTTTAGGAAAAGAAGAAATTCAAAAAGAAATAAAAACTGAAGTTAGTTAAACCACACCAAGTAGTGAATTATGAACAGTGATAAAAAACACTATATAAATGAGGTTCTTGAGAAAAATAATAAAAAGGGAGAAAGAGAAAGAACAAAATAGAAAGAGAATTATAGAGGAAATGGAAGAAAGGGGAATTAAATGGGATAAAGTAAAAGAAACAAACAATGGTGCAAATATATAAAATAAATACTCATCATTTCAATGGTGGATTACAATATATGCTACTAATTTATAACAATCACTATACTAATATACTATACTGATGTTTTGACAACTTTATGGACGACACTAAGTACGATATTCTTCATCCACTAATAAATCGGTGTAAGTTCTTCGACATACTAAACCATTCATTGAATACCATGCCAAAATAATTGAAAACATTCCTACTGCTAACAAAAAACCTCCGAAATAAAGTCCTCCCGTTGACAATTGTTTAAAAACCTCAATGAGATTGCAATACTTTTCGGTAAGCGATGAATCTTCTTGAAACCATACAATTGGCATGTATGTAGGAATCACATTTTGAAATACACTATAACAGACATTTACAATCACTGTCAACTAATTGCAATCAGAGTTGAACCTCATTCCTTTAACGCTTTCAATATAAAGGTTCAACTGAAGTTTAGCACTCGCATTTAAAGGTACACCGGTATTCGGTTCCAAAGTTATGTGAGTTTCGTGCTTCGTTTTATTGGGTTGTAAGCCCTCAACTCGGGTACCGTAACTGGGATCGGCTAAATAAAAATGGGGATAGGATATAAAAGCGGGTGCACCATATCTGTAACTCGTCACGATCAGTAACTGTGTCTAGAAAATTGCAAAACTTACTTGCACTTGGAAATATCTCTTGTACCGCTTGGAAGACTGTCTGTACTAAAACATTTTTGGGTCTCGTACTTTGAACCGTTATCAAAATTGTAATCGGTACCAATGAATTTAGCGCCGTTAATTCCGAAAACACTTTCCTCACCTTTACGTTCTAATGTGATTGTGCTAAAATCATTTTGAGTCGAGATTTCGATGTGTCTTATCCGTACCTGCAAATGTCAGTTAAAAATATGGATAACTGACGTTTTTTAGTAAAAGGTGGGTATAGTTCTCCAGAGCTTCCACTAATATACGAGCACAAATCATCATATTCATCGGTTTTATTTACACCATTCCACAAGCTCATTGTTCCTAATAAGTTTATGTCGCTCCTTCCGCTGTATATAGTATATGTCCCCTCGTATGTGGCAGAGTCGTTGCGCTAAAAAAAGTAGTGCTACACCTGAACCGTGACTAACTCTTACCGAATAGAACCACCCGACGCGATTAAAAGGAATCTCAACCCCCGGAATGTTATATTCAATAATATGTGAAATGATCGGATCTTCGTACCCCTCAAATAACCATTCGCTCACTGTTTTAGTAATGTACAATTTCTCGTTGTAATACCATAACATACTGTTAACGAGAGGAGTGATAAACTTCATCCCTTTCACTTTATTTCCTAAAATCTTAATAAGATAACTTTAAGTAGGTACGTTGCGATGATCAAACTCACAGCAACAATCGGGTTCACGCTGGTGACATTATCGAAGATACTTCCCTTGCTTAGACCTGGCACAAATTTCCAAATCCGTCTCTGCTGATAACTCAGGGTATCGTTCTCGTTCCAGCTAATTATATCCCTTACATGGTGTTCTATAAATACAAACGGTCCCCTTTCCTCAAATTGAGGTTTAACTCTCCATTTAGATTTAATAACGGTTTCCGCATTTGTCCAATCGAAAAGGTATATCGAGAGATGAATTGGAATTGGAGGTTCCTTCCATAGTTTGAAACTTAACGATGTCTTTGATAAGGTCAATTTCTGAATATGATATTTTATGATAATATTATTTCCAAAAGTAATTATTACCGAATGTAAGACTGTCGTACAGATTTCTGTCCAAAACACTAGTAAAATTATGCCAATAATGTTAAGTACAGTTCCAACGTACAATAATTTTTTTAAATCCATCTGTATCAACTATTTTGTGTTATAACTTCTTGCAAGCTCTAAACGGTTGTGATTGTGTATATTGTGCGATTATCACCAGATTGATAAACTACGACCTTTAATCTGCATGTGTATGATCTTAAGGAAAAGTGTTTGAATAAATAATAAATGCAACATTAAGTCATGTGTACAAATAGGATGATTATTTTGTTTTCAAAAAATATGTAAAGAAGGTAAATCCCTTAGCAATTTGGAATTTCTGTAATTTTGCAAATACCTATTTATCTAAGTACGTTTAGTTGATTTTAGTCATTTTTTTTAAATTTTAATATTGCATAGTTGACTCCTGAAGTAAAAGGGTAAAATTAAAAATATGTACCAGGGATCCGGTTATGCTAGTATAAACTTTGTGAATTTTGAAAAGAAGAGTTCTAAATTATGTATTTAGATTGAAGGATCGATAAAGATGTGGGCCTCATAGGCAGGTCCTTTGTGCCGCCTCCATAATTAAAGTTATCGCTCAAACCACTCCACAAGTAAGATATACTTGGGAATGCTGACAGGGTTACTGCTCTAATCATATAGCCATTTCTGACTAGGATTTTCCCTTTGAGAAAGGCTCAAAGGATTTTCCTAACATGGATCCCCTGAGTTGGATCACAAAAATGTGGTGCAGCATCTTATCCTTTGTGTAGCATTCTGTATGGTGCTTGTATTTAAAAAGTATCCCTACGAGTTTTTTGACAACCCTATGCATAAATGTCCCTTAAGGTTTTCCGCATGATGACAAGATAATATCACAGACAACCTCATACCAAGTTCCTCCTAACCTTATGCCGTAACTGAGCCGTAAGGTTGTGTAGTGTTTCACACACCTCGTATAAATAAATAAGTGAAAGAAAGCATTTTGCTCTCTCGTTCTCTCTTCCAAAAGGTCTCGTGATATGTACGTTTCGCTGTATATAAATATTACCTATGCTTAAGTAAGTTTTCGTATCCTATTTATTTTCTTTGTTTTCGATGAGAACTATCCTTACACTAAGTGTCTGCTACCAATTTTGCCTGGAATGCCGTTGTAAATTTGCCTAGTGGTTTTGTTATATTATAGATAGTGCCTATTCCTTCCCTTGTTTTACATTAGGTTGGGAGACCTGAATGTTCCTCCTTATCAATAATTAGGGAACTAGAGGATTCTTCCGTTCAGGACAAGCAATCGATTGATTGCCTTAATACCTTTTGTTATTCAACATCCCCTTCCTTTTTTGAGTTGCAAGGCTACTATCATGGCCTGCTCTTGCAGATAGAGATCCAGTGAAGACAGGCTTTGACGGTATGTACAGTTGGATTTCTCCCTACATAAATCTTCTCAATTGGACCAATGCAGGACACTTGTAAAGAATGTAGTGCACCGTCTCATGATATATGAAATAAATACCATTGCCTGTTCCTGTTTCTTCCATTGATTGGGATCCACCATCGCTCAAGCTATAAGCTTCCTTTGGTCGCTTGTATATTATTATTATTACTAGTCTCAGGTGGGTGTACTATCCACTACAAACAAGTCGGCCGTAATCGCCTTACAATAGGCGACTGCTGCGCTTATATTATAGTAGTAGTAGTTCCATTTATTAATTTCAATTCCCATTGCAGAAGAACTGCAAACCCCGTGTCAGGTCCATATATCTCCAATAAGCGCCCCGTTGTTTTCCCCGAGAAAGTGAGCCCTCCTTTTTTGGAGACTAGCAGGATTGTAATGTGTGTTTTAGTTAGGATTTAGGGGAGGAATCGACTTGAACACAAAAACCGTCTCTTTCTGACGCCTACTGTTCTTGTTGTTGTGGTTTTTAGGTTTCCCAGTCACTTGCAGTTTTATCCTTCGAAGCAGAAGTCATACCTAATACCACAATTGGTATATACTTGAAAGCGATACACAACATACGGACAGAGGGGTTGAGGGGCATTGGCCACCATCGAATAGTTTCTTAAAACTGCGGGGATGACCAAAAGGTATCCTTTCAGTAGTGTCTGTACTTACCGCCTTCCGTTTCTTCTTAGGCTCACTGCCAATCTGGCATTGCTCAATGCAATCCCAGTCATATGTGCAACCTCCTGGTTCACCTTGGTTGCATCTAGATGTCGATTTCCTTTTGTGATGGGGCTGTCGCTCAATTCGCTATCGTTTACCTCTCCAATTATACTAGTCATCATCGCAGCCATTTCAACAATCCACGCACGTTCATCTGCGTTGTTAGTTGCGCGTTGCCAAATATGAGATTGCAATTAATTATTTCTAGGGTGTCGATCTCCTACTCTGAGACTGTAGCTCCCCTCATTAAAGATGCTGAGGTTGCCGTGGCTTTTCCCTAAGCAACCTTAATCAATTTTCTTCCAATTTCCCGTTCGATGCGACAATCATATGTTAGGTCATGGACAGATGACTGACTAACATGTGTAATAGGTACAAAGATTTGGGCGTTAGCATACTCAGACGATGTAGTGATGATGGCGAGGGACAAAAAAGGACTTAAGAGAGATGATTAAAACAACGGAAAAGTACGCCAAAAAATAATTATTACAAAATGTAGGTGACTGTGAGTAAGAAATGATGACAAAGGTGATAAAAAATATTTATTAGATAAAATGTTAGTTAATAAAAAAAATTAAAACTTATATTGCAACTAATTATTATAATGTGCAGTACAAGCCACATAAAAACAATCGAAATACTCACAATTAAACATTCATTCGAAAAATTTGTTCATTCAACGCAAAAGAACGTATTGTTTTTATGTGACGAGAATAATATTGATATCACAAAATGAGTCAAATCAAGACTTCTTTATCATGCACAACTGCACCGTACTTTTTCGTGCAAAAATACTTAAAACATATCACTGGTCTCAGTGTCGTACATATAAAAATTACAAACAGAAATTGTAATACTTCAGACTAAATAAACGTACATCATATATTTTATACAATATTGTATATAAAAACTTTTTGTATATAGGTTTTTTTTGCACATATTCTAATACAAACTATGCTGTGATTATATACTGAGTGAAATGTTTCCTGATATAACCAATAAGAGTGACATACACGAATAGAAGGCAAGACGAGTGTAAATAAATTAACCGAGAGTCGTTACTCTTACTGACTATATCGCTTACAAATTATACCTACCTACAATAAATTAGGCATAAAATCACGTTTTTGTAACATTTGTAATATTGTCGTTTACAAATTCAGATCTATAACAATTAGGGGTTACAGATTTGAACATAATATATACAAAATATAGTCACAGTATAGTAAAAACCACGCACTCACACACAATTTAAAATAAGTCTTTCAATTTGTTAAAAGTCCTACAATATATGCAACTACTCATAGTTACTAATAAACAACATGAATATTATATAAAGATTGTTACGATATATTTAAGACATCCCACTATAAATTTTGATTTCACCAAAAAGAAAAGTTCATTCGGAGCAATAGCAGTTTTCCCGTTTTATAATAATTTAAGGGCAGTTATTTGGGCAGCTCATTGTTAATGCGTTGTCGATTATTTTTCGAAAAAATTTTGACTAAAAAATGTTCCGACTGCTATTCTGCATATGGCAATAATATGGCATTCTAAACACTCACGGTAACTAAACTACTGGAAAACACTTATCTATACTTATACAAGAGAGAAACCATTTAAGAATTATTTTGATATAAACACAAAACATTTATGAAGCCAAAAAATTGTTAAAACGCTAACATATGTAGTTTGATTGATCGGCCCTAAAATGCCGCTCTCGATCTAATGTTATATGCAGTTACGATAGAACAAACAACCATAATACAGAATAACATTTTATTAGCTTTTTTTTTTATTAAAAAGATGTTAAGCAGTACAATGATTGCGCATCATATAAAAAACGCGTGTTTTAGATAGATAATTTTGTGCAATTTTAAAAATTTGTGGGGGAACAATGACAAACAACTTCTTCCAAATATTGATAATAATTATTTGTTGAACTGACGGTGATTGTAGATTATTTTTGAAAAATATTTACATTATTACTTAATTAAAACCTGATACTTTTTTTTTACCCAAAGCATTATAAATTCACTGTACCATAAGACCACCACTAGTTTGAAAAAAATCGCAGCTCCTCGCATAATGCACTTCAAGTGCAGGAAAACTGGGCAAATAAACATCACTCGGATGACGATTGATCTGAAGTTAATGTTGTTAAGATGGTATGACGATTTGTTCCAGTTGCCGGTAATGTTGATGGTGCTGCTGCTGCTGTTGTTGGTGTCGTTTCTAATTCGCAATGACCGTTAAGAAGATTACAGGGCGACAACGATCGCCCTTTTAGCTTTTCTCACCAACAAAATACCGATAGTTCACCTCCATGATCACTATTGTTTCGCCAAGGTGTCACCGAACGAGCTTTTAACTGTAATGGAAAAAAAAGAGATTAATCGCAATTTTATTAAAAACTTAAAACAAAAAAAATAGTATTTCAAAATATTTATAGTATTTTCTTAATGCCAGTTGTAAATGTTCCAAGATCTCGTGCCAAGATATTTTTAATTTCATTTTTATCGCAATGGGATACAAATGAAATCAAAAGAAATGTTTACACAAGAAGTCATGACTTGAAGTTGTCTAATAACCTGAGCTAATTTTAACGTAAACTGATTTTAAGAAATTTATGTTAAAAAGTTCATCAGTTTAAACAATTAATTATTTATAACAAATACGTTTTTATTTGCACTTAGCTAAGAGTAGATAGATAAAGGCAATTAATTTGAAGAGAAATTTAATTTGAAAAAAAAAAAAAACGAACCTTGAGAAACCTATTAAGATAGAATGTAATTTAGATAAAAATTTACAACTTTCTTTCTTATCTAAAAAAGTTGTTAATCATTTATTTTAATTATAGTTACACATTATTTTGTTTACTAATGATAAAGAATAAAAGTATACTACGAACGGTTTAAAGTTTATCTTCGTAACACTCAAAAATTGGGTACCATTTATAATCTGGAAGGCCTTATCGATGTTATAGGGGAATTACAAAACGGTTTCTTTCAATAAAAAAAAAAACAAAAAAATAAGGTAATCATGTTTACGAAGACGAAACAATTTAATTGACGAGTTTATCTATGAAGTAATTTTTATGATAAAAGTTAGTGTAGGTCTGAAACGATGATAACTGAAATCCTTGATAATGTGATAACTTGATAACTGATTGGGCAACAAAGAAACATTCGACGCTTTTATTATAGAATTATATAATATAATGAAGATAGAAAGAGGGATGAAAAATAAGGGTAGCTTTGCAAACGCGGGATTTTACATGATTTTCCAAAAAAATTAATGATGCTAAAAATCAAATATAAAATTGTGACCCCTTCCCATTTTTTAATTACCTATGTAATTTTAAAGAAATAAGATTTTAAAATATGTATGTATGTACAGGGTGGTCGTATTTGGACTGTTTTGACAGGAAAAACCTATTTCTGAACTAGATAGAGGAAATCTGACTTACATGTCGAGAGGTCGATTTTTGAGAAACGGCCGATAATCAAAACGGCATCGCGATATCTTCAAAGTCAGCTGAGATATAGGGTGTTTTTCGAATTTTGGCTATTTTGAAAATTGCCGATAACTTCGTTATTTATGGAGATTTTCGATTAGGATAAAAACATTGTTAAGACACTTTTTCAAGACAAATCCAGTGGTGTACGCAGATTTTTTCTCCAGTTTTCCGTTCTTGCTAAAATTAATACAACTTTTTTATTTCTTATGGCAATCATAGTCGGCTATGCTCTCAAAAAATGCTCGCGTTGAGCTCTTTCCATTGATGTATGGTTGTTGGTACCTGTCATAAAAATTGGCGGAGATATGAGCCATTTTTTGTCAATGTGTAAGTATGCCAAGGCCATTGCTGTCAAAGTCAATTAGAGACATCATAAAAGGACCTCAGGAATAACAATCAAGCTTGGAAATGAAGAACCGAAGGCTCACCCATAAGAATGAAAAATATGAAGCCAAACTCAGAGAATTTAATGAGTACCTATAGTTTTAGAAGAACAAACAAAAGGATACATTTTTAAATATGAACAACGAAATATAACGACAATACGAAGAAATATAAATAATCTTACTTGTTAAACGAATTGATCACTTAAAAGCTAATGAAAACATTTATTCGATAACGGCATTTCAACGGAAATGTTCAAATTGGAAGCCATCCTGTTCAATACACTGCCCACACCTTTTTCCCACTGAATTACAGCTATTTACTAATTCTATAGCATTTACAGCAGCAAACGCTTGTCGAGTAGCTTTCTCTAACTCTATTCTGTTTCGGAAAATTCTATCTTTGAATATGAGATCTTTCAATCTTCCCCACAAGAAGAAATCAAGGGGGGTTAGATCACATGACCTTGCAGACCACGGAATGGGGCCTCCAGTTCCAATCCATCGTTGTCCCAATTCTTTATCTAAAAGTTGACTGACAATACGGGCATTGTGAGCGGGGCAACCATCTTGTTGAAAGTGAATACTGTTCGCAAGAGCCAATGGCATGTCTTCCAGAAAAGGAACAACAATTGTTCGCAAAATATTTATGTAATCATTTGCTGTGAGGTTTACGTTAAAGAAATATGGTCCTAGAAATCTACCTCAAAAATTCCTGCCCATACATTGAAACCAAAGCGATCTTGCCGATTTTGATACACTGTAGCATGAGCATTCTC
Source organism: Pyrocoelia pectoralis (assembly GCA_036250285.1). NCBI lineage: Eukaryota > Metazoa > Arthropoda > Insecta > Coleoptera > Lampyridae > Pyrocoelia > Pyrocoelia pectoralis. Next base: position 49,847,619 of record CM070078.1, read on the forward strand.
TGTGCTCCAGGCATAAGAATTGTATTTGTTGAATATTCCAGAACTGTCGATTCTCGCTTCATCAGTCCAAATGATGGACAATGGGAAATTGATAATCTCATTACATTTTACGACGAACCAGTTGCAGAATTGTAGTTTTCTGGCAGCATTTCCCTCATGTAATTGGTGGATTCTTCTGGTGCGATATGGTTTGAATTTATGTTTCTTCAAAGTAGTCAAAACTTTTGTTCTTCCCATACCTGTTACGGTAGCTAAAGCCCGTGAGGATATATTTGGATTTTCCAATACTTCTCCAATTATATTTAATTCTTGAACTTCTTCATTCAAGTTTCGATGTTGCCTCGGCTTCTTGAAACTCCCATAATTCATCAAGTTATTCTGCAACGTGCGAAATATTCGTATGTCTGGCTGGCGGCGTTCAGGATATGTATTGAAATAAAGTTCACTAGCTGCCTCTGCATTATCATTTGACAAAATGTATGACTTTATCATATCAAATTTTTCGTTGTTTTGGTACATTGTTAAATGCTCGATGAATTAAACTTTTTTTGCTACTGAAATTATGTTTGACAATGTCAAAGTGACAGATACCAACAACCATACATCAATGGAAAGAGCTCAACGAGGGCATTTTTTTGAGAGCATAGCCGACTATGATTCCCATAAGAAATAAAAAAGTTGTATTAATTTTAGCAAGAACGAAAAACTGGAGAAAAAATCTGCGTACGCCACTGGATTTGTCTTGGAAAAGTGTCTTAACAATGAAATAACGAAGTTATCGGCAATTTTTAAAATAGCCAAAATTCGAAAAATACCCTATATCTCAGCTGGCTTTGAAGATATCGCAATGCGGTTTTGTTTATCGGCCGTTTCTCAAAAATCGACCTCTTGATATGTAAGTCAGATTTCCTCTATCTAGTTCAGAAACAGGTTTTTCCTGTCAAAACAGTCCAAATACGACCACCCTGTACATACACAATCACTGAATTGGAACTGAGAGGGGTTCATCAAATTTTATATTTTTTAATCCAATCCATTTATACTTAATATACAGGGTGTCCCGCGAGATAAGGTATAAAATTTCAGGACGTGTTCCTCAGGTTAATTCGAGTCGAAAATGTCTACTTATATAAACATGGTCCACAAATGCTTCCTTATCGAGATGTGATATTTTTTAAATTTTAGTATTGTTACAGGAAAATGTGTGGTGGAGCACCATGTTCTAGCCCAGGCATCGCTCCCACTCCTACTGCTTCGGGCTTCCCCCACCATTACGTCTTCCATGGCAGACGTAGCAGGCAATGTAGGCTGTGTGTTATTGTGTCAGTTTGATGGGACTCCGCATTTAATCAGACGGTTAATTTCAAATCTACTGTCATGTTTGTTTTTACAAACGAAGAATACGCAGACATGCTGTTAGTCTATGCATACTGCAACTGCAGTGGTAGAAAATCAGTGAGGGAATACCGCCGCCGGTATCCGAGTCGAAGAATACCCGATAGTAGAGTATTCGGGAGAGTTTTCGACCATATCTCGATAAGAAAGCATTTGCGGACCATGTTCATATAGACATTTTCGACTCGAATTTACCTGAGGAACACGTCCTGAAATTTTGTACTTTACCTCGCGGAACACCCTGTGTATAAGAATTAATAAAGATGTAATTAATTGACAGGCAAACAATAGCATAATAATTTTTACATCCTTCCTCATTTCTTCCTAAACATAATGATGTACATGGTAGGGGATCGTTTTAAGATAATCGATTGAAAAAAATTACGTCCATCATAATTCGCTGATAGAGTAGGAAGATATTTCTTTCAAAAAATTGTGTTAACTACCAAATGGTGAGGGTTACATTTTAATTTACCCTTATATGATTGATAGGGGAAAATTTTAATGCAATAATAAAATAAAAAAATTTATGTGCCTCACAATCCGCTGATAGGGGGATAAAGATATTTCTTCCTTAAAAGCGGTTTTAAATAATTATCAATCGGTGGAAGGTTACATTTTTATTTACCCTTTTATGACTGATAGGGGATGTAATTGTAAAATGGTGAAGGGGTAGATTTTCATATAGCCTTGCATGACTAATAGCGGATCATTTAAACGTAATCGTTTGAAAAAATAAAAAAAAATTTACGTCCCTCCCAATTCGCTGATAGGGAATGAAGGTATCTCTTCTTAAAAATTAATCCAAAATATAAGGTATCATTTTAACGTAATCGAATGAAAAAATTTACGTCTTTTACAATTCGTTGATAGGGGATGAAAATATTTCTTCCACAAAGGCAATTACCAAACGGTGAGCGAGTTACATTTATGTATATTCTTATCCTTATACCCTTATACAGACTTCTTGAATAAAAATAAGATTTTCCAAAAGCCAAAATCCAAAATCGTATTAGGCGTGATTTTTTTGAATAAAAAAAAATAGTTTTGATTGTAGTAAAATGATTCACTTTTCATTCATTTAATTTTCGATATGGCATGAACACAAAGTTTATTATTTTATACAAAATATTTCAAAATTAAAATTAATTTAGTTTTCTTATTCGGCCCTTAACAAGAGTATTTTGCTCCAGAAGTTTGTGGTTACGGGCTAATAATAAAATGGCTGAAAATGTTGACCGACAGCAGTGTACCTTTTTTTATCGCACAGTGTAAATCTTCACACTACCCAAATCCAGATCGAACCTACCCACTAAAACAATTGCGTTCATAGCCTCTAACCCGACAGGTACTTGTCAAACTTTCCCCTGGTTTTTCATTTCGTTGTCTCACGGTCTTTTCCTTAGTCCTCTTTTGTTACCTGCTCTACATCTTCCCGATCAGTGTTTTGTGGCTCTACAACGTGTCCAAGATAAGGATGAACAGCATGGGGATCTTGAAAACGGTAAGAGATACGAATGCGGTTAAATTAGAGAAAAGTTGTATAATTTAGGGCATGTTCATATGTAGTTTGCAAAAGTTCATTATTGTTTATTGTTTCCGAGATTTTAAACAAAATCCGATTTTTGGGTTTTTCTTTTTTCGTAATTCCATCCTTTGTTTTAAAAGATTTTTAAAAACCAAAGATACTTCTTCATTGTCACTTTTTGAATTCTATTAGATGGCGGTCTCAATTTTTTTATACGACGTTTCGTCTCCGAGGTACCATCATCAACTTTATTTTTTTATATGGCCGCAATCAACGAAACACCCTGTATTCGATAGTATTTTTTATTACGAATTTAACGATGTATTACACATTATGGTTTTCAAGCAAATTTTTTTTAAGGAATATTCGGATTAATTTTAGTATTTGATAATATTTTTTTATGTACCTACAAATTTAATAGTGTAGTCAATTATGAGCCAATATAGGCAATTTCGTTCGGATGATGATAAAAGGAAGCGGTTTGGTCAGTCGTTAGGTATAAACATACACATGAATTTAAGATAAGGAGACCATGAAAATTGTTCGCCATTTAAAAATGGCGGCCATTCAAAATGTGAAAAAATCAGTTTTTCGCAAATATCTCACTTTTTATGCCTTAAATGGTATTAACATCTATTAAAACAATTGTAGAGCATAAAATTCTCTACAATTTTTGTTTCTAATATTTTTTTATACGATTAACCGTTTTTGAGATAGAGCGCGGAGAGAGCGCAATGCTCAGCCATATAAGCGTAGGTAATGCAAAGTCAATCGCGAATCCCAGTCATTAGGCGAAATGCGCCAAAATACTTGACACTCGTTTTTTTAATATAATTCGCAACCTAAATCAGATATAGCATCATTAACAGAAAGAGAACGTTGTTTAATTACTACACCTACCCTTCAAATGATATATAGAACTATAAAATCGACCTTGTGTGGGACACATTATGTTCAACAATCATTAAAACAAAGGGTTCGAACAGAGCGTGGTTTTGTTATACGTATCTACACACGTGACTTCTTCAACACCCATACCAAGGAAGTTGCATGATTTTCTTCGACATAATGAAAACAAGAAGGAACTGTTCATGTACCTTGCCAAAGCAGCAAGAACTATTCATATGTAGTTCGAAACAGTCGTAACAACGTATGAAGACTGTGTGCGCTCTAACCATCCTGAACTTACCCTCGAGGATTTATCTCCATGTAGCCAAGAGGAAGCAGACACTCGATTAATCCTCCATGTCACTAGCATCATGATGAATGGTTCAAAAAAAAATACTATTTAAAACAGTTGATTCAGATGTAGGTAGTTTTATTCATTGCAGCCGCTGGTCGGCACAGAGATCATCTGAAGCTATGGATGGAAGTTGGTAGCAGTAAAACCTTGAGATATATTGCTGCCCATGAAATAGCAACTAAATTAGGTTCAGAAAAAGCAGATGCACTTCAGGGGTTTCATGCATTCAGTGGATGCGATATGGTATCTGCATTTTCAAATAGATTGAAAAAGATGAGTGGAAAACATGGCTATCATATCCTGAGGCAACAGAGGCATTTGCCGAATTATCACATCCATGTGAGTATTTACAGGACAGAATCTTCAAGGTATTTGAGCGCTTTGTGGTGCTTTTATATGACGGAACTAGTTCAAACTAGACTGATTTTATAGTTCTATATGTTATTTGAAGGGTAGGTATAGTAATTAAACAACGTTCTCTGTCTGTTAATGGTGCCTATATCTGATTTAAGCTGCGAATTATATAAAAAAACGAGTGTGTCAAGTATTTTGACGCTTTCGCCTAATGACTGGGATTCGCGATTGACTTATTTGCATTACCTATATGCTATACAGAGAGTCTAATTTGGAATAAATTCAATAGTTCAAATACTAATTTGTTTTTGGAAAGATGCTCGGACCCGTCGATTAGTATTTCAAATCGCGATTTTTTACAGCAATAATAATGTATACAGGATGTCCCAATTTAGAGATATGACGTCATCATTGATTTTGTTAAACGACAACATTGTCATTTTGATGGCTTTTTTGGTAGGGTGTGTAAAGTTGTACATAATTTCCAAATATGAAATTTTTATTCCTTACCAATTAAAAGATAATAAAAAATAACAAAGTTATGAAAAACAATATTGCATGTAATTATCTCACTTAAGCAAATGCTCATTATGTTGTCCATTGACTAAAAATCGAGATTTGAAATACTAATCGACGAGTCCGAACATTTTTCTAAAAAAAAATTAGTATTTGAACTATTGAATTTATTCCAAATTACAGACTCTCCCTTATATGGCTGGGCGTTGCGCTCTCTCCGCGCTCTATCTCAAAAACGGTTAATCGTATAAAAAAATATTAGAAACAAAAATTGTAGAGAATTTTATGCTCTACAATTGTTTTAATAGATGTTAATACCATTTAAGGCATAGAAAGTGAGATATTTGCGAAAAACTGATTTTGTCACATTTTGAATGGCCGCCATTTTTAAATGGCGAACAATTTTCATAGTCTCCTTATCTTAAATTCATGTGTATGTTTATACCTAACGACTGACCAAGCCGCTTGCTTTTATCATCATCCGAACCAAAATCATATAAATTGACTCAACTATAACAACTCCAATCTTTTAAACCTATTTAATTAAAGTTAAATAATTGCAATAACTGTTTAAATGGGTTGCCGTTATTTTCTGGACACAGGTTGACTGTGTTTATTGAAATTTTTCTTAAAAATTAGCTTCAAAACCATAATGTGAAATACATGGTTAAATTCGTAATAAAAAATACTATCGAATACAGGGTGTTTCGTTGGTTGCGGCCATATAAAAAAATAAAGGTGATGATGGTTCCTCGGAGACGAAACGTCGTATAAAAAAATTGAGACCGCCATCTAATAGAATTCAAAAAGTGACAATGAAGAAGTATCTTTGGTTTTTAAAAATCTTTTAAAACAAAGGAAGGAATTACGAAAAAAGAAAAACCCAAAAATCGCATTTTGTTTAAAATCTCGGAAACGATAAACAATAATGAACTTTTGCAAACTATATATGAACATGCCCTAAATTATACAACTTTTCTCTAATTTAACCGCTTTCGTATCTCTTACCGTTTTCAAGATCCCCATGGTGTTCATCCTTATCTTGGACACGTTGTATACCGTGATCTGTACCTATTTAAAAGGGATTATTGTGGTCTTCTCTTCCACGACCTCAACTTGTTTTCTTTCATCCATTTCGTAATTTTTATGATGTTTAGGTAGGGATATTCTTCAGTACTTTGAACATATACGGCCTAATTTCATTTACTCTTAACTGATCTACAAGGTTCCATTAAAGTTTATAGTTTCTTCGACTTCGTAGATTCTGGACTGTTCAGTAACGATTCTCTGTGTCCATGTACGAATATAATTATAGCGATTATCGCTTTTATTATTTCCAGCCTCGGCGTTTTTTTGCTCCCTTGTTATCTCTTCTCTGCGTCATTTTTAGGGGATGTTATAGTTTTACTTCATCAATAAGGTGCTTGTCTTTTCTTCTTTCCGTGTGTTAGATTTGGACCCTTTACTCGCGATTGTAACACGCCCAAGTTTTGTAATCTGTTTGTTTTCTAGAAAGTCGTCATGATGAATTTTATATTTTCCTTCCGTGATGTCGATCGTCGTTGCTAAATATTTATGATCGATCAGTGTCTCTTTCTCGTTGCACATGATTCAGGTTTTAGCCTTACTTATGTCTCCGAAAACCAATCAATATTTGGTCGTTTTCTAAATACTATATTTAAATAGATAAATCTCAAGAATAAATATTTATTATATAGCTAAACATATCATTACTATGAATAAGTAATAAATAGTTTGGTAAAATATCAGGGATTATCACAGTTTGGTAGTATCTTTGTATTATTATTATTTTGTAATTAGTTCTAGTTCTTCAATTCTGATCCCGCGTTTCCTCCTTCCACAATCGTGCACGGAAACTTCCTGTTTGCGCAATTGTCTCTACAATGCCCTACTTTTTGGCCTCCATACAGTTACAGTAATGCTTTTGGCACAGTACACGTATTCCGCCACTTTATCTTCGGATGGTCTCCCTCTCATTTAACTTCTTCACAGTTTTTCTGAGTATGTCATATACGCTCTTATCTTGGCCGCTTCCTTCCATCATGGTTATGATTTCATGGGTTCCATAATTTGTAACTCCAAAGAATAATTTTAAATTTGAAACAATTATTTTGGAAGATGGGGTACGTGAACAGTACCAATTAATGGTTTTATCACACATAGTTAGCATTCCATTTGTGCTTAAAAGAAAATATGAATGACACACTTGCACAATTCGACAAATAAAATGGCGTGACAATGTTGCACTTGGCCCAAGTAATTTGACAGCACAAATGGGAAAACTGGTGCTCGATTACTAGAATTATGTGCCATTACACTCCTTAAAATTACGAAGATACTTGGACCCACAAGCAGAAAAATTTAACGCTCCATTAGTATACATTTGTGCCGTTCCCCATTTCAGCACCTCTTAAATTTAATACACAAGGCACTAAGCTACCGTCACACTTGGTGCATGGTGCATACCACTTGAAAGTATGGTCAAGCGGCACAAATATCTAGTAATGAAGCACTAAAGTTTGATGCCCTTTTTTTCGTTTGTACTTTCAAATAACGTGCCAACTTCACACTTTTACCCACTTTTATACGAAAATAGAGAGTGCTGATAAATGTCTAGCGGCACAAATATAGACTAATGAGGCATTAAAGTAGGTACCCATTTCTTCGTTTGTGCTTTCAAATGGGGTGCTAAGTGTGCAGTTAGCAAGCCATTTTGTTGTGTATGAGTGGGTGATTGTGCTGTTAATGACCTGCCAACTTTACGGGTCGTGGGAAATGTAAAAAAAACGCCAAAACCTTTGTGACCACGTGTTCTTTCTTATTTAACAAGTGCCGTCACTATTAATTACCCCAATGTTGACTTTAAACTAATGACATTCACACTACGTTCTTACACGTGCCGTTACTCATAATCTAGAGATCATCGAAAAATCCATTATTGCTAAGTAATAATAACAATTTCATGAACTCTTGCTATATGAGGATGGGTTGGGACATAGCTGAAGCTACGATTCAGAAGAAGATCTTGGCTTTTACTTCAGTAAAAATGAAAACTTTTGCAACATTATTTGATAAACTAGAAATGATTTATAATTCATTCGAGACTTAATGAAAGACTTGTCTGATATAGAAGCTTGATTGAGGCACGAATTCAAACGTATACCGCAAATTGCCACGACTAATGACGTCATTACTTCCCTTAGATCAGTTACAATCAGCTTAGAACGTGAAAGCTACAAATTATTACCGCTTTTGTTTGAAGCGGTTTTCACGTTTAATGCAAAATCGACGTATGCGCCGCGCCGCTGCTTCCAAAAAGTTTTAAATTTTTCTCTAGATGTCCTTGACCTTAATGTGGAGTGTGTACGGAAAAATGAACTTTTTTTAACCATTTCAGTAGATGAGTAGAGGATCATTAAGATTTCTTGTAGTTAGAAGCACTAGACAGTATTTTTGAAGTGGTCTCCGGGCATGTCTAAATGAAAGCTTCGAAGTATTTCGGTGGTTTCGTCTAATGATATTCGAAAAACTAAACGTGACCTAACATAATTTTTTTCTCTTTTTAAAATCTGTCGCGAAAAGTATTCCCCCTCTTCCCTTCCTTCCGCAACCCCATCGTGCTGTATACAAACCGCTTACTTTAAATACTGTCACTTATTATGCCTTTGTGTTTAAAAAAATCGATGCTTAAGTGTGGGTAAAGCTCGACTTCAACAAGTCTGTTGATGTTTTATTTAAGACAAGCATGCTTTTGTTTTCCCAATCGACCTTTCTCTCTCTCTCTCTCGTCCAAGCATGCAAAAAAGGCGTAACAAAATTTGTTTTAGCGACCCCTAACGGAGGTAACTCGAACTGACGTGAGTGTAATGCCATAAAAAGGTTATGAATCGTAAAAAAAAAAGCTACGATCACATGTGCCGTCCAAATGTGTGTAACCGTCAAGGTTAAAGCGTACTCAGTTGGAACGGAATGCTAATTCGGTACAATGTCCTTCATTAATATTAAAAAATTTTTTAAAAAAAAAAGCTTACCTGCTGCATTTTCTCGAAATCTAAACAAGGCCTTTGAAGGTGGAGATGTCGCGTATGTCGAGATCGTTTTCTAGGGGAAACTTCGTAATGTAAAAGTTTAGGTGGGGGACTTAATGAACGTATTTTACTATTGAGTATACGTCCACCTGGTTTGACCGCTTCCAAAGGTGGAGAAGTTCTAAATTGTACTGGAGTGGCCATACTTGCTAGGAGATGGTGGACTTCATCATCGGAAGAACCGGAATGCTCGAGATGGACGGCATCATCCCCGTAGTGTTTATTACCATAAGGGGAACATGGCGATGATGGTGTGAGATTACCGTAATGAGACATATTTTCTTCATTTTCGGGACTATATCTTCGCGCATAGGAATCACCTATTTGAGACCATTTTCGTTTTTCGGGTAAACATACGGATGCCGCACGTGGTGTCCTATCTGGACGTGTTTGTTTTGAACTATTTATCACTTCCAGCTCTTCCTCCGAACTGTGAGGATCGTGCTGATCTGGTGCGGGACTTTCCACCGAACACCCCGTATCGGCCGGTGAAACGCTGCACATACGCTCGGACATTACTGAAAAAAAAGGAGGGAAAAAAAGCAATTAATTTCGTGAAAATAGGAAATTTAAATCGCGAATCCAGATACAAGTTGCATGCTTGAAAGTAATTTTTAAAATCTGTTAGCCATTATTTATTACTCCAATTATACATAATCTACTTCAGTAGTTTTAAGACAGGGTAACTAAGCGCAATCAATCCTTAGGCCAAATTTTTTTATCGATTCTTTTTCCTTGATAAGTTTACTTTTTAACTACCTTATCATTAAATTTAAATATCGTCAATCTTAGTGTTCCATAATTTATCACTCACTATCGACAGACCTGTCCGCTCTACCAACCCCATCACGTATCAAACTCATCAACTAAGGAATTCCAAATTTGAAACACCATAAACATAAACATGCAATTGATCAAACAATGAATTATAGCATAGATCACAATAGGTATATCACATTTTATCTCTGTTACCCGAGGTAATAAAATGTCACTTTATAAAATTACTTTTTTCCCCAGGAAAAAAGTGAGTACTTTACGGATATAAGTAAAGGTTTCCTTAGCAACGCGGGTCTAATTGTCCCTATAATTACCAACAACAGTCTAACAGATTAAAACTTCAAAAAGTCGTCGTTTTTCCAGTCACAGAAAAAAATAGTGTATTATACAAGGGGAAAAAAGTAGTAGATTTTAGCTCTCGGTTTTTTGTCTCCCTCCGCTTCGCTTCGGGAGACAACACAACCTCGAGCTAAAATCTACTACTTTTTTCCCTTTTTCCCAAAGTAGAAGATTTTAGCTCGAGGTTGTGTTGTCTCCCGCGTTGCAAAGGAAACCTTTACTTTTACTAACATCCGTTAAAAAAGTAATAAAATGATATTTTGTTACCTGGCAACAGAGATAAAATGACAAATTTTTTTCCCGTCACAGAAAAAAATATCACTTTATAAAATTACTTTTTTCCCAGGAAAAAAAGTGAGTACTTTTTTAATGGATGTTATTTATAGTAAATATATAAATACAATGGTAAAAAAAAGTAAAGGTTTCCTTAGTAACGCGGGTCTAATTGTCGCTATAAAATAAACTTTAATTATACAGGGTGTTTTTTTGGGAGCTTTGGTTAGACGTTTCTGGGAAAGTTTTATAGGTAGATTTTTGAAAATTTGTACTTAGGGGTTACTCAAAAAGTCGAATCAATGTAAAATATTTTCAAAATGGCCGCACTTCCGGAAATGCCGGAAGTAGCTACCAACTTCGTTATTTTAAATAGCAACCCCTATTTTTTATTGCATTTTTGGATTCTACGTGAAATTTCATAACTTTTGATACCAACATGTCAATATCTACAAGTTACGGTTTTTAAATTATTTTCATTTATTTAAAAAAAATGGCGGATGCAGACGGTACTTTAAGAATTCATTACTTGAAAACGGTTGTAGCTATGGCAACCGAGTTTTCACCAGCGAATAGAGGAAGAATAGGGCTTTCTTTTGGTGTACTTAAAAAAAAGTTATGTTGCGTACGACGTCACTTATGAGGCTCCAAATTTAAGAAAATTCAAAGACTGAAAACTCACTTTTTTTAAATGAAATACCATTTTCTTACTATTGCATTTGATAGAGAATCAAAATGGGCATATTTTGGTATTACATGTTCCTATCCCTATCTTTAATAGTTTCTGACTTATTCTCATTTCATCGCATTGATACTGTTTTTTTTCGATTTTTTTGTAGTAGTCGACCATGACATGGACCATGGCAATCGAATTTTGAACAAATCAAGTGATACTAAACCGTCACCTGTAATAGGTTAACATAAGTTTTTCAATAATCGAAAAAAATCAAAAATGGCGCGCAATGGTTTTACATATTAAGATTTTTGGAATCTAATTGTTATTTATGTTGAAATGAACAGAATCGCGTCACATGCCTGTCATACGTTCATTGAGAAAGACCGCGTCCTAGTGAACGTACCATCCGAACACTGGAATGAAATTGTTTGAATTTTGGAAGCTTTGTACCACCTTACCTACAGTAAGAGTTTTACGAGTAGGCTAATGTTAAGGAACCAGGACTATTTTTTGGGGAACATTACTTGGTCAGACGAGGCCAAATTTAGTAAAAATTTAATCGCCATAATTCGCATTGCTGGTGCCATTAAAACTCTTGTTTGAATGGAGATGTACACTTTCAAGAGTGCTGGAGTTTTATTGTAGTTTGTGCGTTTAAAAATAACAATATTTTGTGTTTCCACATTTATCCAGAAAATTTGAATACAGAACGTTATTTGGAAATTTTACGCAATATTGTTGTTCCTGCAATATAGAAGAGCTGCCTCTGCAAGAATATGATCAATACTGAATCACAAGTTATACAATACTCCACACGAGAACATTTACGAAAAATAGTTTGTGTTTGGAACATGAAGGCGCTCATTTTGAGCATGTGTTGAAGAAGACAAGGTTTTAAATTGATTTGAAACTAACAGGTGACGGATTGGTTTGTTTAAAATTGGTTTGCCATAAGGTCATGGCCAACTACTTACTAAAAAATCCGAAAAACATGGTATCATTGCAATGAAATGAGAATAAGTCAAAAACTATTAAAGATAGGGATAGGAACATGTAATACCAAAATATGCCCATTTTGATTCTCTATCAAATGCAATAGTAAGAAAATGGTCATTTCATTTAAAAAAAGTGAGTTTTCAGTCTTTGAATTTTCTTAAATTTGGAGCCTCATAAGTGACGTCGTACGCAACATAACTTTTTTTTAAGTACACCAAAAGAAAGCCCTATTCTTCCTCTATGCGCTGGTGAAAACTCGGTTGCCATAGCTACAACCGTTTTCAAGTAATGAATTCTTAAAGTACCGTCTGCATCCGCCATTTTTTTTAAATAAATGAAAATAATTTAAAAACCGTAACTTGTAGATATTGACATGTTGGTATCAAAAGTTATGAAATTTCACGTAGAATCCAAAAATGCAATAAAAAATAGGGGTTGCTATTTAAAATAACGAAGTTGGTAGCTACTTCCGGCATTTCCGGAAGTACGGCCATTTTGAAAATATTTTACATCGATTCGACTTTTTGAGTAACCCCTAAGTACAAATTTTCAAAAATCTACCTATAAAACTTTCCCAGAAACGTCTAACCAAAGCTCCCAAAAAAACACCCTGTATTGTAATACTTTTAAGTCGTTTTTCCAGTCACAGAAAAAAATCTACTACTTTTTTCCCTTGTACAGTGATTCGGGAGGAAATGGAAATATTTTAAAGGCATGTCCAAGAAGTTAAAATAAACAAAATAAGCTTATATGTTCAAATCCAATTTTCATTTGTTTCAAAGATAATTAAATTCTTCCTTTTAAAAAGTAAATCAAGTTAAATTTGACAACGTTGTCCAAATACTTTATAATATTACATTATATTATAAAGTATTTGGTTATCTTAAATAGGGTTGGGCGATATATCGATATTTAGTCATATTCGCGATATTTTTCAGCCACGATATGAATATTCACATGAATTTTGGAATATCGATATATCGTCATAGTCGATATATCGCAACATGACGATATATCGTGATTTTTTAAATATTTTGTATTAATTGTATATTTTGTATTTGTACATTTAGGCCTAGATATTCTAGTTTTTTTTATACCTTTAGCCTAGCCCACTACATTTATACTTCTTTTTTAAAAAATTTGTATGATATTTCTGTAATCTGAATTATATAGGGCCTGAACACAGCCTATATTCATAGATACCCCCTTCCACCCTGCCCCACCCATCGATGACGTAACAGTAAACGCCGCGAGTGCATAGCGTGGGGTTCTAAGAAGACGTCCAGGGTGAAATGTTGAGGGTTACACTATATATAGGATCGCTATCGCAATCTGGACCTACCAACACTGATACACAATCATACAACGATATATTCAACTATCCCGATATATCGTGGTACTTACCAGTGGCGCCGACTTCGTGGGGGCAGCGGGGCGCGTGCCCCCATGTAGGCAGATTGCGTGGGGGTATGGCCCCCATGCACTTCACTGGCACCTGAACCTGACTATGAACAAAACTGGGATTTGGGAAAGTGAGACACATTAATTTTATACGTAAAAATATTAGGAATAGGTCTATGGTCTGTATATATCTGTTTCACGAGGTGAAAGGGAGAATTTAAAAATTTTCAGAAATATCAGGAGATCAGGGCCGATCCAGAAGTAAATAATTCTGTATGTTTATGATGCAGATGTTTAATTATGCTATGACGACTGGCTCAGTTTGCTTGTTTGTATAGTGTATGCAGATTTATATCAAAATTACGTGACGATACACGATACCACAGTCTGTGACAATACTGACCGTTTTTTTAGTCTTTTCCTAGGCTGTCGCTGTTAGCATATCAGTTATTTCGTTAAATCATGATTCACAACATAGAATAGATGGTCATATTTCGTATGTCGTGCTTTATTACAAACGAAGAAATACATTTTATGCAGTTTAGATGTTTTTCCAGTCTTCTATGAATAAAAATGAAACTGCAATAAAGTAGTTTTTTCTGTAGTGCTACTGCCCCTTGTCCCCATGTAGATCTTAAAAACCCGGCGCCACTGCGTGGTACTAAACTATCCCGATATATCGCGATATCACGACATAACGTGATATTTGAATATTTCACGATATATCGATATTTAGTCATATCGCGATATTTTCACCGACGATATATCGAATATAAAATTTTCAATATCGCCCAACCCTAATCCTAAATGCCAATTTGAAACAAAATATTAATTAGGTAAATGTCATAAAAAGTGTCAGTTGTAGTTGTTTTACCAGATTATAAAAATGCCTCATATTTTCAGTCATAGGGAATATGCAGATCATGTACGCCACTTACACCTAATGGAATTTCGCCAATGGACATTCGCCTAATACTCCTTCGCCAATTCCAATCTGGCGAAATGTAAATTCGCCAAAATCAAATTCGCCACCCCCTCTTTCGCCTAATCCATTTTCGCCAAGAACACTCTCACCAAAACTATTTTCGCCCTTTGCATTTTCGCCAAATCGACTTTCGCCAATGTTAAAAATGCAATTGAATCGGTGAATGAAAGAACAGTATAAGCGCCAAAACTGACATTTTTAACTGAGATAGCCAACATGATTCAAACACGTCAACCCATCAGTGAGCGAAAAAGCAGTACATAAACCTCATGCTTTGATTCAATACCGACAACGCTGTTTGAGAGATGAGTGGAAGAACGATACAAGTGCGGCGGTTATACTGTTCCATCACTCAGTGACAAATAAAATCATTTTTGACTTTGCTAAATCTGTTTACAAATATTTATTGCAAGCTCGAAAAGCGTTATATTAATTTTGCGAAGTGAAAACTCTGCTATTTCCATAATAGAATTTTAAATGTTAATTGCTGTTGTAATAGAAATCATTTTGGGACCGTTCGTCAATCTCAAAACTCCCGTTTCAAATTGGCGAGTGTCCATTTGTCAAAAATGCTATTGGCGAGCATACCATTGGCGAAATTCTACTTGGCAAAAATACACTTGGCAAAACTACCCTTGGCGAATGTGGTATTGGCAAGATTACCTTTGGCGAAGGTAGATTAGACCAAATTGACATTGGCGAATGTGGATTGGCGAAATTACATTAGGCGAAAATGGGGGGAATCAAAACATGGTGTTTGTTTATGGATTTTGTAATGGTAATTCTGTTCGTTCGGTAGAAGAGTATCGACGTCGTTTTCCGAATCGAAGAAATCCAATAGGCAAGTGTTTCAAAATGTTTTTACACGTGCAAGCGAAACTGAAATGCTCCCAAGTGCACGTATTGCTTCTGAAAAACTTGATTAACTTTTTGAAAAGAAAAACCTAATTATCTCTGAAACGAATGAAAATTGGATTTCAACATATGAGCTTATTTTGCTTATTTTAACTTCTTGGACATGTCTTTAAAATATTTCAATTTCCTCCGGAATCACCCTGTATAATAAATAACTATTTTTCACGATAAATATGCTACATAATCAAGTAAAAGTGAAACAAAATTTTATTTATTTATTATTTGTCTTCAGTATAAGTGCCATTGTGACATACTCCACGACAATCACAGCTTGACGTGTATGACAGGTTGGCATCTCTTTTGCATTTGCATACCATAGCTTTGCACTTGCAAGAGATTAATTCTGTGCATGCCTGTGGCACAGCTTTCAAGGTCATTAGAACAGGCACTACACCATCGTCCTCTTCACGCCAGCTACACTCCCAGGTGTAGCACCTAAGTCTGAAGATGAGCCCTCTTGATGTGCAGCCGAATTGAAATCAGATGCAAGAGGTAGTTCCTAAACTGATCAACTAACTACTAAGGAAGAATCGTATTAGAAGAGAGCCTTGGACAAAATCTGATCAAAATGTAACGCTCCCAATAATACAATTACATACTACCATTGTTTATTAAGAAGATAGTTAGTCAACCGGAGGTTGTTTCTGAACCACGACTGATAGATGGCGAGTGCCTTAGCATTGCTTTTAAATAGGACGTGGCAATCGCCATCTATCAGTCGTGGTTCAGAAACACCTCCAGTTGTCTAACTATCTTCTTAATAAACAATGATACTACGAATGAACAACAAAAGAAGAATACAACTATTCCGACGTTTTATCAATACAGGAATCTGTAGGTATATCACCACACCTATTCACTTGCTACATAAACGACGTCAAGTCGTGAGAAGACCAAGAAAGCGCTACATTCCGATGTTCATATCAGTAGAAGAAAGGTTGGCAACGGCAGTAATAAGACTCCAACCTTGCATGAGTAAAAACGTGGAGAACGAAATGCGCCCAGAAAAAATCCAGGCAATCGTCTTTGGGAGGAAAATGACTTCCCACTTCCTTCATCAAGAAGTTCACAATGAAAATTCAGTGTATGCCGCAGATAAAGGAGCTGGAATTACTTACGCATGAAAATAGACAAACAGCATTCAACAACCATGTGAAAAAGACGATGACAAAAGGTAAAACGCCATTCGGACGAAAGGTAAATACGTTTACTTTTAGACCACCGAGGTAGTTGATCGAAACAGTATCATTAGAGACAACCTTGGAATCCTAGTACACCCCTGATGTCGAATCTCAGAAATTAGGAAAAGAAAAGACTAAAAACGGCGCTAAGTAGCAGTTACGAATGGCACGTCAAAATGTCTACAAATTTGACTCCATATAGCTTTACGCGGTGTGCTATTAAAATATTTCATTTTACGCTTATCTTAATTAAGTTTAATTAACGAAAGTAAGCTTTATGTCAACATTTCCAGATACAGTGACATAGCTTTTCAAATTATCGCACGTGGTATCTAAATTTTATCTAGAAATGACTTTACGTACCAGCAAACAGACATAATTTTCTTATTAAAGCAATATTTTTAGATCTACTGGCCCGACGAAAACGGCTCTTTATATTTGCCAGAATGGGACTTCTACTTAGTCCGTCCCTGTTGAAGAAATACTGAACAATTTTAGAAACGTGGAAATGTTGGCATGTGACGCAATTAATTAATTCAGACATCGTTTCACATTCATCGAAATGATAGTGTTCGAACATGGAACATTGAATTGTTTCAGAGGAAGAAAAGGAAGGAGGAAGTGGTGGGGTTGTACGGAAGTACGCAATGGATTTTCAAATGCCATTACACAACTGTAACACGGATTTTGACACGAGACCTGAAACTAAACCCATATAAAATTATAATAACAACAAAAACGGTTGTGGAAGAACCACATTTCTCATTCGCAGTTTATAAATGGAATTCTGGGTCCAAGAACACCAAAAGTTCAGTTACTTACCTGGATGCGATAACAAACAGGTTTAGCTTAAAATTCACAATAGATTCACCAGAAACCACTAGGTACATTCCAATACAGTGACTGTATGGTACACGGAATTCCTTGTCTGTCGAAACATCTGGTTCCAACAAGATGGGACTACAGCCCAGAGACAGCGATGCAGAGAGCACCTTGACAGAAACCGTTGGAAGCAGCAACGAGCAACTGGCAGAAAATGTGGGCGACGGGTGAAAAGTGGGAGGACAAGGAGAGCGGTGGTGGTGGCCTCCCCGGACGTTAAAAAGGCGACTCGCGTGATTTTAGGGGCCATCAACAAAACGAACATCCCGAAGGACAGATTGAAAAGCCACAATTCGACATGAGGTTAACAGAGGGGTACCACAAGAGTCGATCTTAAGGCGACTGCTGTGGAATATAGCATACGACCCCATGCTAAGGTTAGATTTGCCGAGGGGAGTCGGTTTGGTGGTTTATACGGACGACGTCACAATCATAGCCGAAGAAGTGTGGAGCAAAAACCAATGATGGTGGCGTGAGGAGGGTGGTCAACACCTGGACAACAACTTCCTTTCGCCTTTATTGATGTAAATGGTGTTGTTGTTGGCCTTGGCTGGGGCAAAGTGCCCACAAGTTTACTATTTTTCAGATACCAGTTAGAAAATCTTTAAAATGTGCCGTTTTGGTGAGTATAAAGGGTGTCCAACGATCTGGGGGTGGAAGATTCCGTCTACACTGTTAACTTAAAAAGGATCTAATAACAGATTATTGTGGTCGATAACGAGGAGCACCTTGTAAAAATATTTTTGAATACAGGATGACCCATTTCGGAGTACTATATTTTTAAATGGAATGCCCCATATATTTTTATAGGTATATGTATCTATTTGAATTCTCTGTTAAATACTCACCAAAATGATATAAGGCTACGACTAGTAAGCAATACCCGAGTTATTGATATTTTTATGTAAAAAAATTAGGCTCCTTGTTCCGCCATATTGAAAGACATCTGAGTGAATTTTCGGATTTGTTTTTCCAATGTGTCTAGTTTTGCACTCTTTTCTCGTTTGTATACTGGGTGGTTCATCTTGCCCAATGTTATTTTTATTAAATGGTACACCCTGTATTTTATTACAGATTTGAATAGCATTTTCTACGAGCTAATTTTTTTACAGACAGATGTCAATAACTCACGAACGCGCACCGTTAGTCGTAGTACGTTAGTACGTAGTAGTAGAACCGTTAGTACCTTACCAATCTTATCGTTCAAATATATAGGGCGTTCCATTTAAAAAAACAAAAGTTTGGTATAATGCTCGAAAAGAATGACATTGAGTAGCATCAAAATTCCTACCAACAAAAATGATATTCAGGATTTTCCTTGCGGAAGCCTGAAAATTCATTTGCCTGTTTCTTTATAGTTGTGCACTTAATTTCACTTTTCTTTCTAATGCATTTTGCCTGCGGTGTTTGTTAACTGGTACTACCAGAACATCTTTAGCTCGATGACTAATCTGCCTTATTCGAATTTAAACATTTTAGCTAAAAATGAAAATAGGAATCGAGGCATTATGAAAAATAGTAATTATAATGTTGTCATTAGTAGTTTTGGTCTAATGGATCGTAAAAATAAAAATATTCGATATTTTTTTAAATATGTATACGTATAGCACCTGCTCATTTTATTTATTTTCCGGTTTTCGTCTCTGGCCATTTTCATTATGGTAGCCTTCGAAATATAATCAAAGTTAGTTAATTACAGCCCTGGTATTACTCCATAATTTATTATTGGCAGCAAACTGGTTTCGTAGTGAAACCTGAAAAAGTATGCCATTTTAATTAGATTTCAATCTATTATCTAACCAAAATTTGCACATTTTCTAACGAGTATCTGCTGGAGGAACCAGTTCGAAATATTAGGATATGTTAATATGTAAATAAGGCACCCACCTACATAAAGAAGCACACCTACTTAGATATATCTTTTCGGATTTTTTCAGGTTATTCCGTAATTGCGAATAGTTTTCGATTGTCAAACGGGGGGGGTAGGTTTTTCCGCCTTAATTTGCATAACGTGATAAAAAATTTAGGTATGTGCATCCTACGCTACTTACCAATTCCCAATTCTTGTCACGCGCCATTACTTTCTAATGCCAAAGCAAGTCGCTAGATTCATGCCGAAGCGATGCAAGTATGGATTTCATGACCGAGGTCATGACCTGTCAACTTTTTTCTGTTACTAACAAAGATTGGGTGCACGATTAACCAATCGGCCGATTTTAATTATGCTAACTTAAATCCTTACCCCGCGTTCCCCAGCAAACCCCCACAGTAGGTAGGTGTAGGTAGGTCTGATAAAATAAATTAGTGTTGTTGGTTTTTTTTTGTAATGAACCCTTCATAAATTATTAACAATTATATATAATTGTGTATCACATGTCGTCCCCCCTCAGAGAAGACTCATTTATTAAAGCTGTTAAAAGTTAATGTGGAAGCTAGAGAAGTTGTTAGTGTTCAGGACATTGAATAATGAATAAATTAATGGGGTGAAATAACACACTTCGTAACAGCCTTTTTTTTAACGTGCATTTCGGCATCGATAGTGTAAATTATGTTTTCGCGCGCAGATATCTATAAAAAAAATCAAAGTGGCAACGATGAGTGCGTAAGCGTAAAATTATTATAACGTAAACGTAACACGACGATTATCAATGTCAAAGTTTCAAAATATGCAATCGATAACATTACGCAAACTACCCTTCTGTCATCACCCCTTGACTTTCTATTGTCGTTTTTTATTTTCACCGACTCGACAAATTCATTGAAATGTGGCAAACCTTTTTCCTTTGTTTCAAAATCTGATCAATTATAGGTCGTGGTTAAGTATTTGGCACCTTCGCGTAACAATTTTCAATTGTAGAAATCTACAAGAATCGTACACCCAGTAGATACTTTATGTACATAATTTACAAAATAATGTTGATAATCCGTACGTCAGCCGAATTTTTGTCCACGAAAAATCGAAATCATTTGTGTTTTCTAGGGTTGAAAATCATCTTTCACATACAAATACAACAGAATATCTCGCCGTAAGAACAGCGGGGGGCCCCGAAGTTTAAATATATAGCTTGAATTTCACAACCTCGAAACACATGGAACAACAAAAGAATGTTTGACACCACTGTAAAAAGTACCACTGATGAGAACTGGGGACTCAAAAAACAAAACTAAAGAAAAATAATTATTGCTACAGAGCGATGGAGTACTCGAGAATGTCGAATGAAGGATATCCATTAAGTTGGACCCCCCACCAACAGAAAAAAAATTCCGACTACTTAAAAAAATTAGTGCTAATTATGTGCTAATTTGTTACCGTATTCAAAATTTTGTTGCTCAAGAAAAACAGCAGTAAATAAGAAATGAAGTGGGTGGGGCCAGTTTAACGTAAAGCTGGACCCCCCACAAAAAAAAAGCTTATTGCGTACAAGAAAACGAATGAATGTCAGGCGGGAATTTGTTGCTAATTTGTTGCTGTAAAATAGCAATAACTAATTTGCAAAAGAAGTTATGTAGGTATCCTTTTACAAATGAAAACGATTCATTGTAAAAGACAAACACCATACGTGATTTGAGTTTCCCTAAAAAAGGATAGCGATAGAAAATTAGTTATTAAAACATCAATCAGTTTAAGAAAATCTAAATTAAAATTATTAGGCATACTTACCTACCCTGTACCCACTTCGCTAAAATAACCACGATGCGTTTGCCGCCCCCACGCGACGCAAGTAAGTCACATTGCCTTTATTTATTTGCATTTACAACTTCATGTTAAAATAGTTATTACGTAAAATTGATCATCACATTACAATTAACAATACTTTACAGATTAACGCGTTTGTTACTAAGAAAATGAAGGAGAATCGATACGCCCTCACGCGGGACTTTTCGTTGTTTTAATTTGCATAAACAATTTGTTGCTCAAATAGTTATTGCGTAAAATTGTTCTTCGCACTATACTTAACGATAATTTATACATAATGAAATTTGTTGCTAATTATAAACAATAAAAAACGACGGAGAATCGATGTGCTTCTCATACGGGACTTTTCGATGTTTTAATTTGCATAAACAATTTGTTGCTCAAATAGTTACAGCGTAAAATTGTTTTGCGCACTATACTTAACAATAATTTATACATAATGAAATTTGTTGCTAATTCTACAAACAATAAAAAACGACGGAGAATCGATGTGCTCTCATAGGAGACTTTTCATTGTTTTAATTTGCATAAACAATTTGTTGCTCAAATAGTTACTACGTAAAATTGTTTTGCGCATTATACTTAACGATAATTTATACATAATGAAATTTGTTGCTAATTATAAACAATAAAAAACGACGGAGAATCGATGTGCTCTCATACGGGACTTTTCGATGTTTTAATTTGCATAAACAATTTGTTGCTCAAATAGTTACTACGTAAAATTGTTTTGCGCATTATACTTAACGATAATTTATACATAATGAAATTTGTTGCTAATTACAAACAATAAAAAACGAAGGAGAATCGATGTGCTCTCATAGGAGACTTTTCGTTGTTTTAATTTGCATAAACAATTTGTTGCTCAAATAGTTACTACGTAAAATTGTTCTTCGCACTATACTTAACGATAATTTATACATAATGAAATTTGTTGCTAATTATAAACAATAAAAAACGATTCTCCTTCATTTTCGTAGTAACAAACGCGTTAATCTGTAAATTATTGTTAATTGTAATGTGATGATCAATTTTACGTAATAACTATTTTAACATGAAGTTGTAAATGCAAATAAATAATGGCAATGTGACTTACTTTGCGTCGCGCGGGGGCGGCAAACGCATCGTGGTTATTTTAGCGAAGTGGGTACAGGGTAGGTATGCCTAATAATTTTAATTTAGATTTTCTTAAACTGATTGATGTTTTAATAACTAGTTTTCTATCGCTATCCTTTTTTAGGGAAACTCAAATCACGTATGGTGTTTGTCTTTTACAATGAATGGTTTTCATTTGTAAAAGGATACCTACATAACTTTTTTGCAAATTAGTTATTGCTATTTTACAGCAACAAATTAGCAACAAATTCCCGCCTGACATTCATTCGTTTTCTTGTACGCAATAAGCTTTTTTTTTGTGTGTGTGGGGGGGGGGGGGGGTGTCCAGCTTTACGTTAAACTGGCCCCACCCACTTCATTTCTTATTTACTGCTGTTTTTCTTGAGCAACAAAATTTTGAATACGGGAACAAATTAGCACATAATTAGCACTCATTTTTTTAAGTAGTCGGAATTTTTTTTCTGTTGGTGGGGGGTCCAACTTAATGGACAAGGGTTACAAAAAAAGAATTCCAAATGTTGAAAATAAAAAAAGAATTTCAGTAGAAGAGTACATGTTCAATGGGGAGACGAAAGAGGAGAACATCAAAAGATGAAGTAGAAGAACTCTTGGAGAAGACGTTTGAAACAAGAAAGCACGAAGAGACCTGTTAAGAGGGCAGGCAGCGACAACTCTATATTTAAAAAAAATTAAAACAGGAAGTCACCGTTTACAGCTTATTGGCCATTGTAGTACCAAATTGTTCGATACTATTTCTCCCGCGCTTCTCTGCAAACTACCTCACATATGAAGTTCCACAGGGAGGAATCCATCTGAGGCCCCCTCGGCCCCTCCTTACTCTTAGGAGTGGGCCCGCTATTTTCTACTCTTTGAGGATATTTGTATCTTTAACAAAGTACAGGATAGTAAGGCGTATTTTCGTTACTTTCATTTCCAACTAAGCGTTCTTTTGCCTTAGACAAATGACGTGGTATCTTTCTCATCACAACCCCTGCTTATCGGGCTCTTGGCCAGTCCCATGTTGTGCAGGTGCTTATTCAGACAACAGTGGCTTGTAATATGAAGATGGACGTTCCCAAATCCCCGTTTGGCTTTTCCAGGAAAATCTTGGCATGGTTCTGTACTGGAATTTTCGACCAGCCTCTGCAATACTATTCTGTGAATATTTCCTGAATCTTAAATTCTAGAGTACCTACGATTCCCGCGTGCTCAAACTATAAAGATATTCGTTTAGTAAGTATCTCTTTCAATAGCTGAGCTACCGCTATCAGGATTGCATATACCTCGACTTGGAACACGGTCGCTTTTTGTTCCAGGCTTACAGAGGTTCTGCAGGCCTGTCTATTGTTTCAGTGCACTCCCGAACCAGTGCCCTTGGTAGTTTTCGAGAAGTCTGTGTAATATACGATTCTATTCAGCTTTATTTTACCGGAATTATTCTACCAGTCGCACCGAGTGGGGACAAAATTTAGTAGAACAAACTGTTTTGGTTATGGAGTGCGAAGAGTCAAGCAAAGAATGGTACCATGCGTCGTCGCCGAAACCAAAAAAATTACAATTAATGGACTTCCACAAAGTACGTTCAGAGAAAATTAATTTCATTAAGTTGTTATCACTTCACCACATCTACACCGTTTTTATGTAATAAGTCAGAAGACGAAACAAGTAGCTAACTTTATTTAAAAAAACAATATGGAAGTTGAAGTCTAATTGCAACTAATATGGAATAGCACCACAAAATTGCTCCAAAAACTACAGGAACCAATCAAGACGGGTTGTCCCTATTCGGGACTGACAGCTCACAAATGCCAAAAATGATTTATGGTGCCGCAAGCCTTAAGCATGATGGTAATTTTGTAGCAAATAGTTCCAAAGATGCCCACAATCATCAATATTCTGTAATGAATATTACAACTCTCAACATTATTTGAGCTGCCTCACAAGAAATTTAGCCTTTATCTCAATAGAGATTGGTAACTATCATTCCTCTCTGTTCTGGATCTCTTATGTGGAACCGTTCAGATTTCGTAACCGTGAGTACCTTTTCCTATCGATTCCTTTTGTTCATTCAACCTTGTCCTCCACTATGAATTCTTCTTTTTATGTTGGTTAAAAGTTCTTGTTCTCATTAGAAACTGGATAAGGTAACAGTATGGAAAGGCTTAGAAAAGATTTGGTGTCTGTCCAAAGGGCATAACAACGTAAACTGAAATTTGAAGCTTATCTACTTGAATATATTTCGTCGTTGTCTGTGGAAAAATCATTGGCAAATGTTTTTTTTTCGTTTCTTTGTCAGCACAAAGCTCTCCTCCTCTCTCGTGAGCATGAGATAACAATTTGACTTAATGACATGTTCAGTTGTATGCGCAGAAACGTCATTATGGGCAGTGGATGAGTGGCCCAAACATTCATTGTGTTTCCCACTTTGAACCCGCCATCCACTTGAAGAACGAACTTCTTTTCACAAGGCAATCTCCGTGAACAGAGTTTCTCATTTCACGAATTTCCGACTTAGTTTTCATAATAACTCGACGCACTTAGAAATCACGAATGATTTGAATGGCAAAACGGTAAACTGGTCCTGAAGTCACTGCTGCCAATTTCCGAATGTTGCGACGACAGAAATTTACATTGTTCGCGTTTCTAATGGAAGATACCTATGCCTTACTGAAACGATGAAGAGACGGGCACAAATGTTTTCTTCCAGAAAATTCCAGAACTGTAGATAAGTAAACATAGTTATAAGAAATAATAACACCTTATACGCTTTTCAAGTCCAGAACGAACAAAGGAACTTCCTCTCTTCCACTGTGATACTGTGTGCCGTTCCAGAAGTGACTAAAGAATTTTTGGTAGTTGTGAAAATATCACTGAAAATCGTTTACTCGATAAGGGAGGCAACTGGAGTTAATTCGAGTTAATTCCACCTTTTCTACTATCATTGCCTTTAACCAAGTTTCCAACTAGGGTTTGTGTGAACTCCAGAGAATCAGCATTTAAGATGATCGCACTGAACATTCCAGAACGTGCCAGAAGTTAGTTTTCCAAAATACGTTACAAAGAATTGTAGAAGGTTTGAAGATGCCTAATATCGAAACCAAATTCGACATTTTTTGCCCAAAAAGTAGCAATACAGATGTATCGAGTAAGTATTTATATTTATATTTTAAACGTTAAATTTACATTATATAGCCATTACAAAGAGTTTTACACAAAGTTGTACAACTTATCTGCTTCTAAATTCAAGAACTATAACTGCGATACTAAGGAATCGTTTCCAAGACCAAATGTGCTCAACGACATACTCGACACTGAACTGCTTCAATCCAATATTCACTTCTGTGCAAAAATTATCAATATATACAGAACTTATAAGTTAAATATCCGTCCATAGTGTTAAATTAGTTGTAAGGAACCCATAGTTTCTGCACCAACCCGAAAAGAAAAAATTCCTTAAATAAAGCAGGCAGGCAGACGAACCAAGTGGCCACAATAGCTGCGCAACTTTGAATTTAGAATTTGAGGGACTTTAGCGCTATTGGGTAATCTCATCATATTTCAACGCATCCTACCAAACCAGAAATTGAAGTACCTCCTGCTCTCATCCAAAATATCCCTTCATCTGCATGACTGTCCTTGACAGAAGCTCATTTTTCTAATAGTACTAGACACACTTGCTAACTGAATAAATTAACTTATGTCAGTTAATTATTACAATTATTAGTGATAATTTCTCTCAGCCGCATGTGGTTACAAGGCCATCTTGCGTATCTCAAGACAATGAAGACGTGAAAAAGCTGCACCCTTCCCCGCTTTTATTTATCGATATCCATCAGTTCTGGAATAGTGAGAGAAAAGAAAGTTAGTTACCATATTTAGTTAAAAAAGTTGGCAAGGAAGAAGTATCAAAAATAATTGGTAACAACATTCAAACTTGTTTCATGCAGTAAAATTGTGAGAATGAGAAAAGAAACATTTACCATTAACCCCTATATGGATACTTGAAATATTTTGGAAAAAATGATGACCATAGAATAGAAAAATACTCGGAAAAATGTATGTCTCCAGATCGTCTTTGGTGAGTAAATTAAAGCTCACTTTTCCTGATGAAATATTTTTGGCAACAATTTCAAGTAATTCCAAAATGCAAGAATGTACGAAAGTCCGAAAGTACTAATTGACTAAGACACCTTCTACTCATAAGAAAATTGAAGATGAAGCGGATGAGGATAAAGCGAATCAGGTGCCATTTTAGAAAGAGATCATCTCTTCTACTTCAACGGAATTAAAAATCAAGTACTGTTTACATTGACTGATATTATACCGGGTGTACGTAAACGAATAACGAAATATCAAAGATGGACGCTCCAGCTTCTTCAACTCTGTGTTTTAGTTCTGCCAGGTCAGCAAGTGATGGAGGCAATCTTTCATAAAACCGCAAAAGAAATATTTGATTGGTAAGTATAAGTGATCTTATATACCATAGTTGCTGTTGCTTCTTAAGGCGTCTTGGAGGGGAAGGGATAAAAAGATAAGAAGCAACAGCAACTATGGTATAGCTTGTCTCAATTTATATCGTCTTGAAACTTATCTCGTAAAAGGATTTATTTTCAAATCTGTATTGTTAGCAGATAAACACGTTGTAAATGCCTAACTCATTGACATAACAAAGGGGGACCTCTCGGTATTTTATGACAGGGCATCAGAGGCGGGCTAAGGTAAAAATATTAATATTGCAATTTTATTTCAAGGCATCCGTTTTATTTTAAATAAATTACGAGTTTTAAACTAAATTATACGATATACAAATTACTCGTATTATACTTACAACAACAATGATTCTTAACGACTGATACTAATTAGTAATTATTAATTTGAATTATTATAGCACTGGGTGACGCATACCTAACCCAACCCCGAGTGGGCTGGTAGGCATTTACAACGTGTTTATCTACTAACAATGCAGATTTGAAAATAAATCCTTTTACGAGATAAGTTTCAAGACGATATAAATTGAGACAAGCCATACTCTCAGTCCGAACCACAACCGGTTATGCCAATCACCATACTCCAATTTTTTATGACAAAGCTTGTGCAAATCAATCTACATCACAGTATGGCGGCATCTACTACTCGAGTAAACGTTCACATGACTATCAGAAGTGTCTTTTGAAGTAAGCTATCCCGCGAAAGAGAAAAGAGCCTCAAAAATAGTGACATGGTGGAATGGGGGACTCTCCCGTTTACATGTGTAAACTAGAAAGCTTTTAATGAAACAAAAACGAGACTCTTCCGGCGGTTCCATGAGAAAATCGAGCAAATTCCAGAAGGTGCCAGAGTTAAAAAAGTCTTACATCGAGGAAAAAAAGGATTACACAAAGACCGTGAAGGAGGCTCTGGAACTTTTGCTTCAGTCACACTTCCCGGGATCAAGGACTCTCAAAAAACTAAAATTAGATGTTCGGTGAAAGATTTCCAACCCGTTTAAATCCCCAGGGATGGGTGAATTTTCTCTGCTTTATTACAAGCACGATATGCACGGTATTAAGACAAGCACTGACCTGGTATACAAGAAAGAGAGCATACTGAAACACCACATTCGGAACGATGTACTTACTGGGGATGTGCCCATCAGCGAAAAATCACTTATGGGATGCAAACCGGCCAGTGAAGTTACTTTATTGGTCGAAAATTTCAGAACAGGTTCATTCCAAGATCTTCCTGGACAATAGAACCAGTGATTTAGCGGTACCCATCAAATAAACAACTGCACAACATGGGAGTTGAGGCATACACATAGGCAAATGAAAAGAAGTAACGAAGATTCATCCCACCAAAATCCTGGATTCTGTTAAAGATACAGGAATCCTTGAGGGGTGGACGATAGCAAGGGGTGCAATATATGAATGGATAAAGACAGTAACAAAAGAAAAATGCACAGACGAGGACCAAACACTCTAAGAATAATGTAACCCACTTTTTAATGGAAAATCCAAACTATCGTCACTCGGTTAATTTAAAGTGATCCATATTCTGAAACGCTCGCATAAGAAAGTGATGCAATTTAATGCCAAACCATAGACATTACTTTCGTAAACCTGAATTTGGAAACGATCCAGAAGTATCTCCCTCCCTCCTCGTGCCCAAAAAAAACTTCCTCATCTGCATGACTATCCTTGACCGAGGCGCATTTTTCTGATAGTACTACACCTGCTAACTGAATAAATTAACTCATACCGATTAATTATGACAATTAGTGATAGTGTGACAGTTTTCCTAGCGTAGGTACAGAAATTGCCACTTCCAGTAGCGAATGATTAGAAAAACATGTTATTGAGATAAATTTGTGCATTTTTTAAAGGTTCAAGTCAAGTCAAGTTCAATGTGTGACATTGATAATTTACAGGTATCAAAATCACGTTTTTTTACAATACTCATTTAAATGAGTAAGTTATCCTTGTAAAAATAGCATTATCCCCAGCTGATGTAATGTTAGTTAGGCAGGTCGTAAAAGTACTTGTCCGAAAAGTTAACCAAAATCGATTCCCTTTCAATTCCTTTGTTCAGTTATTTGGAAAAATTTCGGCCGCCCAAATGTTTACAAATATTTTACGGAAAGCCGGTTTGGGGTGATAATTAAGGTTGTATAGCTTACGAGCTGTCGTCCAACTTGTATTTGCCTTACATAATCGTAGTAAGTGAGTAAAAAAAAAAACAAAAGGATCGCGCGAACAGTTGAAGTTTTGTTGTTCGAAACACAGATAGTGAAAGTGGAGTTTTTATGGCATATTTACGAAAATGTGATTGTCTCACCTGCCCCTGACAAGTCAGAATCTTCTATCTCGTCATCAGATTCCGTTCCCGAATCGTGATCCTCATCAGCCTACGAGAAAAAAAATAAAATAAGCCTTCAATACGAACGTGGGATATCCAGTCGGCCATATTTAACCGGCTCCGAAATTGCTCATTATTTCAAAATTTAAGCGATAAATATTGGCAATTTTCCGTTTAAAACATAAATCATTAACGTACAAATCGGCCGATTGAAATTTGAAGCGAAAATATGTACGGTAATTGGTAAAAATTTAAACGGAAACTTGCATTCCTTTGTTCCAGCCAAAGAGGCAGCCATTTTTCACTCAGATATGACCTTCACTGGGGTTATCCTGGTGAAAATTTCATTTTTTTTACATAAATTTTTAGTAACGTTACCTTTTCGGTAAAATTGTCCTCATTTATTGAATGCGTCCGCAGTTTATGCGTAAGAAACTTTAGCATATTTCGCTTTCGAGAATACTTCAGTTCTGGTTTCGCCGCCACAATTACCGATTTTTAATTAACAATTAAAGAATCTAAACACTTTTCCGCCACAAAAACATTCCCATAACTTACGCTAACTTTGTAGTTATACAAAAATATTTATCGGACATTTCCCGGAAAACCTCAACGATTACTTTTCAACGACCGGACCGTACTATACTACTCATTGTACGTGTAGTCAGCTGCACTACGTGCGAGGAACATTCGATTCTTACTACAAGGGGGAGGCGGGACGGATTCCTTTTCTTACGCACCACCACATTCGAAAACACTAAGCCACCACTTTCAAATACAGTACGAACCACCACAAATCACTTCTATTCCCGTCAACCTCGACAAGTACGCCCCAAAATCCGACAATTTTCAATAGCAATTCCACAACGCAGTCCCCCTTTGCTCACAATAGACCGCTCCATAACCCATTGATGACAGAGGTAGGTCTGTTTGCGAGAACCAATCTGATTGGTCGGATTTAGGCTTTAACTCGTTCATCCACGCTTGTGATGGCTTTTCCGTCTCTCCTCGCTTATTGCATAATAGGAATCCTAGTTTAATGCGTATGGCGTAGTATATATAAACTAGAGAAGTTAAAACCGACATTACTAGAGCAATTGCATCTATATCCGTTTCTCTTCAATACATGAAAGGATTAACGCGTAAAACGAAGATAAACGCATAAAACCCCATGTTTTGAAGCATATATGTGTTAGTATGCTTTTACTGTTTTCAACAACGTTCATTATATTTATAAAGCGGCAAATGAGAATTTTTAGTCTTTGTGTTCGCGTTCCATTCCAGCTTATTTCAAATACACTTCGCTGTTTCGATGATAACTCGTAGGGGAGTCATGAAGTGTAGTATAATGCACTTTGTGAATGAACACCGATATGGATGGTGCTGAATTGTGACTCCCAAACTACCCTTTGTTCTCAAAATTGAGTCTCTTATCCATATGTCTTTAGTATATCGGGACTGTTTTGCTCTATTGATTGACGTGAAAAAAATATCAGCCCTTTTCGTACATTTCTCCTCTATAATTCGTCTTCGGACGTGAAATAAATTTAATTCATCCGTGAAGTTTTCTGTAAAATACCATTATAAAAAATACAAATTACGACAAATTAATAATTTATTATTATTACGATAAAATTCCAAGAAAATCTCAGAATTACGACAAAAATTTCAAAATTACGAGAAACCAAACTCCACTGGCATTATGTCATAGCCATACAGGTGCGACACTACAAAATTACATTCGTGCTTTTAATTTTTTGACCAGTTATCAATTAATACAGTTCTTTCACTAAGACTAGAAACTCTTCATTTACCAATCCAATAATGTGCCTTATCGCGAGGCGTAACAGCATCCGGACGTTTGTGTTTCAGATTTATTTCAATATAATAATCTTTCTATGTGAAAGACATAAACCTTTATGTACCCCACTGCGGCTCGAAGTATATAAACCCATCCAAGTTTGTAAACGGTGCGGGTGAGTTGGATTTGGATATCTCCACATGGGGCAGTTGCTCCAGTGATGGAGCAGCTGCTGTGGTGGTTGTACCGAAATACTCGTCTGGTTCAACAGAGTTACCTACCCTCACTTTTAGAAAGGAACACCTACAATTAAGCTTTCTTCGCCTGGCGTTGAGATTAGGCTAGGCGTCTTCCTCATTGCCGACTACTTTCAATTCTATGCTATCAGCTTGATCCTTCACGGCTGTGTTGAAGAGACGCCAGTTGCCTACCCTCCGGGCGCCACGCCGTTTCACTATCACCAGGTCTTCGAGTTCTTCCGGTACCCAAATGGCAATGGATGTATTACCTCTAGGTGTGCAGACTCCTATAATAGTAAATGGTTGCCAATCACCATCTTCAACCGCTCCAGAGAATGGTTGTTTCCAGGATCTCGCTCGACTATCTCCAGCCCTTGAAGGTGGCTATAATTGGGTTTGCAGATGCGAAAAGATGCTAATCAAAAACCTTCGCCAGGTGGTTTTGCAACATATACGCGTGGTCAGCTGTAGACTTACTCACTCGATTGCCACCCTGGGTTGCCTTTCAGTAGCTTCTCTGTGGCTCCGGTTGCGATACAGTCTGGCTTATGGTAGTGAAATTTTGAAACTTTAAACTGAAAATTACATCTGACTTGCAACCGGAGGCTTGAACTGTTTACATTGTAAACTGAAAAGTATGAACTGAAACGTCATCAAATTGCAGCTTGAAAACGAGAAACTGCAAATATGTTGGCTATTTGGCATTGAATTGATGTTGGCCTGTAGTAGTTGATGCCCTCTTGAGTGATTCCTTTATGTACCTATCGGAATTACTCGAGAAATTTTTAATTCATCTGGGTAATGTCCTTCTTCCATTGATTTGTTAATTATCTGTGCTGACAATTACTTTATTATCTCTAGATAATTATGTCTCCTGCGATCTCATCGATGCCTGCATGTGATATCAATTGTTTCTTGTATTTGTCAAGGTAAATTACCTTTGTTTGAGAGTGCCTGCGTTTGGGACCGATTTTTCCAATTTCTGTGAGGCGTGCCTTAAAATTGTTGGCAATTTTATGATCAATCTTCAGTTCTATATTTCTGTGATGTTCGGTTATTCGTTCTTCATTTACCTACTATTTTCCAACATTCTTTACTGATTGTATTGTTGCAATGTTTTTTTCTTTTGTCGTTATACGTACTCTTTGTTTTTTTAATTACTTCTCTATTATTTTTCTTGCTGTTTTGAATCTTAATTATACAGATTTTTTAAGTCAGCGGTTATCAATTTATTTATCTTTATTTTTGAAAGTCTAATCTCGTTTTTTAAAGCAGTCAAGTGTTGTAGGATTTATTGAACAGATATAAATATATCCTACATAGATTAATTTTGTATATGTAACTTATTTATTATTCTCTCTGTTAGAGTGTCACAGAGTCTAGTTTTGTTTTTTATAGTGTACATTCTGCATACTTTTTTGGATAGTTTAACTAATGGTTTGGTAACTGTGGTGCGACAAATGGTTCTCTATCATTTTTGGTGTCATATGTACTGTCTTTGACCTATATACTCTTTGCTTTGACTTTAGTTTGATACTGTGACATCGGCAACCAACATATCACATAATAGATGATGTTAACGTGTATGTATAATATATTTCATAAATAAAAAAGCTAAACATTACTTCATCTGTGGCGAAACGATTAGTTTTAGCATCTTCACGAATTCTATTCTTTATCTATAAATCTTGATATGTTGGTTGCCTATGTCACGGTATGCAAGCGACATTACTAAAGTCAAAGACTGTAGTACATATGAGCAATGTATGTTGCAGAGTTATCGTGATTTCTTATTTGTTTTTTGCTTGAGTGCTGATTAATCTATATTTATATCTCCGGCGATGATCTTCGTATAATTGTTCTAGTTTTTGTAGGTATATATTTTTTTTATTGGTGTGTTATTTTAGCCTTTTAAACTACGCCCCAGCGTGTTTAAATCGCGCTTTCAAAAACGTGCGTGTTTTAAAGTTGCCATGGCACCATCATCAATTTGTAAAACGTGAATTCTTATTGGTTATTGATCTGACAGGAGTACTTTCTTAAGTCAAATAAAATGACAGATTGCAAATTAATTTCCGTTTTTCTCATTTCCATGACAACGAAAGGTGTACTGATTTCACATTAGGAATTCAATCATTTCACATTATTAGTTCTTATTCCCATTTTAATATCAGATTTTATAAGTGAATCAATAAAAAAAATAGCGTAAAGTATATAAGTGGATAAACAGGTCTTTAAAACACTTGCTCCATTTCAAGCACTCCGGCTGCACCGTCGTGCTTGAAAACTCGCGCGTGTTTTAAAGACCTGTTTATCCCCTTATACTTCAATCTACTATTTTTTTATTGGTGTCCTATTTTAGCCTTTTAAAACACGCTCCAGCGTGTTTAAATCGCACTTTTAAAAACGCGCGTGTTTTAAAGTTGCCATGGCATCATCATCAAATTTAAAAAACGTGAATTCTTTTTGGTTATTGATCTGACAGGAGTACTTTGTTAAGTCAAATAAAATGACAGATTGCAAACTAATTTCCGTTTTTCTCATTTCCATGACAACGAAAGGTGTACTGATTTCACATTAGGAATTCAATCATTTCACATTATTAGTTCTTATTCCCATTTTAATATCAGAATTTATAAGTGAACCAATAAAAAAAAATAGCGTAAATTATAAGTGGATAAACAGGTCTTTAAAACACTTGCGCGTGTTTTAAAGACCTGTTTATCCACTTATACTTTAATCTACTATTTTTTTATTGGTGTCCTATTTTAGCCTTTTAAAACACGCTCCAGCGTGTTTAAATCGCACTTTTAGAAACGCGCGTGTTTTAAAGTTGCCATGGCATCATCATCAAATTTAAAAAACGTGAATTCTTATTGGTTTTTGATCTGACAGGAGTACTTTGTTAAGTCAAATAAAATGACAGATTGCAAATTAATTTCCGTTTTTCTCATTTCCACGACAACGAAAGGTATACTGATTTCACATTACGAATTCAATCATTTCACATTATTAGTTCTTATTTCCATTTTAATATCAGATTTGATAAGTGAACCAATAAAAAAAAATAGCGTAAAGTATAAGTGGATAAACAGGTCTTTAAAACACTTGCTCTATTTCAAGCACTCCGGCTGCGCCGTCGTGCTTGAAAACTCGCGCGTGTTTTAAAGACCCGTTTATCCACTTATACTTTAATCTACTATTTTTTTATTGGTGTCCTATTTTAGCCTTTTAAACTACGCCCCAGCGTGTTTAAATCGCACTTTTAAAAACGCCCGTGTTTTAAAGTTGCCATGGCATCATCATCAAATTTAAAAAACGTGAATTCTTATTGGTTATTGATCTGATAGGAGTACTTTGTTAAGTCAAATAAAATGACAGATTGCAAATTCATTTCCGTTTTTCTTATTTCCATGACAACGAAAGATATACTGATTTCACATTAGGAATTCAATCATTTCACATTGTTAGTTCTTATTCCCATTTTAATATCAGATTTTATAAGTGAATCAATAAAAAAAAATAGCGTAAAGTATAAGTGGATAAACAGGTCTTTAAAACACTTGCTCTATTTCAAGCACTCCGGCTGCGCCGTCGTGCTTGAAAACTCGCGCGTGTTTTAAAGACCTGTTTATTCACTTATACTTTAATCTACTATTTTTTTATTGGTGTCCTATTTTAGCCTTTTAAAACACGCTCCAGCGTGTTTAAATCGCACTTTTAAAAACGCGCGTGTTTTAAAGTTGCCATGGCATCATCATCAAATTTAAAAAACGTGAATTCTTATTGGTTATTGATCTGACAGGAGTACTTTGTTAAGTCAAATAAAATGACAGATTGCAAATTAATTTCAGTTTTTCTCAGTTCCATGACAACGAAAGGTATACTGATTTCACATTAGGAATTCAATCATTTCACATTATTAGTTCTTATTCCCATTTTAATATCAGATTTTATAAGTGAATCAATAAAAAAAAATAGCGTAAAGTATAAGTGGATAAACAGGTCTTTAAAACACTTGCTCTATTTCAAGCACTCCGGCCGCGCGTGTTTTAAAGACCTGTTTATCCACTTATACTTTAATATACTATTATCAGACTGGGGTGTTCTATAGATGTAAAAAAAGTTGGACCCTTAGTTTTCAATGGTATTCCAGTGTCACATATTTACAATTTTGTTACCTACATCTATTTAATATCAAAAACAAAACAATAGTTATTTACATCCAGAACCACAGGATAATCCCAAAACGGTTTTCATAAAATACAATTGCTACTCCACTTCTAGGTACATTACATTATACATGACAGATAGACAGACTGAATCAAAAAAATATTTATACCTATACAGGGTGATTCGGGAGGAAATGGAACATTCCAGCACGTCTAAAAACATTTTGAAACATTTGCATATTAGGAATTCTTCGATTCGGAAAACTACGTCGATGCTCTTCTACTGAATGAACGGAATTACCATTACAAAATCCATAAACAAATACCATATCTGCATATTCTCTATGACTGAAAATATGAGGCATTTTTATAATCTCGTAAAACAACTACAACTGTCACTTTTTATGACATTTACCTAATTAATATTTTGTTTCAAATTGGCGTTTAGGACAATGTTGTCAAATTTAACTTGATTAATTTTTTTTATAATTATCTCTATTCTCTAAAACAAATGAAAATCGGATTTGAACATATCAGCTTATTTTAGCTTCCTGGACATGTGTTTAAAATATTTCCATTTCCTCCCGAATCACCCTGTATGTACATCACAAACCACTAACAAATATTAGTGATTTGTGATGTACATATTATAAATGTTTATCGAACAAGTTTGATTGGTAATGTTTAAGCTGCTCCATGTGATTGAGCTGAAATACGATGCCACTCTGTAACTGACAATTTTGAATAATTTTATTGTTTCTGTCAGTGTTTATACACACAGAAAAATTCAGCTTGTAACAGGGCCTTTACTTCACTACTTCAGTGCTTCAGTGCTGTTCTAACCTTTGATTATGTATAACTATATTATAGTTATATATAATCAAAGAGTATATTATATACTCTTTGATATAATCAAAGGTTCTAACCAATGAACTATAGGCTTGGGCAAGTACAGTGATCTGAAGTCCTAAGTACAAAGTTCTAAGTACCAAAGATTCTTCAAGTATCAAATGTACTTGAAGTACATTTTGTATAGATTAGTCAAGTCCTCAAGTACAGGTACAGTACTTAAGTCCAACTGAAAGTACACAAGTACATAGTACTTACTATAATAACTGCTAGTTTTATTTTTTATTATAAATCAACACAGCCAATACAGATACAAGTCAACACAATCTTAAGAAGTGGTAGAAAAATGATTAATTTTTAGCTGATTTTGAGCCATTAATAGTTTTTGTTGGTCCAGGGCAGAGTAGCTCAGCTAACTCAGCTGTAATTATACCTTCAGAAGTAGTTAATATTGGTTTAAAATATTTTCCCCGAGAATAAATGGGTAGGTACTCCATTTTCCGGCTATTTTATTTCGTTTGTCCACTAAAACACTTCAAAGCAGTCTTAAATATAATTAAAAGTACGAAGTACGGGCACTGCAAGTTACGTATCCGCTAGTTGCTAAGTAAGCACTGTGAATGCGGTCTACGTCTACAAGTACTGCTGACTGACTAAAAAGAATTTTGTGTTTGGATGACACGGAAGTTGATATGGCTCGGTGTTTTACTTTGTTCGGCTTACAAATGCAGCCAATAATGTGTACTTTTTAGAACAATCATGAAATGTACTTTGTTGTACTTGATGGTACTTGCAAGTACTTTATTGCAAATTTTCGTAAATACAAAGGTTCTTAAATACTTTTCTGCGAATTTTTTGTAAGTACAAAGTCTTAAGTACAAAAAAGGACTTAAGTACGTATTTAAATACATCTGGACTTAAAGTACAGAGGACTTGCCCAAGCCTAACGGGTGAACTACGACAAGCTTCTGATACCTGTATCATTCCAAATTATCTATACGTATTTATTTATTTAGGTAACTTTTCCGCTAACAAATTAATATCCTAGCGACATAAAGGAACTGTGTCAAACTAAATTTTTCTGTGTGAACAGACTATTATAATTGAAATACATATTGACATTGAGCATTATAATTGTGGGTAAATGACAAAGGAATTTCTTAAACAAATTTCCTTTATTAGATAAACATTTGAGACAAATATGTATATAATGAAATACATGGAAAATTAAAGCCATCTATAAAAATATTTGCGATCCTATTTATAATTGTGCAACTTCATACAGATAGGCTCCAAGAAGTTTAGTCTGAAAGAAAATTAATAGTAATTAATTATTAGTTGAGGGGAGGAGGGGGACTTACTCCTTCAATGTAATTTCTCATATTAATCTTTTCATTTTGAGAATGAGCACCATCGTCAGCAGCCCCAACCGGTAGTAGAATAACATTTTTGCCAGTAACCTGCTGTAATGTTAAAGTAATTGGGATCGAACCACCTTCCCTTATTAAATCTGGCTCAACACCATAAACCGATTTAGTAGCTCGCTGTCCAGCCAAATAATGCGGATGGAATGGATCCTCCTTCCACGAATGACCACCGTGCACCATTTCAATCTAAAACAATTTATCGTAAATCCTCTTATCAAAAATTCGGCATCTGTGTAAGTACCTTCATCTTATTTGGACTTTTACGTTCGATCCACTTTTTCTGTATGTAATCGACAACTAGTTTACCTATTTTTTCTGGCTGCTGATCTGGTACGGCTCTTATCGAAAATTTTCCAATAACTTTCTTTGGAATGACAGTCTTCTGACCGGGTTCGCTAAAGGCACCTTCAATTCCGTGTATTGAAAGGGACGGGTAACGCCAACGGTGCATTAATATCTTAATTTTATCTTCGTTATGAGCCAGTTTGTTTGTACCGATTGAGGTACGGTAAAAATCGACATCGAATTCGATTTTTTTGTACAAAGCCTCTTCTTCGGGTGTCAGTGGGGCAACATCGTCATTGATTCCTTCAATTTTTATGTGACATTCTTCATCTACTAACGTGTTTAATAGGTAAATTAAATCGGTCATTGCTTCGTATCTAAAGTAAAAGTGAAATGTTAACCGCGGCGATGTCTATTTAACTTACACAGAACCTCCGTAGATGCCACTGTGCAAATCGGCCGATGCACCTTCGATTTCCAAGTAGAAATAGCAAATGCCTCGTAAACCGTAAGTAATACAAGGTTTTTCGGTTCCCAACCAGTAATTGTCGGAAATGCACACGTAATCGATACCTTTTAAAAAATCATCCTTCTCTTTCATCAACAATTCTTCAACACCTTCGCTTCCCGATTCTTCCATTGCTTCGAACACAAACTTTAAATTTACCGGTATATCTTCTCGTATAGACTGGTAGCCTTCAATCGCATGTAACCAACACAGAACCGGTCCTTTATCGTCGGTCGAACCTCGTCCGTACAATTTATCACCTTTCTCTACCAGTACGAACGGTTTCGTATCCCACCCGTCCTCCAAAAGCGCCGGTTGCACATCCAAATGACCGTAAATACACACGGTCTTTTTTTTCGGATCGTTGCCCAAAGTTGCCAATATAACGGGCGGAAGAGGAATTTTTCTACCGTCGAACAACTCCTGCTCGCCGACATCACGTATCGATACGTCGACACCGAGACCTTCTAAACGTTTGGCGGTCCATTGTACCATTTCGATGGTTTCATCTCGATGGTCCGGCCATCCCGAAACCGATTTAATCGCTACCGCCTCTTTTAGGGTTTCCACGTATCGCGTTTTATTCTTATCAATATGTCTATTAAAAAATTAATTGATAATAATTACAATTAGCAACAAAGAAAAGGAGGCGGGTTTAAGTTTAACTTACTCAAATAGCTTCTTTAATACAGTCGGTAATGCCATTATATATGTTGATTGAATGATCGTCAGAACAGAAATGGAATTAAATTGAAAACTATCAAGCTTAATATTGCGGAAATGCGATAATTAATTTATTTATACTAAGAAATAAACATCACAGACGGAACGGAAGGATAGCATTGGGTTTTCCAGTTCAACAATTTATTTAAAAAGCAGTGGCGTACGTTCGTTAGTGGCCGATTCAATCGTTGATAATGAATTTCAGGAAAATAGATAATTTACTATTTACTGTTTATTATCAATTTTGATGTATTGCACTTTTGTGTTATAAATCATTTAAGCAATACGAAAACAATTGACTTAAAAATACGGAATTTCGAGAAAAATCTCACAATTGCGTGTGTTCTGATGTTTTCCCGCGAAATGATCAGAATTCGAAAATTTCTTCTTAGAGTTAGGTACACTGAACTCTATTATATATGGAAGAGCAAAGTTGTAAATTTAAAGGTGGATTTCCATTACAGCGTTTTGCGGTTTGCGTTGTTGCGGCAGTCAAACCTCATTGGTTAATTTAAAATGTTTCGCCCCAATCATTTCAAATTAACCAATGAGGTTTCACCGACGCACGACGCAAAACGCAAAACGCTGTAATGGAAATCCAGCTTTAGTGATACAAATTGAATACGCGCACGGGGCTCCCGATCATGCGCCGTAATAAATTAAAGGTCATACAAATAAAACAGCTGTTATATATTATCTAAAACTGTATTTTAATCACGCCCTTTTTAACACCCACTGTAAACCCTTCTCCCTTGTAACGTTTATAAATCAAATTAATCCACTTGTTCACGAAGACAAACCACGTAAAATTTTCTAACCCAACTTCAATTTATTAGGTAGAGTTCATTGACTTCAACACATGATGCATTTTAACGGTATTTTCCACTGCGCAAACGCGTAAGCCCCGTAGTTAAACGATTTTCGACCTTATTATTTTCTTCAAATTTGCACACTTTTTCACGCGCATCTCATTTGATTTTAACGGCTTTGCTCTTCCATATATTATTGAGTTCAGTGGTTAGGTAAGTGTAGATTACGATGGGATGGTAGTCAGAAATCCACACGTACATAGCACACCTATTCGGGCCCCTTGTACTACTTCCCTGATTAAGTCGCCCGACCCTGCAACGTCACTCAAGCCGTCCAGAGCTGGGAAAGATACTTTTAAAAAGTATTTAAATATTAAATACAAAATACTTTTACTATCAATAAAGTATTTAAATATTAAATACTTTTTTGAGGGAAAAGTATTTAAATAAAAGATCCAAAAGTATTTAAATACTGTTTGAAAAATAAATACTTTCTGAAAGTATTTAAATACTAAAAATATTTAAATACTTAGTTAAAGTATTTAAATACTTAGTTAAAGTATTTAAATACTAAAAGTATTTAAATATGACAAGTATTTAAATATCAAAAGTATTAAATACCATTATTGAAATATTTTTAATATATTTTTTGGCCTTGGATGAGATAAGGTCATGTAAG
This sequence comes from Pyrocoelia pectoralis, assembly GCA_036250285.1. NCBI lineage: Eukaryota > Metazoa > Arthropoda > Insecta > Coleoptera > Lampyridae > Pyrocoelia > Pyrocoelia pectoralis. The sequence continues at coordinate 49,888,328 of CM070078.1, forward strand.
GTCATTAAAGTATTTAAATATTTTTAAAGTATTTAAATACTTCTAAAAGTATTTAAATACTTCTAAAAGTATTTAAATACTTCTAAAAGTATTTAAATATTTTAAAAGTATTTAAATGCTTCCAAAAGTATTTAAATATTTTAGAAGTACTTAAATACCTTTTTTTAAATACAAGATACTAAATACTTTTCAAAAGTATTTAAAATTTCAAATATAAATACTATTTTCAAAAAGTATCTTAAATATAAGTATTTAAATACTTTTTAATATTTAAATACTTGAAAGTATTTAAATTTTGAAATACTTCCCAGCTCTGAAGCCGTCCCACACGTGAGATAAATCTGAGGATGCTGGAAGGAGAAGCGACTCTAATCGTAGCCATGTACGCCCAGGATTCCCCTAACCCAAGCCAATGCGGTGCATGTGTTTGTTTAATTTACAGTGTCCAGAAAATACCTATATACTTACTCACAAGTAGTCGCAAGTTCTTCCTTGATAGATCTGTGTAGAAACGCGCCAGACTGCGAGATGGTCCCCTCTGGGCCCCTCTCTTGCGTGACGATAATATAACATCAAGACCCACCTAGCCTTATGCTGGGCTTAGGTGTCTTGAGTTATTAAGTTGTTTACAGTTGATACTGTAAGTGGAAGAGCCGGCTCTGGACCATGAAACGGTTGTTTTGAGCCCAGTCGGGCCATAGTCGGGCTAACTTATCGGCTTTTTCATCGCCCTTTAATCCATACGAGCTCCAGGGTATTGCTGTTTGTCAGTTGCTCTAGTACTTGGTGACAGTCGGAAACCAGCCTAGAGGTGATTTTACACTGACCTGTCACTGGAGATTCTTATACTTTTATTTTTTACGCTGTGCATAAGAATTGTTTTGCACTAATAAGCGTTATTCCTACTAACTAGTCGGAGTTTTACCTTGGGTGATATGGAAGTTCAGTTCTTTGGAGTAAATTCCAGTGCCTATTCCTTCCATTGTTTTAGATCCATCCGTGTAGATGGATATGTCTGGTTGGAATGGCATTTCCGCATCAAAGAAGATGTAAGTAATAGTTTTTCCGTAGTATAAATTGAGGGATGAGTGAGTCAGATCTCCCTTAGAATTCGAGAGTGGCGCACCTCAATACCTCTGCAATTCAATAACCCTTTAGTTTTCAGACGCAAGGCTTCCAGCACGGCCTGTTCTCTCACGTGGAGTTCCAGTGGCGGCAGACCCAGGAAATTAAGAGCGGTCTCGGCATTGTAATATTTTTCTTTATAAGTCTAACATTTTTCTCGGAATTTGGAGATTTTTTCTTGTAAATTGCAACCCTGAATTTAAAATTTTGCTTTTTTTTTTAATTAACCCCGAAAGTAAAAATAATATCCAATGCCCACGACGAGATATAGGTTTTCCCTGGTTTTCCCAAGCTACCAGTTCCATCTCTCCCCTTTTACTGCTAGTTCAAAGAAAGAGAACACTAGCAGAGCTGGTAGGCATATAGTCTCCAAATTCAGAAACAGAAATGTCTCTGAATCGAATTTAGCTGAACTGGTGCCTGTGTCTGATTAGTTTTGGGCACACAAAGTCTATCATTTGAAGGCTACTTACTACTTTCTGTATTCTCACCAAGTTTCTTGTCAACGGTAATCCGTAGGTACCTATTTCACTTAAGAACTCCTCCAAATAAAAGAGGTAGATCAGCTGTTACATCTTAGAACACTAATAATTGCAAAATTGTTGTAGTTCTTTATGTTTTTGTTTACTAACTATGACGCATTTCTAAGTAATTATCAATAATTTTGCTTGTAGGTGGTGTGAAAATACAGAAGACCAATCGAGGGTTAATCGATGGAGAAACTGTTTTAAAAGCAATGAAGAAAATACTGAAAGAAGAATCGTGTGTAAGTGCTGCTGCTACAACAAACCATGCTACACAAAAGGGTTCAGATAGCAAAAGCAAACTTGGATAGTGTGGCATTTGGCATATTAGAGGGAAAAGTGAGAGTGACTTGGAAGAATCTGATTCAGAATCTTCTTTGAAGATCACGAAGTTTTAACGGGTAAAGGCAAAAACCAAGTAAAGTGTTCATCAGTGAACAAGAGCTACTTTTTGAAAGCGGGGAACCTGTCAAAAATGCAAAAGCTTAGTTTTGAATATGCAAAATTACTCTTACTAGCTTACCCTAAGCATTGGGATGGAAACCAAATGGCAGGAATTGATTGGCCGAAGATGATGATGAGAGATCACAACAAATTGTCTTGGAGAAAACCGGAAAATACCAGTCATTCAGCCAGTTCAATGTAACATTGTTTTTTGACAACCTGCACGACGAAATAGCAAGGTACAGGTTCAAATATTGATAAAACTGGTCGAACATAGTAATGGAAAGCCCCAAAGGAAGTTGCTGAATGTGGAAAGAAACAGATAAGAATACACGCATCTCAAGAAAGGTGAGTGACGGTCACAGTGTGTAGTATTATTGCAGTATCTGGAGCATCAATCCCAACTGTTTTTATATACGCAAGGGTAAACATGAGGGACAGCTTCTTAGATGGAGCAGCACCAGGATCGATAGGACTTGCAAATTAAATAGAAACAATTATTTATTGAGATGCGCTGATCCAAAAATACACCCACAACTCAAAAAACAATCGCTTCCTTTATCTTCTTGACAAGTGACAACCATTGGTGTTAAAGTCATCAGCTATGCTAAAGATCGGCCTGTTATCATTTGTTCTACAAACTGCAACCACTGGACGTGCGGACGGCAGATGTGTTGCACGATTGCAGGAATAGTGAAGGAACCATATTTACTCCCAAAAACATCGTTTATGGTTTCTTAGGCGGCAGTCGCAAAGACTTTGGTCGCCGACCAAAGACGACCGACCAAAATTTCAATACCACGTTGGTAGATAGAGCACGTCTTACAAGAACGACCGTCCACGATCGTCCACAAGCAACCACGACCGTACGGTTTGAAATTTCAACCCGGCTTTAAACTTTTGGTCGACGATTAACGGTCGGTGACTCATAACATTTGAAATTTTTTTACTAACCTGATATAATTATTTTTTTAAAATTATTTTATTATTGTTAAGTATGGATGGGTGGACAGTCGAGGAAGTAGATGAATGAAGTTGTTTAATTTGTTTAATTTGTTTAATTTACTGTGGGTACCATAAATACCGATTTTATTTATGGTGGGTATGTAGAAACCTGCAGAATTATTATCGACTTTAGCGCGACATTTAGAAATCGGTTGGTCTTGCAGGGTCCACAAACCACTAACGTAAGTGATTTGTGGCAGGGTCTTCCCTGTGCGACGGTTGTTTAATCACAGTATACGTCTTACGATAAGACGTATACTGTGGTTTAATGTTTGGTCGGTCGAAGTTGGACGGTTGCGGATGGCCATGGTTGGTCGTCTCTCTGTGCGACTGCCGCCTTAATCACAGGTATTTGGCGCCTAAATTGTTTAAGGTTCGATTAGGATGTTTTTTGCCATCTTCTGTGACGGACCGAACAGAGCAAAGTGATGTATTCTATACAAGATAACGGTAGGTATGTCTGAGAAACGTCAAAGAAAAACGCGAGAAAAACACATTCCAGCGGTAGAAGACGATAATGGAGTGCAAAAAACAACTCTAGACAGAACACCGGAAAAACAAATTGCAACCAAGGTAGGTAGGTACTACATATTATTGTTTACTTATTTAAAGTTAATCAGTTTTAAATATACGTTAGCGTTACTGAACTCAGTTAAAAGGTGGCGATTTGGCGATAATAAATTGAGTTAAATATCTCAAATACCCAAATCCAAATAACGAATGGCCGTTTGTGTAATCATTAACATGAATTATAGATCTGATCGGTGTGACCATCGTCGGTTGTCGCTGAATTTAAGAAGCGTCGGTCGCCGTTGTAGTTATGGTGGCCGTTGTGATCAGTTCTCTTTCATTAGATTGTTGTGAACATACCATTATCACCTAATGCGAAAGTGTGAACACGGTTTGATTGACATTATTAATAGATAGATTATCTCGAGGTAGGTTAAATGACCTAATTAGTTATGATGTAAGAAATGATATAAGTTCAATTGACTTATTGCGTAATTGTTTATTGTTTTTATGTTGGTAGTTGACGCTTGGCTTGGCATTTATAAGTTTTGATAAGTGATGTGAGATAAAAAAAAATGTAAGCATCGACATGGCGGGCTTTCGAGATATCGATAGGGCATTATTTCCGATCAAAAGTATAACATCCGTTATAGAAATATTTAAGCACCATTTGGAAAGGACGTCGGAGCCGGACTTGGCATTATTGTCAATAATTGTTGGCGCCGTAGAAAATTCATTGACATGCGGCCGGCCAAATGCGCCACTACAAATATGCGATCCGATCGAATCTTCTAGATTACCTTCTTTAGAGTATCATACCGTCGAAGTTTTGTATAATAAATTTTACGCAATTATGAAGGGAGCCGTCGACGTACCTGTTAAAAATAACGCCAAACCGCAATATGCTACAAGGGAACTTGTAAAAAAAGTATCGGACGCCGTCTGGAATACTCTTTCTAGAAGTTATTATAAGGATAGAGCCCACTTACAAAGTTTGTATAGTTACCTTACGGGAAATAAGCTCGATTGTTTTGGTGTCGCGTTTGCGGTTGTTGCCGGTTGTCAAGCGTTGGGATTCGCCGATGTACATTTGGCATTGTCGGAGGATCACGCGTGGGTTGTCTTCGGAGAGTTTAGTACGGAAACGGCCGAAGTGACGTGGCACGGCAAAGGTAACGAGGATAAAAGAGGTCAGGAAATCGGTAAAGGAGTTGCGGCACGTTCGTGGTTATATGTCAACAACAAACCTGTCGTATGTACAAGAGCTATGGAAGTAGCCGCTTTAGTTTCTGCAATAAATCCTTCGTTAAATGCTACACATGACGCATACGAAGTCGCTTACTTACAGCAGGAGTTACTATGGCTCTTGTACGATTTAGGACATCTCACTAAGTATCCGATGGCTATCGGTAATTTGGGAGACTTGGAAGAGATTTCGTCGACACCTGGAAGGTAACCCTAATAAATTTATTACAATTTCTTCTAACTAACCGTTTGTAGAATTCGTTGTGATATATTATTTCGTGAAGCAATATCGTCAGCTCGTAGTTACTACGATAACATGCACGTTTATCCATACACCTACCAAGGTGGCTATTTTTATCGTAACAAAATGTACAAAGAAGCTTTCGAAAGTTGGGCGAACGCCAGTGACGTTATAAGAAAGTTGGTATTATTACACCACCGTTTCATATAATAAAACAATAATTCTCTTTGTAGGTACAACTATTCGCGTGACGACGAAGAAATTTATAAAGAATTCCTCGAAATCGCAAACGAATTAATACCTCACATAATGAAGGTGGAAAGCTCAGGGTTTAGTGCGAATTCCATATTAAAAAAACCGGAATGTTTCGCCTGCTTGTTGAGGTTTTACGATGGCATTTGTCAATGGGAGGAGGGTAGCGCCACTCCCGTACTACACATCGGTTGGGCCAAACCTCTTGTAAATACGATATCAAAATTTGACTCGGAAGTACGCGCTCAGGTTAACATAGTCTGCGAATCAAATACAGGTGATAGTAAATACGACCATAGAACTCAGGCAAACGGTAATACGAATTGTTTAAATAATAACAATTACTGTATTTCCGAAAAAGAAAATAGAAGTAGCGATAACGAATTGATTCATGCGATTGAATCGAAAGTGATAAGCGAGGAAAGTTCGGACAATAAGAATTTACATCCGAGCATCGAGGCGCTCACTGCTGCATGTTCGGAGAAGATTCTTAATCCGGAATTTTTGTTGCAAGGAGGCGGGTCGCCGTTTGTCGGTACGTAATCTCTATTCGCAAAGTTAATGTTAGGAGAAGTTGCCTCACTGCCTTATACAATTTGTGTAAATCGGCTAATATGTAACTGCCGAATTGTTGCACAATTTACAATAAAAAAGAGCGGGCCCCCAACTATAAATGTATTTGGTATTTACGGCTATAGAAAGATTTTATTTTAATTAGGTAATATTAACTAAGAACGCTCAACATCCATTTATAACAATAAAACAAACTCAATACACAAGATACTAGGGCTTACAATACCGGAAGAAATTTTGAATACTGGTTTTCGGTATTCAATCAAGTGAATCCCGGGATCCCGGTATTGACTTTTTTACTGCTGAAACTATAAAATAAAAATAAAAAACGCGTAGCTTAGAAATTCAAAGTTCAAAATTCCAAATTCAAAGTATCTATTCAAGTTATTCAAAGATGTAAATATAAAATGTAAATTAAATAAATTAACATACAATTCAAAAATTTCGTATTCAAAATAGAAATTTGAAAAAAAAAATTGAAACTTAAAATGAATCCTAAATTATAATTTGAAAATTCAAATTTCAAAATTCGAAACGCAAAATATTACTGCTACTTAAAGTTAAAAAGTTTAAATTAAATTCGAAATAATGAACTCGCAATTATAATTTTGTAAATTCATAGTTCAAAAATTAAACGTAATAAAGAAAAATTGGCAGTGCCATTTGAAAAATCAAAGTACCGTTTATAGAAATTTTGTCAATTGACGTAGTAATTTCTCCGAACACAAGAAGATTTCGGATTTTACCGTCCGGTTTACGATAGTACATTTCATGTTTTAGTAATATCGCATCGTCACGGCTTTCTAAGCTTTGTGATCCCTGCGATATTCAATTTTTTGGACACATGCGGCCAAACAATTCGTTTTATGTACTATGTGTGACATATAAAGTCGCACTAGAATTGACCAAGGAATATACAGGGGGTTTCATTAAAAGAAATGCAACTTTGATATAAATCATCCTGTATAAACTTTGCGATTGAAGTGAAAATATTTTAGATTTGTAGCCTTACCATATCCCATGAACGAAGTGTTTGTTAATAAACCCACAATCTTCCATCCACACACTATTGGCCCACCCTGTATACATACATGCAATTTTTAGTTATAAATATCATTAATCCAAAATATTTTCGACTAAAATAAAATTAAATTAATACCAAAATACCGTTATTTACGTATGAATACAGGTTTTAAATACTGCATCAATTTTGTCCGCGATCCCGGTTTTTGAAATCCCGGAATTCCGGTATTGTAAGCCCTAAAGATACCCTTATAATTAATAACTCTCTGCATTTGCAGAATTCACAAACACAAATCCGTCACATAGGCACAAAATACACATACAAAAAGATACTGGGAAAAAATTACACCGTCATTTACACTGAATTGAGTACTGTCGCGTCATTCAAGCTCCAAAATCACAATACTGACACACCCCTTAGAAAAGAACACTTCCACCCTGTAAAAAAGTAAATTATATAGATGAAATTAGACAGAACTACTATCGGAGTAAAAATGCAAGGCCTCTGACTTTAAGTGGTCATAACGAAAAAACTGAGGGGTGAAATTTCTTCATTTTTGGGCAGTACATGAGTCATTTATATATGTTTAACATGTGTAAAAATCAAATTGGTAGAATCAGTTGTTTAACTTTTATTTTAATTAACAGCAATAAAAACGCTGTATTTAGTATTTTCCTGGCTGACGGTCAGTTTTAACTTATCATAAAATTGTTATTGTTTCATAAATTCTTACCAAATTTACAAATGTTGTAGCACACATACTTCTCAAAAGTCGACAGTCAATAAATATTGATTATTCATATAATTAACTGGTTTTATAAGTCCTAACCGAAAATTTGATTATTTTGCAATATACCGTAACTAAAGAAAAAATTCTTGTTTTAAATGCTAATAGACTACAGGCCCGTATCAAAAATTGATGGGTCATTTGAACCACCAGGAGACCTATGTAGAACGATAGAAGGGCATAAAATAATAAGATTCAGCACTATGCCGTCACTTGTAAGCTGTCCAACTGAGTACAGGTGAGAATTCAAAAGTACAGGTAGACCGGGTATATTTTGGTCATATATTTTTGTACGGCATTCTTACAATCAATAGATCCATGAAAAATAATGAGAAAACGCTTAGTGCCGTACAAAAATATTGCGCCACAAAGTCGGAAAAATTTTTCATTTTCCGCCGATTTTCAGGGTAAATTTGGTCATTTGATTGTGTACGGCATCGGCTCCATACAGTTTCAGCACCTCTTCTAATTCATTATTCCGCAACGCCGTACAAAAATCATGGTACAAGGGGAAAAGATCGAGGGTTGCAACCTCCTCTCTTCCGTGGTCCGTCCGGATCATTTGACACAACATAAAATTAATTTATTCTGAAAGTATTTTGTGCATAGATAACATTTTTTCACATGCCGTACATTTTTGTTAGTCCAACAGTCAGTAGAGGGGGAAAAACGTGCAGAAAATTCCATGTAACGAAATGTACTTTAGGGTGATAGTTGGTACGATATTTTTTTATACGGCATTCGTAATGCATTCGTCTATGAAAAGTCAATGCCGTACAAATCTGAAAGTTCATATTAATAAAACAGTATGTAATCATAATAATAAACACATCCGTACATATATTGCTTAGGAGCGTAGGATTTATATACAGACTGTTCAACGAAAAGCGCCCAGGAGTATAGCGACTTCAGTGGTGTTATAACTCTAACAAACCACATATATTATTAAATGGGACGGTCTTTGCTACAATTTGATGAAAATGATCTAGTACGCCGTTACATCAACACTTTTATAGAAACAAAATTATTACACACAATAGTTTCTTGCATTTTTCTCAAAATTGTCATAAAATGGCAACACAGTAATGTAAATATTATGTAGCCTAATTATTTTACACCAAAAATGTCATGTATAACACTTCTAAGGTTGAACTGACAATTAAAAAAATGAAAATAAAAAAAAATAAAAAAAATAAATAAAAAAAATAAAAAAATCGTAATAAATGTTTAGATAGATGAAAAGTACGTAAAATTCTCTACAAAAATAGACAAAAAAAATTAGATCGTGCAATTTAAAAAAATGGTCGATTACGTCACAACAAACGAATGACTGCGTGTAAAAGATTTTTTTTTCATCAAATTGTAGCAAAGACAGTCCCATTTAATAATATATATATGGTTTGTTAGAGTTATAACACCACTGAAGTCGCTATACTCCTGGGCGCTTTTCGTTGAACAGTCTGTATATGTATATTGCTTACAGAGCGACGTTCTGTTCCGACGTTTAGCATTTGTAGGCATATATCTATAGTATATACCTGCATTGAGACTTTCTCTTGTACGCAGTGCTGACTCGGACGCTCTAAGAACTCATGTAATCGAGCAAACTTCATCAAATAATTGTTTACATCGACTCAAAAATTTGTAATTTACTTGTAATAATTATCAAAATAGACATTATGTATTGAGAATGTTAATGCTTTGTAAAAGGGAAGAGGGGGGCTTTATTAACCCTTCCCCCTTCCCCACACCGCCACTTCAACCCTACGGCCCATAACCTAGAATGGGAAAACGCAACCATTTTAGATTAAAACAACTGTTCAATACCACGATTGAAGAAGTTAAATTTTGTTTGTCTTTGATGGAAAATAGAAAAAAAAAATTGAAATACTTTGATTTCACGAGTAAAGAACACATTGACATTCGAGATACGTTTAAATCTAAAATTAGGGGTGAAGTGGCGGTATGGTGAAGGGGGGGGGGGTAATAAAGCTCCCCCTCTTCCCTTTTACAAAGCATTAACATTTAACAAAACTGACATCAAATTAGCATATAGGTAATCGGAAAAACTTCTTTCGGCGATCATAGCGCCATCTGTCAAGAACTTCAAAAAATGTTTCAAACAAAAAGTTCCTATTTGTTAACGCAGAATTCAAATCTGCATAATAAACGGGGGGGGGGGGGGTGCTATTTAAGATTACGAAGTTCCCCCCCCCCCGTAGGTGGAAGGGGGGACATCCTATTACTATCAAACAATAGAGTCTTAAAACATTTTTAGACGTATTTTTTCTTTTTTCAATGCGTTTTGTATTTCGCGAGATATTTGGGCGGTACGGGTGATCTGAAACACCCTGTATACATACCGTTTCACTTCAGATAGAGGGCATTATGATTAATGCATATTATCAATTGTTCTCTTGAAAAATATGTTAATGCCGTACAGTATCAGATGACCATAAAGTACCCCTGCAATGGTAGTGTCATTTTCATCAGCCAAAAAATATGGTCTGCATTAAAATGTACGGCATTATTTTTTTCTGGTTTATTTACCTAAATACTATTTAAAACAACGATAATATCTAGAAAATTGCTATATTTCATTAATCTATGATTATTTAAACTTTGTAAATAATTTCAAAAATTGCATGTTTTATATTTCTCTATAATTTTTTTTAGAACAGTTTCTTTTGAACGGCAATATTATATAACAATTGTTTTTAGCAATGTGATGTTGAAAAAAAAGTTGCCGTACAGGATCAAATGACCTTCCCCCTTTATAAATTAAGTATACGATGAAATTAAGATAATATTATCGATATACATTCAAATGAACAATAATTTTTTGACGGCATTATTTTTAATAGTACTTTTGAGTGCTAGATAATGTTTTGGAACCGATGCCGTACTTTTTCAAATCACCCCCCCCGGACCACGGAAAAGAGGAGGTTGCAACCCTCGATCTTTTCCCCTTGTACCATGATTTTTGTACGGCGTTGCGGAATAATGAATTAGAAGAGGTGCTGAAACTGTATGGAACCGATGCCGTATACAATCAAATGACCAAATTTACCCTGAAAATCGGCGGAAAATGAAAAATTTTTCCGACTTTGTGGCGCAATATTTTTGTACGGCACTAAGCGTTTTCTCATTATTTTTCATGGATCTATTGATTGTAAGAATGCCGTACAAAAATATATGACCAAAATCCAAAATATACCCGGTCTACCTGTACTTTTGAATTCTCACCTGTACTCAGTTGGACAGCTTACAAGTGACGGCATAGTGCTGAATCTTATTATTTTATGCCCTTCTATCGTTCTACATAGCTCTCCTGGTGGTTCAAATGACCCATCAATTTTTGATACGGGCCTGTAGTCTATAAATTTGTATTACTCAAATCGAGCTGCACTATTGCTTTATTGAAAACAAAATTTGTTTTCTTGTAATTCAGAGTAATTGTTATAATTATGGCGAAAGAAAGACGCACATATTCCCGCGAGAGGTAATCTACCACATCGTAAATCGTGAGCGGCAAACCACAACAATGTGATTATTGTTTAGCATTGTACAAAACCATGCGCTTCATAGCAATAGTGTACGACACCATCGTCCAGCCCGTACCGCACTTCCCACAGGATACGCAAGCATCCATCCTTTTTTCCAAATTTCTTTTAAACAAAACATGTATACATGGCATTATTTTTGTGAATCGTGTTAGATCACAATATAATTGCTTTAACCTTATTATGTTACTGTCAATATTATTAATATTGAACGTTCAGGTACTGAGTTACACAAGATGTCGTTTTTTCATTATAGCTTTAAGACTAATAAACCAATTGGCCTCAAAAGCATCTCACACCGACAAAAAAGTATACACTTGTCAAATATATAAGTATCTACCACTCAGTTTCAATAATATAGCCGTAATTAATTTTTAAAGTCGAGCGCTTGTGCGATTTCAGTCATAATTAGCGCTTTTTCGCACATAAATTAATACAGAAAATTAACGATGTGTTGCAAAAATCTAAAACTGTACACCTTTTTGTAGGAATAAATGATCTTTTAAATGCACTTTATTTCATTAAATTATGATTGCTAATTACTGAGATAGAAGCTTCTAAAGTCAGAGGCATTTTTACTCCGATAGTAGGTTAAATTACATAGTACATACAAGACAATAATATTCTAGGTACACATACTTCAAAAACAGAACACAATTGAAATATAATGATAAACTTTTACATATCACTAACACAAAAATACACTTTACTTACATTAAAATGTTTCAAGCACTACTAGTTCGATTTGTGGCCACAAACACATGCACATACAACACTTAATACGAATGCACGATACGGAAATCACTTTAGATGATAGACCTACTCCATCAGATTCCCTACATAACTTGAGAAGTTGAGGTACAGATAACGTACATAATTTGTGGTGGAAACACACAATCACTTCACACCATCATTCTTCGCACAGGGAATCACATGCTTCCAAAAGAAAACAACACACACACACACACACACAATCCTTAACATATAGATTCATTATATGCCCTCCACTATACAGGGTGTTCCTAAATGTCATGCACATACGGAAGGGGGTGATTCTTTGGCTTATTGCATAACTAAAAGTTCATATAAACATAGGTCCTTTATTGTGTCCATCTTCTGTTTTTTTTCTAATTTTTTCAGTTCTCTTATTTCATTTCTTTATTGCTTTTGTTCTTTTATGTTCGGTCCATTTTTTTAACATCCTGTGGATTACGTCTTTTTCTATATTCTTTTGTGATGTTCTTAATTTTTGTATATTTTTCCCCTTTCTTTTTGTGGTTTCTTTCTATGGCTATTATCGGTTTCGTAATAATCTGCGGGATTAATGCTATAATTACATGTATTTACTTACAAAATCTGTAACCTACCATAAATGATTTTTTGTAATTTATTAGAGATGAAAAATCAAACAATTATTTACTGTTTACCAATTTTGTGATTGTATATTAAAAAAGATTGGCATTGAGACAACTTCTGTTCCATTAACTTTGACCTACTCTACCATTGAAAAGTTGTTATATATTTATTTTGGGCAGGTGGAGACGAGACAGTAAAAGTGGAAAAAAGAAACGGAACTACTCCAAGTACCTCAAAACAAATAGAACCTGAAGAAAAAAACTTACAAAGTACAACTCCTACTGTTACTCTTCACAGCCAAAAAATGATAGGTTTGAAAGATCTCCTATTATCGGAGAAATTAAACACACACGCCATATCTTTACATTTAACGGCACAATCTCAGGTACAGGTAGGAAAGAAAGGTAGGGCTGATTTAGATAATAGTACGAGGCCGAAAAGGACTCGTAGAGAATAAAAGTGTTACACTTTTAAAACTACTTATTTATTTTTTAGTCATTGAAAGAGAAAGAGGAAGATTAATTGTACTTAAGTTTGCCAACAAAATCGTTTGCAAAACAATGTTGCTTGTTATAGAAAAAATGAAAAATATTTTAAACCAAAAGGGTAACTTATTTTTTGAGCATAATTTCCTTGTTGCTTGTTGCATATTTTTAAGTTGATTTTTATGGTGTTTATTTTGAACAACATCTCTAATGCTTATTCATTTTATAGGTAAGATCCAAAGCTGTATCATTTATATTTTGTTTTACGTTTGACTGGGCAAATAAAACAGGTAAGGTTGCGGTGAACTATCGATTGTTAAAGGGCAAAGGATCGCTGTATATATTTAAGGAATGCGCATTAATCGAAAGTTCACTATTGTGGTACAACTTCGGATCGACAAATTAGCAATAGCGAAAATTAATAGCTTGGTTGCTCCGATCGTATAACTCTTACTGTTGATTGGTAGGATAACGGCGTTGAAATTCAATTCCTTGTGTATATAGATAATAATTAAAGTACAATGGAATGAACACTTTTTGTACAAAAGTAAATGTCATATTGTTACGTACATACTATATTTTTGATATCGATTTAAAAAATAACTTGCGCGTATTTTATATTCTTGTTGGTTTGTTAGGCAATTTTTGTTAAGTGTTAATTGTTGCCTCGATCTAGTTTCCATTTTTTTTTGTGAAATGTATTTCAACTTCCATTTACATTCGTGTTAAGTTTAACAAAAAATCTTAGTGAAATTTAGCCCTCGAGGTACTTTGCTGTTGTTATTCGATTTTAGGATAGGAATAGAAGGATAATTATAGTAATCTTACAATTGAATTTGCATTCGGTAACGAAATTGTTCCAATATCTTTGTACTTTACATTACAATATCAAATTTTTATTCGTCCCACGAATTTCTTCCTGTGTTCTGTCTCTTGTCTTTTTTTATTCCTTGTACTTTGTTTAATGAAGTATTTGTGTGAGTTTATCTTTTTTCATACGGCTATGTGTCCATACATACTGCATTGCTAACTTCTTGTAGTTGTCTTCTTCTCTTTTATTTTTCATTCATGTATATGTACTACGTGTTCTACTTTGTTTTTGCTATTATCATATTTTTCGCTAACAGTTACTTTCATGTTTATTTCATTTAATTATTCATTAAAAATATTATGGTTAAATTCCAGGTTTTTGCCGAGTTTGCCAGAATTATTGTATCATCTTATATGCTACATTACACTTTTTATCCATTATTGCGAACAATAGAGGGCCGAGAACACACCCTTGTTTAACCCCCGTTTCAGTTTAGTTCAGATATATGTATTTTATTATTTATGTACATTTCTTTTGTCATTTTTATTGTTTCTTTCCCTTCATCTCTTTGCTTTAAGGTGGTCCAGATGTTTTTCTCTTGTATTTTATCGAGTATTGTGTCACTTCTAATTTTTTATCTTTTCTCCTTTATTCCCCTATAATTATCTCCGTTTCTATAAAGTAGGAGAAATTATTGTAACTTATACAGGGCGACTCCTTTGACCGTAAATCCTTATTGGATCATTTTCGAATTCAAAAATTTAAATTGAACCATATCGCCCATTGTTTTGTTATTGTAAGGATTTCACATACACCTTAAAGCATGTTTATTTCAAGTGTAATTTTAAATAAGTAAGCGTCATCACTCATCATGTGATAGTGCACAGTTCTCCTAAAACTCCCCTTACAATTGGATTATAAATCTGACAGGAATCTATAAAATCAATTCAACCAAATTAGTTTATTAACGTTACTTATGAAATTAAACCGTTGCATTGATGTTACAAAGCAAACACAAACTTAATCCTTATCTATACAAAAATCTTGTTTACTAGGAAGAAGTGACACTTAAAACAATTCTGCATGACACAATGTAGATACAATATTGCTAACTCACTCCGCTAATAGTGACTATTAACTTGCACTCTTATTTGGTACTTTTTTGTATTACCCACGCCGCTATTAATTGCTAACTTCTTAAAAATCGATGCCGAATTGTATAAGAGCTGCCTGAACCAACTCTAAAACTCGATTCCCCATATTCCCAACATTTACTTCGCTTCATACTCAAATGTCTATATAAAAATAAAACCTATGTATCTAATTCTACATAAAATATATACAATTTTTCCTTTAATAATAATTATTAAAAGGTAAAAAGTAATTATTCTTAATTTAAAGATGTTGGAGACCCTGTAGTTACCCTGTGTAAATGACACTAATATCGAAGCTTTAATAGTATTGATAGTTGAAGCTCTGATCTAACACTATTGGCCCATCCTGTAGTGACAAGTGTGAATTTGTGTAAAACATCGTACGTTGCCTGAACAACAAATGGATATTTCTATAGCTTTTCGATTTGGTTTTCCTGTGCAGATATCTCCTCACTTATAGAACAAGGACATGAAGTTGCAGGCTACCGTGCAATACAAAGAAATGTAGTGTGTTTGAATAGTTTTCAGTTTTTGCAGATAAAAAAATCCCCTTGGACACTTGGAGTACAGTCGGTTATGTGATTTTAGCAATTCAAGTGTACAGATCGTTATGTGAGCCAATTTATACAGGGTGTCGCAGGTTTAATGACCAGGACTTTGACATTTTGTAGAAAAACACATTTTAAGATGGGCTGCTCCTATAAATATAGGTCCTAAAATTCTTTGTTTCTGAGATACAGGGCGTTAAAATTGTTAAAAAAATAAAGTTTTTATCTATTTATTTCCAAACTGTGGAGAATATTCAAACTAAAATTGGTACACAAGATACATGGACCAGAGGGTCATAAGATTGAATAATATGAATTTTTTAAATCGACCAGTGGTGGAGATATGGGTAATCCGTTCTACTAATTTGATAAAAAAAAAGAGTACAGCTCTGAATTAAATATTCTCAATATCTTGTTCGATAGAGCATTCAATTCTAAAAAAAAATGTCTCTTGACTTTTCTTCGTTTCTGTTACTGTCCGGCCGCAAACTAGATATTTGTCATTTATTTCACGAAAAATGTATTTTGGCTGTGTGCAAAAGTGATGGTTGCCATGGATATTATGACTGTCCATACCCTGCGTACCAATTTTAGTTTGAATATTTTCTACAATAAATAAATAAAAACTTTATTTTTTAGAAAATTTTAACACCCTGTATCTCAGAAAAAGAGTTTTAGAACCTATGTTTATAGGAGCAACCCACCTTAAAATGTGTTGTTCTACTACAGATAAGGACTAAAAAGGTCCTCATGTAGATTTAGGACGAATACCTACCCTACATGTGTATATATACCACTGAAATATAACCAACCTGGAACGCGCACGGTGCATTTAACCTGTATGAAATAAACCGAGCGAGCGATAGCAATAACAACGGGTTAGTTTGTCCTTGTTGCACTCATTCACAGTTAAGCGATTGAAGAATTTTGTATGTTTCACGGTTAATCAAGTTAGTTTTTCTACCGAATGACCCAACAAATGAGCAAGACAGAAACCGAATAACCCGACAGTAATTCCCTTTCTGTCGGCTTGGCTTTAAGTTAAGCGTAAGCGTTCCAGGTTGCTTATATTTCAGTACTACTAGATGTACGAACCTACCAACGAATATATTATTATTATTATTATTATTACAAAATGTTAAAGTCCTGATCATTCAACCTGGGACACCCTGTATATGGAATAGTTATCAGTATCAGTGAGTTTGATGTACAAACTTATTAGAACATCGTTTTAACTATCTACCATTGGCAAAATTATCAGATGTATATTAATAATAATGACAATGCCATTTATTCTATCACATACATTAATGAACAAAACTATAGTAGATGCTCTAAAATATCACAGTTGATTTTCTCACTTTGTCTTTACCTTTTTCTGCAGTTGTCTGTTCCTTCGTGGCTTCATTTTTAAGACGTTATCGATAGATTTTGCAGCTGGGCTAATTTTCCAGTTGCCACCCCATTATATTATTCGGTGTTATTAGTTTGTTTAGCTCACTTTCCAAAATTGCTTGTTTCTTCTGCTCCATGTGGCATATCAAGAAAGTATGCTCTAGTGTATGTGTAGTTGACAGCACGTTTTCATTTTCCTATGTTTGGTAGCAACCCCCCTATCCCTCTTCCTTTTGTGTTGATTGTCCAATTCTTCTGCCAATGTTTGGCCATTTACTTAAAACTTGTGGTTCGTTCTTCAGCTAGTAGGTGTCGCCTTTACCATGACAGAAACTGTCTGATATACCGATGTTACCTTAATATTCATGTATTACTGAATCTCCTTGACCATCTTCCTATATTTGTTTTTTTATGGCTCCTATCCGTACGTAATAATTAACTTTGCCGAGTACTATGATCTTTTCCAGTTTCAGATCGCAGGGAAAATCCGCCTATTCCGAACAGGGTTCGGTCCCAATTAGTTTGGAATAGCGAAGTTCTACTGTACTTGGCTTTTCTACATAATATTCACCTTCAGGTTTATGCCTATTTACCTACAGTTTATTGATTTGATATTTCTAGCTTCACCTCCGTACATTTCTTTCGTAATTCATCAGATACCCGAATTTTTTTGTCTGATACATACCACCTGTCAATCCTGTTCATTTAAATTTGTTTATTATTACGTTTTACTTAGTGCTATTCGCCAACTTTTTTAAGCTTAGCACTTGGTGTGTAGCCATGATCGCGAACTTATACTGGCCGTCATCCCTACATTTTTATATTTTGTACTATCCTTTGGTTTACTATACCATCGTAGATTTTTTCCAGTATATAAAGTAAACATATTTGTTTGTATTTTATCTAGCCTTTGGTAAATTTTATCAAATATTTCTGGACAAGTTCCTTTATTGGACCATTTTATTCTTTCTATTGGTTGCAGGTAATGTTATTTCTTTTTCCGTCCTACCTGGTTTTTTGTTCACAACTTTTCCCGGTGTATTTATGTTTTTTCTGTTTCTTCTCCTTCTGTCTGTCTTCTTTCACATTTTTAATATCCAAGCTACTGCGGCCTTTCTTCTGCCCTTTTCTTTATTTATAATCCAATATATTGATAAGTAGGTTACTGTCTGAACTGCAAGAATGATAAGTAATACTATAATTTGTCCCATTTCGAACTCCTTTGTCTAGGAAGTGTAAATCTGCCACTGATAGAATATTAGTACATATAATTGCAATTGACAGTGCAATACAAAGACATGGCCGAATGTTGAATAGTCAGTTTTGCAGATTTTCTCTTTTAAGTTATCCTACGGCTACAGTCAATAGGTGGTGGTGGTGGGTAACGGCAATCAGAACGAAGCGACTAACTTTTATAATAAAACTAACAGTTAATTGTACCTGAACATGTCACGATCAATCACAAGGTACGAGATCAGCCAAGCTATTAAATAAATTTAATGTACATACGTAAGGAATACAGTATTATCTAAAAGAAAAAAAAATTTAATAGTAAAGGTGACTGAATACTTTTTTGATTGCACAAATTCTTTTCACTTACACACACGCTTATTCCTTTTTAATGAGCCAATCACGCTTGATAGTTAAATTCACTTGTAGTTAATTGTTAAAATCCTTGTTAACATTCCCGCCTTCTAATTAGATTAGTCGGCAAGTATTTTTTATTGTTACGCATTTTATGCATCTAAATGTTTATCGCACTATTTATTTTTAGTTTTCTTTTCGTGTTTTTAAGTTTTTTTTTTTTTAAATATAAGCACTTCTATGCCAAAAGAAATTCTTTTGGTAATGGCCGTTAAAATACTTAGGTATACTCAGTTAAAAAAAAAGAGAGCGATTTTAGCTGCCGTTAGCAAAAGATAGAACTATACCAAGTTGGTACCTTTTCGGCTTGGGATTATGTCTACTTTTTTTTTGCGCGAGTTGTTCTTTTTTCCCAGTTGCACTGTATCTGTTTTTTAAGAAGTGTTAGAAACCGTAAGAGCTTTGTACAAGAAGTAAAATCTCCGTTTTTAGACCTAAGATAAATTAGTGGAGTAAAACTTTGAAAAAGCTAATTTTATTTTTGTATTGGAAGGTACAGTTTAAATTTTAAGAAAAAAGGTACAATATCGTGGTAAGACCGGTATATAAAATATGTAATTAGAAAAATTCACCGACCTCAATGTTTTTTTTAGGTTTATTTTTTTTTTGTAATTTTTCTTTCACCATTCGGGTCATAGTTTTAAGTATTTTTTTGAGATTTTTAATGATATAAAACAAAATTAAATTATTGTAGTCTGTGATCAATTAAAAGGTGACTATTTATTAATAAAATGTAATAGTAAAACGTAGAGAGGTATTATTGAAACATGTATTTTTCTAACCGACAAAAAATAACTTGACGCTTCCGTTTTGTTAAATAATGTTGACATATTTTGAAGTTTAACTTTTTGAGGTTCATCCGAGAAGCGAATTGTATAAGTATTGTTATCTTATGTAGATTTATGTATCTGTTTAAAAAGTGTCATTTACAAAATATATGTACATCACGAGTTAGACTTAATTCTAATAATTGACAATGTATACTGTTAGAGTAAAATTACCTGTAATATGTCCTAATTAATAAATGCATAAAGTTACAATTCCGTAATACGTAATAAGAAGCGTATTTCGCAAATACTTTGGACAAAACGTTGATAAGGCACAAGACAAGTAAAACATGCGTAACCAAAGCCTACAACTCGGTTAATCTCGGACCCTTCCTAATTTCTTTACGTTTCCTCTTCTTCTCCACTTTAACATCTTCTTCCTGTACGTTCCCACCCTTACTAACGCTCTTACGATACGGATTAATATAATTGGGATCCCTTTCCGTATGATTCAGCTCTTGACTAACCAAATTAATAAGTTTAACGGTACTCGTGTCTAACAAATAGTGCACTTCGTTACAGAAAATAATACACCATCGCAGCAAAAGATCCCAATTATTATTTAATTTGAGTACGATCGTACTTATTTCGGGAAAACGTAAAATAATCTCCGAAAATAAGGCGGTATTTTCCAAAATGTTAGATAGGGCTTCGCGTGTTTTTACTTCGGTCGGAAATTGGGAGGTACCCGGAATGTAGCCGGACGATTCTATTTGGGCTCGACTCTCCTGTATGGTCCCGAACACTTTCTCCGCCATTAAAAATATCATGGAATACTGTTTTTCGTAACTGCCGATTTTTTTAAAGCTCTTCACGGCCTCCAGTTGTTCGGCACGTCTCCGTTTAAACAGCTTTATATCTGTAACGAAGAGAGTTTAGTAAACGTAGTGTTTAGAAAGGGAAAAGATACATAGTTGTTCGGCAAATTCGGGACTGTTAACATCGACGTTATCGCAAATAAGGGTTTGTATAATAAATAAAAGGTATACAATACTTTTTTGCATATTACTGCCGAAGTTACATAACCTCAATTTTTTTGTTTATCTTATCTGTTAAGTTTTATGTGAGTATTAAGATATTTTTGCGTAAATTGCTGAAAGGATTTCTTATAATTTCCTTTATCTTTATTATATTTAATAATACTGTACGTATTTTCAACTTAAACTGACATCAGAGAAATGTAACCTAACTTTTGTGTTGTTTAATCACGCTTATAATTAATTATTATAATTGTTGTTCAGCTGCAACAAAGTGCTAATTCCCATGTGTTTTTAGTTTACTTAATCATGGGGCTGGATTCTCGATTGAGATTTGATGAATGAAGGTGGACATGACATAATCGATGTTCAGGCAGAGATAAGGGTGCTACCCCCCACACGCGACTTGTACATTATGCTAGCAATGTATCCCCCAGTTGAACAAGTATGGGACACCTACAATGTATGTGTAGTAACCTGTCTCATTGTCTGTGTAGCATCTTCTACAGGGGCGATTCAACCAAACATGTACTTGTTGAAGTATGCCACGAACAAACACAGGTTGATCCCTCAGAGTCTTGTGCAGAAACATGCGAGACTGCCAAAGGTTTCTTTGAAGGAGTCTTGCATGATGACAGTCTAACATCAAGTTTCATCTAGCATTCTCCAGGGCTTAGGTCTTTTGATTAATTCTTGTTAGTGTTGTGAGTAGATAATAAGATACCTGGCATAGACATGCACCATCCGTCTTTAGTTTACTGTTTAGTGCGCTATAGATACACTTATTATTTTTCCTGATCAGATCTGTTTAAACGGATAAACATGTTTGTTCCTGTAGAAGCCATTTACATGTTTAGTCCCTCCCATTACCTACAAAACGCTTTTATTGCAGCATACATGAGGGTATTGTTGTTTCCTACTTGATTAGTGTGTAGCCACATTTGGAAACCATTCTACAGGTAACTTTGCAGTGACCTAATGCTTGAGGAACAGCTCTGCTGTCACTAGAAATTGTGTATTTACTTGGTTCTCTATGAAAACTTTTTTGCACTAAGTATTTGTTATTTCTACTAACTCTGCCTGGTATACGATTGGGAGTAATCGAATCATATGGAACTGCAATCTTTGGAGCAAATATCTTTCCATTGATTTAGATGCATCCGTAAAGAAGAATATGCCAGGTTGGGAAGTATGAAATTGGGGAACAAGGGAACATGATCCTCTCTTCCAAGATAAGCGACTGCTTGAATGTCTCGTTTAGAATGTGAGTAGCCTATCTCACTGCCGCTATTATGTAACGGCCTCTCTGTTTTCAGTTAGTTGCAAGGGTATTATTATGGCCTCCTCTTGGACCTGGAGTTCAAGTGTAGGCTGCACCAGAAGGATCGCCATAACGATGCCAAACTTTCAGCTGACTTCTTACACTTGTTGCTACCTGACTTACCTTTTTTTTGTAGGCACTTTTTCATTTCTTTATCCCATGTTCTTTGCCTTTATTCTCTGTGCTTTTTTATACACATTTTCTATTTCTTGTTGTATTATAGTTGTTATTCCCTTATTGGGAAAAATTCGAAAATAAGTTGTGAAAGAAACGGAAATGTATTTTTAGTAACTGACATTTTTTACCCATATACAGTCTGTTTGATTTTAGTTGTCACAGCAGATATCTCAGCTACTATTAGAAATATGACAAAATGTTATAGAAGTAAATTACGTTGTTTGTGTTGATAATAATTATGTATATACGTATATAAAATAAATACTTAATGAAATTGATATGCACTCTAACATGCACATGTGTATGTTGGGTCACATACCTGACCATAGAGAAATAATACGGACCTGACCAATGTCACAACAATTATGCGTATATGCAAAAAATTGCAAATGTCATCCATCTTCCCTTCCTAATAAAGCGCATAGGTTAGATGATAAAGCGTGTTCGCCGCTGAACACCTAAATCTGTGATCTACAGAAAGTCTGCAGTTTAATGCGATTAAACGTTACACACACGATAATTTCAAAAAAGGCATTACACATTTAAAAAAACTAGGGTTATATTACGTTATACAAATTGTATTGGCAATACTGCAATATTTAGTTTTTACCATAGAATACTAATTGTATTTTTAATAAATTATTTGTTATGTAATAACTTTGTTTATCATATACTTAATAAACAAAGGTAATAATTAACGAGTTCTTTTTTACAAACTGAGACAAAGAATTTTTGCACAATTTACTTAACTTGCATGGTTCGATGAAATATTAATTTCCTAGCGTTTTGGAAAGTTTCGCATGCACACTTTCATTATCAATAACTACCAATAAGATTACAGAATTTCGTATGAAAAAATTTCTGGCGGAAGCAGTTATACCAACAGAATATCCATATTGCAGTAATTAACATACTTTGATAAATATTTTTATATAAATAACCGATAATGTGAGACCATTGAACTGCACGCTATACGCAACCGCGACTGGAAAGGACACGCGCCTAAGGAACACAGAAGCCAAAACAATGAGTATCTCTATCTTTTTCTTTTACACTGAACGTCATACAAACGATGACAAGGAGCATATAATGCAGGTGACTGATAACAAAATATGTTGCACCAGTTATCTCTAGTCTTTTCTACTACCGCAAGAAGCTAGAAGGTGATAGAAGTACCCATTCCGCATCTGTCTTTGTCAGCTTCAACGCCTACAATCACGAACTTCATAAATAAAAATGGACCGATAATCACATATATTCGAAATGACCCCTTACAGCGTCCGCCATGATGAGCGCAAATTCAACCACGATAATTTGAAATGTAACTCAGATCAACTCGGATCACGTAAAAAAATAACCTTTCTCAGTTCATAGCTCAGATTCTCACTTGAATTTGTAGTGTAATAGTTTGAATTTCCCGCTATAAAGTAATGTTGGTAACATCTATTTTGTTTTTAAGAATAATTAAGTTAAGTTGGCAATAGTGTATAATTATGTTATGTACAGGATGTATTAAAAAGCACCATTATTTTATGTATTTCACGAGTTTTTTGGTAAATAAACTTATTTTTAGCTTCGACTACCCTCTACAAATTTGATAAAACGAATTATTATAAACAACTTTATTGTCTTCTTAACTGTTAAAACCTAAAGGGTTATATCACGATTGACCACAGATTACACAAAGTTGTGTAATCTGTGGCTTGACACAAGAAAGTCACAATAGGTGTTTTCTTTTTGCACGTTGTGGTCTTAGCAATGAATAAATTGGGTCTTAGAATATAAAGTAGTAGTTGTGGTAGACGCCACTACCGTGAAAGGAATATAGAGGGAGTTGGAATCGCCGTCCCATAATTTAAATATATTTTTATTTATAATTATTATCATTTGTTAAATAAATTATTTACTTTTGTTAATTAAACTGTATTAGTTATTGTGGAACCTACAAACCTACAGTCTCCGACTTGAAATTACCCAATAGGTTAGAAGAATTGATTTCACCATCGTGTAATAGCAAAATAAACAAACCGACGAGGGGGAAATCTTACAAAATCACATAAATGCAAGGCGAGGGTGTAGTAAGTAAAGTGTTCCTAAAGTAAAGTAAAGTAAAGAGTGATTGTAATAAAGTTGGGTATGACTCATTGACTCTTCCTTAAAATACACGAGCTAAGAATTAAGCGGCGTAAGTTTTGATTAAATCAGCAAAGTATCATTTAGTTAATATATTTATATACGTATAGATATGGATAAGTATAGAATTTTAATGCCCATATATACAATTAATTTTTCAAATATTTTAGCTGGTGTACTAACGATTGATACCGGTTTATAGTTTTTAATAATCGAAGAAACTCCAAGAGCAGAACATCCTTTAAATGGAACTTGTAAAGCAATATCTCATTCAAGTGAAACTCCTCGAGCAAAATTTCATTTGATTAAAACTCCTAAAGCAAAAATTCATTTAAATGAAACTCCGTGAGCAGAATTTCATTCAAATGAAATTCCTAATGAATGACACAATCCGGCAGATAGCACAAAGGGCCCGAAAGCTTGGCAAAAAGTGAAGAAATTCGAAAAGGCTTCAGGATATTTTAGTTTACTTCATAAAAGATAGTTTAAAGTAGAAAAAGTGTGCCAGGTCCACCTATAAGTGTCTCATTTGTACGATAATGGAGGAAAGGGCTCTGCGAAGGGACCCTCTATTTGGATCTTTAAAGTGCGATATCTCCGAAACGGTTCGACTTAGAATGGAACGGTTTGGAATTATTTAATTGTCGTCTAATGATCTAAAAGAAACAATCGTTACTTGGTCGAATTTCGAGAGTTCGTTTTTTAGCCAGAACTTTTTCTGGCTAAAAAACGAACTCTCGAAACTTTTTCTGGCTAAAAAACGAACTCTCGAAACTTTTTCTGGATAAAAAACGAACTCTCGAAATTCGACCAAGTAACGATTGTTTCTTTTAGATCATTAGAGGACAATTAAATAATTCCAAACCGTTCCATTCTAAGTCGAACCGTTTCGGAGATATCGCACTTTAAAGATCCAAATAGAGGGTCCCTTCGCAGAGCCCTTTCCTCCATTATCGTACAAATGAGACACTTATAGGTGGACCTGGTACACTTTTTTCACTCTAAACTATCTTTTATGAAGTAAACTAACATATTTTAAACTTATCTCGAACAAAAAAATTCTTCATTTTTTGCAAAAACTACAAGGTTAACCTCTTTGAACTTTTTCTGGCTAAAAAACGAACTCTCGAAATTCGACCAAGTAACGATTGTTTCTTTTAGATCATTAGACGACAATTAAATAATTCCAAACCGTTCCATTCTAAGTCGAACCGTTTCGGAGATATTGCACTTTAAAGATCCAAATAGAGGGTCCCTTCGCAGAGCCCTTTCCTCCATTATCGTACAAATGAGACACTTATAGGTGGACCTGGTACACTTTTTTCACTCTAAACTATCTTTTATGAAGTAAACTAACATATTTTAAACTTATCTCGAACAAAAAAATTCTTCATTTTTTTGCAAAAACTACAAGGTTAACCTCTTTGAACTTTTTCTGGCTAAAAAACGAACTCTCGAAATTCGACCAAGTAACGATTGTTTCTTTTAGATCATTAGACGACAAAATAATTCCAAACCGTTCCATTCTAAGTCGAACCGTTTCGGAGATATCGCACTTTAAAGATCCAAATAGAGGGTCCCTTCGCAGAGCCCTTTCCTCCATTATCGTACAAATGAGACACTTATAGGTGGACCTGGTACACTTTTTTCACTCTAAACTATCTTTTATGAAGTAAACTAACATATTTTAAACTTATCTCGAACAAAAAAATTCTTCATTTTTTTGCAAAAACTACAAGGTTGTAGCGTACCCCCATCGGGACCCCCAGGTGCAACGTCGAAAGACTGTCGCGCAATTCGAAAACCAAATAAAAACTAAATCTCCCGCCAACTAATTGAAACCCCATGGCACGTGATCGTCAATAACAAAACTCTCAAAATGGTAGGACTCTACGTTGTGAACGAATTGCTCGTGATGTGTGTGTGCTAGTCTTATAAGGATCGAATCGGTAAACACAAATAAAACACAAGAGATGGGAAAAACAAATAATTTTAATGAACGCAAGGGTTGCCCTCTCAAACTAGTTGAGATTAGCTCCGGGTCTTCGCTGATTACAAGGAGGGAAAAGAGCTACAGAAAAACCCTCCAGGATACCTACTCAAGGTTACTCTGCTTTGTTTTCAGCTATTCAAATGCCCGACCAATATTTATACATTCCATCACGTACATGATTTTCTTAATTAACAAAATCAGTGGCGTAACTTTTCAATACCATCCACCCAACGGACTAAAGTTTTAGCGGGAATCCTTTAAAATCGAGCTGCCAAAATCGGTTACATCACAAGGTTAACCTCTTTGAACTTTTTCTGGCTAAAAAACGAACTCTCGAAATTCGACCAAGTAACGTTTGTTTCTTTTAGATCATTAGACGACAATTAAATAATTCCAAACCGTTCCATTCTAAGTCAGTAGTGTAGCAAGGGGGGTTCTAAAACAAAAAAGTCACTAGATTTAGTAACTTTTATTAGGTTGGTAGTACTGGTCACTAGATTTAGTAACTTCTTAGGTTGGTAGTACTGGTCACTAGAAAAGTCGCTAGATTTTCCAGGGCGGTTTGCAACTTGGGTTCAAGGCCAAGCCCTCGTGTGTGGCCGATTCAAGGTCACGGTGGCCCCCTTCGAGCATTTCAAGACCAAACTTCAAGGTCGCGTGAGGCGCTCGCTTCAAGACCACGCCCATAAATATTTCAAGGCCAAACTTCAGGGTCAAATGTGTGCGTGTGAAACTTCTCCAACTCACCGGTTTGCATCTTAGCTAAGGACAAATGGTGGCCGTTATAAAGAGAGAACGATTTCATTTTAATCGATAAAAAGGACCAGTCTCACCTTGGTAGATTTCTTCTCGAGAGCTTGACATTTTTTTAACTGATAGCTGGAATGATTTAAACCAATTTGAAGCATTTTTCTATCGAGGTCACTCGCTCGCCTAACTTTAAGCAATAAATTACAGCTGTCATATTCTAAACCCATCATACAGACAAAAAAGATACTTCTTTGAATATTGAATCAAGACTCTTTTGCGTAGGAAACTTCGACCTTCTCTGATATTAGAAATTTTTTTCTATCAACATCACCCTAAACTTTTCACGGCCATCTGCATTTAAAGCTGTTTTATTTCGTCCTTGAACATATTGAGATTCTTTCCACATATTTCAAGTCTGTTTGTATTTAAAAAAACCGGCGCACCTGAACGTTTTTTATAGCGGTTTATTTCGCCCTTGAGGAGGATGTGAATTCTTTTCATGCATTTCAAGGTTGCTTGGAGGAAAAATGCATTAAATGGAACAATTTTTATATCGGGCATTGTCTAATTGGTTTAGAAAAAAACATGAATTAATCTGTTAAAAGCCATTTTTTCTCTAAACACAACGATTTATGTCAATAAGGTTTGTGATGCATAATTTATAGGTCTGATTATGGGTTTGTATAGGAAAAATATTTACTCCAATTTTTGTATGTAAACAAAATAAAGGTAATAAAGTGCCGCATAATTCAGATTGGGGATTCAGAAACGGCGTACATTTCACTCCATTGCTACAACCACACTAAAAGTTAAGTAAAATACAAGGTCGCACGCACCCCTTAACATCTTGCATTAAAAGCCAACGATTTCAGGAATTCTTTTCAATAATACGCACATTTTTCAAGTTTACTTGTATAGTAAAATGAGATTAATTTTTAGAAACGTATGCATTAAATAAATGAAACAATTTCTAACAAAGAAAAGGGCATCTGAGGAATGTGAATAGTAAAAGTGTCAGTTTACGCTTTAATTAGGGTCGAAATCGGTCATATTATACCGTTTGCCGCTTTGAGGAACTACAGGATTTTTATTTATCATTTTTATTCATAGATTTTAGATTAAGTTGGCTAAATTGTTCATTTCATAAATAACAAGTAGATAGTAAAAACGTTAGTAATTAAATCTTTCTTTTTTCAATTTCAAACACATTTCACACCCAGTTTTATAAAGTTAAAATTTAGACTTTTTGTGTTTTGAAGGCGTTTAATTTTATTCGAGGGGGTAGATGAGTGCAGCTTGCTGTCTAGAACCACACTAAAGTTATCTTACTACATACAACCTCCGCACATGCGTATTAACCTTTTTACTTAACCTTGAGCGCACCCTATAAATACCAATATTAAAAAACGATGGTTTTATTCGATCGTGCTACTTCATTAGTTTAACTCGTGCTGTTTAAATACGTTTTAAAAATTTCTTTCGGAGATTTGTGCGCGAATATGCAGTCCATTTCGGAAGTCAGTGGTGAACTCGTTCGTCTTACGCGAAGTGCACTTAAGTTGATAAAAGATAAGAAGGAGATTGCGCAACACATTTCGATAATTAAAACTAATATTTCTTTAATTGAAAAAGCGCTGGTAAATAAAATTTATAAAGATAATCGCCGCGAAAATTTGCATAAATTGGAAGCTAATCTGGCTGTACTGAAAAGGTATCATATTATATTGCGCCGTAAATTGAGAATTGTTTCAAGTGAAAATAAACAAGGCGGTGGAATAAGCACAAAAAATATGGTGGTGTGGGAACCAATAAAGTCTGCATTTCAGAATCGATTATTAACTGGCGCGATATTTAATCTAGGTTTTAAAGATCCTCTAATATTTTTAGAAAATTGTTACGATATTTTTGCACAGCAAGTTGCCCTAATGCTGAAACGTTCCGTATTGAAAGTTAATCTTGTGTTAGTTTCTAACTTCATTAATCCCCAAAATCTTGAAATCGATCAAAAAACGTTTGCTACAAAAAATGAGGTTATCAGTGTCGCTACAAATCTTAAAGAGTGGTACTTAGATAACGTGGTCAATAAATTGCAAACTAAATTAGAAGGGTTTGAAGAGGAGGGATCGGGCTGGGCACTGCATGAAATTTCGCACTTGAAACTTAATATTAACAAATACGAGCCAATCAGGGGTTCTACATACATTAACCTTCCGCGCTTTATAGCACTTAAAAAAGCCGTGGTTAACATTAAAAATAACGATGAGTTTTGCTTTCTTTGGGCGATATACCCCGCACAAACCAATCCCAATAGAATCGATAATTATCCACATTTTGAAGAGGTGTTAAATCGCGGTTCAATCAAATTCCCTATTGAATTGACTGACATAAAGAAGTTCGAGCAGCTAAATAAGCTTGCTATTAATTTATATTGCGTGGAAAAGAAACGTGTATTACTTCTTATACCCAGCAGTAATAGTGATCGCGAAAATACCACAACGATAAATTTATTGCTGTTACAATCTAATGAGGGGGGAATTGCTAGATCTGGCGACAACACTCGATACCATTTTGCGTGGATTAAAAATATTTCCCGACTGTTTTCTTCACAAGTATCAAACAAAAAATGTGCGAAATTCTTTTGTAATACATGCCTGAACCATTTCTCTTCTAATAATCTCTTAGAGAGGCATATCAACGCGTGTCATCAACTAAATAGCTGTTCAGTAAGATTACCCAAGGAGTCTGAGAAATATTTAGAATTTACTCATTTCAGTAATAAGGAAAAAGTTCCCTTTGTTATTTATGCGGATATTGAGAGCATTTTAGCGAAATGTAATGATAATAACGGTGAAAATACTACATTAGAACAAAAACACATTCCATTCAGTATCGCGTTTTATCTTAAGTGTTCCTATGACGACACACTTTCACGATTTTCATCGTATAGAGGCGAGGATTGCGTCACATGGTTCATTAATCAATTAGGGAACATCGCGAATTGGGCCGATTCCATTCTTACCAACGTAATGCCTATGGAAACATTAAGCTTCGAGCAGATGCAAGATTTTGAGACGGCCACACATTGTCACATATGCAAAAAACCATTTTTAGACAATGAAATTAAAGTTAAAGACCACGGGCATCTCAATTCTAGGTACAGAGGGCCTTCTCACAATGCATGTAATTTAAATTACCAAGATTCGCACACTATACCGGTAGTATTTCACAACTTAAGTGGTTACGATGCACATTTCTTTATCCTCCAATTAGCGACAGTTATACCGGGCCAAATTAATCTTTTGCCGTTAAACAAGGAAAAGTACATCTCATTTACTAAACGCATTGACAACACTAAAATTTCCTTGAGATTTATCGACTCATTTCGGTTTATGGCTAGCAGCCTAGATCAATTATCTTCATATTTGGAGAACGATAAAAAAACAATTACGCGATCGCACAGCCGTAACGATGAGGAATTTAATTTAATTATACGAAAGGCGTTTTCCCCTATGAGTACGTAGATTCGTGGGAGCGGTTAAATGAAACAGTATTACCACCTAGAGACGCGTTTTTTAGCCACTTACGTAACGATGGTGTCAGCGTTGAACAGTATGATCATGCTTTAAACGTTTGGAGGGCATTCTCTATTCAAAATTTAGGTCAATATGCAGACCTCTATTTAAAAACAGATGTTCTGCTTTTAGCGGATATTTTTGAAAATTTTAGGAACACATGCATGGCAACGTACGAATTAGATCCAATTCATTACTATACGGCCCCTGGCCTTGCCTTTGACTCCATGCTAAAAATTACCGGCATTAAGTTAGAACTGCTGACAGACATCGATCAAGTTATATTTATCGAAAAAGGGATTAGAGGCGGTGTGACCCAATGTAGTACTCGTTATGCGGCAGCTAATAATAAATATATGCCGGAAGGATTTAATCCCAAGTGCGAAACGAACTATTTGATGTATTACGACGTAAATTCGCTTTATGGGGCTACAATGTGTGAGCCTTTACCGTACGCGGACTTTTCATTTGTGGACGATTTTGAAACGCTCGACATATTAAACCACTCCGATGATTCTGACATGGGTTATATTGTGGAGTGCGATTTAGACTATCCGCAGGAATTGCACGACTCGCACAATGATCTCCCCTTAGCCCCTGAACATATGATCCCTCCAGGGTCGAAATCAAAATTCAAAAAACTCTTGCTTACTTTATACCCCAAACGTAACTATGTAGTTCATTATAGAAATTTAAAATTGTATATAAAACAAGGATTAAAGCTTACTAAAGTCCATCGTGTGTTACGCTTCAAGCAATCGCCCTGGCTACGTAAATATATTGACCTAAACACGGCCATGCGGCAACAGGCTAAAAACGAATTTGACAAGCACTTTTTTAAATTAATGATAAACAGCGTATTCGGCAAATTGATGGAAAATGTGCGCAAATACAAAGATGTTAGGCTCGTCACGAAGTGGAATGGAAGATACGGTGCCGGGACATACATCGCAAAACCAAATTTCCACAGTTGTACGATATTCGACGAGAATATGGTCATTATCGAAATGAACCGCTTGGAAGTATTTCTAAACAAGCCAATTTATGCGGGTTTTGCAGTTTTAGATGTTTCGAAAACATTCCTTTATAACTTCCACTATGACTACATCTTACCTAAATTCTCAACTCGCGCAAAACTATTATATACAGACACGGACAGTCTTATTTATTCTTTTACAGTTCCCGACATCTATCAGTCGATTAAGGTGGATATTCACCGCTTTGACACCTCAGATTATGCATGCGATAACGTTTTTGGCATTCCTCGTGCAAATAAAAAAGTGCCCGGCCTGATGAAGGATGAAAATAATGGCACAATAATGCGCGAATTTGTTGGTCTTCGAGCGAAAATGTATGCGTATCGGGTAGACGGTAAATTTGTTAAAAAGTCTAAGGGCTCAACGGCAGCCAGTATTAAAATGATAACCGTTGACGACTATAAAAATTGCCTGTTTAATGAAACCATCATAAAAAGCAACCAGCATTTAATTAAATCAAAAAACATACCGTTTACAGTGTAAAACAAAATAAAGTCGTTCTCAGTCCGCATGATGACAAAAGAGTAATATGTTTAGACCAAATTAATACACGCCCTTGGGGATACGTTTCCCACCCACCCGTTTAGAGTCTATTCCACAGCACCGGTTTAAAAATGTTCATTTGCTAGCGTCATGAGTGCCAAAGCGCAGCTAGAACTGTTTCGTGCTACTCGCCCCCGTGTATATAAAACATTTACGAAGTGCTCTATTAGACATTCAATCCATTGACAATTATATCGTAATTAGTGCCATATTACAGAACATTGCGGCCAAATGTGTTATTTGATAAAAAAAGTGAAAACGGACAATTTAATTAAACAATTTGTGCATACATGTAAAAGTGTAAATATTAGTGATTGTATCGATAGTTTACCATTCAAAATACTTGATCTAGTTAATGTTCAATTTAATGTAGATGCTGTTTATAATAATTATAGGAATTTTTTACATGTAATGAATGATGCCACATGTGCGGCCGTAGAATATGGCAATGCACTAGAAATTTTATATAATATATGTGTGAAAAGAATTTTCAGCTGTAGGAAAACGCCCGTCATAAACAAGTGTACGAGTGGATTGTGGAGAATATCCGCGAAGGCAACGAAGATCCAACTGCTGCCCTTGGCTGGTGGTCCCGACAACCAATTTTATCCCTCTACGCTCCTAAGCGATTATGAAAAAACTTTTGTGTTGGTTTCAAAAAATGATTAATAAAAAAGAAAATAGAGTTAAAAAAAACTTTTTATGGTGATTTTTATATATAAAATAAAACAATATGTACTATCTATGTTGACTTTTATTTAGCTACCGTGAAGAGATACTTGGAACTTTAGTAGCACATCAACCCTACAGCAGGAAACCCAACGACTTTTCAGACCCCTGTTCAAACAGGCCCTGTTCAAAACAGAACAGACCCTGTTCAAATCAGAACAGACCCCTGTTGAAAACAGAACAGACCCCTGTTAAAACAAAACAGACCTTGTTCAAAACAGAACAGACCCTGTTCAAATCAGAACAGACCCCTGTTGAAAACAGAACAGACCCTGTTCAAAACAGAACAGACCCTGTTCAAATCAGAACAGACCCTGTTCAAAACAGAACAGACCCTGTTCAAAACAGAACAGACCCCTGTTCAAAACAGAACAGATGAACTTGGCTAGGCGTTTCCGGTTGAAAACTTGGCTAGACGTTTCCGGTTGGAAACTTGGCTAAACGGTTCCGGTTGGGAACTTGGCTAGGTGGATCCGGTTATGAACTTGGCTAGACGCTTCCGGTCTGTTCAAATCAGAACAGACCCTGTTCAAAGTTAACGTTTGGCCTTGAAAACATTCGGCATTGAAAAACGTTTAGCCAAGTTCTTAACCGTAACCCAGTAGTTCCCCACCGCCTCCCCACCGGAAACCACCCACGAGGGCTCGGCCTTGAAGTTTCCTCAATGTTTGACCTTGCATTCGGCCTTGAAAAACATTTGACAGGAAACGCTTAGCCAAGTTTTTCATCGGACACGCTTAGCCAAGTTCTTCACCGGAAACGCTTAGCCAAGTTCTTCACCGGAAACGCTTAGCCAAGTTCTTCACCGGACACGCGTAGCCAAGTTCTTCACCGGAAACGCTTAGCCAAGTTCTCCACCGGAAACGCGTAGCCAAGTTCTTCACCGGAAACGCTTAGCCAAGTTCTCCACCGGACACGCGTAGCCAAGTTCTTCACCGGACACGCTTAGCCAAGTTCTTCACCGGAACCGCTAAGCCAAGTTCTCCACCGGACACGCGTAGCCAAGTTCTTCACCGGAAACGCTTAGCCAAGTTCTTCACCGGAAACGCTTAGCCAAGTTCTTCACCGGACACGCTTAGCCAAGTTCTTCACCGGAAACCACCCACGAGGGCTCGACCTTGAATCCATTGTATAGCGAAGATTCTTGACAAGGGTAACCTCCAGCGCGGAGCCCGCTGCCAGCCGGCGCCCTTGAAGTTGACCTTGAAACCGTTCAAAGTCACGCGTCAAGGTTAAATTTCAAAGTCAAGGAGGTTTGAAACTTGGCTACTGTTTCAAGGTCAACTTCAAGGGCGCCGGCTGACAGCGGGCTCCGCACTGGAGGTTACCCTTTTCAAGAATCTTCGCTATACAATGGTGGACCTGGTACACTTTTTTCACTCTAAACTATCTTTTATGAAGTAAACTAACATATTTTAAACTTATCTCGAACAAAAAAATTCTTCATTTTTTTGCAAAATCTACAAGGTTAACCTCTTTGAACTTTTTCTGGCTAAAAAACGAACTCTCGAAATTCGACCAAGTAACGTTTGTTTCTTTTAGATCATTAGACGACAATTAAATAATTCCAAACCGTTCCATTCTAAGTCGAACCGTTTCGGAGATATCGCACTTTAAAGATCCAAATAGAGGGTCCCTTCGCAGAGCCCTTTCCTCCATTATCGTACAAATGAGACACTTATAGGTGGACCTGGTACACTTTTTTCACTCTAAACTATCTTTTATGAAGTAAACTAACATATTTTAAACTTATCTCGAACAAAAAATTCTTCATTTTTTTGCAAAAACTACAAGGTTAACCTCTTTGAACTTTTTCTGGCTAAAAAACAAACTCTCGAAATTCGACCAAGTAACGATTGTTTCTTTTAGATCATTAGACGACAATTAAATAATTCCAAACCGTTCCATTCTAAGTCGAACCGTTTCGGAGATATCGCACTTTAAAGATCCAAATAGAGGGTCCCTTCGCAGAGCCCTTTCCTCCATTATCGTACAAATGAGACACTTATAGGTGGACCTGGTACACTTTTTTCACTCTAAACTATCTTTTATGAAGTAAACTAACATATTTTAAACTTATCTCGAACAAAAAAATTCTTCATTTTTTTGCAAAAACTTTTTCTGGCTAAAAAACGAACTCTCGAAATTCGACCAAGTAACGATTGTTTCTTTTAGATCATTAGACGACAATTAAATAATTCCAAACCGTTCCATTCTAAGTCGAACCGTTTCGGAGATATCGCACTTTAAAGATCCAAATAGAGGGTCCCTTCGCAGAGCCCTTTCCTCCATTATCGTACAAATGAGACACTTATAGGTGGACCTGGTACACTTTTTTCACTCTAAACTATCTTTTTTGAAGTAAACTAACATATTTTAAACTTATCTCGAACAAAAAAATTCTTCATTTTTTTGCAAAAACTACAAGGTTAACCTCTTTGAACTTTTTCTGGCTAAAAAACGAACTCTCGAAATTCGACCAAGTAACGTTTGTTTCTTTTAGATCATTAGACGACAATTAAATAATTCCAAACCGTTCCATTCTAAGTCGAACCGTTTAACTTTAACTTTAACTTTAACTTTAAAGATCCAAATAGAGGGTCCCTTCGCAGAGCCCTTTCCTCCATTATCGTACAAATGAGACACTTATAGGTGGACCTGGTACACTTTTTTCACTCTAAACTATCTTTTATGAAGTAAACTAACATATTTTAAACTTATCTCGAACAAAAAAATTCTTCATTTTTTTGCAAAAACTACAAGGTTAACTAACCTCTTTGAACTTTTTCTGGCTAAAAAACGAACTCTCGAAATTCGACCAAGTAACGATTGTTTCTTTTAGATCATTAGACGACAATTAAATAATTCCAAACCGTTCCATTCTAAGTCGAACCGTTTAACTTTAACTTTAACTTTAACTTTAAAGATCCAAATAGAGGGTCCCTTCGCAGAGCCCTTTCCTCCATTATCGTACAAATGAGACACTTATAGGTGGACCTGGTACACTTTTTTCACTCTAAACTATCTTTTATGAAGTAAACTAACATATTTTAAACTTATCTCGAACAAAAAAATTCTTCATTTTTTTGCAAAAACTTTTTCTGGCTAAAAAACGAACTCTCGAAATTCGACCAAGTAACGATTGTTTCTTTTAGATCATTAGACGACAATTAAATAATTCCAAACCGTTCCATTCTAAGTCGAACCGTTTAACTTTAACTTTAACTTTAACTTTAAAGATCCAAATAGAGGGTCCCTTCGCAGAGCCCTTTCCTCCATTATCGTACAAATGAGACACTTATAGGTGGACCTGGTACACTTTTTTCACTCTAAACTATCTTTTATGAAGTAAACTAACATATTTTAAACTTATCTCGAACAAAAAAATTCTTCATTTTTTTGCAAAAACTACAAGGTTAACCTCTTTGAACTTTTTCTGGCTAAAAAACGAACTCTCGAAATTCGACCAAGTAACGATTGTTTCTTTTAGATCATTAGACGACAATTAAATAATTCCAAACCGTTCCATTCTAAGTCGAACCGTTTCGGAGATATCGCACTTTAAAGATCCAAATAGAGGGTCCCTTCGCAGAGCCCTTTCCTCCATTATCGTACAAATGAGACACTTATAGGTGGACCTGGTACACTTTTTTCACTCTAAACTATCTTTTATGAAGTAAACTAACATATTTTAAACTTATCTCGAACAAAAAAATTCTTCATTTTTTTGCAAAAACTACAAGGTTAACCTCTTTGAACTTTTTCTGGCTAAAAAACGAACTCTCGAAATTCGACCAAGTAACGATTGTTTCTTTTAGATCATTAGACGACAATTAAATAATTCCAAACCGTTCCATTCTAAGTCGAACCGTTTAACTTTAACTTTAACTTTAACTTTAAAGATCCAAATAGAGGGTCCCTTCGCAGAGCCCTTTCCTCCATTATCGTACAAATGAGACACTTATAGGTGGACCTGGTACACTTTTTTCACTCTAAACTATCTTTTTTGAAGTAAACTAACATATTTTAAACTTATCTCGAACAAAAAAATTCTTCATTTTTTTGCAAAAACTACAAGGTTAACCTCTTTGAACTTTTTCTGGCTAAAAAACGAACTCTCGAAATTCGACCAAGTAACGATTGTTTCTTTTAGATCATTAGACGACAATTAAATAATTCCAAACCGTTCCATTCTAAGTCGAACCGTTTCGGAGATATCGCACTTTAAAGATCCAAATAGAGGGTCCCTTCGCAGAGCCCTTTCCTCCATTATCGTACAAATGAGACACTTATAGGTGGACCTGGTACACTTTTTTCACTCTAAACTATCTTTTTTGAAGTAAACTAACATATTTTAAACTGATCTCGAACAAAAACAATTCTTCATTTTTTTGCAAAAACTACAAGGTTAACCTCTTTGAACTTTTTCTGGCTAAAAAACGAACTCTCGAAATTCGACCAAGTAACGTTTGTTTCTTTTAGATCATTAGACGACAATTAAATAATTCCAAACCGTTCCATTCTAAGTCGAACCGTTTCGGAGATATCGCACTTTAAAGATCCAAATAGAGGGTCCCTTCGCAGAGCCCTTTCCTCCATTATCGTACAAATGAGACACTTATAGGTGGACCTGGTACACTTTTTTCACTCTAAACTATCTTTTATGAAGTAAACTAACATATTTTAAACTTATCTCGAACAAAAAATTTCTTCAATTTTTTGCAAACAAAGCAAGGTTAAGAAACGTTTGTTTCGACGAATTTCGAGAGTTGGATTTTCACCTTGCTTTTTTGGCGAAAAAATGAAGAAATTTTTTATCGGAAAAAAGTTTAGAATATGTTAGTTTACTTCATAAAAATGCATTAAATAATAAATTATATATCATTTAAATTAATGAAGTCAAAATACTTGATTCGCATATATCCTCCACCACTCTTTAACATTATATCGCAAAATTTTCAATATTTCCCCCTTTACCATAACCAGGCCCGGACTGGCTCCTTTGGAGGCCCTCGGCTAGAAATTCATAAGGGGCCCCTTACCGGGCAATTTATGAGAGAATAGAATATTAGAATATGTAATTTTTGAAAATTAGGCTTACATGTGTAAAAACCACATTTAGCTATTTTGCCACTCGGAAAGTAGTTGAGTAAAAACGTAATAGGGCTGCAGCCCAGCGTCATTTTAGGTAGTGATCAAAGCGCGTCTGCAAATCATACTACGTTAAGATGATGTAAAATATAAGAGCATAAAAATGGTCGCAAGTTCTGAACCTG